>OX336393.1:150325323-151536156 GCA_946902985.2 Meconema thalassinum | reverse complement strand
AATGACAATAATTACAACCAGAATAGGGGTCAAGGAAGAGGACAGCCTAGTGGTAGTAATATACAGCCAAACAATGACAACACAGCCCAGAACAACCAGACCAGTTCAATAGTTAGTAGTACTACGGCCAGCTGTAGCGGTTCTTTAAACGCGAACCAGGCTGCGAAGTAAGGTCAGAATCTCAGTCTGTAGCATGCCCTGTCCATACAATTATACAGGAACCCTATGACCTAAATGTAAGAAATGAATTATTACATGAACTAAATGATGAAGGTATTATTCAGGAAGTGGTTAGTAAGAGCCCCATAGTTAAATTTAACGTGTCCGAGGCGTACACAGATGTTTTAATTGATAGTGGTTGTATGAAGAGTTGCATAAGTAGTGCATTTTATGATAAAATGAAAGGAACTGGCATAAATTTTGAGGAGATGCCAATTAAAAGCACTTTTGTTATCACAGCTGTTGGGAAGAGGACTAAAGTAATTTCTAAGCAAGTTTTAGTAGACATTAAAATTAATAATCATGTAGAGAAGCAGATTTGCCTTGTAATTCCAAATTTAGTATTCAGTGTTATCTTGGGTTCAGAGTGGCTAAGTAGAGTGTCTGGTAACTTATGTTATGATGTAGGGAGTTTGAAATTTGAATGGGGAGATTCTGAAGTGGAAGTAGCGTTCAATGACCATATTCAGAGGAGTAGTATTGTAGGTGTGATTTGTACTTTAAATGAGATATCGCCAGCCGTAGATCGGGGTTCTCCATGTTTTGTGGGCAGTGTGATTACGAACGGAAGTCTACAGGACTCGTTACGTGAGGCTGCATTTCAGGGAAATATAGAGGATGAACAGTGTGTTCGGCTCTATGATGTGTTATGGTGTAATAGGAGAGTTTTTGAGGATCGCATTGGTATGGCCAATTGCTATACACATTCATTGAACGTTATTAATAGGTCAGTATTCACAGGACATAGATAACCTGTACCTTTCGCTTATCAGAGTGCAGTTGAGGCACAAATTAACCAGATGCTTGAAGATGGGATTATTGAGCACTCGAACAGTCCATATGTTAATTCTTTGATCACGGTACCCAAGACCGACGGCACTGTTCGTATTTGTTTAGACGCTCGTTGGGTTAACAGTAGAATTAGTTCAGATCAGCTGAAATCTATGTCAATAGAGGAATTAATGCAAACATTTGAGGGGAAGAAGTATTTCACTTGTGTAGATTTGAGTTCCAGTTTTTGGCAAGTGCCACTTATGTACGAAGATAGACCATTTACAGCTTTTAGTCATAAATATAACCTTTATCAATTTTGTAGAACACCTTATGGGTTAAAGAGTAGTTCAGCAGCTTTAATTAGGGCTTTAAACATCGCATTAGGGGATGACACAGGAGAGTTTGTAACCATTTACATAGATGATATGGTAATTAGTTCACGCAGTTTTGAGGAGCATCTACGTCATTTAGATATAGTTTTTCAGAAGTTAGATCAGGCAGGGTTCACTTTGAAGCTGTCTAAGTCGTCATTCTGTCAGTCAGAAGTGACATTTTTAGGTCATAGAGTGTCGAGTAGAGGTGTAACACCAGAAGAAAGTAGGGTTAATAAGATACTTCACGCAGAGGTGCCACAGAATGTTAAACAGTTAAAAACATACCTGGGAATTTGCAACTTTTTCAGGAGGTTCGTTCTTAAATACTCAGGGTTGGTAGAACCATTCAGGGAATTGCTTAAAAGTGGGACTCTGTGGAGATGGGAGTCCAAGCATGATCAGGCTTTTAGAGCGCTGAAGGAAGGTTTTGAGAAAGCTGTAGTGCTGAAATATCCGTTAAAAGATAAGGAATATGTGGTTATGACAGATGCTTCACATATAGGCATTGCTGGAGTATTATGTCAGAAAGATAATGAGGGTAATCTGTGCATTGTATCTTTAGCCTCGCGAGGACTGACAGCAGCAGAGAAAAGATACACGATTACTGAGTTAGAGCTTTTAGGTATTGTTTTCAGTTTAGGGAAATTTAGAATGTATTTAGTAGGGGGGAAATTTGAGATCCATACAGATCACCATGCATTACTGTATATGAGGACTTGTAAACTCAGTTCTAACAGAGTTAGTAGGTGGATTCTTGCTCTGCAGGAATACGAATTCACAGTAAAATATATTAAAGGTAAAGATAACATTCTTGCAGACATGCTATCGAGGGACACTAATTTATGTAGGGATTATCCTGTGGTTAAAGCAGAGGACGGTATTTTAATATGTGCATGTGTGGACAGTAGCAACAGGGCATCGTTACATACACTGAGAAATATGCTAGGTAGAGTAACGTGATGACGTTCATTTAAGGGAGCCACTGGCAAGGTTGGAAGCAGGTGACGCAGTAACATTTATAGTTTCCAAACGTATTGGCAAAACAGCATATGTGCTGGAGAATAGTGAGGGAAACAGATTATACGGATCGTATAATATACATAGTCTACGAAAATATGTGTCATAAAGTGAGTGTGTTTAGCTGGCGAGCCAGCCTATCAAATGAGTAAGTGTGGTATTTGGTGCGTGGGAGGAGATGGTCTTCCAGGCAGGCGTATCAGAAGTCACACAGGGGGGTAGTATGTAAGTAAATGAGAGTTTTTAAGGTACAGGGAAATATGACGGGATTGTCGGATGCTCTTGAGCACTAAAATGTCTCGATACACCAAGGCCAGAATTTGGTAGCGCTGGTGAATTCCCATTTGCCTCCAAGAGATGGGTGAGCGCTTGAACAGGGTATTTTTGCTTAAGGCGTCCACGAGGCAAAAGATGGGCCATCAGAAGGCGAGACAGTCCTTCATGAAACTCATACATATCAGCACACGTGATTTCTGTTTACGGTCTCGCCATGTAAGATTTGTAAGTGTGTAATTTAAGGTAATTTGTACAAAGGTATTATTTGTGTGAGGAGAAATGGTCTGTGTTGAGAACTAGTATTAAGTAGAATATGGTCTGCGGGAACTTAACAAGACAGGGCGATTACGGCACAGAAATATTTGGTGTTAAATGTAATGCGCATTTACTGTTTTTTTTTTCAGAAGTCAATATTAATTTAATCTACTTTAAAGAGAGATTAAGTATTATGGTCACGAGGCGCTGCCACAATAGTGTGATCGTGTGCTCAGTGATAAGTGGAATTAAATGTCACCATAAGGAGGGGACCTCCAGTGAAATTAGGAAGTTCTATGGTGATATAAATATATCAGAACACCTTCAATGCGTGTGATATGACATCATAAATACATAGTGCTCACACATTAATTATGTCTATTTCTCCAACATAGAGAAATTTGAGAGGCGGAAATATCCGTGGAACACTATTCTATATGTAAAACATTGGACTGGTTGCAAAGTGCAATCCATAGTGACAACAAACTTTGACGCAAAGTGCGTGAAGAAAAATTATGAGTGTATATATCTGTAATTTAGGGTGATTTCATTTATGTAATATGTATTTTGGATGGGGTTTATTAACGTGTCTGGGATAATCGGATAATGGACCGTCGTCACGGTAAATCATCCGATGATCCGAGGCGAATATGTAACGTGTTTTTCGAGGGGTTTTATGCAACTGGCATAAGTCAGTAGGAAGCCATTCTATATTTATTTACGCGGCAAATTGTTCAGCCAAGAGAATTTTTCATGTTAATTTATTATTATTATTAATTTATTATAATTATTATTAAGATATTTTCGGAGCATTTTATAAAAATTATAAGCATACAGATAGGTTTTCTATGTCTTAGAAAACGCTATCAAGCAAATTATTACGAACGACGATATCATAGAAAATTATCTGATTACGGAATTTTACGGAGTTTTGTCAGTTAGGGTATTTGAGAGACATGACTCACTGGGAATTCAAATACAAGCTGATTCCTGTCGAGAAGTATTACGCAAGGCTGGGTCGCTTCGTCAAGAAAAGGCGAATTGTTGGAACGGAAAACGACTTCTCCCTCTCGCTCGCCGAGTGTAATGAGGCAGAGCGGGGATCTAGCGCGTAGGGTGCAGCCAATCAGTGGAGACCACGTAAGCTAGGAGTCGGCTGAAGAGTGGGGGAGCCGACAGGTGCATATATCGTTCGACGCGCCGCGGAACGTGGACAATCTGTGTAGTTCTTGCCGAGTGTGGTTATACGCGGGAGTCGCTCCGATGTTCCGTGGGACGAGGACATTCTGTGTAAGACGAAAGCAGTACGGTTGCACGCGGAACTCGCTCCGATGTTCCGTGGAGTGGAGAACTAACTTTTGTAAACTTAACCAGTGTGGTTTTACGAGTGTCTGGGTCCGATGTACGGACCATAGAATTATCTAATCTACCAGAATATCATCAAATAACGAAGAAGATGGCGACGTCCAGGAGAATGTGGGAAGCACACAGCATCATCCAGTTCGAGGGAAATGCTTTAGCAATTTCCAGTGGTAAGCGCAAATGACGCAGAAATACGCAATCTCTCATTTCTCTTTGTTTTACATTTCATATTTCAGTAACTTCATAGCTTGGAAATAAGAGTAAAATCAATTTATCAGAATCCGTTTTCACGTAATTTTCTATCGGTAATATTAAAATCGCAACGCTCCAATTTAAATTTTAAACTTATTATTATTATTAATTTTGCTATACTTGTTTTATATAATAAATTCATTTCTTTTACAATGCAATCTTTGCTTTCAGTAGGTAGCATTAGATATAGACCAATTCCTTCTCCTGATACAAGTGTTTGTTGGGTTAATGATCAAATCATACCACGATCTGAGTGAATAGAGTCTTGAAGGTGTTCTGCCAGAGCTAGACGTTGTTAAATACAAATTTAGATTTCAACATTGGGTTGAGGTCTTGGCGCCCATTAAAACAACATAGCTTAGGCAAAGGTAAACAGTTACATTTATCACCCAACAGTTAGGGGCAAGTAAAACGTTACACTTGTCGCTCAAAGTGAGGGCTGAAGAAACCATTGCACACTGAAAAGCGCTGATAATTCTACTACCTTTACTGATAGTCAAGAAATCTTGGAACGCTGGAAGGAGCACTTCTCCAATCTCCTAAATCGTCCATCAGAAGCTGCTGAAGACTTCCTCTGTGATGTGCCGCAACAACCTGAACAACTGTGGTTGGCAGTACCTCCTACTTATCATGAATTCAGTGCAGCTCTCACCCAATTGAAACCCAGAAAAGCACCTGGCCCAGATAACATCCCTCTGGAACTAATTCAAGCCGGAGGTCATTCCCTCAAAACAAGAATTTTCATCCTTATCCTCAGAATATGGGAATCAAGAAAGGTACCTGGAGACCTAAAGAATGCCACTATCGTCACTATCTTTAAAAAGGGTGATCGCAGTGTTTGTGGCAACTACCGTGGTATATCACTGCTTTCAATTGTGGGGAAGATTCTTGCAATAATTCTACTTAACCGCCTCAAGGTTATCTCTGAGAGGATCCTCCCAGAGTCACAATGCGGATTTAGAACTTCCAGAAGCACAATTGACTTGATTTTCTGTGTGAGACAGCTACAAGAAAAATGTAGAGAACAACAGAATCCACTCTTCTTAGTCTTTTATGACTTGGAAAAGGCATTTGATTCGATTCCAAGACCAGCCATGTGGGCAGTGCTGAAGCGGTTTGGTTGCCCTCAGCGTTTTGTAGATCTAATCAAGGCTCTCCATGATGGCATGACAGGTCAGGTTTGCCATCAGAATAAGATGTCCAATGAATTTCCCATTACCCATGGACTGAAACAAGGATGTGTACTGGCTCCAACGCTTTTTGCGATACATGAAGAGGCCAAGCGTCAAGCTAGGAAACTTCGAGCAGCCCAACCACGTCCTCCTCCAGCAATACTATGTGACTTGTGTGGTCGCTTGTTCCATGCCAGGATTGGACTCTTTAGTCACCGTAAACACATCCACAAACTGGACTGAAGGAAGAAGATTTATACTCGGATTCGAGTTAAAGCTGATGATGATGATGACTACGAGGGGTCGATGTTGACTCTGATCATTATATATCCAAGATAAAAATCAAGTTAACTGCACGACGTAAACAAAAATCGTCAAACTCGACCATGCAAAGGCAATATGACCCTAGTTATTTAATAAATAACGTGTCCTATAAGGAAAAGTCTAAAACTCTCTTAAGTGACAAGCTAGAAACGATGGTTGACACACTGAAAACCGTTGCTGTCGAAATTGCCCCTATTAGGAAAAGGAAAAAGCATGCATGGTGGAATGTGGAATGTGATGCTGCAATTCGGAAAAGACATACAGCATGGCTCAATGATCAGCAAAAGAGGACCACACAATCACGAGAAGAATTAACCATTGTTCGAAGGGAGACTGCCAAAGAAATTAGGAGAATTAAAAGAGAAAATCAAAAAAAGTCCATACAAATTATTGATGATTCCTTTAAACAACACAAAACAAGGGACTATTACAGGACATTTCGTCAATATCATTCTAAATACAGCCCTCCTACACTATTAATGAAAGATAAATAAGGTAAACTAGCCCACAATGATACTGATAATGCTAAAATTCTAGCAGATTATTTTAGAGAACTACTAAATGCTGATGAACCTAAGGAATATCTTGATTTTGAGCTTAATCCAAAAAATAAAACAAATTTACAGAACATTATTCCTCCTGACTTGACTGAAGTATGTGCAGCGATTAATTGGCTCAAAAATTATGGAGCAGCAGGAGAGAATTCATTGGTAGCAGAACTATGGAAATATGCAAATGAACAAACCATCTCCAACCTCCATAAACGCCTCATCGATGTATGGAATTCGGAACAAATACCAGAGGAATGGAGAATGGCTGTAATCCACCCAATTCATAAAAAGGGTGATAGATCAGACCCGAACAACTACCGTGGGATTTCTTTGCTTGATGTAACATACAAGATTCTATCTAGAATTATCTTGACAAGAATTCAACAACAACTCGATCAAAAACTAGGAGAATATCAAGGAGGGTTCCGACCAGGTCGCAGCTGTCCGGATCAGATCATTAGTCTGAAATGGATAATGAAATATCATAGAAAGAGACAAAAGGATTTGGTCATTACTTTTATGGATTTTAAGAAAGCTTATGACAGTATCCATCGAGGGTCATTACTTAACATCCTTAGGGAATTTGGGTTACATCAAAAGCTTATCAACCTCATCAGCGTTACTTTGAAAGATACTAAATCCAAGGTTAAATTTCGAGGAGCCTTGTCTTAACCATTTGATATCCGGACTGGACTTCGACAGGGAGATGGTCTATCACCGTTATTATTTGTGTTCTTGAAAAGATCATGCGTGACTGGAACAAAACATGTCCTCCAAATTTAAGATTGGTACTAATATAAAACTGAATTGCTTGGCTTTGCGGATGACCTTGCACTGCTTGCAACCAGTATAGATGAGGCTAAACAACAAATTGAAGAACTTGGGTCTATTGCAGCAAAAGTAGGACTTGAAATTTCATTTGAAAAGACTGAAATAATGGCATCCTTTGATGTGGAAACACAAGCTATTACATTGATTAACAATAAAGAAATTAAAGTTGTACATAAATTTAAATATTTAGGGGAGATTATAACATGGAATTTGAATGAGAAAGCGTCAGTCGAAAATAGATCAACAAAGTTAAGACAAGCGCAATATATTACTTGGTCTAGTTACAAAAAAAAATCACTCTCCATAAATGCCAAATTACGACATTACGAATCAGTTATTAAACCGGAAGCAATATATGCTTGTGAAACATTTTTTAAGTTAAACACTCGATCAGTTACTGACACATTGCAGAAGACTGATAGAAGAAATCTCAGAACTATAATTAATAAAAAACATCAGGTGGAATGGTCAATGGCGTCTATTACCAAATAAAGTGGTTTATAAAGAAACTGAGTCTATAGTTGATACTATGCGAAAAAGGCGAATTGCTTTTTTGTCATATCTCATGCCTGCCGGATACCAGACAATTAAAAGTATTATTTAATTATTTTTTCAAAAGTAAAACAAAGAACTCTTGGTTTATGGAAATTCAAAATGATCTGGATGAACTCGGCTTGACAATGTCCCAAATTGCTAACAAAGATGAGAAGAATATCTTGAAAAACAAGAACATCCGACTTCCCTTAAAAACCTTTACCCGCAAAACTTACACCATAAGCGATGCAGAGAGAGCGGCAAGGTCGACTAGAATGAAAATGTTTTGGCAAAAGAAGAAAAATAAGAAGCTGAATCTTTAATATTGTTTTTGAGACATGTATATACTTGTTTTGGTTAAGTGCTCCAATGAGGGCGTAACATATGAAAATAAATAAATATATTAATTCAATTTTATTGACATAAGGTGTAATAACATTATTAAATACCCATTGGTATTTTCTGTAAGTTATACTGTGCAGTATTCGTATTATATCTCTGCCAGTGAGGACCGTTGCATTTCTGAGAATTTGAGCCGTCAACTCCAATTCATAAGACATTACCCCACAGTGCGGGGCTCAGGAGTTCTGACGGCCGACTTAGCATAATGCACTCGGCACACTCATTTGTGCTTGCCACACTATTGTTGGTGTGCTAATTTGAGAAATAAATTTGGTGAGGCTAGTAGTCGGTATACCTTTCCTGGAAGTAATGACGTAGCTCACCGGCAGAGATATAACGTGGAAACAGTACTCTCTATACATGATGCTTCTTTTTTTTTAACAATAACTTTTGCAAATGGTCCATGGTTGATTCCATATTGTCACCAAATTACCTTACTTTACCTGATATACTTGACTTTGTAAATTTTCAGAATGGTACTACTATTCAAGTTGTTAGGTCACTTAAAAGTGAACCCTCACTATTTCGAGCTTCACTAATTCGGATAACTCGGACAGGTTTTCATTGCTGCAGTACTACGCCAGACATCATTAGCACCAAGGCCATCTACTGTAAAATGTCGATTGCATCCCCTTCCTTTCCCGTTCACTCCACTTGCAGCCAATAATAAGTACCGTATGTATCATTATTGGTCACAAGCACACAACAAAGGCAGTGCCTGCTCAGTTTGCTTTTTGAAGCCCACATGACGAGTTACTGTTACATTATGTTAAATTCTATCTCTATGTTTGCTTAAAAGTGTTTGGAAGTGTTGTGCTGTTGTCCTCGCTAGAATACAGTAACTAAGATGAGTGTTAGGGGTAAATATACATTGCTAAGTTCAGAAGACAAAATGTGAGTGCTGGATAAAATCCAAGCCGGTGCTTCTACTCAGAGTATTATGACCGAGTTTGGCATTAGTTAGTCGACTTTTGTCTTCAAACTTTAACGATGGATAACCAATCCCAGAAAAGGTATGTTAATACTTTAAATCATATTTGCATGATTTTATAACTTTTGAACTGTACAACACAATATTTTAAGAAACATTTTGTATAATTTGGACTAGACCTCGCCTCCATTAGTCCGAATTAGTGAGAGTTTACTGTATATGACATTTCTCCACCAAGTATGGTTGGATTTTCAAAGATTGTCCTGAATGGCTTGAATAGACACTTGTTTTAGATTTATATGCAAAGTTGTAAGCAAGTAGTAGAGCTAGATTACTATGTGATGACACAAGATACCTAGATTATGTCTTTAAATTAGAAAAGTTATGTATGTTCAGCCAGCCTCCGTGGCTTAGGCGGCAGCACTCTGACCTCTCACCGCTGGATCAGGGGTTCAAATCCCGATCACTCCATGTGAGATTTGTGCTCGATAAAGCGGAGGCAGACAGTTTTTCCTCCGGGTACTCCGGTTTTCCCTGTCACAAATTTCATTCCAGCAACACTCTCCCCTGTCATTTCATTTCATCTGTCATTCATTTAATCATTGCCTCAGGGGAGTGCGACAGGTTTCGGCAGCCGGCACAGTTCATATCCTCGCCGCTAGGTAGGGGCTTCATTCATTCAATTCCCTGACCCGGTCGGTTGACTGGAAGCAGGCTGTGGATTTTGATTTTCATATATGTTCAGTGACCATAGTTTTGAACAAGTATACATGTCAACGAAATAATACAGTTGAATATTGTTTTAGATGATAGGTGGGGGTGCTCCCATATGGGTGCACCTCTACATTGAAACCAAATCACGTCATTGTGTCCATTCCTTATGCTATGTCACTCAAAGACTCTCAAAATAAGTGGAAAGATTCCTGTTCCCCCAGACATTAAACACTACTCATGGTAACCTTAAACATTGCAGTCACACAGTACAAATTGTATAAACTGACAACATGGTCACAAGTGGTGTCTGGTTTTGCACAAGGGTGTCAGATTTGTGTGCAAATTGCAATGAATGCATGGGGTCTAAAATTATACAGGGAAACAGAACTAACTTAAAAAATATGATTCATTTCTTCCACAATATCGTTTACCTATTTCTTCTCACTCTGATCATTTTACATCTCCTTGCCACCTAGCAATGAAGGTGTCAACTCGTAGTTGGACAGACTGCAGTGAGCACTAAATATGGTACCCACGACTTGCACACCTGCAGTGATGCAAACCCCTGGTGGAAGAGCTATGAAGCTTGTTACACGTTGTGAGGTGTAGGGGTCCATGCGGTTAAAGCTGTGGCCTAGAATGCTACAAGAACTTGACCAAGTGAGATGTGTGTTGTCCCAAATCTGAGGGAGAACACTCATTTTGTTCAGACCTGAACTATACGATGATAGTTTAACATCTGCATATACGTGAATAATAAACCTAAGAAGAAACAACATTAGTGTTGTTTCGTGATGCATTATGAATAACTTCATGCAATATTAATTCAATGTTTTAGTGGGGGTTTATAACAATTTTTTTGTTAGCAGGCTTATATTCTAGCCTTTCTTATTATAGTGCTCTTGAAACATGGATAAAATTAACGAAGATTTATTTAAAACTAGCTATAACCGGCATGTGTTGCAATGCCAATCAAAGACAGAAAGGAAGATAATAATAATGAACCCCTGGCCAAAAACTGTGGTGTGAACTGCATTGGAATAGACAGCGATACCAGTACACACTCCGGGCTGCTGACAGTCTCCTCATGTCACCTCGCGATGAATCAGCAGGCTATTCTCACACCTGGCATTGCGGTGTGATAAGTATACAGATTGTGCAATTGGGCTACTGTGGGATTTAAGGATTCCTGTTAAGTCCCTCACCCTCTTGTGTTACATAAATAATTTGTAGCTAGAAACCTTCCCTGGAGTGCACACAACAACTCACCCAAGTTTCATCGCAATCGGATGAATAGCATATCAACCTATAGGGGACATACATACAAACTATCACATAACATTGATTATAGGGATATGGTTTCCAGACACTTAATGGGATGACAGATGTGGAGAAACTATGGACTGTAATGAACAATATGATATGTGTAAACAACAAAAGAACATACACAAAGTGAAAGGAGACAAAAGAAACAGAAATGGATGACAGAAGTGATAATAGAACTTATGGAAGTGAGAAGAGGTTCCAAATCTACAAAATAATGTACTGACTCAATGTCAAGAAATGGAAGAGTTTCAAAAAAAACGTGATACTTTTAATGTCCATAAGAAGGCCCAAATTATTACAGGAATGTATAGAAGATATTTTGCTGAATCACTAATGGACAACAATAACAACATCACTGTCAACATCTTAAACTGGTTGAATATTTGGAAGACAGATGATAGATCTCCTCATTGTAATATTGTTTGGTTTGAAAGACGGCCAGACATCTTACAAGAAGAAGTGTTAAAAGTCACTCATCAGGCAAAGTATAGGAAAACAGTTAGTCCAGGTATGTTCGTGTGGAACCAAACGATCAAGTTTGTGCTTACCACATTCAGTGCACTCGATTTATTCATTGTCAGTTCTTTTGTCTCTCACTGGGATAAGGAAACTCGTGCTGGAAGATAATTGTAGTGAAGACCAAAACAAAGCAACAAATGATCACAAACACATTGCATCCACATCAAGATAGAAGATCTCAATGAGAGTTGCCTCCAGCTAAGCACTGTTTTGAACAATAGAAGAACTGTTTGCTACCCGCTTTCCTGATGGGACCAGGAGGTTAAAATGAGCTTGTAGGGGACTAAGGCATTAAAGAGCGATTGATTAGCCTGATGGCATGAATGCCTACCCTTGAAGATGGTAGTGCATCCAACAGAGGAGATTGTCCTTGTCCTTTTTCCACTTTACGTCTCCCTCTGCCCCATCAGTTTGTTTGCCTTCTTCACGTGTTTCTATCCGTGTTTTCTTATTTATTGTTTGTTTTTAAGTGTTCATTTTATTTCTAAAGCAATGGGTCAATTAATATTGACCGAGTTTAACTTCTTAAAACATTTCAATATTTGGGATCACTTATCCAACGAGATGGTGATGCGCTGCCAGATGTTCAAGGCAGAATTAGCGCTGCCTGGATGAAGTGGTGCCAAGACAAAGGGGTCCGTTTTGATCGGAGGGTGCCAATGTATCTGAAATCAAACAACTATAGAACCATCATTAGACCAGTGGTGCTGCATGGTACTGAATGTTGGCCAGTCACAAACAGACATGAACAACAGCTGCATGTCATGGAAATGAATATGCTTCACTGGCCAATAGCACACACTAGACTGGACCACATCAGAAGTGAGGATGTTCGGACGGTATTTGGAATGGCCCCAATACCTCAAAAAATGCTAGAAAGTTGTTTGCGATGGCATAGCTGTGTGCTGTGAAGAAACAGTTCTTCAATTGCGAGCATGGCATTATCATCATCATTAACATCGGCTTTAACTCGAATCCGAGTATAAATCTTCTTCCTTCAGTCCAGTTTGTGGATGTGTTTACGGTGACTAAAGAGTCCAATCCTGGCATGGAACAAGCGTCCACACAAGTCACATAGTATTGCTGGAAGAGGACGTGGTTGGGCTGCTCGAAGTTTCCTAGCTTGACGCTTGGCCTCTTCATGTGTGCGTCGGTCCCTTTCAAACATTTTTACAGTATCCAAGATTGTATGGCGTCAAGTTGAGCGGTCTTCAGCCAGCATGTCCCAGGTTTGTGGATCAAGACCTGTCAATTTCAGGGTCTGCTTAAATTGGTCCTTGTAGCACCTCTTAGGACCACCATAAGGTCTGGTGCCATAGCATAGCTCACCATATAGCACTTGACGAGGTAATCTCACATCATCCATCCGATGGATATGACCAATCCATCTAAATTGGTGACCTATTATGGATGATTCTATGCTGTTGATTTGAGCCTTTTCAAGATCAGCAATATTGGTAATGCAGTCTTCCCAGGATTGATCGAAGTTTTTGTAGGTGGAAGCGCTCAAGCTTTCTAAGATCATGTCGGTAAAGGGTCCACGTTTCACATCCATACAACAATGTAGAAATGACTACTGCTTTGTATACCTTAAGCTTTGTACTCATGGACAGATCCTTATTCATCAAGACCCGGTGCGATAATCGTCCATATGCTGCATGGGCTGCGCCAATTCTCTTATCCACATCCTGCTCACAGGTACGGCTCACAGAAATGGTACTGTCCAGGTATGAGAAGTGGTCTACCTGTTCTAATGGCAAATTTGAGATGGAGATATTGAACTGAGGAAGAGGTGTGCTTGGTGAAGATTGTGCCAAGATTTTAGTCTTATTGACATTTATGGTAAGACCAAAGCGATCACATGCACTTTTGTAACAATTAACTGACTCTTGCAGCTCTTCTGGTGTGAGAGTTGGCAACGCAGCATCATCTGCATACAACATATTACTAACATTAGTAACCTGAGTTTTTCTCAAGGAGCGGAGACGAGTTAGATTGAAAGCCCTCCATCAAAACGATACTTGGGTGGATCATAAAGCATTGCAGCCAAGTACAGCGCAAAAAGCGTTGGAGCCAGTACACATCCTTGTTTCAGTCCATGGGTAATAGGAAATTCATCAGACATCTTATTCTGATGGCAAACCCAACTTGTCATGCCATCATGGAGAGCCTTGATTAGATCTACGAAATGCTGAGGGCAACCAAACCGCTTCAGCACCGCCCACATGGCTGGTCTTGGAACCGAATCAAATGTCTTTTTCAAGTCATAAAAGACTAAGAAGAGTGGATTCTGTTGTTCTCTACATTTTTCTTGTAGCTGGCATTATACTTTAGTCCTGAAGGCCACAGACTGTGAGGGCAACCAAAGACACTCTGCGTGAGGATATGCATGTGGAAAATGTGCAAAGCGGAATTGGAAGTGCTGAACAGCAGATCCTGCGATTAAGAGGGATGAATGCTATGAAAAAAAAAGAAGAAGAAACAATTATATTGTTGTCTGTCTTACTAGAATAGTATAATATGTGGTTTATTTTATGTGATATGGGGTGAACCAGCTGGTACATATTGGTGTTGGTATTGTATCTCAGTTGATATGACTGTGTTGCTTTGACATTGTGTTACGTTAATAAAATGTTTCGAATTATGCTATTCTAGTAAGAAGCTCCAATTGCAGCAACTGTGGCAGGGTGCGAGATGGAGGAAGGGTTTACCAGCATTTGGAAGTTTTTTGTTTTGTTTTTGGCGTGTGGCCTCCTCAGAGGCCGAGTGCAGGTCTTTCTAGTCGACGCCCAAGGGCGACCTGCACGTCGGGATGAGAGATGGAATGGGTGAAGATGAATGATACTGGTCAAGGATGTGGAAGGAAGCGGCCATGGCCTGTCAGAAGGTACCGTCCCAGCATTTGCCTGGTGTTGAAAATGGTAAACCACGGAAAACCATTTCAAGGACAGCCAACGGTGGGGCTCGAACCTACGCGTCTACCGAGTCAGCAGAGAGCTTGGCCCCATGACCTAACGCTGCGCTTTAACCAGCGTAGCCACTGCTGTCGGTATTTGGAAGTTGCATCCCTATAATTATATAAAAGAATTTATGCCAAGCATTATATTTAGTTATTTGAGAATGCTCGTTTATCAAGACCAGTAATCACTGCCTACTTTATAAGCGTATGTTCAGCTGGTAAGGAAGGCAATGACTTTTGGTCTTGACAAATAAACCTCAGTCTCAGCTTGTGCCCATACATGTATATATATTAACTCTACTTGAAAGAGGATTGACCTGCCATCTATGAGACTAGGACAAAACTTGACACTGGTCAGTCTAGCTGGTGTAAAAAAACACATTACTTTCCTTTGTATTCTCTTTTATCCTCTTTGGTAGTCATGAAAATTCAATTCTCAGGTATTAAGTTTAGTTACCATATCCTAAAAGTGACATCATTAGACTGATTCTGCTGAAGTTGTAATAAAATGATATACCGGTACAGTATAGCACTGGTACTTACACTAGTATTTCATTGATATGAACCTACCTAATTCAAACAAATATTGGATTGAAAATATATCACTTGATCAGTTTTGAGTGGCCAGGGGAGAGAAGACAGATAGCATCTACCCTGAAAATTAGTACCGTAACTATTATATTGTTGTCGTCTTACAAGATTAGTATAATATGTGGTTTCTGTTATGTGACATGGAGGTGATCCAGCCTTTTCTGTCTAGAGATCTGGCTATTTTGACCAGACTCTGTCCTTGCATATAATCTTCCAGTCTAGATAAATTGGGCGGCTTCGGTGGCGTAGTTGGTAGCATGCTGAGCTTCTATGCCCAAGAACGCAGGCTCAAATCGGCCGAAGTCGTTGGATTTTTTAAGAGCGTTAAAAATCCCTCAGTATGCCTTACTTCGGAGGGGAAGTAAAGCCGGCGGTCCCATGTCATAGATTTATGGCATGTTAAAGAACCTTCCACTAATTACACCTGTGTGAAGCTAAATTGTATAGGTTAAGAATGTATACAACACTCTTAGGTTCCTACGTTCGTTGCCAAGAGCCAACTGCGGTGGCGTCTGGTAGCTAAGTTCTGAACTAGTAGTCATTGACGGTGGCGTTTGGCAGCAAAAGTAGGAACTATTTGAAAAATTCAAAAGTCTGCTGTCCTTACATTAATTAAAAAACAGATAACACACACTAATACAGTCATCACAATTAACACCGGTTATCAGACAGATTCTACACACACCCAAAGTACAGGGGGCTACATGACCGCGTTGTCGCAGCCCCTAAACTTAAAAATCAACCAACCTAGATAAATTGCCCTAACACCAGTACAGTCATGGTAATTTTTTTCTTGGCCATACACCCTCCCCATATCAAACACCTCACACTTAAATATATTTTTCAAACAAGTTAAAGGTTAAACTACTAACATAATGTTTTAAATATTTAAATATTAAAGCAATACCGGTACTAGCTATTCATACCCATTGCTGACGAGTTAGTGCTGTAGAATGGGGAGCTTCTGCGTCCGTTCTTCGATCATCTGTGATGAGAGTGGTATATTCAATAGCAGAGTACTGATCTTCAGCGTGGTTGAACAGCCCACATTTTACGAAGATCGACACCATCCTGAATCAGACAATGCACATCATCAGCAGATCAGTAAAATCTACTCCTCTTGTCTGGTTGCCTGTGCTGAGCCATATCGAACCACCAATACTAAGGTGATATAACCATCTGATCCATTAGTTCTCAAAAATATCAGTGAATGTAGCTCTCCCAACTCAGCAAGACATACTTCATAAATTTTGTCTTTTGAAATTACGTTCTCCATCTTTGTTAAAAGCCCAAGAGTTGGTTAGGAGAGGGTTTAACGTTGCAGCAGAATGGCAACAGGAGTGGAACAGTGCAGCTCCAAAGGAATGTCAGTCACTGCTTTAGTTTAAAATTACCATAGTACATACACTCACCGGCATTAAAAGCGAAACACTACGAATCTCAGACAAAACGCAACATTTGTCCGTTTCATACCTGGCATAAATTGAATGTCGTAACTTTGCAGCGACATGGCAATGTGTCGTGAGTTAAACATGACTTAATTAGCTCATTTGAGAAGTTTCATCGCAATAATACTGCTAAACATTGTTGATCGTGACAATCACAACACTAATATTACAGTTGCCCGCCTTTGGACAAGAAAAACCACAAACGGCTGTCTTAATGTTTATTGCTGTGAATTCTCGTGCCGAGTATTTTTGTGGACATTACGGTTTGTCTACAATATTCGTAATCATACAGTGTTACAGTACGATGGATTTCAGGTTTCGACATTTCCAAATTCGTGTTTGTGCATTGTTGTGATTGTCTTCATCAATAATGTTTTTCAAATATTGTACTAATTAAGGTAATTCACATATGATACATTGCCATTTTGTTGTGATGCCATAGTATTTGGTTAATACAAGGTTTGGAACGGTCATACATTGTGTTTAGTCTGAAATTCGTAGTGTTTCGCTTTTATTGCCGGTGAGTATGATTCCACCTAGTCAATACATATATAATTCCTTTTTTAAAACAGTGTACAATTGTTTCGAGTCATATTTTTGAACTCGTCTTCAGCACTTGTGCATAATAGTGTAAACAAGTGCTGAAGATAAGTTCAGAAACAAGATGTTCAGTAAAGAATATATTATTTTATATAATATTTGCAAATGGGGGTAATTCCCCAGTGGCAAATTGTACAAATACAGAAAATTACCAACAATAAAATTAAACACAATATACAAAATTTGCAATTTAGGAACTGTAGTAAATACATCGTAGTATTTACACAAAATTTCAATCTTCTCTTAAACACATCAATATATTTGGGGTAAAGGCTCAAAGATTGATGCAGGTAATAAATAAATAAATAAATATAGCCTGGATAATCCCATAAGGGCAAAGACCTCCTGCGAGCAGAGACGGGCTCTGGTTTAAACTCGTTAGGTGAGCAAGTCCTAAGGAGTTGTGTACAAGTTTTTACTCCACTTGCTACACTTCACTGTAGTTCACTTCACTACACTACATTTCACTTCGCTTTACATCTTCTTCTCTAGAAGGGAGGTGGGGATCAGTTGTCGTGTCTTTGTATGTGCCTATATGTTGTCGTTTACCTTGTGCATTGTTTGGCTTGTTACAGGTTGCAGAAGTGTATCTTTTATGTCATATGTGTCCTGGCTACCAGTATTTTTCGTTGTTGAAGCTCTCCTTCTCTCCCCTTCTTATAGTTCCATACGTCTCCATTCTTGTCTCTCCCTTGCTATCCTCGTCCAGTGTTTACCTGTCTTCCTTACGATTGAGTCTTTCCAGCGGGTCCTCTGTCTACCCACATTCCTTCTTCCTGTCCTGGAGTCCCATACCGTTAGCTTGTGCGTCCATCGATCGTCTTTCATTCTGGCCATGTGGCCTCCCCACTTCCATTTTAGCCTGTCAGCTGTTGTCACGGCATCTTCCAGGGCAGTTCTCTTATCTCCTCGTTTCATAATCTGTCCCTCAAGGAAACTTGAAGGATCTTCCGTTCCATTTTGCGTTGACATACCCGGATTGTTTGCCTTTGCTTCTCTGTGAAAGTCCAGGTTTGACAGCCGTATAGCAGTACCGGCATTACACACTTTTCTAGCACTTCTGACTTTAGACTTATCTTCTGGGATTTGTCCATCAATATAAATTTTAAGGACCAGAACTTCTTCCATGCTTGTCCAACTCGTCTCTTGATTTCCTTCTCCTGGGAGCAGTCAAATGACAGGTTTTGTCCAAGATAGACGTATTACTGTGTGTACGCTAGTGGTTTGCCATCGATGAGGATTTGTACTTCCAGTGAGTTGGTCATCAGTTTTGTTTTCAGGAGGTTCATAGATAGACCTACTTTTTTACTGACAGTGTCCAGGTCCGCTAGCATTTGTTCCAAGTCTGTTGCCGATTTTGCTAGCAGTGCAATATCGTCTGCGAACCGTAAGTGTGTTGGCCTTTCCCCGTTTATTTCGATGCCGTATTTGTTGTCCCATTCCAACTTCCTAAATTGGTTCTCCAGTAGGTATGTGAACAACTTTGGTGAGAGGGGGTCGCTTTGCTTCACGCCTCTCTCTAAGTTGATGTTCGCACCCTCCCTCTCCGTTCTTACCCTCGCTTGGCAGCCTTCGTAAAGTTTTTCCAGTAGTCTGACATACCGTATATACTCGAATGTAAGACGAGGTTTTTTCCCACTTTTTGTGTTATAAAAATTTGGGGTCGTCTTATATTCAGGGTATTTAAAAAAAAAAAAGTTTTTTTTTAAAATTATTATTATTTGCAAAGTAGTATGTGGTGTTGGCATCTTGTAACTCGCAACAAATCAATGCATTAATGAAGATTAAAATATGGTTTGTTATGTCTAATTACCATGCATATACGAATAGTGTACATTTTGAGGTTAGGATTTACGCATACACGTCATTTTAAGCGGATAAATTATATGTTCGAAAGCATACAGAAATATGTTTTAAAACAATCTTTACAAGAACAACCAGTCAGTTTTACGAGCAGTAATTGAGTGATCAACATATCTTAATTTAATAACGTCTCCCATTCTTGAACAAAGAAATTATAGAGTATGTCTTGGAAAAGCGGGCAGAGGGATTTCCGATAACACGAGACGTTATAAAAATGAAAGCACGACCTTAAGGGTATATATTGTGCAAGTTATGAGTTAGCGAGTATTTTTTTGAAAAAATCTGTAAGAGGCAGTTGATAACTAGGCCTTGTCTTATATTCGGGGTCGTCTTACATTCGGGTATATACGGTATCTCTTTTGTATGCCTTGGCTTCTCAATGCCTCTAGAACACAACTATGCTCCACAGAATCGAAGGCTTTGTTATAGTCTACGAATGCAATGTATAGTTCGAGATTAAATTCCTGCGTTTTTTTTCCAAGAGCTGGTTCATAGCTTGCAGGTGGTCAATTGTGCTAAAGCCTGTCCTAAAATCGGCTTTTCCACTGCCAGGTTTTCATCTAGTAGTTTAGACATCCTTCTAGTCATGATTTTCGTAAAAAGTTTGTAGAGACTGGCCATTAAACTGATTGGTCCGTAATTATTAATGTCATCTTTAGCACCTTTCTTGTGAAGCAGAACAATAACACACTGTTTCCATTCTATTGGAATTTCTTCTGTTTCATGAATCATGTTGAATAGCCTTGTTATCTCTTCTATGAGATCCTCGCCACCCGTTTTCAGATATTCAATGTTGATGGCATCCTCTCCGGGGCATTTCTCATTTTTCGCCCCCTTTATTGCTGCTCTGACTTCACTGGTCATGATGGGAGCAATTTCTTCATCGTGTAGTGCCTCCAGCCCCTTATCGCTTTGGTCTGAGCCTCTTCTTTGGTTTATACTGAAGTACAGCTCTCTGTAGAAGTCTGTGGCCTGTTTCGTTATTTCCCCCCTTGTGGCTTGTCTTTTACCTCTTTTGTCTTTCACTCCAAGCATCCACTGTTTGTCTGGTGCTAGTTCTTTTCTCATCTTTCTTATTGATTTTGATTCTTGTGCATACTTTCTGATGATTTCTGTGTTGTGGTCTCTAATGTCCTTTCTAATTTCCCTTTTTGTGTGCTTATTAAGCTGCCCATACTCTAACTTGTTGTTATCTACAGCTTGTGCTTTCAATATTTCCCTTTCCTCGATTAGGCGTTTGGTACTGTCTGTTAGCTTATCGCGTCGTCCCTTCTTACTCCTTGGTATTGCTGAGTTGTTAGATGCAGATGCTATACATTTTGTGAGTTCTGTGTAGAGGTGCTGTGTGCTTAGGTGGTTTTGTTGTTTCAGGTGATTTAGATTTGCTGGATTTCTTTGGCGTATTCGGTCTGGTTGATCTGTCCAGGGCTAGTTTTCCTGGTCTTGATGTATGGCCGTCTATTCTTCTTTATTGTCAGCTTTAAGCGAACCATTCTATGGTCGGTGTCGAAATTTAGCCCGTTGATCACTTGAATATCCGTTACTTCCTTTAAGTTGTCGGTAAGTATAAAGTCAATTTCGTTTTTTGTCGTGCCGTTCGGGCCTCTACATGTCCATCTACTCTCTGGCAATTTCTCGAATAAAGTGTTCACAATTTTCATGTTGTGTCCTTAAGCAAACTGGATCAATCTGTCTCCTCTCTTATTTCTAGTTCCGTATCCGAATGGTCCCATAGGCACTTCGTCTGTATGTTCCTTGACTCCCACTTTACTATTAAAGTCCCCCAGTACGAACTTTCTTTGTGTTTTGAAGATGTCTAGTGTGTCTTTTAGTTGCTCGTAAAAGGTTTCAATTTCCTCCACTGTGCTGTTCTCTGTGGGGGCATAGATTTGTATAATTATGATGGTATTCCCTTCTAGATCTAAGGACAGTAGCGCAATTCTCTCTGAGATTCCCCGAATTTCCTGAATGTTGTTTTTTAGGTGCTTCTTGATCATGAAGCACACTCCTTTTTGGCCTTTGGTTTCACCGATGTAGCTGAAGATGTCTCCATTCGGTTTTTCTCGGATTCCTTCGCCGAGTTGTCTTACTTCACTAAGTCCTAGTATGTCGTACTTCATGTTTAAGAGAGCATTTTCCAGTTCAAGTTCCTTGTCTTCAGTTCTCAGAGACCTTACGTTGAGTGTGGCAAGTATTAGTTCTTTCTTGGTTGCCGCCGGTTGCTTGATCACAGTGCGGTGGTCAGATTCTCCCAATTAATCCATTGACCATTTAGGAGGATCTCCTGGTAGCCCACTTTCACCTCGCTGTTACCTTTGCTCCTCTCCTCCCTGGCTATCTGTCTTAGTTTTGCTTGTACTGCTCTTTCGTTCCTGGTGAGGTCGTCGTCTACATAGAGGTCTTGCCCCTTTAGCTTGTGTTTGTTTCTCATGATTTTCAGCTTGTCTGCAATGTATTTAAATGTGACTCTCACTATCCCTTTGTCGTGGCTGTCTCTCCCAATCTGTAATACGCTTTCTACCTTGACTTCAGTTTCTATTTTGTCCTGTATAGATTTGACTTTGCTTCCTAGCTCACTGTTTGCTAGGTTTTCATGTAGTAGCTCTTTACTTTTAATGACAATGTTGTTCTTTCTTTCCCTCTTCAATCTTTGCTCCTCTTGTAGCTCTAGGGCATGTATTTTCTCGGATAGTGTGTCTAGTTTTTCTTGTGTTCTGTTGTCCACATTTTCTATTTTCCGTTCAAGGGCGTCGTTTATTTTACGTGAATTTTCTTCTGTTGTCCTTAGTTCTTGTTTGATGCTATTTATTTCCTCTCTTGTTTCCTTTCGAAAGTCTTCATTTTGTTTCTTTAAGTTTTGAAGCTCTGTTCGGATTTCAGAAAACATGTCTTTTACTTCTTTTGTTTCCTTCCCTTGGATTTGTTGATGCAGGTAAAGAGTTCCAATTATTATTATTAACTTTATTGGCCACATTGGACCACTTGAGTCTTCCATGTAAACTTTTTCTTTGAAGGTTGTATTGTTTGATTCTTCTTATCTGCCCTGTACTTCTTCATTCGTTCTTATCGCAGTGTTCTTAATTCGTCTGAAATCACTACAGGCCGTCTGCGCATCATTTCTGCTGAAAATTTGTGATTCTTAAGAAGGGTGGTAATTTTATTCTTGTTCTCTGCATCTGTAATTTCGAGTCCAACTGTTTTGAGATCCTCTTGAATTTCTTTGATCCAATGCCCTCCAGTCTTCTTTCCCAGATTTCTCATCACTAGTTGTCATAAAATCCTGTTTTCTGGTAATCGTAGGATGTGAAAGAAATAAGAGATTCTTTTCTTCTTCATCGTGCTGGTAACTGGGTCAATCTCTCGATAGACTGTTTCACTGGAGAGGATTCTCCAGACTCCTTCAACCTGGTACTTTTTATTTATGCAGGTTCTGATAATTCTTCTTTCAGTTTTGAGGAGCTGATCAGTTCTTCTTTCATTTTTAATTTGGAACAAGGTTTCGCAAGCATAAGTGGGGCTTTGGGCAAAGTTACAGTTTTGTAGTGTTGGATCGTAGTGCCTATTGACAAGCATTTTTTTAATAAGTTGACCAGGTTAGAAATTGTGCTATTTTCATTTTGTTGGTTCTATTTATACATGTTGTTTTTTCGCTTAAGTTATGCATAATGATTTCTCCAAGGTATTTAAATTGAGAACTATGTTAATTTTTTGATCATTTATGATGACTTCCTTTATGTCAAGAGGTTTCATTGGCATGATCTTAGTTTTCTCAGAAGATATTTGCAATCCTATTTTTAATGCAATTTTCTGGAGACTGGTGATCTGAGCACTAACTTCTTCCATGTCAAAGGCTAAGAGAGCTAAATCATCTGCATACCCTAGGCAGTTTGTTCTTATTGAGGGTTTTGCTCCAATTTTGATTTTAGGTGGGTTTTCTTTTTGCCAAATTTTCACGATGTAATCGAGAGCCACATTGAAAAGTAGTGGGGATAATCCGTCACCTTGTCTAAGGCCTGTTTTTATTGGAAAAGCACTTGACATTTCTCCCCTCAACTTGACCTTTGAAATTGTGTTGGTTAAAGTTAGTTCAATCATTTTTGTTAATTTAGGATGAAAGCCATATGATCTGAGAATTTTTAAAAGAGTAGGTCTGTGTATACTATCATAAACCTTTTTGAAATCTATGAATGAAATAAACAGTTGTTTATTTCTGTATTTGTAATATTCCATTATTAGTTTCAGGCTGAGAATTTGGTCTGGGCAACTTCCGTTTGGGAGAAATCCTGCTTGGTATTCTCCAAGTTGTGGTTCCAGAATGTTTATTATCCTATTGTAAATTATGCGGGAGAAAATTTTGTAAGTGCAGTCCAGAAGGGTTATTCGTCTGTAATTGTCTGGATTAGTTTTATCTCCTTTTTTGTATAATGGATGAATTACACCAGAGGTCCAATATTCTGGGATTTTCTCTGTGATCCACATTTTGACTAGATGCTGATGTAGATTTATGATTGCTGGTTTCCCTGTTTTTTTCCAGATTTCTGCAAAGACTAAGTCTTCACCATATGCCTTACAATTTTTTTGTTCCTTAATTGCTAGTTCTACCTCATTGATATTAGGCAGATCAATTATATCTGGGGTGGTTAAAATGGGTGTGTCGGTATTTACTTCCAACGTCTCCAGTGGGTCATCGCAATTTAAAAGTTTATAATAATGCATTTTATTAATCCCTTAACGAGTCAAGGACTCATATACAAAGGAATTGTACAGTTTTATCTTGTTGGCGACAAATTACAATACAATGTTCAGTTTACAAAGTTTTCAGTATGAAAATATATACAACATTTTGTAGCTTTCATAAGTTTTTGTACACAATGTGTTCTTCTTTTGTCTTCTCAGATTATGACATTTCTTCAAACTGACATTTTATAATCATTCCACATAAACTGTTTTAGCCTCCTTTTAAAGATTGGTAGGCTAGGTGTAATTTTTATATTTTCTGGTAGTCTATTGAATTTTACAAAGGCACTATACTTAATGCTATTACTGCCATATTGTTTGGAATTGATATGGAAAAGTGTTATGTCATCTGCATGTCTAGTTTTGTAAGCGTGTAAATCAGATTGTTTAGTGAAGTTTAAATTTGTGTGGATTCTGTTGTGTAGGATTTGGTACATTAGGACATTTGATTTGATTTCTGCATTTAGGGCTACTGGTTGAATTTTACTCGTAATATAAAGGTGTTTGGTTGGTGTTAAAAAAGGGTAGTTATAAATATTTCTTATGGCTCTATTCTGAATTACCTCAATTTCCTTTTTTAGGTAATTTGAGCATTTTATCCAAATTGTATTCAAATATTGTAAGTGGCAATGGATTAAGGAAAAATACACTTTCCTGAGTAGATTTTTTGGGATATAGTAGCTCAATTTTTTTATCATCCCAGCGGCAGGTGATATTTTTTTTACTAATGCATCAATGTGCTTTTGCCAGGAGAGATTTTCATCTATTATTAAGCCTAGGTATTTGACAGATGAGACCCTTTTAACTGCTTTTCCATTCAGCATTATATTCTGAGTGATGTCTAACTTTGTTCTACGCTTAGATATTATTAAATAATTTGTTTTATCTTCATTTATTGTTAATTTATTTGACTGGGTCCAGCCAAGTATGGTAGAGGAAAGTCGCCATATATGGAATAGTCACCTAATATGGAATACCGTAATATTTCGAATTGTGTGGTTGGTAGATCTCCCTTTACTGTCAGTGCTTGCGTGTGACGTCATTGTATTCCCGAGGTCACTGAGAGAGACGACTCTGCTGAGCTTGGTTGGTTAGTTATCTGCTGAAGTTTGAATCTTCCGTCTTTGAGTTTTTGTGAGGTATGCACTCATTGCATTATTGTATGCCTTTATTATCGGGTATTATTCTTATCCTAGGAGGCAAATTATAGTGTATGTGCTACGCTAGTAGCTATATGTAGTTGTTAATCCTTACGTTTATTTTTTTTTCCGTTGCGTATCCTTGAAATCAATATGGCAAAGTTCCCAATATGGAATACATGGGGTCCGCAATATGGAATAGTATTCCATATTTGGCTCCTCATTCCTGTCACTTTATTTGTATGAATATTTATCAATTATTTGTACAATTTTTCTAGGTCATGTCAGGTGAAAGACTTAAGAGGAAACGGTGGAACTCGGGTGACATGAAACAAGCTATTTTTGCGGTACGAGAAAAGAAAATGGGATTTAAAAAAGCAGCTGAACAATTCAAAGTACCTAGAACTACTTTCTTCAGGCTGTATTCCGTGAAGGATGTTGAACCCAAGGATGCAGTACAGACCGCACTTGGAAGACGTCCGATTCTTCCACGTAATATAGAAAAGCAACTCGTAGAGTACCTGAAAATCATGGGCGCAAGATTTTTGGTCTCTCTAGGATTGACGTGAAACAACTTGCATTTCAACTAGCACAGGCAAACAACATACCACATCCGTTTTCCAAGGAAAGAGAAATAGTGGGCAAAAATGGCTAAAACCTTTTTTTTTTATCTCGCCATAGAAACGAAATATCGTTACGAACACCCACAGGAACATCTTTTGCCAAAGTGAAAGAATTTAATAAGGAAGCTGTGTTCTATTTCTTTGACCTACTGGACTGTGAGTTCGATAAACATCATTATGCTGCTGATAGGGTGTTCAATGTGGATGAGACTGGTTTGTCGATCGTCCAGTCGAAGGTCCCTCAAGTGATTGCTGCGATTTGTGTGTGATTTCTGTAAATAAACTACTAATCTCATGAACTTCATTAAGTATTCCATATTTGGAGCCGTCTTGTTTATAATATAAAATGTAACTTTCTTACAAAAATATTTTTAATTACTTCCACATAATATATTCAGCTTAGCATTATATGACATTCTTTGTATAAGTAATTACTAGAAATGGTGCACATTTGAAAACATTTTTAATTCAATCAATTATTTCAATATCAGCAAAAATATAAATGGTATTCCATATTTGGCGACTTTCCTCTATTCATGTTCTCCTGCATGTGTGTAATCAGCATGTTGGTGGTGTACGCATTGTAAAAGATACTTAAGTCATCTGCAAACAACGTTATATTACCATGAAAACGGAGTGTTGCTATGTCATTAATATATACTAAGAAGAGGGAAGGACCCAGTATTGATCCTTGGGGCACACCGTGAGTAATATTAACTTCCTCACTTCTGTAGCCATTTATTTCAATATACTGCTTACGATTAGATAGGTAATTTTTAAATCATGTCCAAGCTACTCCTCGGATACCTGCTTTATCAAGTTTCCCTAAAAGAATTTCATGGTCAACAGTATCAAACGCCTTTCTCAGGTCTATGAAAAGGCCACTCGCTGTCATCTTATTGTCTAAGACATCCTGCAAGTTAGAGATAATATCAATTGTGGCTATTTCTGTGCTTAAGTTTTCTCGGAATCCATATTGCCCTTTGTAGAAATAATCATTTTTATTTAAGAAATTAACAATTCTGTTTTTTACTACTGTTTCGAGTACCTTGGATATGGGTGGGAGGATGGAAATGGGCCTGTAATTGTCCGGATTGCTTTTGTCACCTCCTTTATAGACTGGTATGACTCGTGCTATTTTAGATCATCAGGCACCAGACCAGTCTCTAACGATAAATTTATTAAAGTAGTTAGTGGGCTACTTAGCTTGTCAATTGAGTTTTTTAACAATTTCACTGACATACCATCTTTGTTTTGGCTACTTTTCATTTCAAGGCTTAATATAATATTGCGAATTTCCATCTCATTAGTCGGGGTCATAAATATGGAATCTGTGTTGACATTAATTTCATTAACTTTCTTCCCTGGGTGGATGTTTATGGCTAATTTGTGTGCTATGTTTATAAAGTGAGTGTTTAGAGCATTGCAAATATTTTCTTTTCCTGTGAAAGATTTACCGTCAATTATTATCTCACTGGGACCATCTTTGTTTTCAGTTGTGCAGTTGTAGATCATTTCATTGATTACTTTCCAAGTATCTTTTATGCTATTGGCATTCAATGTTAATTTATGTTCATAGTATGAGGATTTCAGTTTCCGTTTTAAAGCTGTCACTTTGTTCCTACATATTATGTGCTCTTCCTTTAAGAGGTTATTGTTTCTGTGAATGCTAGTTTCAAGTTTAGCATGTAGTAGGTCCCTTTGTTTTATTAGTTGAATTCATTCTGTTGTTATCCATGGGTTTTTGTGGTTCTGGTGTATTTCCTTCAAAGGTGAGTCAGTGTTTTCTTTGTTGGGTGTCTGTGTCAAGATTTTGTGTTTCATGGTGATGTAAGTTTCGTTTAGATCATCTAAGCAGTCTATTTGATTAAGATCATTAGAGAATTTGTTTTTGTTCATGTACCGGTAATTTTTATTCACGTTTTTTGAACTAGACCATTGCTTGTTGGGGGCGTATTTAAATGTCATGTTCGAGATTGGGCTTTTGCCTGGATAGTAGTTTGACCAGAAAATCTCAGTTACAAGAATATTATGATCACTAATATCACTATTTATATTGCTTATTCTATAGGCATATTTACAGTTATTAGTGGAGTTATTAGTTATTAGTTATTATCAAGGAGTGTACTTGTTGATTCACTTATTCTTGTTGGATAGCGAGTATTGCCTTGTGTGAAACCATAGCTTGATAGTAGATTGAGGTATGATTTGGTTACATTATTTTTGTTTAATAAGTTAATACTGTATTTGTATCATCAATGCATAAGGAAAGATTGGCATTGTTTTTCGAGAGAATGTGCTCTAGAGATTGCATGAATTTTGTTGCGTTATTTATGTTAGGATTATATACTGCAATTATATTAATAGTATGCAGGTTATTGAAACGAACAGTATCATTTCTTATAAGCTCTAACTGGATCAAGCTATGGTTACTCTCAACTAGGTTAAGAACTTTTGTATTCCATTTTTTGTGGACATAAACTCCCACACCTCCACCATCCTGATTGTCTCTGTGTACAAATGCAACAGAATAGTTGTTTAGGTTGAAGTATTTAGCTTCATTACTTTTTACCCAAGTCTCGGTTACCACTATGACATCTAGATTTTCCACAATATGTATTAGTATCTCGATATCTTCTAGTTTATTTTTTAGGCTTCTGCTATTTATGTAAGGACACTTGATTTGGCTAACGCTAACCTCAGTCGTGGATACAGTCATATTTACGCTCATCAATTGATGTGTGTAAGTCAACATCAACTAGTAGGTCCATGTCTTGATTCATTATTATTACTGTGAATGGGATGGCTGAGCCTTGTTGATGGAAGAGTCTTTTACTAGCGTTTCAATGTCTTCTGGTAAGGTGATCCTGATAGCCTTGTCACTATCTGATTTACGGACGAAAATTTTACAGTCCCGGGTCCAGACGTATTTAAAACCTAAATTACGGAGGTCTCTTGCCTGTTAGTGAAGTACTTTATTTGCTGGCGTCAAATGCTCGTTAATGTAGATAGGCCTAGCCCTTCCATTGATTCCTGCATCACTTGAGTTCAGGTTGGGGTTGGATCTTTTGCCTTTTAGAATTGCGTCTTTTTTTTAGCAGGCTGCAGAATTTTACTAGTAAAGGAGGTGGAAGACCTTCTCTGCTGTGTGGTAGCCGATGGCAGGCGTCAATATCGGACTCAACAACTGTGACACCCAATTGGTCAGCGATAGTCTTGACAATTTGAATGGGGTTTTCGTTTGAAGTGTGCGGCACGTCATGAAGCTCTAAGTTGTTTCGCCGAACGTACTGTTGAAGCTCGAGATTCTCTTGCTTTAACAATTTGACCTCACTGCAGGCGATATTCTTATCCTTCTCTAACTCACAAACTCTTTGGCTGAGCTTTGTTATTTCTGACAAGGCTTGCTTCAGAGTTTGTGCGGCAGTTGAAATGTCACTTTTCATACCATCAAAACAATCAGAAAAGTATGTCACGGACTTAAGCATGTCATTCTGAGTCTTTTCAATGTTTTCGAGTTTTGTCAGTCGGAGGTTGATTTCACAAACAAGATCGTGTAAATCTGGTTTATTTACATTCTCGTCTGGCGAGGCGATTTTAGAAACCTCATCCGTAGTTGACTTATTACTCATTGCACTGCACACGACACAATACCATTGCTTGGCCTTGTCGGACAAAAGCCGGTTAAAAACTTTTTTCTTTATGTTTACACAGGTTCTGTGGTATGATTTACCACATTCCCCAACACAAATTATGTAATCTTCATTGTCAGTTACACATTTTTCACACTGGCCGCACTTGGTTGATTTGTTACTTGTCGCCATCTTGTAACATGTCTCTGCGAGGATCTCTGCATTTTCTTGATTACTATGAGCCAACCTTCCAGATTTATCCCTCAGCATCAATGTAGGGAGTTCATATTTTTTAATGTACGGTATTTGCCAAAGGTTTCATAATAATCTCATGATTGTTTTTGTTGAAACTCTCTTCTATCTTTTGTAAGGTATTTTTAAGATGTTTTCGTTTGGTTTGTCTGATGATTTGATGGGTTGACTTTCTTTGTTTTATCAATTCTAAATTTGATTTTTCGGATTTTTGGGCTTGATGATTTATCCAAGCTTGGTGTCTTCTCTCAATTGCCTGGTCACATTCTTCATTCCACCATTCATGTTTTTTCCTAGGATCTGTTGGAGCTAACTCTTCTGCCATCGATTTTAGTTTGGTGGTCAGTTCTTCTAATGTATTAGTGTTGACAGAACCTTCTCATGTTTTCCTATAGTACTCCCTATTATTTAATAAGGTGGTTTGGTCGAATTTTCTTTATTCTTATTTGGAGATCTTTTCTTAACCCTAGGAGTTAACTTTATTTTGATCTTAACAACATAGTGATCTGACCCTGAGTCTTCCCCCCTTAGGACTTTGACATTGTAGACTTCACGATGGTGAAATTTATCCATGCAAACGAGGTCCAGTTGCCATTCACCTTTTTGGAAATCAGGATGTTTCCAAGTATTTAATTTGTGAGGTTTCCTTTTAAAGTACATCGATTTTGAGATAAGATTGTGATTTCTGCATAATTCAACCAATCTTTGACCATTTTTATACGTCCTCTTATGGGCTGGCCATTTTCCAATGATATCTCGGTACCTTCTTTCTTGTCCTAGTTGTGTGTTGAAATCGCCAAGGAGAATTTTAACGTGAGATGGAGGTATGTTGATTAAAGTTTGATCCAAGAGATCCCAGAATTGTTACGTTGCTTCTTTATCCTTTAGGGTGTTATTTTTCTGATTAGTGGGAGCATGAACATTGACAATTGTGTAGATTTTATTTGCAGATTTCAAAGTTAGTGTTGCAAGTCTGGGGGATTGAGATTTAAATTCCAGGACTGAATCGATAATTTTGAGATTTATTAGAAATCCATTACCAAACTGCGGACAATTTTTCATCACTCGTTTTCCAGGGATTCCTTTATACAGTTGAGCACAAACCTAGCAGCCTTCCTTTGTACCATCTCCAGCTCATTGATGAGCCCTACCTGATCATCATCATCTTGCACAGTTTCCAGCCACTGACCGGGTCTGTTTGGAACACAAGCCTCTCCAACGTCTTCTGTCTTCCCACCATCTCTCAGCCTCCACCCTTGTCCAGTCTTCTCCTCTCTTCTTCATGCTTTCTTCCACCCCCTTCAGACACCTGTCTCTCGGTCTTCCTCTCGGTCTCTTTCCTTCCCACTTCGTCTCATGTATCCTCCTGGGTATCCTCTTCTCCTCTATTCGTTTTACATGTCCATACCATCTAATTCTAGTTTTCCCTATACCATCCTGTAATGGTTCCTCCTTCATTAATTCTCTGGTCCTCTCATTTCTTATTCTGTCCATCTTTGTAGCTCCAATACTGCTTCTCAAGAACCTCATCTCACTGGCCTGTATTTTGCTCTTCTCCCTTCCTTTCATGGAGCCTCCGTGGCTTAGGCGGCAGCACGCCGGCCTCTCACCGCTAGGTCCGTGGTTCAAATCCCGGTCACTCCATGTGAGATTTGTGCTGGGCAAAGCGGAGGCAGACAGGTTTTTCTCCGGGTACTCCGGTTTTCCCTGTCACAATTTCATTCCGGCAACACTCTCCACTATCATTTCATTTCATCTGTCATTCATTTAATCATTGCCCCAGGGGAGTGCGACAGGCTTCGGCAGCCGGCACAGTTCATATCCTCGCCGCTAGATGGGGGCTCCATTCATTCCATTCCCTGACCCAGTCAGTCGACTGGAAGCAGGCTGTGGATTTCCTTTCCTTCCTTTCATAACCCAGGTCTCCGAGGCATACGTCAGGATAGGGACATAGTACGTCCGATATATGATCTTTATGCTGTTCTGAGGGACATCCTTGCTCCATAACATGCTTCTCTCACTCCTCCGGAATGCTTTTGCCTGTCTCCCCCGCTCATTTATTTCTCTATCGTTTCTTCCATCATCTTGTATCAGGCTTCCCAGATACTTGAAACTCTCCACTTTCTTCAGTTGTTCCCCACCAATTGTTATTCCTGTTGTGGTTCTTTCCTTCTTCCTTGTTGTGATCACCATCTCACTCTTATTTATGTTAAATTTCATCCCATATCCTTGTATTAATCCTTCCCACACGTCCAACTGTTCCTGTACCTCCTCCTCCTTGTTTCCCCAAATCATCAAATCATCTGCAAACACCATTGCTTTCATCTTTCCTACCCCAATTACTTGTGCCACTCGGGTCATTATGTCATCCATCACCACAATGAAAAGTAACGGTGACAGTGCACTTCCTTGTTTCAGACCGTTTCTCTGTTCCAACCAGTCCGATCTCTCTCCTCCCACTTTCCCTACCTGATATGGTTCCCAAACCGCTGAGCCGTATTCCAAGATTGGCCTCACCAGGGTCAAATATCCTAATTCTTTTTGGTAGAGCTACTGCCTTTTAGTACCCGCATTACAAAATGAAGTGATTTGTACGCTTTGGAGACGACACAACCCACATGAGTACTCCATTTCATATCATTCCTTACATGGATGCCCAAGTATTTGCACAAGTCTTCTTCGACAAGTATTTCCGAGCTGATATTATATAGAAAATCATGCCTTCGCCCTCTCCCTATTCTCATGAGACTACATTTACTTGTATTTATCTTCATGTTGTTGTCAACCGCTCACTTATGTAGCCTTCTCTCTCCTAAATGCATGGGTATCGTTACTTCCGACTTGACAGTTCACCGGCTGGCAAGACTGTGTTGCCAGTCCACTAACACGAATCAGCTGACGTACATGATTCATAGCCGTAAAGTTAACAAAACACTCGTAATGTGAACAGACATGTTTACACACAACGTCATACTCGTGAATAAGTACACAGTAGCAGAAATTACACATATACTGCGGTTAACAGAATATTTCCGATAATGAAGCAGAAAAAAATTGTAACAAATAAATTGCTCACCATTACCTCCTCACGTCCGGAGTCGAAGATATTCAGAGTTTGAGAAAATGGATTATAAAACCTATAAGGGAACACACCGCTCATTTCCGAGTCATGTCGTCACGTAAAGGAATGTTATGGCTCGTCAGCCACTCAATGAGCACATTCTTTCTTGCTGCCATTGTCGTGAATGACACTATGGCACGGGGCATTGTCCATAACAATTGTGCTCTTCTCAGGCAAGTTGTTCAGCAATATTTCTTCAAACCATTTCCTCTCTTGGCGCTTGTCTTCCTCGTGCTATATAGACCCCGGCATGACACTATCACACACACGCGCACGACAGAAATAACACAAACACTCACTGACCTAAAGCTAATCTACAACTACACATAATTATACTACACTATGTCAAACGACAAACAAATACTAAGCTATTAAATAACAACAGACTAGGATAATATCAAAAAGAAAAATATACCTGTACGATAAATACGAGAATGCACAAAGACCGCCAATGAAACTAACCGAGCACATGTGTGAACGCAAGATGTTAGCTGGCAACAGCGTCAGCGAAACTCGATTTATCTCGATATATCAATTTGAATGGCTGCCTGTAATTGGCTGGTTAGAGTGTAGCTGTGACGTAACACTGAAACTTCAAGTCGGAAGTAAGGGTGGCTCTAGTATAGTTATAAATAACTCTTTGTCCTTTTCAAGGAGTATAATTTTATGTTGGTTGAGTAGCTTGTTGAAATACAATGTGCTATAGGGATATTATATGTTGATTGATTGAATCCTCACTTGAATTATATATACACACACACTAATACAGCCATCGCAATAACACAGGTTATCAGACAAAATTCAACACCCACCCAAGTACACAGGGCTAAATGACCATGATGTCCATGCAACAACAACAACAGCTTCCTACCCAAATTCTTCCTCGTATAAAAGTACACACACTAGTAAGCCAACAGACAACACAGTGACACAGGTTATCAGACAACTTCTACACACACCCCAGTACACGGGGATACAAGACCATGATGACGTGAAACTCCTAAAGAATCAACAACAAACAACAACAATAGACTCTACCGCGGATCAAGGACAAGGAATTTTAATCGCTGTAGGCCTAGTCGAGAGTTGAAATAATTGGTGTTATTATATATAATATTTTCGATTGCAAATACACACTATATAATTATGCTTAACATTATGAGGTGTGAGTTGTTATAAATAAATTAAAAAAAGACGAAGTAAAACAATATGAATCCGTGGGGATTTGATGCACGAACCTACAGACATGAACCTTTGGTACTTTCTCTGCACGAGAATAAACTGCCTTATATGGACACAAATCCCAATTATGAACCTAATGTTACATGGACTAGAACTCAGAAAGAATGTTATATTAATCTATTTATTGAAAGACTAATGAATGTTAATTGGAACTTTTTGTACAAACAACACAATGACAAAACTAATACTGAGATGGATGTTGAAAAATGTTTTTAAATTTATGTTGAATTGTGGCATAGTAAAGATTAAAATTGTGTGCAAAGTAAGAAATAAGAAATTTTACTGGTATTCCAATGAATTGCCCCCCCCCCCCCCCAAGAAAGAGAGAGAAAGGTTGCTAATTTTGTACATAATTCATAAAAACTCATGTGAGCAAGGGATTGTGCAGAATGAGGCATACGAAACATATCTTCAGTGTAAAAAGTTTTACAGAAGTAAACTTGCACTCGCAAAAAAAAAAATTGCTTGTGAAAAATACATTGAAGGTGCTTCCAAAAATGCAAAGCAGCTTCGGATATTATAACACTAGAGAACAATCCTACTCATACACAGGATGCATTACTGGATCCAGATGTTATGAATGACGTTTTTTTCAACAATGTGAAAAGAATAGGGGATAAAATCAAGCTAACAGGTACAATGGAAAATACTGAACCTAGTCCACATCTATCAGGGGGGCATATTTTCCACTGGGTTGATATTACACCAAATGAAATTATGAAGGTCGCTTCTAAATTTTCAAATTCAAAGAGCATGGACTGCTATTGGTTATCTAATTACATTATCAAACAAACAGTACACTTAATTTGTGAACTTCTAGCTAATAATTAATAAATGTTTAAAGTTTGTAATGGTTTCCTTGCTCCACGTTGAGCGTACAAGTGTAACGGTATCTTTAGCCCTCACTTTTGCGTGACAAATGTAATGCTTCTACAGGCCCTGCCTTGCACTTTGAAATATTTACTCTGCCTAAGATATGTTGTTTTAATGGGCGCCAAGACCTCAACGCTATGCTGAAATCTAAATTTATATTTAACAACACCTAGCCCTGGTAGAACACCTTCAAGAATCTATTCAGTCAGATCGTGGTATGCTTTGATCATTAACCCAATAAACAATTGTATCACGAGAAGGAATTGGTCTACACACATCAAAAAAAGTTTTGCATCACCTCGGTTCCAAGAGTTCCGGAACCTTTAAATACAAAGGGAATAGAGATCAACACAAACAACATTTCAGCTCGTTTTATTGCTCATGAGACCCACATATTGCATGTTGTACCATCATACAGCTAGACTTTCAGCATTTGTGGTCCAGATTGCAGTACACACCACTACCTCTAATACCCAGTAGCACGTCCTCTTGCATTGATGCATGCCTGTATTCGTCGTGGCATACTATCCACAAGTTCATCAAGACACTGTTGGTCCAAATTGTCCCACTCCTCAACGACAATTCGGCGTAAATCTCTCAGAGTGGTTGGTGGGTCAAGACGTCCATAAACAGCCCTTTTCAACATATCCCAGGCATGTTCGATAGGGTTCATGTCTGGCGAACATGCTGGCCACTGTAGTCGAGCGATGTCGTTATCTTGAAGGAACGCATTCACAAGATGTGCACGATGAGGTCGAGAATTGTCGTCCATGAAGACAAATGCCTCTCCAATATTCTGCCGATATGGGTGCACTATGGGTCGGAGGATGTCATTCAGGTATCGTAAAGCCGTTTCGGAGCCTTCCATGACCACCAGTGGCGTACGTCGGCCCCACATAATGCCACCCCAAAACATCAGGGAACCACCACCTTGCTGCACTCGCTGGACAGTGTGTCTAAGACGTTCAGCCTGACCAGGGTGCCTCCAAACACGTCTCCGACGATTGTCTGGTTGAAGGCATATGCGACACTCATCGGTGAAGAGAACGTGATGCCAATTCTGTGGGGTCCATTCAGCATGTTGTTGGGCCCATCTGTACCGCGCTGCATGGTGTCGGGGTTGCAAAGCTGGACCTCGCCATGGACGTCGGGAGTGAAGTTGCGCATCATACAGCCTATTGCGCACAGTTTGAGTTGAAACACGACGTCCTGTGGCTGAACGAAACGCATTATTCAACATGGTGGCATTGCTGTCAGGGTTCCTCCGAGCGGCAATCCGTAAGTAGCGGTCATCCACTACAGTAGTAGCCCTTGGGCGGCCTGAGCGAGGCCTGTCATCGACAGTTCCTGTATCTCTGTACCTCCTCCATGTCCGAACAACATCGCTTTGGTTCACTCTGAGACGCCTGGAAACTTCCCTTGTTGAGAGCCCTTCTTGACACAAAGTAACAATGCGGACGCGATCGAACTGCGGTATTGACCTTCTAGGCATGGTAGAACTACAGACAACATGAGCAGCGTACCTTCGTCCTGGTGGAATGACTGGAACTGATCGGCTGTCGTACCCCCTCCGTCTAATAGGCCCTGCTCATGCATGGTTGTTTACATCTTTGAGCAGTTTTAGTGACATCTATGAACAGTCAAAGGGACTGTATCTTTGATACAATATACACAGTCAACATCTATATGCCGGAGATCTGGGAACCGAGGTGATGCAAAACTTTTTTTGATGTGTGTATATCTAATGCTACCTACTGAAAGCAAAGATTGCATGGTTAAAAGAAATTTTATTTATTATATAAAACAAGTATGGCAAAATTAATAGTAATAATAATATATTCTGAATTTAAATTGGAGCGTTGCGATTTGAATATTACCGCTAGAAAATTACGTGAAAACGGAGTCGGATAAATTACTGATTTTACTCTTATTCCCAAGCTATGAAGTTACTGAAATACTGAAAATGAAAAAAAAGACGAGAGATTACGTAGTTGTGAGTCATTCGCGCTTACCACTGGAAATTGCCGAAGCATTTCCCTCGTACTGGATGTTGAAGAGAGCTTCCCACAGCCTCCTGGACGTCGTCATCTTCTTCGTTAGTTGATGAGATACTTGTAGATATGATAACTTTATGGTCCGAACATCGGAGCCAGTCACACGTACAACCACACTGGTTAAGTTTTACAAAGATAGTCCTAGCCTCCACGGCGCGCAAACCATATATGCACTTCTCGCCTCCCCTCTCTTGACCCGGCTTCTTCTCGCCCGCTCTCCTCTGATTGGCTGAGCCACCACGCGCTACCCCCCTCCTCAGGGTCATTACACTCGGCGCGAGGATGAAGTCGATTACCGTTCCAGATTATTTCGCCTTTTCTTGAAGCAGCAACCCAGGCTTGCGTCATGCTTCTTGACAAGAATAAGCCTGTAGCCGAATTCCCCGTGACTCACCTCTCTCATAATACCCTAACTGACAAAACTCCGTAAAATTCCGTAATCATATAATTTTCTATGATAATGTTGTTCGTAAGAATTTGCTTGATAGTGTTTTCTATGACATAGAAAACCTATCTGTATGCTTATAATTTTATAAAATGCTCCAAAAAATACCTTAATAATAATAATAATAATAATAATAAGTTAATAATAATAAATTAACATGAAAACTTCTCTTGGCTGAACAATTTGCCGCGAAAATAAATATAGAATGGCTTCCTACTGACTTATGCCAGTGGCGTAAAATCCCCTCGAAAAACACGTTACATATTCGCCTCGGATCATCGGATGATTTACCGTGACGACGGTCCATTATCCGATTATCCCAGACACGTTAATAATCCCCATCCAAAATACATATTACATAAATGAAATCACCTTAAATTACTCATAACTTTTCTTTACGCACTTTGCGTCAAAGTTTGTTGTCACTATGGATTGCACTTTGCAACCAGTCCAATGTTTTTCATATAGAATAATGTTCCACGGATATTTCCGCCTCTCAAATTTCTCTATGTTGGAAAAATAGACATAAATAATGTGTGAGCACTGTGTATATAAGATGTCACATCACACGCATCAAAGATGTTCTGATATATTTATCACCACAGAACTTCCTAATTTCACTGGAGGTCCCTTCCTTCTGGTGAAATTTAATCTCACTGATCTCACTGAGCACACGATCACACTATTGTGGCAGCGCATCGTGACCATAATACTTAATCTCTCTTTATAATAGACGAAATTAATATCGACTTCTGAAAAAAAAACCAGTAAATGCGCATTACATATAACACCAAATATTTCTGTGCCGTAATCGCCCTGTCTTCTTAAGTTCCCGTAGACCATATTCTACTTAATACTAGTTCTCAACACAGACCAGTTCTCCTCACACAAATAATACCATTATACAAATTACCTTAAATTACACACTTACAGATCTTACATGGCGAGGCCGTAAACAGAAATCACGTGTGCTGTTATGTATGAGTTTCATGAAGGACTGTCTCGCCTTCTGATGGCCCATCTTTTGTCTCGTGGACGCCTTAAGCAAAATACCCTGTTCAAGCGCTCACCCATCTCTAGGAGACAAATGGGAATTCACCAGCGCTACCAAATTCTGGCCTTGGTGTATCGAGACATTTTAGTGCTCAAGAGCATCCGACAATCCCGTCATATTTCCCTGTACCTTAAAAACACTCAATTACTTACATACTACCCCCCTGTGTGACTTCTGATACGCCTGCCTGGAAAACCAGATCTTCCACGCACCAAATACCACACTTACTCATTTGATAGGCTGGCTCGCCAGCTAAACACACTTACTTTATGACACATACTTTCGTAGACTATGTATATTATACATCCCGTATAATCTGTTTCCCTTACTATCCTCCAGCACATATGCTGTTTTGCCGATACGTTTGGAAACTATAAATGGGCCATCGTAGAGATAAAAGAACTTGGACATGACTTTCTCTAGCTTATTTGACTGTTTCGGCACTCTAAGTAAGACTCTGTCTCCCGGCTCGATTAGGTCAATTTTAGTTTCTTTTTGTTGGCGAATTCTCTTTTGTGCTGACTTAGATAAATTCTGTTTCGCCAACTGGACAATGTAATCCATCCCTGGTTGCTTACCCTCATTTAAACCCAACACCCTCGCTAGTTCATTTTGTGGTCTTTTTCCGAAGTGAACTTCGTATGGCGTCAATTTCGTGCTCTCATGCTGGACAGAATTCAGCCAAGTCTCGACCTTGGGAAGATGTTCAACCCAGGCCGTATGCTTGTCATGCACTAGAGTCCGAAAAAGACGAGCCACTTCCCTTAATGGACGCTCCGCAGAATTACCCTGAGGGTACCTTACAGAGGAATGAACGTGTGTTATACCAGCTTCCTGCATACTGGTTCTCCATTTCTTTGCAGTAAACTGTGGTCCACTGTCAGATAGTATCCTGAGAGGAATGCCAAACTCAGGTACATACTTATTAATGATCAGACGGCTACACGCTAGTCCCGTGGCTTTCCTTAGCGGATATAGCTTGACATACTTACTAAAAGCGTCAATAACTATAAAAATGTACTCGTAACCGTACTGTCCTTGAACGATCGGGCCAAATAAATCCACACACAGTAGTTCGCCGGGACTACTGGTGAGAACTGCAGATCTCTCCCCCACTAAATATTTAACTGGATATTTACTCCTTTGACAGGTGTCACAGTTAGTTAAAATCCTCCTAACATCCCTTCCCATTTTACTCCAAATGAAGTCCCGACCAATTTCATAGAAGACCTTGGCAGCACCAAAGTGTCCTAATTCCCTATGAATGAACCAAATTAGCTCCTCCCGCAAAGTGGCAGGAACACATATTGCCCACCGATTATTCCTACATTTCCTTGCAAGAAGCCCATCCTGCATCTTGTACGTGAACCGTCCTACTTTCACATACTCTTCTTCACCTATTTCCAACCTAGCCAGTGGCTCCCTTAACTTAACGTCATCACGTTGCTCCACTAGCATATTTCTCAGTGTCTGTAACGATGCCCTGTTGCTACTGTCCACACATGCACATATTAAAATACCGTCCTCTGCTTTAACCACAGGATAATCCCTACATAAATTAGTGTCCCTCGATAGCATGTCTGCAAGAATGTTATCTTTACCTTTAATATATTTTACTGTGAATTCGTATTCCTGCAGAGCAAGAATCCACCTACTAACTCTGTTAGAACTGAGTTTACAAGTCCTCATATACAGTAATGCATGGTGATCTGTATGGATCTCAAATTTCCCCCCTACTAAATACATTCTAAATTTCCCTAAACTGAAAACAATACCTAAAAGCTCTAACTCAGTAATCGTGTATCTTTTCTCTGCTGCTGTCAGTCCTCGCGAGGCTAAAGATACAATGCACAGATTACCCTCATCATCTTTCTGACATAATACTCCAGCAATGCCTATATGTGAAGCATCTGTCATAACCACATATTCCTTATCTTTTAAAGGATATTTCAGCACTACAGCTTTCTCAAAACCTTCCTTCAGCGCTCTAAAAGCCTGATCATGCTTGGACTCCCATCTCCACCGAGTCCCACTTTTAAGCAATTCCCTGAATGGTTCTACCAACCCTGAGTATTTAAGAACGAACCTCCTGAAAAAGTTGCAAATTCCCAGGTATGTTTTTAACTGTTTAACATTCTGTGGCACCTCTGCGTTAAGTATCTTAATAACCCTACTTTCCTCTGGTGTCACACCTCTACTCGACACTCTATGACCTAAAAATGTCACTTTTGACTGACAGAATGACGACTTAGACAGCTTCAAAGTGAACCCTGCCTTATCTAACTTCTGTAAAACTATATCTAAATGACGTAGATGCTCCTCAAAACTGCGTGAACTAATTACCATATCATCAATGTAAATGGTTACAAACTCTCCTGTGTCATCCCCTAATGCGATGTATAAAGCCCTAATTAAAGCTGCTGAACTACTCATTAACCCATAAGGTGTTCTACAAAATTGATAAAGGTTATATTTATGACTAAAAGCTGTAAATGGTCTATCTTCGTACATAAGTGGCACTTGCCAAAAACTGGAAGTCAAATCTACACAAGTGAAATACTTCTTCCCCTCAAATGTTTGCATTAATTCCTCTATTGACATAGATTTCAGCTGATCTGAACTAATTCTACTGTTAACCAAACGAGCGTCTAAACAAATACGAACTGTGCCATCGGCCTTGGGTACAGAGATCCAAGAATTAACATATGGACTGTTAGAGTGCTCAATAATCCCATCTTCAAGCATTTGGTTAATTTGTGCCTCAACTGCACTCTGATAAGCGAAAGGTACAGGATATCTATGTCCTGTGAATACTGACCTATCAATAACGTTCAATGAATGCGTATAACAATTGGCCATACCAATGCGTTCCTCAAAAACTCTCCTATTACACAATAACACATCATAGAGCCGAACACATTGTTCCACCTCTATATTTCCCTGAAATGCAGCATCACGTAACGAGTCCTCTAGACTACCGTTCGTAATCACACTGCCCACAAAACATGGAGAACCCCGCTCTACGGCTGGCGATATCTCATTTAAAGTACAAATTACACCTACAACACTACTTCTCTGAATATGGTCATTGAACGCTACTTCTACCTCAGAATCTCCCCATTTAAATTTCAAACTCCCTACATCATAACATAAGTTACCAGACACTCTACTTAGCCACTCTGAACCCAAGATAACACTGAATACTAAATTTGGAATTACAAGACAAATCTGCTTCTCTACATGATTATTAATTTTAATGTCTACTAAAACTTGCTTAGAAATTACTTTAGACCTCTTCCCAACAGCTGTGATAACAAAAGTGCTTTTAATCGGCATCTCCTCAAAATTTACTCCAGTTCCTTTCATTTTATCATAAAATGCACTACTTAATCAACTCTTCATAGAACCAGTATCAATTAAAACATCTGTGTACGCCTCGGACACGTTAAATCTAACTATGGGACTCTTTCTAACCACCTCCTGAATAATACCTTCATCATTTAGTTCACTTAATAATTCAGTTCTTACATTTAGGTCATAGGGTTCCTGTATAAGTGTATGAACAGGGCATGTTACAGACTGAGATTCTGACCTTACATCGCAGCCTGGTTCGTGTATAAAGCATTGCTACCACTTGGTGTAGTACTACTCACTACTGCACTGGTCTGGTTGTTCTGGGTTGTGTTAACGGTATCTCTCTGTCCGTTATTACCATTGGGCTGATTCCCTCCTTGACCCCTGTTCTGGTTATTATTATTATTATTATACCTCCCTTGGTTACCCCTAAAATCATTATTTCGGCCTTGATTTCCCCTGAAATCATTATTTCTACCTTGGTAGTTTGTACCATACCCATTTCCTCTGTACTGGTTTTGCTGATTTTTATTATTATTTTGGTTCCCCCTATTTTGAACGCTGGCTCCTTCGCCACTGTTCCATTGAACTTCCTGGTTCCTATTCTCATTTGGCCTGTTATTATTGTTACCCTGATTCCTACCGAAATTCTCCTCGTAACCACCACTTCCCAAAGCATCGAATGTACTCAATAAATTCTCCACTTGTGAAATAGATTTAACATTTTGGATACAGGCAGCTTCCTTGATTCTATATGGAAAATGTCTTAGTAATAGCCTGACTACATCACTTTCCTCCTTCAAATCATCCAGATATTTGCACGTTAATACCTGTCCCAAAAAGTACTCGGTCATAGTGTAGTTGCCTCTCGGGTTATATTTCCCACACACAATTCCCTCACGATGCTGAGACTGAATGACCTCATTCCAAAATTTCTCACAAAATTTAACTTTAAAATCTGAAATATTCTCGAAATTGTCTCTATAGACAGCAAACCAGTTTCTTGTCTCCCCTACAAACGCTTGCTCTAAAATTTCAACTACCTGGCACCACTCAACACTACCATCTTCCAACCTCTCCCCGAATTTATTTTCTATTGTATTCATGAACTCCATTGGACAACCCTGCCGATTACTAAATTTACCTAGTTCTATTTCCCTGTGTGTGCTATTCATATAAACTGGCCTACTCTGGCTATTTTCCTGCCTAATTCTAGCTTTCAACTTCTGTTCTAGTTCAGCAATTTTCTCCTCAGCTTTTCTTTCAATATTAGTTACAGTTAACCTAATGCTCCCTTCCGATGCTTCAACTTTACCACTTAATTTAGCTTGTTTCTCACTAATCTCATTAATGCTTTCCTTATTCCTCTCCCTTAAAGTATTAACTTCAGTGATTTTTTCTGCATGTACTTTATCAATTCTTTCTCCCAGCTGTTCTTTAACCTCTTTAGTTGCTACCTGAATTTTGTCAATTTCTCCCCCCAATTGCTTTTTGACCTGCTGTGTTTCTAGTTGCACTAGCTCTTTTAAATTTTCAGCCTGTGTACTGATTCTAATTTCTAACTCCTCCTGTACTTTTCCTAATTTTCTGTCTACATCTGCAATAATCTCTTTAGCCTTCTCTTCCATCACCCCTCTGATTTCTCCTCTAATCTGCTCAAATTTCTTATCTAATTTTAGATTGTTCTCTTCAAATTTCTCATTTAATTTATTGCTTACTTCCTTACTGTTTTGTTCCAATTTAGCGTTTAGAGCCTCTGTACTCTCTTTATTTTCCCTACTGTTTTGTTCAAGTTTAGCGTTTAAAGTTTCAGTACTCTCTTTATTTTCCCTACTATTTTGTTCAAGTCTAGCGTTATTTTGTTCAAGTTTAGCATTTAAAGTTTCAGTACTCTCTTTATTTTCCCTACTATTTTGTTCAAGTTTAGCGTTGTTTTGTTCCTGTTTAGCATTTAAAGCGTCTGTGCTAATTTTATTTTGTTGCATAAACTGAAGAAGCAAACTCTCTAACCCTGCTTGACTGTTTTGATTACCCCCCTCAGTATCGAGATTTACCTCCGACATCCCTGTACTGCTTTCATTTCCAAGACTAGCCATACTGCTCGTATCTTCACTATCCAACTGGTGACCACTACGCAACTTCATCTCTTCCTCAACACTACCCATGCTGATACACACCGATAAATGAAAAACCCCCAAAATACTGGCACAGAAATATATACCCTTCTCCTTCCACAAATGTTATTAGGTTTTCGGTCTCACGTTGGTAGCGACAAATGTAATGGTTTCCTTGCTCCACGTTGAGCGTACAAGTGTAACTGTTTCTTTAGCCCTCACTTTTGCGTGACAAATGTAATGCTTCTACAGGACCTGCCTTGCACTTTGAAATATTTACTCTGCCTAAGATATGTTGTTTTGATGGGCGCCAAGACCTCAACGCTATGCTGAAATCTAAATTTATATTTAACAACACCTAGCTCTGGTAGAACACCTTCAAGAATCTATTCACTCAGATCGTGGTATGCTTTGATCATTAACCCAACAAACAATTGTATCACGAGAAGGAATTGGTCTATATCTAATGCTACCTACTGAAAGCAAAGATTGCATGGTTAAAAGAAATGAATTTATTATATAAAACAAGTATGGCAAAATTAATAGTAATAATAATATATTCTGAATTTAAATTGGAGCGTTGCGATTTGAATATTACCGCCAGAAAATTACGTGAAAACGGAGTCGGATAAATTACTGATTTTACTCTTATTCCCAAGCTATGAAGTTACTGAAATACTGAAAATGAAAAAAAAGACGAGAGATTACGTAGTTGTGAGTCATTCGCGCTTACCACTGGAAATTGCCGAAGCATTTCCCTCGAACTGGATGTTGAAGAGAGCTTCCCACAGCATCCTGGACGTCGTCATCTTCTTCGTTAGTTGATGAGATACTTGTAGATATGATAACTTTATGGTCCGAACATTGGAGCCAATCACACGTACAACCACACTGGTTAAGTTTTACAAAGATAGTCCTAGCCTCCACGGCGCGCAAACCATATATGCACTTCTCGCCTCCCCTCTCTTGACCCGGCTTCTTCTCGCCCGCTCTCCTCTGATTGGCTGAGCCACCACGCGCTACCCCCCTCCTCAGGGTCATTACACTCGGCGCGAGGATGAAGTCGATTACCGTTCCAGATTATTTCGCCTTTTCTTGAAGCAGCAACCCAGGCTTGCGTCATGCTTCTTGACAAGAATAAGCCTGTAGCCGAATTACCCGTGACTCACCTCTCTCATAATACCCTAACTGACAAAACTCCGTAAAATTCCGTAATCATATAATTTTCTATGATAATGATGTTCGTAATAATTTGCTTGATAGTGTTTTCTATGACATAGAAAACCTATCTGTATGCTTATAATTTTATAAATATGCTCCAAAAATACCTTAATAATAATAATAATAATAAGTTAATAATAATAATAATAATAAATTAACATGAAAACTTCTCTTGGCTGAACAATTTGTCGCGTAAATAAATATAGAATGGCTTCCTACTGACTTATGCCAGTGGCGTAAAATCCCCTCGAAAAACACGTTACAAGTTTGTATTCTTTCCAAACATGCTTAAAATTTCCAAAATTATTCCAATACTCAAAAGTGGCGACAAACATGTTCCCCAGAACTACCGCGCAGTTTCAATCGTTCCCTTATTATCTAAAATAGTTGAATCTGTTATTTACAACCAAATTAGCAATTACATTGAAACTTAAGCCCTGCTATCCAGCAGTCAGTTTGGATTTAGACAAGGTAAAAACACAACTTCTGCTGTCTTGGAAATTCTTAATCAAACTTTAACAGCTTTTGAAAGTAAGAACGTGGTCTCTCTGGTTTCATGTGTTCTGAGTAAAGCTTTTGATTGCATTAATCATGAGATTCTGTTGTCAAAACTTCAGATTTATGATGTAAATAACCCCACACTGGATGTATTGAAGTCGTATTTAAGTAACATAAGCCAATTTGTAGCAATTAGGAATAGACACTCTACACAGAAAGATGTCATGACCGGTGTATCACAGGGTTCGTTCCTCATTCCTTTTCTTTTTATGTCGCAGTTAATGATTTACCACAAAATGGTATATCACAATCGGTTGTGTCTTACGCAGACGACACAACATTACTTAACGTGAAGAATAAGACTTTTTCAATTTCCGCCTATTCAATACCTTTAATTTTACCACACTCTTATGTGTACATGTTTCGGGGCCTGTTTGGTCCCTTCATCAGCCCATGATACTATATTTTGGACGCATCAAACATAAGTAACATCGAAGCTCTCAATAACAGCACAAAGTACACTCAATATATTAAAAACATTAAAACACTGGTTAAAAAACTAATAAAAACAACATGCAATGTGTCACAAATTCTCAGGTACAAATTAATTGCCCACGTTTCTGTCCTGTGTTTCGAATAACAACGTAATTTGATGCACATAGTTCCAAGTTGAACCCAACATAAAATGACCTTGAAGCTTGATCACTGTCTATTATAAGATGTTCTGTTATAATCACTGTTTGGTGAATCTTATGCTGATTTGAATAAACACTTAAAACACTTCTTTTAAAGTGGCTGATGGATGAATTGTATGGCGGTTGGTGGACATTGTGGTTGAACATTCATTACTTCTAAATGGACCAATTGACTTAATGCCTTGAAAAGTTGAAAAATTTTATTCTTCTGTCCACGGCATGGAAGTAAGGTTTTGTATATGCGTCTCGTTCCACAAGTCTTGATTGTGATTTACACTGGAGCCTATGTCAAATGTAACACCTGTTGCGCGGAGTGCGGGGATCAAAGCTTTACTGAGTGTGAACTGGTTCCCACTGTCAATACGGAACAGAAATGGATATCATTTCCAATAAATTACTTAACGTGCATCGGAACATATTAAGTCTGAATGAGATGTCACAAGAAGCCCTTAGAACTGCAGTACATTGGTCTTCATCTAACAAATTACTTTGCAATGAGGATAAATCACAACACCTTCTGTTAGAATTGTCTAAAAATATAGAAATTCAGTCAGTTAATCTCTTAGGCATTTATATCGATTCCAAATTACACTGGAAAGTGCACGTCAATCATGTCTGTTAAAAGGTATCATGGGTTTCTTATCTCATGTGGAAATTGAGGGAATTAGTGACAACAGACTATCTAAGAATGGCATATTTTGGACTCTTTCAGTCCCAGATTTCTTATGGGCTGCTATTATGGGTCACTCACCGTATGTCCATAATGTGTTACTGATACAGAAGAAAATTGTTCATGTAATGTGTAAAGCTAATCCTAGTGAGCACTGTCCTCCCTATTTATTAGACTTAAAATACCGGCCGCGGTGGCCGAGAGCGCTAACGCGCTACCTCGTGCCTCGCTGGCATCGGGAGAGCGTGGGTTTGAATCCCACCTCGGCCGTCCTGAAAATGGTTTTCGTGGTTTCCCATTATCACCACCAGGCAAATGTCGGAACGGTTCCTTTAAATAGTTCCACGGCTGATTTCCTTCCTATATCCCTTCCCTTACCCGTCCTGAGAAGAAAAGTACATGGCCATTGGCTGCATTAAAATAAATTATTAGACGTAAAATATTAACAATTGCAAATCAATATATTTTCATTTTGTTACTCTATGTCAATAACAACTTAAGTTAATTAATCACTAGGGAAAACATACACCATCACAACACTCAAAATAAAGGAAACATTGATATCCCAAGATATAGACTGGTAAAAACTGGTAGCTCACATAAAGTGAATGGCATACATTGTTTCAATAAATTACCTTATTCTGCACAGTCTAAACACTTCAGTACGTTCAAAAGAAAACTGTACAACTGGATGTTAGAAAATCCATTTTACACCGTAAAAGAATTTTTGGATATGAAAATTGTTAATATTGATTTTTAATATCTGTATATAGAGGATACTAATAATAATACTGTACCACGAATGAAGAAACCTATTAGGTACACCGGGGCAAGTGGAACCGCATATTAATATAGTTGACATTCTATTTGCTAATGTACATTGAATTGACATTCAATTTTATTAACATTTTATATTCTGGTTCAGAAATAGATGCTCTATGTTCAGATTAATTATAATGCAGACAAATTTTAATGGTTTCCACTCTGGAACGCATTACATGAATCGTGGTCAGCGTTTACACTTGCCCCGATCACTGGGGCAAGTGGAACCCAAGGCCTGTTCACGTATTACATATCACAGAAATAGTATTGGGGTAAGTGGAAATAATTCAATTTGACATACAATACCAATAGAAATTTAATTTCTCCTTAATTTTCATAAATTTAACCTACATTATAGGAATCAAATGAGATATCAAATTTGAATGTGCCTCGTTTTTGAAATCCTGGAGGTGGTAGATATTGACAAATTTCCTCAGGTTGAATTATACTCTTGTCTTCAATGTGTGGCCAATGAAATGTTGACGTTGAACGAATTCTTCGAGAAAATTTCACTTCCAGACATGACTCCTTTTCCATCAGCTGTCCAACATACATTTTGATTTTTTTCTTATGACAAAATTTTGCAAGAATCCAGTCACCCACCTGCGCTGTTGATAAATCTCTCTGCATTACATTTGTGAAATTATCTTCTTCATCCATTTCTTTGATCTCGTCTTCCAGTTCAAAATCGTCCGAGTCATTTGTGCATTCTTCAGCATTATCTTCATCACTACTTTCCTCATGATTCACTGCTGTCTGTTTTTTTTTTTTTCACTTGCTTTTCAGATTTTGCCCTTTCATTTTCTTTCAGCTTTAGAAATGCCTCCTCTGAAGTGATAACTTCTGCCCCTCCACAGATTCCTTTTCTTCCATGAGTAACTCTTGCTGCTTGTTTCACTTGCTCTAAAAGCAATTCTTCAAATGAGACCCTTTGAATGCTTGATGTTGGGAAAGCAATATCATTCGAATCAGATGTTGATGGCAGAGCTAGGGGAGTTTCTTCATTAGAAACTGATAATGGCAGAGCTGGTGGAATTTCTTCACAAGGCACTTCTGATGGCAGAGATGGAAGAGCTCCTGCAAGGATTATTGTTGATGATTGAGGAGTTACATCGCTTTGACCTAACCATCTCCTATATGCTTGTGGTTCATAACTTTCTGCCGGGATTACTGTACTGCTATATGGAAATATCCCAGCCTTTTGAAACCCACTCCGTAGAATAGCAGGATCTAGATCTGACCAGATTGTTGATATGATGGTTGCAAAAGTTGATTTTGGTAACTTATAACCATAATTTCTTCGTTGCCATTTTATGAGTTCTTTGTCCCACTTTAATTTCAAGGGCTTGAATACACTCAGGTCCAATGGCTGGAGAACATGGCTTGTATGTGGTGGTAACTTCAGTATCACTACATTCTCCTCTTTAGCTTTTTGAACAAGCGAGATATCAAGGTGTGAACTATGACCATCATAGATCAAAATTACTGGTCTTTCAGAGGGAATATTTTTAAAGAAATTGTTCTCAAAGAAGTTTGTGAATGTGTTAGTTTCCATCCATCCATTTTTTGTAGCTGCATAAGTCATGCCAGAATACTCTTCTCCTTCTTTTGCAATCCATGAGTCCCATACATTCTTCCCCTTGAATACAATTAGTGGTGGCAATTTTCCTCCAGCAGCATTTCCTCCCATTAACAGTTATATTTTCTCTTCCGGGACCACTTGTTACTCTATGAGCAGCAGCTCCCTTTTCACCAACGACCTTGATTCTATTTGGGTCCAAACAAAAACTGGTTTCATCAATGTTGTAAATTTGTGATGGAGGAACACCATCGGTGACTTCTTTCAGGAGTTTAAAATAAGTTGAAATGACAAAAGGGTCCATACTTCTTTTTTTAGCAACTTCTACACTTTGAGGTTTCTTCTGGCTCATATTAAATGTTTTCTTGAACCTGTTGAAGTAAACGTCACCTGGTACACCATTCATGAAGGGAGTCACAATATTATTGTCATTTACATAGCGTCCTATAGTGTCTAAACTTCTCTTTTTGAGAGACCAAAACCCCACTTCTCCATCGTTTTGATACCATCAGCAATTATCTTCTCTTCTTCATAAGGGATAGCAGTAGGTCTACCCATAGTCACACTTTTAACACCTCGTTGTCCTTTGACATGTTTAAATAATGTTGGTTTAGGTATTTTGTATGTTTTTGCAGCCCTATATAATGTTAATTGTCCACTTTTTATACAGTTCACAGCAATCTTCAAATCGTCCTTGGAGTAGGAAGGAGGTTGAGTTTTACGAACATACGTACGCACCATTTCTGGAACAAATTGTTTGATATTACTAACTTGGTGGGGGAAGTGGAACCTATTGGGTTGCACTTGCCCCATTGACAATATAATCTGGAGCAAGAGGAGCCTATGTTGTTTTCACTCATAGTAACAAAATTGCATCTACCACACTACTATGGCATTTTAAGATGTTATTTAACTCATACTTACTGATTTCACATTAATGTAATCCACAAATTTCTTGGTTGTAGCAATCGCAATACGCTATGTCGCACTAGCTCACTCCAGACCAGAGATGATGCATATCCAAAGAGTAACGTATTACAGCTCTACTACCGAGAGTTTTGGGTAAGTAGCGATTCTCACGTGTTATCAAAAGTAGCAAGATTAAATTCTCGTTAGTAGCGCCACTTCTTATATATTATCCACGCGACGATAGCCATGGGTTCCACTTCCCCCAAGTTTACACTTACCCCGGGGTAAATGATTGTAAATGATCAATGGTGAATAATATATTCTTATTGACCAAGTTCTGTCCCTAAATCAGGAATAGCCGACAGTAAGTTAGTAATAACGGTGGCTCCCCAAAATGATTTGTCCTCAAGGTAGAATATATCCGATGAAAGATGTTCCTATTACAAGAAATAGAATAATAACCTAACCCCTGTTATTCATGTATGTATGTAATTGTTGTTGTTTGAGTCTTCAGTCTTTTGACTGGTTTGATGCAGCGCTCCATGCCTCCCTGTCCTGAGCTAATCGTTTCGTCTCTACATAATCACCACACCCTACGTCCGAGGCAATCTGTTTAACATATTCTAACCTTGGTCTACCCCTACAGTTCTTGTCCTCGACCCTTCCTTCCACAACTAAGCTTGCTATTCCTGGGTGTCTTAGTATGTGTCCTACCAACCTATCTCTTCTCTTCATTAGCAGTTGCCAGAAACATCTCTCCTCTCCCACTAGTCTTAATACCTCTTCGTTTGTAACCATATCTACCCATCTGATCTTCATCATTCTCCTGTAACACCACATTTCAAACGCTTCAATTCTCCTCTTTTCTGCTGCACCAATAGTCCAAGTTTCACTTCCATAGAGTGCCACGCTCCAGACAATGGCCTTCAAAAGTGACTTCCTAACACCAAAATCTATATTCGATGTCAACAGATTCCTTTTCTATAGAAATGCTTTCCTTGCCTGAGCTAAACTACTTTTTATATCCTCTTTGCTTCGTCCATCACTGGTTATTTTGCTTCCTAAGTAACAGAAGTCTCCTACTGCCTTTAGTTCTTCACCTGCCAATTTGATGTCTATAGAGGATTCTGATTTATTTCGGCTGCATTCCAATATTTTTGTTTTACATTTAATAATTTTCATCATGAATTCTTTCCTCAAGAAGGAGTCCATACCATTCAAAAACTCATTCAAATCCTTAGGCGTGTCGGCCAAGATGACTATGTCATCGGCAAATCTCAGAGTTGAAATTATTTCTCCTTGAATCTTCTCTCCCACTTTAAATTTTTCTCTAATTTCCTTCATTGCTTGTTCAATGTAAAGATTAAAAAGTATGGGTGATAAGCTGCAGCCTTGCCTTACACCTTCTGAATACCAGCTTCTCTCTCATGTCCTCCAGCTCGAATGACTCCTGTCTGGTTTCTGTATAGATTGTAGATCACCCTCCTATCCCTGTACTTTATTCTAGTCGTTTTCAAAATGTCAAACAATTTAGTTATCAAAAGCCTTTTCTAAGTCTACAAATGCCATGAACGTTCTCTTATCTTTCCTTATTCTACCTTCCAAAATCAGCCTAAGACTTAGTACAGCTTCCCTTGTTCCTACATTTCTCCTGAAACCAAACTGGTCTTCACCCAACTCCGTTTCTATCTGTCTTTCCATCCTCTTGTAAATTATTCTTGAATGGATCTTTGAAGCATGAGTAATCAGGCTGATTGTACGGTAATCTTCACATCTGTCAGCTCCCACTTTCTTCGGTATAGGGATGATAACATTCTTCTTGAAATCAGAGGGTACCGGTACCTCACCTGTCTCATGAATCCTACACACCAAGTGAAATAACCTGATGAGACCTTCATCTCCTATGAAGCGTAGCAACTCAATCAATATATCATCTATGCCTGGTGCTTTGTTCCTGCTTAAGTCTTCCAATGCTCTGTCAAATTCTGATCTCAATATTAAATCTCCTTTCGCATCCTCATCAATTTCCTCCGCCCTTTCCATTACATGATTCTCAATCTCCTTTCCCTTATACAAACACTCTATGTAAGCTTTCCATCTATCAACCTTTTCTTCCCTATCTGTTAGAGGCTTTCCATTTGTGTCCTTAATATTACAGTCTTCTTTTCCCCAAAAGTATTCTTAATCCTCCGATAAGCTGTGCCTACTTTTCCTAATTTCAGACAATTTTCTATACCTGCACATTTCTCTTTCAACCATTCTTCTTGGCTTCTTTGCACTTCTTGTTGCCCTCATTTCTCAGACGTCTGTATTCTGCTTTCTCCTTTTCATCTCTTACATTCTTGTGTTTCCGCCTTTCATCCATCAATTCTAATATATCCTGAGTGATCCACGGTTTTCTACCTATTCTTTCTTTCCTACCAATGTTTTCTTCTGCGGATTTTGTTATTTCATTCTTCAAAAGTGCCCATTCGTCTGCAATTGAAGTTTGTTTAGGGTTTTTCATTAGTCCTTCCTTTATACTCTTCTTGAAACTTTCGTTTACATCCTTCACTTTCAGTCTGTCTATTGCCCACCTTTTTGACTTTTGACTTTTCTTCAGTTTCTTCAACTTTAATCTGCATTTCATAACAACCAGATTGTGGTCTGAGTTTATGTCAGCACCAGGATATGTTTTACAATCCAAAATCTGGTTTCGAAACCTCTGCTTGACCATAACGAAGTCGATTTGGTAATGCCCTGTATCTCCTGGTCTCATCCATGTGTATATTCTTCTATTGTGGTTATTGAATAAGGTGTTAGCTATGACCAACTCATGCTCGGTGCAGAATTCCATCAGCCTGCTTCCTCGATCATTCCTTTCACCTAATCCGAAATCTCCTACTATCTTCCCTTCTCTTCCTTCTCCTACCACAGCATTCCAATCTCCCATTTCTATAACATTTTCATCCCCCTTGATATACCTCAGAATTTCATCTATTTCTTCATAGACCTTTTCAACATCTTCATCATCAGCTTGACTGGTAGGCATATAAACTTGTACCACTTTAGTGCACGTAGGTTTTGTATTGATTTTTGCTACAATAATCCGTTCACTATATTGCTCATAATATTCCACCTGCTGCCCAAGTTTCCTACTCAATATGAGACCAACCCCTGCTTGACCATTGTTTGATTTAGTGCTAGTGACCCTATAGTTGCTTCTGTATGGATGTGAATCTTGGTTGATCAGAGGTCAGGATTGGAAGCGACTTGAAGCGTTTGAGATGTGGGTCTGGCGGAGAATATTACGGGTTAAATGGATTGAAAAGAGGACTAACATCAGCAATCTGCAAGAAATTCAAGGGAAAAGAGAACTGAGACCAACTATCCATAAAAGAAAAGCTAAATTCACAGGCCACATCTTGCGACATAACGCTTTCCTAACTAATCTCCTAGAAGGAAAGATCACAGGGAGGAAAGGCCAAGGTCGACCAAGAAAATGTTTCCTGCAAGACATCACACTAACTCTTCATTATGGTTCCTACTATAATATGAAACGAGTTGCTGAAGAGAGAGAGAACAATAGTTGCGGAGACAAGGCATTGCCTTTAGAAGTTGGCCCTATAGTCTCCTGACCAAAAGTCCTGTTCTTCCTGCCAGCGCATTTCACTAATCCCAACCAAATCCAACCTCAACCTTCCACTTCCCATAATATATTCCATGCCCAACATGAATGTAAAGGCAAAGAAAATAGCTCCGTTGGCCTGTAAGGTGCGTAAAAATCACCCATAATTTACATCTTGTCATGTGCTAATCTAGTAAAGGCTAAATCAATATTTGCAGTGTAATGTATTGCTAGAAATAATCCTGTTGCAATTTGGATTATTAAACATAGTCCTAAAAGTGAACCAAAATTTCCTCAAGCGGTAATATTAGAAGGAGCAGGTAGATCAACTAAAGCTCTATTGGCAATTTTAAACAAAGGGTGAGAAGTTCGAATAGGTTTATTCATACAAAACAAGTGGCCATGCACCGCATGACCTCCATGGCAGCCTTGACCAACACCTCATCTCTTGTGAGCACACAGCTGGGTTCGCATATCTTTCACTTCACAGCAGCATGAGCGGGCATTCGCTCTCACGCCCAAACAAGACGGACTTGATACTTTGTTTTAGCTACATGACTAAACAGTATGTTGCCGACTTGCCCCTCAGTCCCTCTCCTATTTGGTGTCGAGGGGCAACTGCCTGACTAGCAACCCCTCACCAAAAGCAAAGTGTAATCAGTTGTGGTGATGTTATTGAACTATGGTACTATAGGTTTGTGTTAATTCTGAACAGATGCATACATACATTGAGGAAAGGAAAATTGCAGCACCTTCAAGGACTGGTTCAGTTTATTAAAGGTGTTACAGGTAGTACAGTATATCACTGTCGCATTATAAAACCACAGCGAATGAAACTCACATGAGGTACCTCAACAATGATACAGGGTTTGTATACATTACTTTCTTCGATTTTTCCCAATATATTGGGGTCGCCGGAGCCAACCAGGCTTATTTTGGTTTTGACCGGGGATTTAAGGCCGGATGCCCTTCCTAATGCCACGTGATTTTTCAGTTGAAAATTCCACCCCGTTGTCACCGGGATTCGAACCCCGCCCGTCCGGGTGAAAGACGAGCAGTTAAGCCACTGCGCCATCACACTCACCATGGTTTGTATACATACATCTATCGTCGTCGTTGGCGGCAGCTCGTTTCCGAGTATACAATTTTCTGACAATACACTTCCAAACTCAGGGCATTTTATGAATGAATTTCTGGTGACCAAACAGTTCGATTCTTGGATGGAACATGCGGCCACATACATCTTATAGTTGGAGGATAGCATGGACGGGTTTGACGAAGCTTGCGTTGTAGTCGCTTCATTTCTGCCAGTTTGTGACGTTCCTGTTCAAAATGATTTACCGAAGCAGATCTAGTTTGCCTCCAAAGTACACGATCTTCAGCCAGTGCCTTCCAAGTTAGAGGGTTAATTTCTGTCAACTTGAAGGTTTGTTTCAGCTGGTCCTTGAAGTGCCTTTTACCAGTGCAAAGTTCACCGTAGAGGAATTCATCTATAGTGTATTACTTACACATAACCGAACTTCTCAACTCTCAACAAGTGGCTATGCACCGCATTACCTCCATGACACAGCAAATGAAACTCACATGAGGTGCCTCAACACTGATGCATGGTTTGTATACATTACTTTCTTCAGCTTTTCCCAAATTCCACTCCTAATTGTGTTTTGTGAAGTATTTACCGTATATTGATGACTTAATTCTCATTCCACAAATAGTAACTCCTCTTTAGAGGACAGTGAGAAACAAGCCTTAAGTTACTGTTCAATGAAAAGAATGGCCAATGAATATCTTACAGAATGAATTCGTGGCATTTGATGCCCTGCCCACTACCTATTATTACAGTATTATTCTCGTATCAGAAACACACATTATTATACACAGTAACAGGGGTGGCTGCACCTTATGTGCTGAAGTGCTGCAGTGCTGCAGCACATTGTTTTATTTGAAAATGAATTGCTTAATAATATTATCCACAATCAAATACAGCACATTAATTAGATGTCAACCAAAGAACAGGAAATATTTCAACTCCCCTCACAACGAGGTATGTAGTCCTGCACTCCACTCCACGCCAGGCACTGGCTGTGCAGATCGCAGCTCAGTGAGAATTTCTACGATTATAGCCAGCAAACATGTATTCTGGATTTTGCGCATGCGTGCCCAACTTATTCATTGTGCTTTTGGGACAACAGCCAAGACCAGAGTGAAAGCATTCTTTATTCGACCACAGAGTGGCAGCACTGGTCACACGAAATGAGAACGTGGCCGGTGGCACTTTCTAGTTTCTGCGGTAGCATTTTAGAGGGAATCGCTCAAAGCAAACGGGGGGAAAATTAGAAGAAGCTACCAGCTGTTCCCACCAGAAGGTTTTTTTAACACTCCCAACTTACTCTCGAGTGTTTTTGTATGTTTATAAATATTTTTATTGTTTAGAGGGGGATGGGTAGCAGCACACAACTCATTTTCTATACCATACCAGACACCACTGCACAGTTATATTATTTTTGCCCAAAACATGGCCACTTCCAATGCTTCTTCAATTCCTTGATGATCATGATGATCTTCTGTACAGGAGGATGGACATAGTCGACTTAGAAGCATATGTTGAACAGTTTGGTCTTCTCCACAGTCACATTGAATATTATCTACCTGATGATCCACCCAGCACATTGCAGGTAATATACAGTACCGCATCTCTCATTTGTCACTCAGTAAGAGGGAGTAGGAACTCACGCACATCAGAATTAATTTTAATTTGCTATCTGGCCAGGAACTCTTAAGTTACTAATGTGGGGTGTCTCTCCCCTTTCAGCTAAAGAGAAGTTATGTGGTATGAGAATTAGACCATTGACTGTGCGCTACTCTGAATCATCCCCACCACTGACTTGTCTTGTTTTCATTGGCCCTGCTGTGATATTTTGTCCCCCCCCTCTGGCTTAATGATTACCGGCATATATCTCTGTCTCACACCAAGCAGTCATTCTGGTCACTTGCAGCTGACGAGCTCCTAACTGGCAAGTGGGCAGTTGAGTTGAATGCCCTGTTCAACTGGTCAATCTCTATATTGATATGTTGGCCAGGTCTGGGTGGATTCAAGTCGTATGGGTGCTTGAAGTGGATAAATGAAGTACAGGTGCCAAGGAGAAGATAGTCCTTGTATTTATTTATTTATTTAGCGTATGGTAATAACAAAACTGAATTACAACATAATAAATATACAAAATTAATTTAAGTCATTAGATTTATAATTTAATATCTAAATTCTCTATCCATTGAAAGGCTGCCTCTGTCACTTCATAGAAATCGTTAAGATTTCCAGGGTACGCTCGATGGCTGCAACTTGATATAATGTGTTGGATGGTCTGATGTTCACTGCCACAATCACATTGGGGAGATGGGACCTTTCCCCAGCGGTGAAGACTCTCTGTGCAGATGCCATGGCCTGTTCGAATCCTGTTAATTGTCTTCCATGCATGTCGCGGGAGTTCCATGCCTGGTGGCTTTGTGGTGGTTCTTATTAGAGTCTGATGTTCGACGTTATTAGTTTTACTCCACATTTCCGACCACTTATTGTTCATGTTAAAGCCCATTTCTTGTAACGATTCTGCCAATATTATGGATGGCCGCCTAGATTTTAATCTACTCCTTTTAAGCATAGGAACGTCAGAGTGAATTGGGAGCTGTGGATTTTTAATCAATTTTTCATATTCCTTGAGAAGGGCATTCTGTCTTCGCAAATCTGGTGGAGCAATGTGACTTAAAGGTGGTAGCCATTGTAAAGGAGTAGATCTAATGCATCCTGTTATTGTCCTCATTGGTGTATGTAGATGAACATCAATTTTCCTCACATGAGGGCTATTAAGCCATACTGGGGCACAATATTCAGCAGCAGAGTAGACAAGACTTAAGGAAGAGCATCTTAAAGTTGTAGCTGTTGCACCCCATGAACTTCCACTCAACTTCTGTATGATGTTATTACGTGAGCTCAACTTTGCAGCGATGTTTTCTATGTGTTTCTTGTAGGATAAAGTTCTATCAAGAGTAACACCTAAATATTTTGGGTAGACTTGATGGTGACCGTTGAAGGTTACGTTGAGCTTTGCATTAGCCAGTCTATTGCTAAGATGAAAACAGCTAACTTTGGTCTTCGTTGGATTTGGTGTCAGTCTCAATTTCTTGAAGTAATCATGCATAATATTTAGATCTGCAGTGAGTATCTCTTCACCAGCTTCAAGGCTTCTATGTTGTGTTAATAAAGCCAGATCATCTGCATATATGAATTTCCGTGACTCTGTTGCAAGTAGGTCAGATGTATATAAGTTGAATATAACTGGGGCCAAAACTGAACCCTGAGGAAGACCATTGTTAATTTTTTTCTGGCTGCTTAATTGATTGCCAAGAACCACTTGAAAATATCTCTCAGATAACATGTTATTTAGAAGCCTTAAAATGATTTGACAAGGAATAATACTTGCGAATTTGTACAATAGTCCTTCTTTCCATACCGTATCGTAGGCAGCTGTAAGGTCAACGAAAGCCGCAGATGTTTTAAGTCGTTGTTGGAACCCAGCTTCTTTATATGTAGCTAAGCTAAGTACTTGATCTGTACAGCTTCTGTTAGGCCTGAAACCTGCTTGCTCAATTGGTGTAACTTCATGGATCTTTGGACCAATTCTATTAAGGATTAACCTTTCTAAAAGCTTATAACAGCAGCTCAGAAGGGCAATTGGGTGATAGCTATCAGCTTTATTTGCAGGTTTACCAGGCTTCAATATTGCAATGATTTTTGTCCTTTTAAAATATTTTGGTAAATCACCCGATGACATAATGTTAATGAAGAAACCTGCAAGCCATTTACGTGTTCTGTTTCCACAATTGATGAGGAACTCAGGGTGTATTCCATCAAATCCTGGGGCATTGCCTGCTTTCATTTCTTTTAGCGCTGTATTGATTTCAGCTAAGGTGAAGTCAAGAGAAAACTTTTATCTGCCCACTCCTGCCTGTCAGTGTGTTTGTCCTCTTTCTGTGTTTCTTTCCCTTTATCCTGTCCAATGACTGTTTGTATGTTATTGTTAACATTGTTATTTTTCCTATTTAAGTACATACTGGGGAGCCTCCGTGGCTCAGGCGGCAGCACGTCGGCCTCTCACCGCTGAGTCCGTGGTTCAAATCCCGGTCACTCCATGTGAGATCTGTGCTGGACAGAACGGAGGCAGACAGGTTTTTCTCCGGGTACTCCGGTTTTCCCTGTCAACATTTCATTCCAGCAACACTCTCCACTATCATTTCATTTCATTCGTCATTCATTTAATCATTGCCCCAGAGGAGTGCGTCAGGCCTCGGCAGCCGGCACAGTTCATATCCTCGCCGCTAGATAGGGGCTTCATTCATTCCATTCCTGACCCGGTCGGAGACTGGAAGCAGGCTGTGGATTTTCATTTTCAAGTACATACTGAGAAGGCCACTGCAAGGCACAACATGGATTAGCAAGGTAAGCTAACATTATTTTTGAAAGGAAGTTTTGACTTCCATTAGTAAATTGGCGCTGCTCGTGGCGTCATTTTGTGCTTTGCAGTGGCCTTCTCAGTATGTACTAGCCACGCGTCTCGGTGAGGTGTATCATAACCAACTGATGAGCCCATTGGTACACTGGGGCGAAACGCTGGCAACTATTTGATCTAGCCGGGCCATTTTGTCAAATTTCTTTGTGAATTTGTTAATGTACATAGCTCAATCGGACAATTTTACATCCTGTTTCCTTCGGGAACAGATACTTCCAATATGGATTAGCAAGGTAAACTAACATTTCTTTTGAAAGGAAGTTTTGACTTCTGTAGTACATTGGCGCTGCTCGTGGCAACATTTTGTGCCTTGCAGCTGAAACGTTATCTACTTAGGCTGGGATGACAAGTGAAACGGTATTTACTTTGCTCCACGTTGAGCGTACAAATGAAACGGTAATTAGTGCCCCATGTTGGTAGCGAAATGAAACGTTTTTGCTAGCCCACACTGTTGGGTGAGAAATGTAACTGTTTACCTTTGCCTAAGCTATGTTGTTTTAATGGGCGCCAAGACCTCAATGCAATGTTGAAATCTAAATTTGTATTTAACAACGTCTAGCTCTGGCAGAACACATTCAAGACTCTATTCACTCAGATCGTGGTATGATTTGATCATTAACCCAACAAACAATTGTATCAGGAGAAGGAATTGGTCTATATCTAATGCTACCTACTGAAAGCAAAGATTGCATTGTAAAAGAAATGAGTTTATTATATAAAACAAGTATAGCAAAATTAATAATAATAATAACTATAAAATTTAAATTGGAGCGTTGTGATTTTAATATTACCGATAGAAAATTACGTGAAAACGGAGTCTGATAAATTGATTTTACTCTTATTTCCAAGCTATGAAGTTACTGAATTATGAAATATAAAACAAAGAAAAATGAGAGATTGCGTATTTCTGCGTCATTAGCGCTTACCCCTGGAAATTGCCAAAGCATTTCCCTCGTTCTTGATGATGCTGTGTGCTTCCCACAGTCTCCTGGACGTCGCCATCTTCTTCGTTATTTGTTGATATTCTGGTAGATTAGATAATTCTATGGTCCGTACATCGGACCCAAACTCTCGTAAAACCGCACTGGTTACGTTTTACAAAAGTTCGTCGCTAACTCCACTGAACATCGGAGCGACACGCACTTGCGACCGTACACTGCAAGTTCTACACAGATTGTCCTAACTCCACTGAACATCGGAGCCACTCGCACGCGCATCCATACTCGTCAAGTATTTCACAGATTGTCCCTAACTCCACCGAACATCGGAGCCACTCGCACGCGCACCCATACTCGTCCAGTATTTCACAGATAGTCCTCGTCTCACGGCGCGTCGAACGATATCTCCACACGCCGGCTCCCCACTCTTCAGTCCCAACTAGCTTACGTCGTCTCCCCTGATTGGCTGAGCACGCCGCCACTTCCCCTCCTCCGGTTCATTACACTCCGCGGGCGAGAGGGAGAAGTCGTATTCCGTTTCAACAATTCGTCTCTTCTAGACCTTGCGACCCAAGATTGCGTAATTCTTCTCGACAGGAATCAGCTTGCATTTGAATTCCCAGTGAGTCATGTCTCTCAAATACCCTAACTGACAAAACTCCGTAAAATTCCGTAATCATATAATTTTCTATGATATCGTCGTTCGTAATAATTTGCTTGATAGCGTTTTCTAAGACATAGAAAACCTATCTGTATGCTTATAATTTTTATAAAATGCTCCGAAAATATCTAAATAATAATTATAATAAATTAATAATAATAATAAATTAACATGAAAAATTATCTTGGCTGAACAATTTGCCGCGTAAATAAATATAGAATGGCTTCCTACTGACTTATGCCAGTTGCATAAAACCCCTCGAAAAACACGTTACATATTCGCCTCGGATCATCGGATGATTTACCGTGACGACGGTCCATTATCCGATTATCCCAGACACGTTAATAAACCCCATCCAAAATACATATTACATAAATGAAATCACCCTAAATTACAGATATATACACTCATATTTTTTCTTCACGCACTTTGCGTCAAAGTTTGTTGTCACTATGGATTGCACTTTGCAACCAGTCCAATGTTTTACATATAGAATAGTGTTCCACGGATATTTCCGCCTCTCAAATTTCTCTATGTTGGAGAAATAGACATAATTAATGTGTGAGCACTATGTATTTATGATGTCATATCACACGCATTGAAGGTGTTCTGATATATTTATATCACCATAGAACTTCCTAATTTCACTGGAGGTCCCCTCCTTATGGTGACATTTAATTCCACTTATCACTGAGCACACGATCACACTATTGTGGCAGCGCCTCGTGACCATAATACTTAATCTCTCTTTAAAGTAGATTAAATTAATATTGACTTCTGAAAAAAAATACAGTAAATGCGCATTACATATAACACCAAATATTTCTGTACCGTAATCGCCCTGTCTTGTTAAGTTCCCGTAGACTATATTCTACTTCATACTAGTTCTCAACACAGACCATTTCTCCTCACACAAATAATACCATTATACAAATTATCTTAAATTACACACTTACAAATCTTACATGGCGAGGCCGTAAACAGAAATCACGTGTGCTGATATGTATGAGTTTCATGAAGGACTGTCTCGCATTCTGATGGCCCATCTTTTATCTCGTGGACGCCTTAAGCTAACAAGCCCTATTCAAGCGCTCCCCCATCTCTTGGAGATAAATGGGAACCCATCAGCGCTGCCAAAATGGCCTTGGTGCATCGAGACAATTTAGTGCTCAACAGCATCCGACAATCCCGTCATATTTCCCTGTACCTTAAAAACTCTCATTTACTTACATACTACCCCCCTGTGTGACTTCTGATACGCCTGCCTGGAAGACCATCTCCTCCCACGCACCAAATACCACACTTACTCATTTAATAGGCTGGCTCGCCAGCTAAACACACTCACTTTATGACACATATTTTCGTAGGCTATGTATATTATACGTCCCGTATAATCTGTTTCCCTCACTATTCTCCAGCACATATGCTGTTTTGCCAATACGTTTGGAAACTATAAATGTTTCTGCGTCACCTGCTTCCAACCTTGCAAGTGGCTCCCTTTAAATGAACGTCATCACGTTGCTCCACTAGCATATTTCTCAGTGTCTGTAACGATGCCCTGTTGCTACTGTCCACACATGCACATATTAAAATACCGTCCTCTGCTTTAACCACAGGATAATCCCTACATAAATTAGTGTCCCTCGATAGCATGTCTGCAAGAATGTTATCTTTACCTTTATTTATTTACATAGTTTACGCCCACATTGGAGCACTTAAATCAATCCATATACACTACAGTCTTTACATTATTAGAGTTGTAATGGCTTCTCAACTTCCTCTTCTCCCAGAGCTTCTTTAATCTCTCCGATCTGGCCGCCCTCTCTTCATTTGTAATGGTGTACTGTTTTCGTTTGACTGTTTTTAATTTCAATCTTGTATCCCTACTTCTCAGAATCCTCTTCTCTTTTCTCTCTGCAATTTGTTTCATTGTAATATTTAGCTCGTCTAAATCATTCTGGACCTCAACGAACCAGTTGTTCTTGGTTTTACTTTTCCAAAAGAAATTGAATAATTGTTTCAGTAGTCTGGTGTCTGGTAGTCTTACTATGTGGCTGAAAAAAGCAAGTCTCCTTTTTCGCATTGTATCCACAATTGATTCATTTTCCCGATAGACTATTTCATTAGGCAGCAGTCTCCATTGTCCATTTACTTGATGTTTTTTATTGATAATTGTCCTGATGATCCTTCTGTCTATTTTTTGGATTTTATCTGTTGTTGCTTTGGTATTCATCTTAAACAGGGTTTCACTTGCATAAGTTGCTTCAGGTTTAACTACTGAACCATAATGTTTGAATTTGGCATTCATCGAGAGAGATTTCTTCTTATAAGTTGACCATGTGACCCGTTGTGCTTGTCTCAGTTTTGTTGTTCTGTACTCTATTGCGGCTTTCTCATTTAGGTTCCAAGTTATAGTTTCCCCAAGGTACTTGAACTTTTTTACAACCTTAATTTGTTTATTATCATTTAGTTGAAGGACAGGAGTGTCCACCTCGAAGGTTGGCATAATCTCTGTCTTTTCAAATGAAATTTGTAATCCCACTTTTTCTGCAATGTTTTCCAGTTGTTCAATTTGGACTTTAGCCTCTTCCACACCATTTGCCAGTAGTGCAAGATCGTCTGCAAATGCCAGGCAGTTTAGTTTAATATTTCTACCAATCTTGATGTTTGGTTGGCATTTCTTTCTCCATTCTCTCATGACCTTCTCCAGTACACAATTAAACAAAATAGGTGAGAGACCATCCCCCTGCCGAAGGCCGGTTGTGATTGTAAATGGTTTTGACAATTCTCCTCTAAATTTAACTTTTGCTTTAGTGTTCTTGAGAGTCATTCCAATAAGGTTGATCAATTTCCTGTGAACACCAAATTCTTGAAGAGTATTTAGTAATGACTTCCGATGAATACTGTCATAAGCTTTTTTGAAGTCAACAAAAGTGATGACTAGGTTCTTACTTCGAGCTCTGTGATGCTTCATAATCCATTTAAGACTGATGATTTGATCTGGACAACTTCTGCCTGGCCGAAATCCTCCTTGGTACTCTCCAAGTTCTTGGTCCAGTTGTTCCTGTATTCTTGAGTGAAGAATTTTTGAAAAGATCTTATATGTGACATCAACAAGGGATATTCCTCTATAATTATTGGGATCTGACCTATCACCTTTCTTGTGTAGGGGGTGGATTATTGCAGTGTTCCATTCCTCTGGCATTTTTTCAGAGTTCCATATGTCAATAATACGTTTATGTAGGTTTCGTAGAGTTTGATCATTTGCATTCTTCCATAATTCTGCAACCAACTGATTTTCTCCTGCTGCTTTATAGTTCTTGAGCAAGTTAACGGCTTTGATCACTTCCTCATATGTTGGTGGAATAACCTTTTCTAGTGGTGTTTTGTTTTTAGGTTTTGGGTCAAATTCCAGATTTTCTCTTGGGTCTTCGCAGTTGAGTAATTTTTTGAAGTGGACTGCCAAGATATTTGCATTGTCTTGGTTGTTATGTGCCATTTTCCCATTTTCATTTCTCAGCATAAGTGTAGGTGGGGTATACTTAGACTGATACTGTTTAAACGACTTGTAATAATCCCTTGTTTTATGTTGCTTGAATGATTCATCTATTGTTCTGAGCATTTCATTCTGATGATTCCTTTTAATTCTTCGAATTTCTTTAGCTGCTTGTCTTCTAGCATTAGTTAGTTCTGTTCTGGATTCGTCGGTTTTCCTTTGTTGATCATTTAACCATGCTTTGTGCCTCATTTGAATTGCTTTATCGCACTCCTCGTTCCACCAAGCATGTTTCTTCCTCCTTTTAATGGGAGCAAGTTCTTCAGCTACTGATTTCAATTTATTAATTATCACCTCTAAGTCATCACTTAGTTGTGTTTTAGATCTCTCCAAGTATACTTTATTGTTCATTAAATATGTGGGGTCATAATTTTTCTTCCTATTGGATTGGGCAGGCTTACGCTTTCTCTTAGGTGTTAGCTTTATTTTTATTTTGGATATGTAATGATCTGAATCGATGTCCACTCCACGGAGAACTTTGACATTATAAATTTCCTTATGATAATTTTTATCCATGGCAACATGATCGATTTGGAATTCCCCCAATTTTATGTTAGGACATTTCCAGGTCATTAATTTGTGTGGTCGCCTCTTAAATCTGGTAGTTTCCAAAATAAATCCATGGTCTGTACAAAGTTCAATTAACCTTTGACCATTCCTGTTTGTTAATTTATGAGCTGGCCATTTTCCTACTACTGGGCGGTATCGCCTTTCTCGTCCTATTTTTGCATTAAAATCCCCAAGCAAGATTTTAACATGTGCATCAGGGATGCTTGATATCATATGGTCGAGTTCCTCCCAAAATTTGTCCACTTCTTCTCTATCCTTTCTGTTTTTATCATTTGTTGGTGCGTGTACATTTATCAAGGTGTAGGTTTTGTTTTCAACTTTAATTGTTAAGGTTGCTGTCCTCGCCGTGCTCGAGGAGAAGTCCTCTATTGAGTCTATTATACTAATATGAACCAGAAATCCCACTCCGAATTGCGGGACATTCTTCATTACCCTTTTCCCTGGGGGTCCTTTATATAGACGATATCCTCCTGATTCAATTGGATCCTGATCTGTATTTCGAAGTTCTTGAAGCGCTGTTATTAAGATTTTATGTTGATCCATTATATCTGTTAAGTGTTTCAACTTACCAAGTTTCAGTAGTGAGTTAATATTTAATGTCGCAAAGTATGAAAACTTTCCTTTCTTGTTGAATTTAATTTAAGTATCTTTACCTTTAATATATTTTACTGTGAATTCGTATTCCTGCAGAGCAAGAATCCACCTACTAACTCTGTTAGAACTGAGTTTACAAGTTCTCATATACAGTAATGCATGGTGATCTGTGTGGATCTCAAATTTCCCCCCTACTAAATACATTCTAAATTTCCCTAAACTGAAAACAATACCTAAAAGCTCTAACTCAGTAATCGTGTATCTTTTCTCCGCTGCAGTCAGTCCTCGCGAGGCTAAAGATACAATGCACAGATTACCCTCATCATCTCTCTGACATAATACTCCAGCAATGCCTATATGTGAAGCATCTGTCATAACCACATATTCCTTATCTTTTAAAGGATATTTCAGCACTACAGCTTTCTCAAAACCTTCCTTTAGCGCTCTAAAAGCCTGATCATGCTTGGACTCCCATCTCCACCGAGTCCCACTTTTAAGCAATTCCCTGAATGGTTCTACCAACCCTGAGTATTTAAGAACGAACCTCCTGAAAAAGTTGCAAATTCCCAGGTAAGTTTTTAACTGTTTAACATTCTGTGGCACCTCTGCGTTAAGTATCTTATTAACCCTACTTTCTTCTGGTGTTACACCTCTACTCGACACTCTATGACCTAAAAATGTCACTTCTGACTGACAGAATGACGACTTAGACAGCTTCAAAGTGAACCCTGCCTGATCTAACTTCTGAAAAACTATATCTAAATGACATAGATGCTCCTCAAAACTGCGTGAACTAATTACCATATCATCTATGTAAATGGTTACAAACTCTCCTGTGTCATCCCCTAATGCGATGTTTAAAGCCCTAATTAAAGCTGCTGAACTACTCTTTAACCCATAAGGTGTTCTACAAAATTGATAAAGGTTATATTTATGACTAAAAGCTGTAAATGGTCTATCTTCGTACATAAGTGGCACTTGCCAAAAACTGGAACTCAAATCTACACAAGTGAAATACTTCTTCCCCTCAAATGTTTGCATTAATTCTTCTATTGACATAGATTTCAGCTGATCTGAACTAATTCTACTGTTAACCAAACGAGCGTCTAAACAAATACGAACAGTGCCGTCGGTCTTGGGTACCGTTATCAAAGAATTAACATATGGACTGTTCGAGTGCTCAATAATCCCATCTTCAAGCATCTGGTTAATTTGTGCCTCAACTGCACTCTGATAAGCGAAAGGTACAGGATATCTATGTCCTGTGAATACTGACCTATCAATAACGTTCAATGAATGTGTATAGCAATTGGCCATACCAATGCGATCCTCAAAAACTCTCCTATTACACCATAACACATCATAGAGCCGAACACACTGTTCATCCTCTATATTTCCCTGAAATGCAGCCTCACGTAACGAGTCCTCTAGACTTCCGTTCGTAATCACACTGCCCACAAAACATGGAGAACCCCGCTCTACGGCTGGCGATATCTCATTTAAAGTACAAATCACACCTACAATACTACTCCTCTGAATATGGTCATTGAACGCTACTTCTACTTCAGAATCTCCCCATTTAAATTTCAAACTCCCTACATCATAACATAAGTTACCAGACACTCTGAACCCAAGATAACACTGAATACTAAATTTGGAATTACAAGACAAATCTGCTTCTCTACATGATTATTAATTTTAATGTCTACTAAAACTTGCTTAGAAATTACTTTAGACCTCTTCCCAACAGCTGTGATAACAAAAGTGCTTTTAATTGGCATCTCCTCAAAATTTACTCCAGTTCCTTTCATTTTATCATAAAATGCACTACTTATGCAACTCTTCATACAACCACTATCAATTAAAACATCTGTGTACGCCTCGGACACGTTAAATTTAACTATGGGGCTCTTACTAACCACTTCCTGAATAATACCTTCATCATTTAGTTCATGTAATAATTCATTTCTTACATTTAGGTCATAGGGTTCCTGTATAATTGTATGGACAGGGCATGCTACAGACTGAGATTCTGACCTTACTTCGCAGCCTGGTTCGCGTTTAAAGAACCGCTACAGCTGGCCGTAGTACTACTAACTACTGAACTGGTCTGGATGTTCTGGGCTGTGTTGTTATTGTTTGGCTGTATATTACTACCACTAGGCTGTCCTCTTCCTTGACCCCTATTCTGGTTGTAATTATTGTCATTATAATTTCTCCCTTGATTTCCCCTGAAATCATTGTTTCTCCCTTGATTTCCCCTGTAATCATTGTTCCTCCCTTGATTTCCCCTGAAATCATTGTTCCTCCCTTGATACTGACTACCATAGCCATTTCCTCTGTTCTGATTTAGCTGATTATTATTATTTCTATTTTGAGCGTTGGCCCCTTCGCCACCGTTCCCTTGAACTTCCTGATGCCTGGCTTCATTAGGTCTATTATTATTATTACCCTGGTTCCGATTGAAATTGTCCTCATAACCCCCTCTCCCTAGTGCATCAAATGTGCTTAACAAATTTTCTACTTGTGATATAGTCTTTACATTCTGGATACAAGCAGCCTCCTTGATCCTATAGGGAAAGTGCCTAAGTAGCAACCTCACCACATCACTTTCCTCCTTCAAGCCATCCAGATATTTACACACTAATACCTGCCCTAAAAAGTATTCGGTCATGGTGGAGCTTCCTTTAGGGTGATATTTACCACACACTACTCCCTCACGATGCTGCGACTGAATAACCTCATTCCAGAACTTTTCACAGAATTTCATTTTAAAATCATTAATATCAGTAAACTTGTCTCTGTAGACAGCAAACCAATTCCTCGTTTCCCCCACAAACACTTGTTCTAAAATTTCAACTACCTGGCACCACTCAATACTACCATTTTCCAACCTTTCCCCGAATTTATTTTCTATTGTGTTCATGAACTCCATTGGGCACCCCTGTCGATTGCTGAACTTACCCAGTTCTACCTCCCTGTGTGTGCTATTCACAAAAACTGGCCTATTCTGACTATTTTCTTGCCTGATCCTAGCTTTTAATTTTAATTCTAATTCTGCGATTTTCTCCTCAGCCTTCCTCTCAATACTGTTTACTGTTAATTTAATGTTTCCTTCTGATTCTTCTACTTTATCATATAGCTTTGCTTGTTTCTCCTCAATCTTGCTAATGCTCTCCCTATTACTCTCTCTTAGATCATTTACTTCTGCAACTATTTGTGAGTGAACTTTCTCAATTCTACCCCCCAGCTGTTCCTTAACCTCTTTAGTAGCTACCTGAATTTTGTCAATTTCTCCCCCCAATTGCTTTTTGACCTGCTGTGTTTCCAGTTGCACTAGTTCTTTTAAATTTTCAGCCTGTGTACTGATTCTAATTTCCAACTCCTCCTGTACTTTTCCTAATTTTCTGTCTACATCTGCAATAATCTCTTTAGCCTTTTCTTCCATCACCCCCCTGATCTCACCTCTAATCAGTTCGAATTTGTCACTCATGTCCCTACTGTTTTGTTCTAATTTAGCATTTAAAGTTTCATTTCTCTCTCTATTTTCCCTACTATTTTGTTCTAATCTGGCGTTTAAACTATCGCTCAATTCCCTATTACTCTCTTTATTTTCCCTACTGTTTTGTTCTAGTTTAGCGTTATTCTGTTCTAACTTTGCATTTAAAGCTTCTGTACTTTCTTTATTTTCCCTACTATTTTGTTCTAATTTAGCATTTAAGGCATCACTACTAACTTTGTTCTGATACATAAACTCGAGAAGTAAAGTTTTTAATTCTGGTTGGCCGCCTACACTCCCTGTTTCAGTATCGGGATTTACCTCCGCTACCCCGGTACTACCATCACTCGACATACTGCTCGTATCATCACTCTCCCGTTGATGACCACTACGTAACCTCATCTGTCTTTCTTTCTCATCCCCCATAATGATATACACTGATACAGACAAATAACCCCCAAAATACAGGCACAGAAATATATACCCTTCTCCTTCCACAAATGTTATTAGGTTTTCAGCCCCAAGTTGTCGGCGACAAATGAAACGTTATCTACTTAGGCTGGGATGACAAGTGAAACGGTATTTACTTTGCTCCACGTTGAGCGTACAAATGAAACGGTAATTAGTGCCCCATGTTGGTAGCGAAATGAAACGTTTTTGCTAGCCCACACTGTTGGGTGAGAAATGTAACTGTTTACCTTTGCCTAAGCTATGTTGTTTTAATGGGCGCCAAGACCTCAATGCAATGTTGAAATCTAAATTTGTATTTAACAACGTCTAGCTCTGGCAGAACACATTCAAGACTCTATTCACTCAGATCGTGGTATGATTTGATCATTAACCCAACAAACAATTGTATCAGGAGAAGGAATTGGTCTATATCTAATGCTACCTACTGAAAGCAAAGATTGCATTGTAAAAGAAATGAGTTTATTACATAAAACAAGTATAGCAAAATTAATAATAATAATAACTATAAAATTTAAATTGGAGCGTTGTGATTTTAATATTACCGATAGAAAATTACGTGAAAACGGAGTCTGATAAATTGATTTTACTCTTATTTCCAAGCTATGAAGTTACTGAATTATGAAATATAAAACAAAGAAAAATGAGAGATTGCGTATTTCTGCGTCATTAGCGCTTACCCCTGGAAATTGCCAAAGCATTTCCCTCGTTCTTGATGATGCTGTGTGCTTCCCACAGTCTCCTGGACGTCGCCATCTTCTTCGTTATTTGTTGATATTCTGGTAGATTAGATAATTCTATGGTCCGTACATCGGACCCAAACTCTCGTAAAACCGCACTGGTTACGTTTTACAAAAGTTCGTCGCTAACTCCACTGAACATCGGAGCGACACGCACTTGCGACCGTACACTGCAAGTTCTACACAGATTGTCCTAACTCCACTGAACATCGGAGCCACTCGCACGCGCATCCATACTCGTCAAGTATTTCACAGATTGTCCCTAACTCCACCGAACATCGGAGCCACTCGCACGCGCACCCATACTCGTTCAGTATTTCACAGATAGTCCTCGTCTCACGGCGCGTCGAACGATATCTCCACACGCCGGCTCCCCACTCTTCAGTCCCAACTAGCTTACGTCGTCTCCCCTGATTGGCTGAGCACGCCGCCACTTCCCCTCCTCCGGTTCATTACACTCCGCGGGCGAGAGGGAGAAGTCGTATTCCGTTTCAACAATTCGTCTCTTCTAGACCTTGCGACCCAAGATTGCGTAATTCTTCTCGACAGGAATCAGCTTGCATTTGAATTCCCAGTGAGTCATGTCTCTCAAATACCCTAACTGACAAAACTCCGTAAAATTCCGTAATCATATAATTTTCTATGATATCGTCGTTCGTAATAATTTGCTTGATAGCGTTTTCTAAGACATAGAAAACCTATCTGTATGCTTATAATTTTTATAAAATGCTCCGAAAATATCTAAATAATAATTATAATAAATTAATAATAATAATAAATTAACATGAAAAATTATCTTGGCTGAACAATTTGCCGCGTAAATAAATATAGAATGGCTTCCTACTGACTTATGCCAGTTGCATAAAAACCCTCGAAAAACACGTTACACAGCGGCCTTCTCAGTACCGGTATGTACTAGCCACGGGTCTTGGTGAGGTGTTCCATAACCAACTGAAGAGCCCATTGGTACACTGGGATGAAACGCTGGCAACTGTTTTGAGCTAGCCAGCCAGTTTATCAAATTTCTTTGTGAATTAGTTAACAACCTGATCTACTGTTTCCTTCTTCTGTGTTTAATGTGCTCCTACTTTACTTGTCCTTTTGTTATCTTTTTACCAGTGGCAAATCCTGCTTGGTATTGCAGTAGAGATTTATATCTCGATTTCTTAAGAGTACAAAAGCTGTATAGACTACTACAGTGAGTCCGGGAATGTTCTCCACAGCGCCTACACGCGTCTGCGAGAGCTACCTACAGCAGTTATGTTGGTAGCACGGCTGCCGCTTGCATCATAACATATAAACAGTAAACTTTGTACTCACCACAGCCATTCGTAACAGATGCTGGAACCATTCACAGTACATCACTCTTTTTCCGTCATCAGTTTGTTATAATTCATGAACCACGGTAACTGAAGCTCGTCTCTTACAGCTTTATCTGCTGTCGACTTAGAGATTCCTGTTTGTTGAGCTAATTTTCTTGTTGATTTACTTGGACTACGCAGCATTATATCGGAGATTTCATCAAGTTTTTCGTCTGTTAAAAGCGCAAGCCTGCCTGTTCCCGGTACATTGTGAACTGAGCCAGTCACACGATATTTACTTACCAAATCTCGAACGGTATCACGGTTTGGACACTTTAGGAAACCGCGCCTGAAATCTTAATTTTACATTTTCTGTAAACCGATCGCCTTCGCGAAAAACGTATTCCACCAAAAATCTCTCTCATCAGTAGTAAACATTACCGCCTGTATACCGTTGCACTCTTCCAATAATCTATGTGAACGCTCGCTTACTGTAATACACATTGAAGACATGCAGGCAGGCTCGCTCCCTTATCGCAATTCACTCTGACAGCCCACAAGGGGGAGTCTCGCTTTGAAGGACACAGTGCAGTGCAGCCAACTAAACTCATGACTCAACCACTCACAGCCCGCTGATAAGCCAGCTTGGTGACCTAGGCGAAACCCCACACAAGACACGGCACACATCTAGAAAAATTGCTGAGTTTCAACACAAGTTGTATTTATTAAGGAGAAAAACAAAATTAATTTTAATTTCAAGCAAGCAGAAGCAAAATACAGAAGACCCTCCACTCCCTACACTCTAACTTTCATATTTCACACACACACACAAGCATATATCAAAAAGGAACTAATCACACAGGAGTTAAATTATACAATAAACTACCCCAGTATATAAAACTTGACCCAAAAATAAAAACCTTTGATAGAATGTTGAAAGCTTATCTGCAGTGCCATTGTTTTTACTCTGTAGTTGAATATCTTAGTGTATAGAAACGATGAAATCTATAATTATATTTTACTTTTCTATTTTAATTGTAATACCTAGCTGTAAGTTGTTGTATTTATAGAATTAAGTTTTCATATTATGATAATAGAATAAGGTGTAAATATTTGTCCAATAAGATTGTATCTCTTAAGATCTGTTATTATAATAAGTTATAAATAGTTATAGTATTAGTATTAGTATTAGTATTATGGTCAAGCAGAGGTTTCGAAACCAGATTTTGGATTGTAAAACATATCCTGGTGCTGACATAAACTCTGACCACAATCTGGTTTTAATGAAATGCAGATTTAAGTTGAAGAAACTGAAGAAAAGTCAAAAGCCAAAAAGGTGGGCAATAGACAGACTGAAAGAGAAGGATGTAAACGAAAGATTCAAGAAGAGTATAAAGGAAGGACTAATGAAAAACCCTAAACAAACTTCAATTGGAGACGAATGGGCACTTTTGAGGAATGAAATAACAAAATCCGCAGAAGAAAACATTGGTAGGAAAGAGAGAATAGGTAGAAAACCGGGGATCACTCAGGATATACTCGAATTGATGGATGAAAGGCGGAAGCACAAGAATGTAAGAGATGAAAAGGGGAAAGCAAAATACAGAAGTCTGAGAAATGAGGTTAACAAGAAGTGCAAGGAAGCGAAAGAAGAATGGTTGAAAGAGAAATGTGCTGGTATAGAAAATTGTCTGAAATTAGGAAAAGTAGACACAGCTTATCGAAGGATTAAGAATACTTTTGGGGAAAAGAAGACTAAGTGCTGTAATATTAAGGACACAAATGGAAAGCCTCTAACAGATAGGGAAGAAAAGGTTGAGAGATGGAAAGCTTGCATAGAGAGTTTGTATAAGGGAAAGGAGATTGAGAATCATGTAATGGAAAGGGAGGAGCAAATTGATGAGGATGCGAAAGGAGATTTAATATTGAGATCAGAATTTGATGGAGCTTTGGAAGACTTAAGCAGGAACAAAGCACCAGGCATAGATGATATACCGATTGAGTTGCTACGCTGCATAGGAGAGGAAGGTCTGATCAGGTTATTTCACTTGGTGTGTAGGATTTATGAGACAGGTGAGGTACCCCCTGATTTCAAGAAGAATGTAATCATCCCTATACCAAAGAAAGTGGGAGCTGACAGATGTGAAGATTACCGTACAATCAGCTTGATTACTCATGCTTCAAAGATCCTGTCTAGAATAATTTACAAGAGGATTGAGAGCCAGATAGAAACGGAGTTGGGTGAAGACCAGTTTGGTTTCAGGAGAAATGTAGGAACAAGGGAAGCTGTACTAAGTCTTAGGCTGATTTTGGAAGGTAGAATAAGGAAAGATAAGAGAACGTTCATGGCTTTTGTAGACTTAGAAAAGGCTTTTGATAACGTTGATTGGACTAAATTGTTTGACATTTTGAAATCGATTGGAATAAAGTACAGGGATAGGAGGGTGATATACAATCTATACAGAAACCAGACAGCAGTCATTCGAGTTGAAGGACATGAGAGAGAAGCTGGTATTCAGAAAGGTGTAAGGCAAGGCTGCAACTTATCACCCATACTTTTCAATCTTTACATTGAACAAGCAATGAAGGAAATTAGAGAAAAATTTAAAGTGGGAGTGAAGATTCAAGGAGAAATAATTTCAACTCTGAGATTTGCTGATGACATCGTCATCTTGGCCAACAAGCCTGAGGATCTGAATGAGTTTTTGAATGGTATGGACTCCGTCTTACGGAAAGAATTCATGATGAAAATTAATAAATGTAAAACAAAAATACTGGAATGCAGCCGAAATAAATCAGAAACCCCTATGGAGATCAAATTGGCAGGTGAAAAGCAGAAGGAAGTAGGAGACTTCTGTTACTTAGGAAGCAGAATAACCAGTGATGGACGAAGCAAAGAGGATATAAAAAGTAGGTTGGCTCAGGCAAGAAAAGCATTTCTACAAAACAGGAATCTGCTGACATCGAATATAGATTTAGGTATTAGGAAGTCATTTTTGAAAGCCTTTGTCTGGAGCGTGGCGCTCTATGGAAGTGAAACTTGGACTATTGGTGCAGCAGAAAAGAGGAGAATTGAAGCATTTGAAATGTGGTGTTACAGGAGAATGATGAAGATCAGATGGGTAGATAGGGTTACAAACATAGAGGTATTAAGACGAGTGGGAGAGGAGAGATGTTTCTGGCGACTGCTAATGAAGAGAAGAGATAGGTTGGTAGGACACATACTAAGACACCCAGGAATAGCAAGCTTAGTTATGGAAGGAAGGGTCGAGGACAAGAACTGTAAGGGTAGACCAAGGTTAGAATATGTTAAACAGATTGCCTCGGATGTAGGGTGTGGTAGCTATGTAGAGATGAAACGATTAGCTCAGGACAGGGAGGCATGGAGAGCTGCATCAAACCAGTCAAAAGACTGAAGACTCAAACAACAACATTTTATAGATGTAAATTCTGACGTGTCCTATATCAAAAATATATTGCATACATGTATTTGATCAAATGGAATTAATAAAACTATCTATCTATCTATCTATCTATCTATCTATCTATCTATATAACAATAACAATGACAGCTCTCTACCTCACTGAGTTTGATGTGAAGAATATCACCTTACCTGCAGTTCGAAATCATGGAAGGAAGTGTGCACACCACTACAGATGTCACAAGAGCAGATACTTGATTTGGCACTCGAAGTGTGGTGAGGACTTTTCAGCATTACTGTATTTTTTATTTATTTTTAGTCGTTTACCCTCCAGGTTGGTGGAACCCACGGACTCAGCGAGGGAACTCACCACTACCGCCTCTACGAGCAGTGTCCTAGAGCGGGGAACATCGAATCGGAAGGGATACAACTGGTGAGGTGGGATTGGCACCTCGCCCAGGCGGCCTCACCTGCAAAGCGAACAGGGGCCTCATGAGGGAAGGAAGAGGGAAGGAGGCGGCCGTGGCCTTGAAGAAGGGACCATCCCGGCATTTGCCCGAAGACGAAGTGGGAAACCACGGAAAACCACTTCGAGGATGGCTGATGGGGAATTGAACCCCCTCTACTCATTTGGGCCACCGAGGCTGAGTAGACCCCGTTCCAGTCCTCGTGCCACTTTTCAAATTTCGTGGCAGAGCCGGGAATCGAACCCAGGACCTCCGGGGTGGCAGCTAACCATGCTGACCGCTACGCTACGGAGGCGACAGTAACCAATATTCCTAAATAAAATCCAATAACATCATCATTTTCGTCCTATTTTACGTTAGTTCATGTAGGTTTGGAATTTTTAATTTATATTTTAATATTTTTTTTATCGCAGTTGGAACACAAAAAGTGCCCGTTTTTAAGCGTGTTTCAACCATGCGTCATATTTAAGAATTATTATCTCACAAACCCGTCATCAAATCGAATCCAAATTTTAACACCATATACATTGGAATTTTGTATAACTAGTTTATTAATTTTAAAATTTTGTGTGTCCAAGGAACAAAGTTGTTATCATTTTTGCAAGGTAACATTTTCTCGGCTCGGGGTGGTTTGAAAATGTAGTTCTTGGTCGCGTTGTAATCCTTATACATCAAAAAGGTATCAAAAACAAAAGTTTGGTGCTTTTCAGTCGATCAACACGAATGTACCCAAAAAGAGCTGGGTTGTGCCCTAATCCTGAAATAAATTACATGAGATTAATAAATACACTAGGATGACCAGTTTCGATCGTCAAGCGATCATCATCAGAACCATTACACTTAGGCTATAACATCTATGTTTGAGAATACAGGTGAAAAATATTTACAATATGTACAATTATTTAGTTGTAGTATTGGTAATGCAACTGTCGGTGTATGCTAAGTGTAGTACCGTGTATCTAATGTTAGGTAAAATGCTAAAATGGTGATAAAATATGGAGTTTGTCTGTTTGGGGTGATTATATGGTTATACAAAATCAACTATGGTTATACTGTAATAATACAGGCTGATACTTATCCGGTTTGTCTTCCTTACTGGAACTTCGAGCGGTTTTGTGTTCACTCTGGCACCAGTTTTGGTCGACTAACCCGGGTGTTAACTGGACGAAACTGGTTTTTCCCTTTCTCCCCCCTTTTGTTCCTATGTGGTTTCTGAGGTCAGTGCGATGTTTATTTGTGTGACGTTGCCAAGTCTAGATAAGAGTTGACCGTGTTGACCGACTGAAAAGCACCAAACTTTTGTTTACTTAGGAAACACTGAAAAATGGCTTCAAACCTCACAATGTCAAAAAGGTATGCTGTATGATTGTGAAATACGTAAATTAATTCACTTATTTTATATAGGTTTGTATTTGTACGGGGAATTAAGACATAGTTCACCAGTTAGCCGCTCCGGTGAAAGCTGTACAGCGTTGCCAAGATGGGCTCCATCATGCGTCATGGCGCGCCTTCTCGGAAGTGATGGGCTCCATATCAGCAACGCTGTACAGCATTTCCCGGAGCGGCTAGCTGGTGAACCATGTCTTAATTCCCCGTACAAATACAAACCGATATAAAATAAATGAATTAATTTACGCATTTCACAGTCATACAGCATAACTTTTTGATGTATAAGGATTACAACGCAACCAAGAACTACATTTTCCAACGACCCCGAGTCGAGAAAAAGTTACCTTACAAAAATGATAACAACTTTCGTTCTTGAACACACAACATTTTGAAATTAATAAACCAGTTACAAAACCGGGTTAGTCGACCAAAACTGGTGCCAGAGTGAACACAAAACCGCTCGAAGTTCCAGTAAGGAAGACAAACCGGATAAGTATCAGCCTGTATTATTACAGTATAACCATAGTTGATTTTGTATAACCATATAATCACCCCAAACAGACAAACTCCATATTTTATCACCATTTTAGCATTTTACCTAACATTAGATATACGGTACTACACTTAGCATACACCGACAGTTGCATTACCAATACTACAACTAAATAATTGTTAAAATTTGGATTCGATCTGATGACGGGTTTGTGAGATAATAATTAAATAATTAATAATTAAATGTGACGCATGGTTGAAACTCGCTTAAAACGGGCACTTTTTGTGTTTCAACTGTGATAAAAAATATTAAAATATAAATTAGAAATTCCAAACCAACATGAACTAACGTAAAATAGAACGACGAAAATGGTGATGTTATTGGATTTTATGTAGGTCTGTTGGTCACTTCACAAACAACCTTCAAACTCGAGTGCACATAATATTTTGGTCGACAGTAGTAGATGCAGGACAATGAGGAGGGAAACAGATCCAACAAAAAATCTTGTCGGGAAATAGATGGATTAAAAATATAATTTTGAAGTAAAGGATTTGAAACAAAAAATTCTGATGCTGTTGCACTGTACTGCAGCTCTAAACTAGCCATGCCGAGAATTTGTCCCTACTTTTTACTTCTTCAGTTCTTTTTCCTGTGTTTGTCCAGTTTTCACTCCATTCTACACCATTCACCATGAAGTGAACTGGCTACTGCCCTCCCTCCTTATTTCATTAATATTGTGCCAATAGTGAATTCAGCATATTATGTTAGGCGATGAATTTAATACGGTATGTGAAAATATCTTCTGTACATAAGGGAACAATATTTATACGGTAATATAAAATTCAGACTATAGTTGGCCATATAAAGACTTGATATATACCATGTGGATGTCTTGATTCTGTTCTGATTTAAGTTAAATATGATGTTACAAATCTTTCACCTGTCAACACTGTCATTATACAGTGCGCAAAAAAGTTTTCATATTGCGATTTAGTAACTTGTTTATTTTTCTATGTACATAATTCTAGCATTTGCTGATGATGTGGTGATCATGGGGAACACTTTGGTTCAGGTAACGACTGATACATCAAGAATCCTACTGGAAGCAAAGAAAATGGTGCTGGTGGTTAATGAATCGAAAACAAAATACATGATTATATCACGTCGACAGAATATTCCGATCGCTATCGACGTTGGAATGCACAAATTTGAGACAGTTGAATCATTCAAATATTTAGGATCAATATTGTCAAACAAAAGTGAAATAGAAAAGGAAATAAGACAAAGAATCACCAACGCTACTCATGATTCCTATAGCATGAATAGAATTTTCACGTCACGTCTAATATCTCAGGAAAACAAGATCCACCTATACATGAGCCTAGTACGACCTGTTTTAATGTATGGTTGTGAAACGTGGGCGACTCCAAGAACTTTTGAAGAACGTATATGTGCATTTGAAAGAAAAATGCTGCGGAAAATCTATGGCCCAAAATACTGTCCAGAAACTGACAGTTGGGAAAGACGGAGTAAAGAGGAGTTATATCGACGTTATAAAAAGGCAGACATCAGTAGAGAGATAGAGAGAAGACGATTACAATGGTTAGGACACATTATCAGAGCAGAAGGTACTCTCCCGAACCGTGTGTTCAATTTTCAGCCAACGGGAAAACGTCCAAGAGGTCGACCAAGAACAAGATGCAAAGATCGAGTTATGTTGCTACTGAACCAGGTGGATCCAGATGCAAGTGTGGAAGATGCCAGGGATAGAAATCGTTGGTCTAATATATGCAACCATTATTTGAGAAGCTGAAATCATTCTTCCTGATATGAAGTACAATGTTACATATTATAAATGCTTGCTATTTATATTGTAATCAAGAATTGTATACCCTTGGCCTGTCGCATGCAATAAATGATGATGATGATGTACATGTAAACACATTATACACAATATAGGGTAGACAAAAAGAAAACTAACACACAATCTGCTGTGCAGAAAAGACAGAAACACAAAAGTAATAACAAAAGTGATAATGTGGGACTTGGTACACACGTATTTTCATGTTGGAGCATATCAATACCGTGTATGGCCACCACAAGCACTAAGGCATGCTTGCAGACGACGAGGAATACTCAGCACCCGGAACTAACCTGGTTTGGGCAGATTATTCCACTCTTTGATAGCAGCTTAAATCAGTTGCTGAATGTTTGTTGGGCGACTGGGACGGTGGGAAATTGTCCTCGTAAGATCTTTCCATGCATGTTCAATACAGTTCTTGTCCACAGAATATGCAGGCCACTCCATTCTCCGTATGCCATGCATCTGAAGGAACTGATTGACCGCCCTAGCTCGATGGGCACGAGCATTATCGTCCACTAGTGTGAAGCCCTCACCTATTGTGGCTGCGAATCCTGTAAGTTTTACATATTGCAATTTAGTGACTTGTTGTCTTTGTACAGCAGACCAGTCATGTTGCCGTGGATAGGAATTAGAGGCGTACGTCGACCAAACATGATTCCACCCCAAAACATGCCTGAACCTCCTTGCTGTTGGTGGCGTTCCTGGATGAAGGGCTCGTGAAATCTCTCTCCCGCTCGTCGCCACACTCGAATGCTCCTACAGTATGCGTGCAAACCAATTGAGACCTCATTCAGGAATGCCACCAACAGCAAAGAGGTTCAGGCATGTTTTAGGGAAGGATCATGTTTGGTCGACGTATGCCTCTAATTCCTATCCACAGTAACATGACTGGACTAGTGTACAGAGACAACATCCTCAAACCTGTTCTTACAGGTTTCGCTGCCTCGGAGCACACATAGTCCCCACTGCACTTCACCCCTACAGGCAGTTTCCTACTTTGTGCCGTTGCCCATCTCCCACGACGTGGACGAGGGGTTGGCCTTATGGGAGACCACTACTAATACTCCCAATGCCACTATTGCTGCTGCGAGTTGTGTAAGGTATTCAAATTGTCAAAACCCCTGAATTCCATCAATAATTCCATGTATTATGTATAATGTGATTACATGCACATAGAAAAATAAACAAGTCACTAAATTGCACTATGCAAAACTTTTTTTGAGGACTGTATTTGAAGTTGACCAGAAATTAACTGTGTCAAGTGTTCATAGATGCCATAACCTGGCCTTTAATAGTACACACAGTTGGAGCACAATTGCATTCTTTACAGATGTAAAAAAGAGAGTGCTCGTGAGAAGGCACCTGCAGTACTGTAATCACATTTCACAAAATCCACACCGAAGCCCCGCTTCTGTAGATTGCTTCTGCACCTTGTGACCACAAAGCACAGCCAAGTAAGTGACTTCCAAATCATTACTCTAAATGGTCAGCTAGAAGTCTATCATCCAGTGACACCCTTTCCTAGCATCTTGCATGCCAGTGTTTGATTTTGGTATGGTGTTTCATAAGTACCTACTTAGTTGTATGGACGCTCTTTTTTGACGTAAGTCGTGGACGTACTGGCCGATGGCCCAATTGAGGGTGGGCTTGTTGTATTAACACCCTTTTCATTTTATTCTTTGCAACTGTCCCACGGCAGATGTCAGGAGGTGCTATGCCAGATCACAATACAGTTTCTCCACAGGTGTATGTCATAAACTATTCATAATGATTACACATACCTATTACATTCAATGCTCCGTCTACAGTTTTGGAACAGCTAGTTCTATACCACTCTGGATATGTAAATTCAACTACCAGGAACAATATTACCAGTGCAGAGGTCTGAACTGTATACGGTTGTGCTCCCCAAGTAGAGCCCGTTAATTTCATTATGATATTGTTCTTGGTAGCCACCTTTTGTTTGATATTCAAGCAGAGCTTCTTGTAAATGAGAGCTTGTTCCAGAATAAGTCCCAGATATTTTAGAGTCGCATATTGTTCAAATAGATTCCCTTCCATTTTATTTAGAGTTTTAGTTGCCTGATTGCTCCCTTGATGAAATAGTCAGATTAGGCTTCAGCTGGTTTTATTCCTTCAGAGCAGTGGCGATTCCTCCATGTAGGACGTGAGGATCATCCTACAGTCAGCTCTCAGTAAAAAAAAAAAAGATTGTTTTATAAGATAGTCTTGGTTGGTTCTTAAGTTTAGGGGCTGCGACAACTCGGTCATGTAGCCCCGTGTACTTTGGGTGTGTGTAGAATCAGTCTGATAACCGGTGTTAATTGTGATGACTATCAGTGTGTGTTATCTGTTTTTTAATTTAAGTACTGCAACTTAGAATTTTTCAAATAGTTCCTACTTTTGCCGCCAAGCGCCACCGTCAACGATTACTAGGCCAAGTTCAGAACTTAGCTACTAGACACCACCGCAGTCGGCTCTTGGCAATGAACATAGAAACCTAAGAGCGTTGTTTACATTCTTAACCTATCCAAATTAGCTTCACACAGGTGCAATTAGTGGAAGGTTCTTTAACATGCCATAAATCTATGACATGGGACCGCCGGCTTTACTTCCCCTCCGAAGGAAGGCATACTGAGGGATTTTAACGCTCTTAAAAAATCCGACGGTTTCGGCCGGGTTTGAACCCGCTATCTTGGGCATAGAAGCTCAGCATGCTACCAACTACCCCATTGAAGCCGCCTTGCGGCGCCCTCTCTATAAGCTCTGTCTCACTGTCACTGTCAGTACTTGTAACTAGTTGTACATTTCACCCCTAGATGGGTGAAGTGTGATCTTCACCGCCCGGAGTAGAAAGCTGAGGAAGGAAGCCTTGCATCCTCAAAGCACGGTTTATAGCTTTAGAAATGTTTGGGGGCCCTTGCGTGGGAAGGGGCAGGTTTGGTCTGTTTAATAGCGCTCTGAAGACGTCGACTGAGATCCTCAAGTCTCATTATTGGTTGAATTTAAAACAACACTACGCGCTTATTGGTTACGATTTTGCTCGGTCAGAATGGATAGTCAGTTTTCAGCGTGTGCACATCTTTGGAGTGATATTCGGTTGTATTATATTGTGTAATGTGTTAGTAATAGTGCTGTGCGACTTAATAATTAATTTTAGACCGAGTCTAATATCTCAATTTAGCCCAGCTTTAATAATTATCTTATGTTAAGTCTATCATATTACGTCCTACACATTACAAAAATCAGCGGTCGCTACTGCTTCAGAGCATTGGAGAGCTTTTGCTCAGCACTTTCAAAACAGTTGGCTTGAGTAGTGACTGCCCTGTTATTTGCATTCCTTCTGGTTGTGGTTGATCATTGCTGTAGATGTTAAACAGTGTCGGTGGAGAGCATACTGCTGGAGGCAAACCATTCTTCTGCAATTTTCATCAGTAGAGTTCCGCTATTGCGAACTAATTGGGGCCGAACCCTTTTTCCGTTTAGCAGGAATTACGGAAGAGGTGAATTTCATTAATGATATCAACAAGCCGTAAATTAAATGTGGGGGCATCTGCCAGTGTCAGCTGTTCACGTTATTGATCACCCCTGAACAGGTTCAGTGAAAGTCGAAAGGGAAGGAGAGTGACCTTCGACTACTCATAGCGCTGACAATCGACTGTGTTGTAAAAATAGACTCATCACCCCACCCGCCACCCTACCTAACCCACTCGTCCCGCAGTCCATACACACGACTCATTACACTGCGCTCTGTCTAGTCCTATCTATCAGGTCAGTGTTTACTCTCGCGAAGTTTGATGAACTGTGTGCGCTTATTGCAAACTGCATTGAGCCCAAATTTCTAGTCTGGAAATTTGATTTAAAATGTTTCAAACTTTAGCATTGTATAAATGAGATTTATTGACGCTGGAAATTACACTTGGTTTCAAAGAAAAGGAGTCACGTGACTTCCGAGCTCAAGAGCAAGACAGTCAAACAGGGTTTAGGCTGAGAAAAGAGCGGCTCTGGCTAAACAAAAGGTGAGGAAAATAAAATCACGAGCGGCACGCGCAGAGAATAAATAAAAATAAAACTGGAGTGTGCTGTGACGCGAGGCAAATTTCATAGCTTTGTGATCACGTGACCCGATTCAAATATTAAGGAGTTCCGAAGTTAAACGAAGAGGGTAATAAAAGTAAAATAATTGTTACAGAAGTACCAGAAGAAATGTGATTACACTCATAATAGAGGAAAATTTAAGACGATAATTGTTATGTGTTTTTATATTTTTTATTTTATTTTTATTTAGTCAATTTACCCTCTAGGTTGGTGGTTCCCACGGACTCAGCGAGGGAACTCACCACTACCGCCTCTATGGGCAGTGTCCTGGAGCCTGGAACATCTGGTCGGGATGGATACAACTGGGGAGGTGTGATCAGCATCTCGCCCAGGCGGCCTCCTCTGCAAAGCGAAAAGGGTCCTCATGAGGGATGGGAAGGGATGGAAGATTGGGATGGATAGGCAAGGAAGAGGGAAGGAGGCGGCCGTGGCCTTACCGTAGGTACCATCCCGGCATTTGCCCGAAGACGAAGTGGGAAACCACTTCGAGGATGGCTGAGGTGGGAATCGAACCCCCTCAACTCATTTGGACCTCCCGAGGCTGAGTAGACCCCGTTCCAGTCCTCATACCACTTAATTTCGTGGCAGAGCCGGGAATCGAACCCAGGACCTCCGGGGCGGCAGCTAACCATGCTGACCGCTACGCTACGGAGGCGACATTGTTATGTGTTTGGAATGTAAATAATGGAAACAGTAAAGTTAATGTCAAGATTTTCACGAATCTCGAGCACCAAAAATTATTTCGTGAAGAAATGCGCCATTTTAAGAGGGGCGTTTTATTCTGATCCTTCGAGGTGATAAGACGTATTGTCTAGTTTGAGGCCAGGCGCAGTCCTGAGGAAATACATTTGACGGCGAATGCGGGGGCATCGACGGCCAAGCCATCATTGAAAGGTGGACTACGATTTAGCACAGTGCGGAGTTGTATAATTTCAGCTCTTGAAAAATTAACATTTAGTTCTGAAGTGGATTTAAACATTTTTCACACGTGTGAAACTGCGATAAAGAGTGCGCGATATCGCTGCATATTAATACGTGTGTTTGTACTCAAACCTATTTGAACTTTTCTTCTAGAGTGTTCTGATCAGATATTCTACGAGGATTTATCAATTTCTTCGACGAGGGAATTTGAGTAAAGAATCCCGACAAATATTCCAGCATCGATAGTTCTATAGATTTTGGGCTAGAATCATTGCTTGGTTACTGCATACATTTTGCAAAGCAATTGTGAAGTATCAGACACATTTCAACGGAGACTACAAGGAAAATTCAATCAACATTTTCGAGATTCCATTGAAGATGAATTTCATTCCCACATCGATAGGAACAGCATTCGAGTTTGAAATGGAAGTGGAGATGGTTGAGTAAATTGCGAGAGGGGAGACAATGGGAATATGGAGAGATCTAAAAGTAACCAGATAACATCAGCTACAAAAAAAAAAAAAAAACCAGTCTCCCTCCGCTTTATATAATAACCCCTGGCACTACAGCCTTCGAAGGGCCTAGGCTGACCAAGCGACCGCTGCCCAGCCATTTGGCCTGCAGATATTGGGGTGACGCGTGATCAGCGCGTCGGGTCCCCTCGGCCGTTAATCTTGGTATTCGTGATCGGGGCGCTGTCTCACTGTCAGTCAGTTACTCAATTGTCCCCACGAGGCTGAGTGCACCCCGTTCCAGCCATCACGTCAGTTTCTAAAATCCCTGACGGAGGCGGGAATCGAACCCGGAGCCTCCGGGTGAGAGGCAGGTGCGCTACCCCAACACCACGGGGCCGGCTAACTTTACTCAAGATTATTCAAAATTCAACAATGAAATGAGATAAATGCTTTCGATAAAATTACACCAAACGATGACTTCAAGAACGTCTATAAGCGGCAGGAAGATAGAACTAGATAGTATGAACAAGGGCAGTCCCAGTTCGTTTCCAGAACTTGGGCAACGCGAGGGCGAGACCAGTTCGAGTCCGGAACGAGTCAGCGGTGACGCAGTTCAAATGACTGGAGGGAACGAGGTGATACCGGGAGAATGCATCGGAACGAGCATCGGTATATCATCCGATACATCATCCGATTGATCCCGTATTCGCTCATACCAGTGATGATTTCTGTGAGAACAGGATTTATTTCCAGCGAGCATATGCTGAATGTACCCAGGGAGGAAGCTTTGACTCGAGATGCTCTTTTGACTTCACAGAGATCTCTAAAATATTATTTTCGATGAATTACAATGGAACCTATGATTTGCAAACATTGAACATTTATAATTATTCATTCTGCATAATTTGCCATGTTAAGAGGGATTAAATATGGACTATTTATCAAAGGTAAAGGTATTTCCTAGCAGACGCGCGAAAAGGATTTTTATTTAGTCGCTACACGACTTCAATTGTGTCGAAGCAGGGGAAGATTATACCCGACAGTGAGTTCACGGCGAACGCACGTATGTTCTAGCAGGCCGTGCAGAGACCACGTTTTGAGTCAAAGTTGTCTGTAATCTGTGAAGAAGAATCTAGTCTCATCGTTTATATCACGCACTTCAGAGTGCCAGGATTCATTACTAATACCGTGTGGAATACACGAGAACTATCTCGAGCAATATTTAAATCATTTGTGAATTTTGTGAAATTTTTGACTTTGTACGTGGTGTGCCTATTATCTTGGCCACGTTGCCGACAGAACCATTCAACTAGCATTGAAAAGTAAGCTCAGTGTTATTTTCGAGCATCGATTCGTGAGTAAAAACACGTTAAATCAATTGTACTAAACCGTGCCGAGTAGGTGCCCGTAATTTTCGAGCGAGATCGCTCCGATTCATAACGATAAAGTGTTTGAAAGTTTAGTAGCTGTGAGAGTGATGCATATGGCATCGTAAATTCAGTGGCAGGCAGAGACTCATTTTTGTAAATAGCCTGCAAAGTGTAGAAGCAGTGTTGCTCGCAGTGAATCGGCGACCCATAAATTTGGTGATATCTGCATGTTTTACGACCACACCATGCATCTTTACGACCACGAGGACGTAATCCTTCATCACGCTTGCATGATTGTGATCATGACATAAGCACATGGCGATGGAGGAGATGCTGATGATATAACCTGCATTATGGAGTGGAGGAAGAGGAAGAAGGAATTATGACAGGATCCTTGGCATCAGGAATGTTGAACTATATCCCTCCAACTATGGAGTTGACTAACCCTCAATTTCCAAGGAAGGATGAGGTGTGCGACAAACCACCGTGAGTTCTGACCGTAATTTCTCTGGTTGTTAAGGCAAATAGATTGTGGGTCGGATTAGTTTAGCAACCGTAACTTTTTATGACAATCAGTAGGTAGGGATGTTCAGTAGATTTTGCTACATGTGTAGTGACATAAGCTTCTGCACCATTGCCTATAGCTTATTCACTATGGTTGACAGCTTAATAGCTGATTTGTGAGTCACCAAATGGCTAATTTATAAGCCGGTGAATTTGTAAATATGTGTTTGTATTTTAGGTGTTATTAGGATTTTTGGTCACGCCCAGTGATCAATTTTCATAGCCTAGAAATGCTATCTATGAGGGAATGTAAACCCACGTGTTAATCAACAGACACCCAATTCAGATTAATAATCTCTATGTCACTGACGAGCAGATAATATCAGTGAAAAAGTGTTATATACTTCTACAATTATGAATTCTGTTAAATTGTGTGTGGTTTAGAACACCACGAGATTCTGGTTAAATCTCATTACAATTTATGAGCAGTGTAGTTTTAGCCTGTCTCAATATCCCTAAAACACTAATTGTATCATTTAAAACAACGCTAGGAGGATAGCATGTTGTATTTTCTGTTTATTTTGTGCCAACTGTGAGCACATTCCAATCATATAAGCTTTGCCACAGTAGCGGAATATCTTCCAAATAAGTTAAGATGGGTAGAATATCCCTGTGTCACTACTCTTTGAATTAGAGTAACATCTTGTATTTTTGTACATATTTAATGAAGGCCAACAGTATCACGCTAAAGACATTGCGTTATTTACATTCATGTGTATGTTATAATGGCGACGAGTGGACGGTGTTTGAGTGAACCAAATATGAAACTTTCTAGACTTTTCTTCCGAGCAATGCATTTACATTCTGTGATACACGTCAGTGAGTCGCATAGTTGACACACGTGCGCAACTCAAGGCCAGACAGCACCTGTTATTTGCAACGCTACCCATAAGGCCAGTTGATTCTTAAAGTGAAACTCGACTATTGACAATTTTCAATGCTACATTTTTTTGTATGGATTTCTTTGTGAGACAGTCTGAAGGACGATCATGCACGTTAGATCAGTACAGCTGATTTGTTGCATTACATGGTGACTATTACGTCCCATTTTTTGATTGATCGCCGTTATTACGAGCGAATTATGTTTCTTAATTTCATGATGCACACATAATAAGAGTTTCTTTATGATGAACCAGACAATTGTATCAGGCTAGCACGTCATTGTTACTATTGATTCCGTGCTCATGCATGCGGAGAGTTATTGTTGTGTCCGTTAGTGACACGGTGTAAAGTAATGTTGTACTCCTATATGTTGATTCCGGCAGTACCGAGCATTAGGCCAGACTGTCCGAGGAGGTGTTCATTGCAAGCCGAGAGCTGCAATTGTTGTTGTTGTCGTCCAAGCACGTAGTAGCTTGTGTTATTGTGTTGACAATTATTGTCACGTGCTTTGAAAGTCCATTATGGTAACTTTTCCTTTTCGAGCCTTGTGTCATATGGTCATTCGTCATAAATAACAAAACTTAACCTACGAATTAACTTACTCTTAAATCATGAGACGTCATTTACCGTAAACATACGAGGCTGATGAGCTTATTAAATAATATGAAACTAAATTATGGACCTGATTTGCTTGTAGCTGACCAACAGATTGTGCTAATTTGAATTTCCTCATGGGAATTGCAGTAAGCTGACACAGACTTGAACGACGAAGGCAGCCCAGATGTTTGCAATCAAGGGGCCACGATGATCACATGTGATATCAGACACAGTATTTATTGTGTGAACACCTAGGAAAGGTTCTCAAAGGACATCACACTCACATCATCCTGCTTCAAGAAACCCACACCGAAAATGATCTTTATTGCAGCCCGGAGGGAAGATTCTAGGATTTAAATTAGTGTTTTCAATTAACCATGCGAAGTACGGGATTGCCACCCATGTGAGGAGCTATATCACACACTATCGGATTGGTGCGTACATAATCTCAACGAATTTATTAAAGGTGGAATTTTGAAAGTACTGTCAAGAATAATACTTACATGAACAATTTTCAGACTACAAGTGATTTATACACACACACACACACACACACACACACACACACACAAACACACACACACACATTGCTCAATGTCAAGATTTATACTCAACACAATTTATAGTGATTATGATTTTTATTGACTCTGATTGATAGTAGCCACGGTTAGTAGACGCGTTTGATACTGGGTTGGTTTTATACTGAGCTCGATTTTTAACTGAAAGTGATTTCACTGGGCGTAATTGATAGCAGGCGTTATTGATACTTAAGGCACTTAATAGTAGGCGCAATTAATAGTAGGTACGATTGATACTAGGCGCAATTAATAGTAGGTGCAATTAGTAGGCGCAATTGATAGTAGGTGCTATTAGTAGACGCGATTGATAGTAGGCACGATTGGTAGTAGGCGCAATTGATAGTATGTGCGATCGATAGTAGGTGCAAGTGATAGTAGGCGCAACAGATTGTAGGCGCGATTGATAGTAGGCGCGATTGGTAGTAGGCGCAATTGATAGTAGATGCAATTGGTAGTAGGCGCAATTGATAGTAGGCGCAATTGATAGTAGGTGCAATTGATAGTAGGCGTGATTGATAGTAGGTGTGATTGATAGTAGACGTGATTGATATGGGCGCGACTCAGATCACCTTTGATATCACAAAGTTACAGTGTCAATGTTTACACAAAGTACAAGGCAGAGAGGGGATATTTTAAGACTTCACCTCAGCTCACCTAACATAACCTAACTTTACCTAAGCTAACTTTGTCACGTGACATGTTCTACAAGTTTAGATTTTCTTTAAGACTATGACTATGACGTCATAGATTGATGGGAGGGGTGAGAGGCTGACAAAAAAGGAAATGTTTTGGTTTAATGAAAAGTCATGTCCTAGTGGGCGCGATTGGTAGTAGGCGCAATTTGACATGGGCGCGATTTATAGTAGGCATAAGTGATAGTAGGCGTGATTGATAGTAGACGTAATTGATAGTAGGCGCGATTGATAGTAGGCGCAATTAATAGTTGGTGCTATTAATAGTAGGTGCAATTAGTAGGCGCAATTGATAGTAGGCGCGATTGATAGTAGGGGCAATTGATAGTAGGTGCGATTGATAGTAGGCGCAATTTGACAGGGGCGCGATTTATAGTAGGCGTGATTGATAGTAGGCGTAATCGATAGTAGGCACGATTGATAGTATGCGCGCAATTGATAGTAGACGTGATTGATAGTAGGCGTGATTTATAGTAGGCGTATTTGGTAGTAGGCGTAATTGATACTAGACGCGATTCATAGTAGGCGTATTTTATAGTAGATGCAATTCGAAGTAGGCGCAATTGATAGAAGGTGCAATTGATAGTAGGCGTGATTGATAGTAGGTGTGATTGATAGTAGGCGCAGTGATAGAAGGCGCAGTAGATAGTAGGCGCGATTGATAGTAGGCGCGATTGGTAGTAGGCGCAAATGATAGTAGATGCAATTGGTAGTAGGCACAATGGATAGTAGATGCAAATGATAGTAGGCGTGATTGATAGTAGGTGTGATTGATAGTAGACGTGATTGATATGGGCGCGACTCAGATCACCTTTGATATCACCAAGTTACAGTGTCAAGGTTTACACAAAGTACAAGGCAGAGAGGGGATATTTTAAGACTTAACCTCAGCTCATCTAACATAATCTATCTTTACCTAAGCTAACTTTGTCACGTGGCATGTTCTACAAGTTTAGACTCGCTTTAAGACTGACTCTGACTATGACGTCATAGTTTCATGGGAGGGGTGAGAGGCTGACAAAAAGGAAATGTTTTGGTATAATGAAAAGTCATGTCCTAGTAGGCGTGATTGGTAGTAGGCGCAATTGATAGTAGGCGCGATTAATGGTAGGCGCAATTGATGGTAGGCGTGATTGATAGTAGACGTGATTGATAGTAAGCCAAATTTGACATGTGCGCGATTTATAATAGAGGCAATTGATAGTAGGCCGAATGATAGTAGGCGCAATTTGACATGGGCGCGATTTATAGTAGGCGCAATTGATAGTAGGCGTGATTGATGGTAGGCGTAATTGATAGTAGGCGTGATTGATAGTAGGCGCGATTAATAGTAGGCGTACAATTAATAGTAAGCGTACAATTGATAGTAGACCTAATTCATAGTAGGCGCATTTGATAGTAGGCGTAATTAATAGTAGACGCGATTCATTTTAGGCGTAATTTATAATAGATGCAATTGGTAGTAGGCGCAATTGAAAGTAGGTGCAATTGATAGTAGGCGTGATTGATAGTAGGTGTGATTGATAGTAGACGTGATTGATATGGACGCGACTCAGATCACCTTTGATATCACAAAGTTACAGTGTCAAGGTTTAAACAAAGTACAAGGCAGAGAGGGGATATTTTAAGACTTACCCTCAGCTCACCTCACATAACCTAACTTTGCCTAAGCTAACTTTGTCACGTGACATGTTCCACAAGTTTAGACTTGTTTTAAGACTGACTATGACGTCATAGATTCATGGGAGGGGTGAGAGGCTGACAAAAAGGAAATGTTTTGGTTTAATGAAAAGTCATGTTCTAGTAGGCGCGATTGGTAGTATGCGCTATTGATAGTAGGCGCGATTGATAGTAGGCGCAATTTGACATGGACGCGATTTATAATAGGCGCAAGTGATAGTAGGCGTGATTGATAGTAGACGTAATTGATAGTAGGCGCAATTGATAGTAGGCGCAACTGATAGTTGGCGCTATTAATAGTAGGTGCAATTAGTAGGCGCGATTGATAGTAGGCGCAATTGATATTAGGCGCTATTAGTAGGCGCGATTGGTAGTAGGCGCAATTGATAGTAGGTGCGATTGATAGTAGGCGCAAGTGATAGTAGGCGCAGTATATAGTAGGCGCGATTGATAGTAGGCGCAGTATATAGTAGGCGCGATTGGTAGTAGGCGCAATTGATAGTAGATGCAATTGGTAGTAGGCGCAATTGATAGTAGATGCAATTGATAGTAGGCGTGATTGATAGAAGGTGTGATTGATAGTAGGCGTGATTGATATGGGCGCGACTCAGGTCACCTTTGATATCACAAAGTTACAGTGTCAATGTTTACACAAAGTACAAGGCAGAGAGGGGATATTTTAAGACTTAACCTCAGCTCACCTAACATAACCTAACTTTACCTAGCCTAACTTTGTCACGTGACATGTTCTACAAGTTTAGACTTGCTTTAAGACTGACTATGACTATGACGATATAGATTCATTGGAGGGGTGAGAGGCTGACAAAAAGGAAATGTTTTGGTTTAATGAAAATTCATGTCCTAGTAGGCGCAATTGGTAGTAGGCGCAATTGGTAGTAGGCGCAATTGATAGTAGGCGCGATTAATGGTAGGCGCAATTGAAAGTAGGCGTGATTGATAGTAGACGTGATTGATAGTATGCGCAATTTGACATGTGCGTGATTTATAATCGACGCAATTATTGATAGTAGGCGCGAGTGATAGTAGGCGCAATTTGACATGGGCGTGATTTATAGTAGGCGTACAATTGATAGTAGGCGTACAATTGATAGTAGACGTGATTTATAGTAGGCGCATTTGATAGTAGGCGTAATTGATAGTGGACGCGATTCATTTTAGGCGTAATTTATAGTAGATGCAATTGGTAGTAGGCGCAATTGATAGTAGGTGCAATTGATAGTAGTCGTGATTGATAGTAGGTGTGATTGATAGTAGACGTGATTGATATGGGCGCGACTCAGATCACCTTTGATATCACAAAGTTACAGTGTCAAGGTTTACACAAAGTACAAGGCAGAGATTTTTTTTTAAGACTTAACCTCAGTTCACCTAACATAACCTAACATTGTGTAACCTAACATTGTCACGTGACATGTTCTACAAGTTAAGACTTGCTTTAAGACTGTCTATGACTATGACGTCATAGATTGATGGGAGGGGTGAAAGGCTGGCAAGAAAGGAAATGTTTTGGTTTAATGAAAAGTCATGTCCTAGTAGGCGCGTTTGGTAGTAGGCGTAATTGATAGTAGGCGAGATTATTGGTAGGCGCAATTGATAGTAGACGTGGTTGATAATAAGCGCAATTTGACATGCGTGCGATTTATAATAGACGCAATTGATAGTAGGCGCGATTGATGGTAGGCGCAATTTGACATGGGCGCGATTTATAGTAGGCGCAATTGATAGTAGGTGTAATTGATAGTAGGCACGATTGATAGTATGCGCGCAATTGATAGTAGACGTGATTGATAGTAGGCGTGATTTATTGTAGGCGTATTTGGTAGTAGGCGTAATTGATAGTAGACGCGATTCATAGTAGGCGTAATTTATAGTAGATGCAATTGGTAGTAGACGCAATTGATAGTAGGTGCAATTGATAGTAGGCGTGATTGATAGTAGGTGTGATTGATAGTAGACGTGATTGATATGGGCGCGACTCAGATCACCTTTGATATCACAAAGTTACAGTGTCAATGTTTACACAAAGTACAAGGCAGAGAGGGGATATTTTAAGACTTCACCTCAGCTCACCTTACATAACCTAACTCTACCTAAGCTAACTTTGTCACGTGACATGTTCTACAAGTTTAGATTTTCTTCAAGACTGACTATGACTAAGACGTCATAGATTGATGGGAGGGGTGAGAGGCTGACAAAAAAGGAAATGTTTAGGTTTAATGAAAAGTCATGTCCTAGTGGGCGCGATTGGTAGTAGGCGCAATTGATAGTAGGCACGATTAATAGTAGGCGCAATTTGACATGGGCGCGATTTATAGTAGGCATAAGTGATAGTAGGCGTGATTGATAGTAGACGTAATTGATAGTAGGCGCGATTGATAGTAGGCGCAATTAATAGTTGGTGCTATTAATAGTAGGTGCAATTAGTAGGCGCAATTGATAGTAGGCGCGATTGATAGTAAGCGCAATTGATAGCAGGCGCTATTAGTAGGCGCGATTGATAGTAGGCGCGATTGATAGTAGGCGCGATTGGTAGCAGGCGCAATTGATAGTAGGTGCGATTGATAGTAGGCACAAGTGATAGTAGGCGCGATTGATAGTAGGCGCGATTGGTAGTAGGCGCAATTGATAGTAGATGCTATTGGTAGTAGGCGCAATGGATAGTAGATGCAATTGATAGTAGGCGTGATTGATAGTAGGTTTGATTGATTGTAGACGTGATTGATATAGGCGCGACTCAGATCATCTTTGATATCACAAAGTCACAGTGTCAATGTTTACACGAAGTACAAGGCTGAGAGTGGATATTTTAAGACTTAACCTCAGTTCACCTAACATAACCTAACTTTACCTAAGCTAACTTTGTCACGTGACATGTTCTACAAGTTTAGACTTGCTTTAAGACTGACTATGACTATGACGTCATAGATTCATGGGAGGGGTGAGAGGCTGACAAAAAGGAAATGTTTTGGTTTAATGAAAAGTCATGTCCTAGTAGGCGTGATTGGTAGTAGGCGCGATTAATGGTAGGCGCATTTGATAGTAGGCGTGATTGATAGTAGACGTGATTGATAGTAAGCGAAATATGACATGTGCGCGATTTATAATAGAGGCAATTGATAGTTGGCGCTATTGATAGTAGGCGCAATTTGACATGGGCGTGATTTATAGTAGGCGCAATTGATAGTAGACGTGATTGATGGTAGGCGTAATTGATAGTAGGCGTGATTGATAGTAGGCGCGATTAATAGTAGGCGTACAATTGATAGTAGACCTGATTTATAGTAGGCGCATTTGATAGTAGGCGTAATTGATCGAAGACGCGATTCATTTTAGGCGTAATTTATAGTAGATGCAATTGGTAGTAGGCGCAATTGAAAGTAGGTGCAATTGATAGTAGGCGTGATTGATAGTAGGTGTGATTGATAGTAGACGTGATTGATATGGGCGCGACTCAGATCACCTTTGATATCACAAAGTTACAGTGTCAAGGTTTACACAAAGTACAAGGCAGAGAGGGGATATTTTAAGACTTCACCTCAGCTCACCTAACATAACCTAACTTTACCTAAGCTAACTTTGTCACGTGACATGTTCTACAAGTTTAGATTTTCTTTAAGACTGACTATGACTATGACGTCATAGATTGATGGGAGGAGTTAGAGGCTGACAAAAAGGAATTGTTTTGGTTTAATGAAACGTCATGTCCTAGTAGGCGCGATTGGTAGTAGGCGCAATTGATAGTAGGCGCGATTAATGGTAGGCGCAATTGATAGTAGGCGTGATTGATAGTAGACGTGATTGATAGTAAGCGCAATTTGACGTGGGCGCGATTTATAATAGACGCAATTGTTAGTAGGCGCGATTGATAGTAGGCGCAATTGATAGTTGGCTCGATTCATAGTAAGCCTGATTTATAGTAGGCGCAATTGATACCAGGCTTGATTATCCCAAAATGACAAAAGCATGAAAAACTTGTTATACCAATAAAATAATCTAATAAAAATAAATTGTTGTTATTTCCCATGTCTATTGTCATACCCTAACCTATACACGCAGTAAATTTTTATTTTTATTTTTACTAGAATGGGAGGTAAGTCAATGTCATAGGTGTACGTTAGTCACTGATAGTCAGTCTGTGGTCAGTTGGACTTGGTCCAGACAAGTGTTAACATATTGCGCACAGGACCCATAACAAGGACCCCGTCAACAATGACCCGTCAACAATGACCTGCCAACAGGGACCCATCAACGGGGACCCATCCACAGGGACTCGTCAACAAGGACCCGTCCACAGGGACCGGCGTGTGCGTGCGGGGGAACATACGTTTACGTCAGCAAAACATCTCATCTAGAGTTTCAAATTTAGCCACTATGACGCGCGCAACAAAGGAAGTGCGTGGAAACATACTATTACGTCAGCGAAACATGAACTCACTGGTCTGTTGTATGAGTATCACTTTAGTAGTGGCATCAAGCAGCAAAAGACGTTTACTTACACACACAATCCATCATTATGGTAAGGTCTTTTTCTTATAATTATGGAAAGCTCATAGAATAAAATGTTATATATAGTGGTTCTGGTCACTTATAGCTTAACTGTAATAGACTTTTTTTTGTTTCTTTAAAGGCTACTACAATAAATATTCTCAATGCTACGGGGCAGAACTGCGGATTAGAGAGAAAAAAAGCTCACTGAATTACCAATGCATACTCCATTCCGTATCATCAACATTCAAAAAGTGGACACAATGTATGGTGAACCTGTACTATGTGTTAGTGAAAATTTTCAGACATTCCTTCCTACAAGTTTTAATGATATGTCAGAAAGTGTGCTCGAGGATCTAAATCGCGGTGGACATTCTCTATATCTAATTTATGAGGGTATAAAAATAGATGTATTGTACGTTCTGACTTTGAAGTTTGGTTAGGTTAGGTTAGGTTAGGTATGGTTAGGTAAGGTTAGGTTAGGTTAGGTTGGGTTAGGTATGGTTAGGTAAGGTTAGGTTAGGTTAGGTATGTGACCTTGTAGTTTACTTTTTTGTAAAATGTAAAATCAAAAATTCTTAAATTTAAAATGTAAAATCTAAAAAACTAAAATCGAAAATACAAAAAGAATGTAAAATGTAAAATCTAAAAAATGTAATATGAAAAAATAAAAAATCTAAAATGTTAAAATGTAAAATGTTAAAATGTAAAATCTAAAATCTTTAAATGAGGTTTCTGTGGGTTAGATTAGGTTAGGTTAAGTTAGGTTATAACTTAGTTTATTATGTGTGCTCTCACATTTGCTCTCATATTTGCTCTGACTTTGAAGTTAGGTTAGGTTAGGTTAGGTTAGGTGAAGTTGGGTTAGGCAGAATGGCTGCGGTATGAATCAAAAGCCAGCTCCTGTCAGTTTTGCCTCACAAGGCTGAGTGTACCCCGTTCCACTCCTGAGACCAGAAATTAAATTTCTTGGCAGAGCCGGGGATTCGAAACTCAGGAATGACCGCCAAGAATACTAGCCACTACACCAAGAAGTGGACAATATAAGGCTGGTCTTGATTGTACACGATCAATCAATAATTACCTAATAATAGTAATAATAATAATAATAATAATATTAATTCCATTTAGCAACTACACGGCCGACCACTTCCTGTGACGTCATGCACGGTCTCAGGGCGTGGCGGTCATCTTGGCCAATAGCCCCTGGCACAGCTCTGACTGACCCCTCCATAAGAATAACATAGGGCTGGTTGCGCGCGGAGGCCATCTTGCCCATTAGCCCCTGTCCCAGCTTCGGCTTATATTACCTACTTATGGTATATGAACGCATACGGGACTTGGTTGAAACGATTCGCGTGCCGTCGCTCATTTGTTGAATCTACTTATGCGATATTTATTGTAAAGGTGATGTACTAAGCCAGAAACCTTTCCTGATGAGTACACAACATCTTACCCAAATTTCATCGCTATCGGGCGAATGGTATATGAATGCATACGGGACTTTCTTGAAACGCTTCGCGCGACTTCGTTCATTTGTTGAATCTACTTGTGCGCTACCTATTGAAAAATGGATTTACTAAGCGTAAAACATTCCCTGGAGTGTACACAACAACTCACCCAAATTTAGTCGCTATCGGACGAATGGTATATGAACGCATACGGAACCATGTTGAAACACTTTGCGCGTCGTCGCTCATTTGTTTAATCTACTTGTGCGATACCTATTGTTAAGTGGATTTACTAACCCAGAAACCTTCCCTGAAGTGTACACAAGATCTCACCCAAGTGTAGTCGCTATCGGACGAATGGTATATGAACGCATACGGGACTTTGTTGAAACGCTTCGCGCGTCGTCGCTCATTTGTTGAATCTACTCGTGCGCTACTTCTTATAACATGGATTTACTAAGTCAGAAACCTTGCCTGTGGTGTACACAACCTCTCACTCAAGTTTCATCGCTATCGGACGAATGGTATGTGAACGCATACTGGTCTTTGTTGAAACGCTTCGCCCGTCGTCGCTCATTTGTTGAATCTACTTGTGCGATACCTATTGTTAAGTGGTTTTACTAAGCCAGAAACCTTCCCAGTAGTGTGCACAACATCTCACCCAAGTTTCATCGCTATCAGACGAATGGTATATGAACGCATTCGGGACTTTGTTGAATCGCTTCGCGCGTCGTCCCTCATTTGTTGAATCTACTCGTGCGCTACCTATTATAACATGGATTTACTAAGCCAGAAACCTTGCCTGTAGTGTACACAACCTCTCACCCAAGTTGCATCGCTATCGGACGAATGGTATGTGAACGCATACAGGACTTTGTTGAAACGCTTCGCCCGTCGTCGCTCATTTGTTGAATCTACTCGTGCGCTACCTGTTGTTAAGCGGATTTACTAAGCCATAAACCTTACCTGAAGTGTACAGAACATCTCACCCAAGTTTCATCGCAATGGGATGAATGGTATATGAACGCATGTGGGACTTTCTTGAAACAAACGCACGCCATTTTGTTGAAGCTACTCACGCGCCATCTATTGTAAATTGGGTTTACTACGCCTATAACTTTTCCGGGACTGTGCACAACTACTTACCAAAATTTGATCGCAATCGGACGAATTGTATATGAACGCATCGCCATTACGCATTTGTTTAAACTACTCGCGCGCTATCTATTGTGAAATGGATTAACTATGCCTATGATCATCCCGGAAGTGTTTACAACAACTCACCAAAATTTGATCGCAATCGGATGAATGGTTTATGAACGCATAAAAGACGAACACACTGACATTCCTTTATATAAGATAAGCTACGATCGATTTTTGGAAATGAAGATAGTTTTGAGACATTGAGACGATGAGGAATATGGAGATATATTTTATACAAGCAGACGAGGCTTGGTTTAGAAGTTTGTTTCGATAAGAAACACAATGTACTACTTTTAGGTAGTTTTGATTAAATAGCAAGGCCGCTAGGCGGAAATTATTCAGTCTACAACCAGTGCAGGAGCGTGTGGTACTGTTTCGCCGTGAAATTATTCAGTCTTCAGTGAGCACAGAGGCGTGTCAAGCTGTTTCACAGTATTCAGGAGCCCGTGAGGGGTGTTAGGCTGCGTCAACGAACGTTAAATCTACAAAGGACCCGTGTCGAGGTCAGACCGCGTCAATATTAAACAGTTTATGGAACCAAGTGGGGTGCCATACTTTGACAACGAAAAGTTAGTAAAGTTTAAACTCAGTGAATACTAGAAAAGGTTTAGTATTGTAACGGCTACCTTTGTCGTTGGATATCGCTCTACAAGTTGGGCGATCATTTATAACGTTTCTACAGATATTACACTCAAGACTCCTTAAAACCACCTCATCGTTCTTATTTAGCATTGGCCTGTCTAGACAGACGACATACACTTTATTACTTTAGATTTACTGGGCGCCAGTTATCGTAAAGATAACACATTAATTTTTTATTTAGCCACGGCCGCTCCCTTCCTTGAGCCAAGATCTATCATCGGAGCGTAGGGCAATAAACTTGCTCTATGAGATACTCTTTGCATTCCAACTATCCTATATATTCAACTCCCAATGAACAAGACATTTTAACTAATACTGGTTTATTTACAACAAAATTATTAACATTTGATCTGAGGTTTCGAGCTGTGTACAATATGTGCATTAATATTCCCTAATTGCGGGGCAATATTGACTGTCTTCTCGCTAGCGCTGATCTTCTGTGTTGATAATAACTCGGTCCACATACCTGGTGCCTTGTGGTTCAAAGTCCATCTCGTTGGTCTGCTTGCAGTCTAATTTGAGATCTTACGCCAACACACGTTTATTGACCTTTGAAAACATATGTTTTCTTCTTCTTCTTCTTGTTGTTGTTGTTGCTGCTTGTTTCTGAGTTTGATCACCATGGTAAGCAAATTTGAACAAACCAGGCTAATTGAATTCACTAAGTCCCATCTTACTGAGCGACTGACGGAGTCTACGACTCACTAAGTCAGTGAGTGAGTGCGTGATCGAATATGTGAATGACAGAATAGAATCTATAGAATCGCCAGTGCTGAAGTCGCGCTGGGCTTTTATACACTCTGAATGGTCCCGATGTTTCGCGGCATAAATTTGTCCGCGACCCATCAGACCAATTATAGCAAAGCATTTCTCAGTCCTCAAGCGACGCTAAAACTTCTCCGAGCGGGAATACAGGCCCGCGTACTTCAAATATTCCACTCAGAACCCGCTATTCCTCTCGTTGCGCATATATATATTCCGCCGAAATCTTTCTCCAAGCCCTTGTCTCCAGTCAGCGTGGCTTCGTTCCAGAAATACATTTTCTTGCAATATGTTGCTTCACCGTCCGTAACTTCTTCCAACCATGCCCGTCCTGTCTTTACAATTTAACTAATAAAACAGCCCTAGACCTCTATAAAAACCCTGTTTCTTAATCTAAGCACTTGACAATATTATATATGATTATGGTAATGACGTGAATATGGTATGGCCCCTCCCTTGATATTAATGGGTGAATAAAACGATATAACTTTGATATTTCAATAATAATAATAATAATAATAATAATAATTTGTACCGTAATCAAGATTACGTTACAAAACGTCCCCATGGTTTCATAAAGAATGTAATGAATGATGAAATCACAAATCTTCCCTTTAACACTTAACAGGAAATACACTGAATATACATATATGACCCTTCAAATTACATACATAATGATTATACCCTTTTCATTTTCCTTGATTGATCTGCACTCTTCTTGCAATGTTACATAAACATTCTGATTGTCCTGTGCAGTCATACAGGATTTACATGCTACATTTGTTCTTGTAGTCCCTTACAATAACAGAACGCAATATATTGCTTCTTGTTTCACGCAACACAAGTGATTTATCTCACTTCCACCAATTCCTTAGAGCCACGACACGACTCTAATTATAAACACACGGCAGTCTGCCCTTCTTGCAGCACTTGCTCTTTTCTATGATATTTCCTCAGATTGTAAATGTTATATGTACCAATGACACAATTTTCCTGATCTTTCAATAAGTAGGCATTCTTTCCTATCCTCTTCGAAACGACATAAGGTCCAGTAAACAATAAAAACAGCTTTGACATTTTCCCTTCCAATGCACAAGATGGCAACGGCTTACGTAACAATCGTTGCTACAAACTTCCATGTACTTCCTACCTCTCAACAAAACACTGGCTAGCCTGAATAACGTCACATGAGTCAACAATACATACCTGAAATAACTACCTAGTGTCCTACCTAATTTCCTCACTAACGTTGAGCAACTACTACTAAAATCTACTGTTGAGAACCACTTCCGCCCCTGAAAACGTTGAACTAAATCCTCCACTGCTTCAGTTCTCAGCTGGTCGCTTTCGATTCTGGTATTTAACATTCTGGCGTCTATGCACAGTCTCACTGAATTGTCTTTCTTGGCTACTACAACTAATGGATTTAAACAATGGCTAGCTGAAGGCTCAATTATGTCGTTTTCCAACATTAATTCTATCTGTTCTTCGACGGCTTTCATATATTTAGTTGCGACAGGATACCTAGGCCCTACGAAACTACTTGTGTCTTTAACGACAAAACTATGCTCATATAAGTGTGTTGCTCCGGGTTTTGTGCTGAAAATTTCCTTATATTTTATTAATACCTCATGTAACTGATGACCTTGCACCTCATCCAGCTTACACTGTGACAATGCATCATGGATCTTACTCTCAAGTTCAGACTCCATTGCAACCTGACACACCTTAAAAACTTTGCTCTCACTAGCATCTCCGCGGTCTACCTCATTTACTTCAGGAATCTCATCTTTCACAACCACGTTGCTTTCTTCCTCAAACATACACACTTTCATTTGTTTGTCAGTCTTAGACACCTTATACGTAACCTGAACTTCTTTATCCTGCCACAATAAACATATCCTGCCAAAATGAAAATCTAATTTAACTTGATATAATGATAACCATTCCGCACCGAGAATCACCGGATATACTAAATTTGGAACTGCCAAACAGGGCTGAAATTTAACTAACTCACTAATGTTAATTGGAACTGCGACTTGCTTAGATATTTTCTGAGACCTACTACCTACAGCTGTGACAATGAAAGTGGACTTAACTGGAATTATATCAACATGAATACCTTCTCTCATTACATCTTCCAAAAATCTTAAATTTATACAAGAGTTTTCGCTTCCACTGTCCAATAAAACATCAACTTCTTTACCCCACACATTAAGTTTAATTACTGGTGACATAATCTCATTCTCAACATTATCTAAATTTCCACCATTTAGGTCATAAAGCAGTTCTTCTCTAACATCTATATTAAAATCTCCTAAATACTCAATATTCCTAGGACATTGAACTGCAATCACTTCGGGCTGTCTGTTGACCTCACTGCAACCCGTTATTCGTTTAAATTAGGCCTACTTGCCCCTGGTGTAGATTGTTGTTGTTGTTGTTGACCTGTACGTCTGTCTGGCCTAGTACCTTCCTCTCCTCTGTTCAAATTCTCGTTCCTCGTATTTGCTGTGTGTCCCCCATTGTCAAGTCGTCTTTCGTAATTCGCATTTCTGCCTTGTTCTCTTCCCCTCTCTCTCTCACTTTGCACGAAATTATCTCCTCTACTTATTGGCTTGCGGTCGGTCCTACTATTTTCAAGAGAGTCAAAGTTTTCCAATAGCTTCTCGAACCCGTCAATAGTAGTAATATTCTGCATGAAGAATGCTTCTTTAATTATATCAGGAAAATGCCTTAATAATGTTTTAATTACCTGTGATTCAGTCTCTAAACCTTCTAAATTCTGGCATATAAGTACATGCGCTAAGAAATACTCTGTGTACGAAACACCATCTCTCCTTTGGTACTTTCCAAAAATAATGTTACATCTTTCTCTTTCTTGCACATTTTCATTCCAGTACTTGGCTATGAACTTCTCTTTAAATTTTCTAAAACTAGTCATCTGGTATTTATACACACTGAACCATGACCTTGAATCCCTAACAAAAGATTTATCTAGCATCTCAAGTACTTGTTCCCATTGAACGATCCCCTCTTCTAAATCTTTAGCGAACTTCTTTTCAACTGTTTTTAAAAATTCCATTGGGTTATATGCCTTGCCTGTGAATACTGGCAAATCTGCCTCTTTAGTTAGAAATCTACTTAAATTTCCTATTTTTACATTACCGCTATTTGTTGCTATTTGCTTCTGACATCTCTGCAATTTCTCCTCTATTTTATCTGTTTTACTCGCTACTTCTTCACTGAAACTGTTAAATTTACTGTTAACCTCTTCCCTAATTTCTTGATTATCGCTCTCTACTTTATTTTCTAAATGACCTATTTTAGCAATATTATTATCACACTTGACCTTCATGCTGTTGACTTCACCTTCTAAGTCAACCCTAACCTTACTACATTCAATTTTCACTTCCTCGTCAATTTTGTCAACTCGCTCCGACACTTGTTGCATTCTGGCGTCAACCTTAAGTGACCATGATTCTTCCACCTCACTAATCCTGCTTTCTAACTTATTGTGAAATTCTCGGCCTACTTCATTAATTTGTTTATTGAAGTTCTCTGTAGCTTCATCAAACTTCTTACGTTGTTCATCTAGCTTCTTACTATGCTCAGTGAACTTAAGATCTATTGATTTCTCTAATTGATCACTACGCACGTCAAATTTCTTACTTTGTTCCTCTAACTTTGCACTTTGCTCGCCTAACTTAATATCTATGTTTCTGTTCTGTTCTGTTATCAGCATCGTCAGGTTTCGAAGCCAGGAAGGATTCTCCCCCTCATTAATCTGGATGTTTGTAGCCCCGTCTTGTTTATTTTCCTCAGTTTCCTGATTTTCGCTTACTTTTGACATCTCATCATTGGTACCCTGCACATCTAATTTCGACATTTTAACTGATCTTATAATACTACGGTTTCTCAAATTTATGTTCCCCAAATTATCCCTGTTACTCATTACCCAAAAAACAACTCATCAAAGGAACACTCCTAATTTATAACCGTAGTTCCCTAACTTGATATATGCCTCTTTATTGAAAAACTCGGAATGAATGCAAAGAGTACTCGTTTATATCGTACATGAAAACAACTTTAAACTTCAACATACTTGAAATAAACTGGATTTATACATAATATCCATTCAATTCAGTACGATATTTCGTAGCCCCACGTTGGGCGCCATTTGTAACGGCTACCTTTGTCGTTGGATATCGCTCTACAAGTTGGGCGATCATTTATAACGTTTCTACAGATATTACACTCAAGACTCCTTAAAACCACCTCATCGTTCTTATTTAGCATTGGCCTGTCTAGACAGACGACATACACTTTATTACTTTAGATTTACTGGGCGCCAGTTATCGTAAAGATAACACATTAATTTTTTATTTAGCCACGGCCGCTCCCTTCCTTGAGCCAAGATCTATCATCGGAGCGTAGGGCAATAAACTTGCTCTATGAGATACTCTTTGCATTCCAACTATCCTATATATTCAACTCCCAATGAACAAGACATTTTAACTAATACTGGTTTATTTACAACAAAATTATTAACATTTGATCTGAGGTTTCGAGCTGTGTACAATATGTGCATTAATATTCCCTAATTGCGGGGCAATATTGACTGTCTTCTCGCTAGCGCTGATCTTCTGTGTTGATAATAACTCGGTCCACATACCTGGTGCCTTGTGGTTCAAAGTCCATCTCGTTGGTCTGCTTGCAGTCTAATTTGAGATCTTACGCCAACACACGTTTATTGACCTTTGAAAACATATGTTTCCTTCTTCTTCTTCTTGTTGTTGTTGTTGCTGCTTGTTTCTGAGTTTGATCACCATGGTAAGCAAATTTGAACAAACCAGGCTAATTGAATTCACTAAGTCCCATCTTACTGAGCGACTGACGGAGTCTACGACTCACAAAGTCAGTGAGTGAGTGCGTGATCGAATATGTGAATGACAGAATAGAATCTATAGAATCGCCAGTGCTGAAGTCGCGCTGGGCTTTTATACACTCTGAATGGTCCCGATGTTTCGCGGCATAAATTTGTCCGCGACCCATCAGACCAATTATAGCAAAGCATTTCTCAGTCCTCAAGCGACGCTAAAACTTCTCCGAGCGGGAATACAGGCCCGCGTACTTCAAATATTCCACTCAGAACCCGCTATTCCTCTCGTTGCGCATATATATATTCCGCCGAAATCTTTCTCCAAGCCCTTGTCTCCAGTCAGCGTGGCTTCGTTCCAGAAATACATTTTCTTGCAATATGTTGCTTCACCGTCCGTAACTTCTTCCAACCATGCCCGTCCTGTCTTTACAATTTAACTAATAAAACAGCCCTAGACCTCTATAAAAACCCTGTTTCTTAATCTAAGCACTTGACAATATTATATATGATTATGGTAATGACGTGAATATGGTATGGCCCCTCCCTTGATATTAATGGGTGAATAAAACGATATAACTTTGATATTTCAATAATAATAATAATAATAATAATAATAATTTGTACCGTAATCAAGATTACGTTACAGTATATCTCACCCGTATCGGAAGAAGTCGAGAACACTAGCAGCGTTAGAAGTCGTCTGAACTCGCCTATGATTTGGGAGTAAGACCGGAGGGACGTGTGTTCGAAAGTTAATTCGAGTCAAAAGCAAAAATATCGTGGAAGCAAAGTGTAAGACTTCAGAATCGTTTAGCAAAGGAATACCAGTCGATAATTCCATTATAACATTTGCGAACGGGAAAGACAGCAGAGAACTATTTTAGATAAGCGCTAGTTCGATACCAGATCGTGTATATCGCAACTAATGTCTACAGGAGACATTCGATATAGTCGAAACGAACAGCCGTATTTACACAGTATCGTGTCAGTTATTAGGACATTAGGGCCGATAAGGAACAAACCTATAACATTGATATCACCAAGGTGGTCATTGGAAGAACGGGTAGCAGTATTCAGACCCTCAGTCAACTTCGACACATGTTAGTATCATACTCGTAGCAGGAGTCGCTAATACCTACATTCTTGGAGAAGGTCATAGGAGAGTGAATCGTGTGAATGAATCAAATCACGAGTGTTAAGCAAGCGAAAATTAGGCTTGAGTGTAAAATAATAATATTTCTTGTGTGTCTAAAAATTATTGATTTTTTTTGAAGTGTTTCAGTGTATTTTAATATGTTAGAGAACCCTCATAGAAGGATGATAAGTGAAATCATTATGTGCAAGGTGTGTGAGAAATGGTTAAGTGTAATAAGTGCCACAAAGGTTGAGATGCAAGACTAGAACCCAAATATGGTGGGTCAAAGAGATTTCAGCCATTGGGATCCGGGGATAATCCGGAGGGACATGTAAGTACTGCACAAATAATTATGAGTACTTTTGGGGGAGTTCGCGCACCCATAATTAAGTGGAATCTCACACCGTTAGAGACAGGATTAGTATATGTAAATATAACTATGTGAAAAGTCGAGAATGGATCTGAACGGAGTTAGTACACCAGTAAATTAGATAACAAATTGAAATGTTAAAGTGATTATTTATCAAACAAGAAAAGGAAATGTTCATGTGTGAAGGAATAAATTACTTCAAATATCAAAGTAACAAAGTTTAGAACCGGTAGTGTTCGGGTAACATTTATGAATGACGATAAATGAGCCATTAAAGAATCAATCAAAAGTGAGCAATGAAAAGTAAAGAGTAAATTCTTGGGAAAATGAGGAATGACGAAAATCTTTTCAGAAATATTGTTGTATACTGTGACCTTCTGAACAAGGAATATGCAAATCACTGTCAGCCAGTTCAAAGTCGGACAGCAGGGGCGTAGAACGTCCACCCACAGTGTGATTCACATATACTGGACCAGGCAAAGGATACACTTCGAAAATAAAAATAAAAATCCTACTATAAAAACTATTTTATTAATCAAAATTAGGCGCTACTAAAAACACAATAAACTGAATAAACTTCACACTTGTTCTAGGGAACAAGGAATAACTACAACATTAGTTTATACAAATCACTATTTGTGGTTCCCCTGAACCTGAAAAAATTGTCAAAACTATTCTCACTTCCATTTACCATCAATAAAAAATCACTCAAAACGAGCTCTAAAGTGTCGGTAAAAATCATTACATAGAATTATCTATTCAAAACACATTCAATACTCTTAACTTGCATAAATTTGAGTTATTGTTTACAATGGTGTCAACAATTTCCATTTATTGGGTCCCACATGATATTCACAATGTATCATCTCTCTTTTCAACACTACCAAATTGCATTTGTCCTAGGGAAACTCGTGTACCACAAGCTATGGAAACTACTGATTTACTCAACTCAAGATAGACTCCCGGCTATCCGAATATTTCCAAAAATACTTGGGAACAATAGCTTATAAAATGCAACAATACAAAAGGGATTTCCATTATTGTCTCAAATGACAATTAAATATTCATTAAATGCGGATCTGAACTGCAACAGCAAGGATAAATAATCCAGAAAGAACTCGGTACAAATTACCAGTCCGGCTATGTTACAGACCTACCCCAACAGTGGCCTTCATTAAAGTCAAGACCCTCAAAGCGTTGATTTATGACGGGGAGGGAGAGCTCATACTTCCCTTCCTTTAGGACGTTACTACAACTGGCTTTTAAACAAGCATCCACTCTTACAGCTTGGAGAGGCAACACATCACTTTCATTTAACAAAACATATGAGGTTCTACTGACCTACTTCTTTGGCTCAGGTATAATTATAATTGTGGAGGTTTATCACTAGCAGGTAAGAACTCAATAAAACCAATAGTAATTAAGGGGCTTTCGACGTAAGAGAACACTAGTTCGATTCTCTGGCCTGCCTTTAGGACACCTCCATTTTCGAGGACTTAAGGCTTACACATGGAACGATGGTATCTGACCACTCGTCCGAATAATAATAGCGGCTTTCAGGGAGCCCATGCACTCACCCTTGCGCTCAACAGCAATAAAATTAGCACCCTTCAAAAATTTACAATAGCAAATACACACATAATCATTTACCATCTCCAGCTGATCCCCACAATCATAATCTCCTAGCATTAATTCACTGCATTTACTAGCGTGACAATTAATAATATAAGCGCTCACTGGCGACAATTAGTACATTCGTGATGCCTTTCGAAGCAAATATTTATTCCAACATAATTAATTTCTTCGTCCAAAAATAATAGTTTTGCCTTTGACGCAATCTTGACTTTTCATTTACAAGAACACAACTGGTTCAGTAATTATCATTATCATTATTATTTCAGCACATAACGGCTCATACTTGAATATTAATTCAACAATTTATTCCTTCATTACATTATTATCCTGCTTGCATTTAAATAACATTATTCCTTTCTATTTATTGGTATCCACTGAATACTATTTCTTTGATTACACATTTTTACATTTAAGTAATTATTACTTTCATTATCAATTCACTGTTCATATCCCGCATTTCTCATTATTACACAGTTCTACACATCCCTGATTTTCAATGTTGGAGACACTTTCTCCATGTTTATTATCATTACACGAGCTTCCCGAGTCCAAAATACATAATGGCATTTGGTTTTACTCACATGATTTATCCAGCTAAGCTGTCTGAATCACAGCGAAGTGATATTTTGCCCACGCTGAATTCTCACACCATGTTGACACTTCCATTACCACTGATTACATTTCTCTCTGGTTTATACATATTAAACACACTTAAATTGATTTGAGGGATTACACTCATTATTTCACAAACACTAAAAAGAATCACTAAATATATACAATTTTACTAACAAATTATACTTACACAATGAATTTCACTTTGAGGCATCTAGCACTGCCTTGCACACGTGAATTCCTTCGATCCAGATCCTAGGGGTGAAAATATCAACCGTTGCCTCCTGATTCCTATTCGGGTGATTGACAGTCTCGTTCGATATTTCCCCTCCTTGGCTACGAAGATTCTCCTACTTCTGGTATTGAATTTATCGGCACTTACAATTACTGCACGATAATAATGTCTCGTTCGGCATGCAATTGTTTGTATGATAAACTGTCTATGGTTTAACGTTTACTTCTGGAGTCGCTGTACTAACTTTACTGCGCTCTACAATTGTCTTTCTTAGTTCACGTTTGAACTGTATTCTGACGACTATTGTCTTTACTTGGTGGAATACTTCCCACGTCCTTCCTGAAATTCCACGTGGCTACTGATGCCTATTTTGTTGACTTCTGAATCTATCGCCACTTATCACACTTACCTCCTCAATTCAGGAAAATTAGGTGCTTGCTATTTTCGACCCTATTGTGGTTAATTAACGCACTGCGTAAAATGTTGAGAGTTTCACTCCTCTAATGATGTCTCGTATACTTTCGAGATACTACGATGTAACTTCAAATACCGGTGTCTGGGCTTCGATTGCCCTCGCCGGCTAACGTATCTTGCTCAAAGTACAATACTTGGCCTAAGTCCGTAGACTATTAACGTTCGAAGTTTGACGATACTTTTTCCTTCTGACAAGGATTTCGGTGTTTTAATGCGCGGCGACACTGATGAATGCTGGGACAGTACCTCCCTCCGGAGTACTTCCTCGTCGTGATACAAAGTCACGTCCCACTGGACTGAATAAGACTGTATCTGCTATGAAGCAGCACATCCATACGTGGTCTGATGATTACTGCATGATGCAGCACCTCCGTTCCTGGATTGTTGGTAGACTGCATGAATTTTCCTGGGTTCACGGCCCTTATATCTGATTCTGGTAAAAATAAATCAGTTTCCGTCCTTCTAAAAATTATTTTCCAAAATAATGGTCGCACGATCTTGAAAAAAATACCTACTTGTAGCTAACGTCTTGAACGTCTCAGTGATACTTATTATCTAAAAAATCGATCGTGGCAAATCCGACAAAAAATGTATTTAGCTCCTCAATTGAGTGGGTGGTAATTTCTTGTTTTTCCTCACTACCGCCTATTGTCGTGGGGAATAACCGATTGCGTAGTGCTGATCTGACACTTCTTTCTTGTGCAATTATTGTAATTAACTTGATCCATTCTCAAAAATCTCTTTCCCAGGATAAATAACAATGACGGGGTTATTTCTTTAGTTTAATGCCCGTAACTGGCTAATTTTTAATTATTTCTCTGCTTACATGATTGCGGCGTTGTCATTTTACTGTCAAGTAAGGGCTTTATCCGAAAACTTCTTCTCACTCTAATGAATGGAAAGTCACCAATTCTATTTCGATCCATGCGCCAGCCCTTTACTGCTGAATGGTCATGACATCATCTTGCAGCTGCGGCTTGGTTTCTTAGATTGCTCAACTTATTCATGCGGCACGCAACACGATTCTGTATTATCCCTTCACAAACCTTTAGAAATCTTTTCTAAAATTTACCTTAATTCCTCCTTTTTCTGACATAAAAGGGTATGGGTTCGGTAACTGTGGCTCTCCACATGGGCACAAATCACCTCGTCCCAGGTAAATAAATTTTCGAAGCATGAGGAAATTTATTTATGTATTTTCCAATGAAAATTTCATTCATTCATTATCGAAGCCATCACACTATCTCACAGTACTTCTGGTTTCATTTTTCCTTAGAATCCCTCGATGATTCGGATTTTCTATGTTAGAATCATATCCGGTAATATTGACGGACCGGAACGCTCTGTCCCTACCATTCTTCTTTCACTTAATTTCTGGACTATTTGTCTTCAAAATACCTTACTCCTTACGGGTGTGGTCTATCCATAGCCGTATCCTTATTTCCTCACTCTCTTTCCTCAAATTTTAATTTTCTTCTTCAATTTATCCCATTATTTCTTTCAGCTCGAACTATGTTCTTTCGAGCTCACATTCACAATTGACTGTTTGCCATTCACGTTCCCTATCTGGATCGTGTTTCAAAATACTCCTATTTGTTGTATAAGCACTTCCTTTCACTGGCTTGTTATGGTCTCAAATTGGTTCCCTTTATTCATTCCCTTTAAGCGGACGTCATCACTTAGAGTCATAAATATCTTGTCTCGTTCTAGTGTCCCTTGGCCTCCCCATACTCTGGCGTGCACTCCAGACATGCGTCAGACAAGGTTCTTTTTCTTAATTTTCAGGGCTGACCTTCCATCTTTCTGCCTTTTCTCTTACTTCTTACAACAATACTGGTACTAGTTTATTTACATGTCCTTAGGGCTCAACGGGTGCTGGCTTGTCCTACCCCGTTGGTCCTTCCTCGTTCTCTTCCACATTCATCCTATACTAATATTTACAATATCTTTCAATTTTCCAAAGTTTCACTCTACTAATGGGTGCATATGGCTTAATCCGTTTGTATTCCTTTTCTGGGAAAACTTTCTCTACCCTTTGTGTCTCCATCTTACATCTCTTACGGTTACTACTTCTCCTTGTTCTCCTTCCTGTTCCAATTCCTTTTCTTCATTTTGGTTCTCCATTACCATTTCCTTCCAATGATATACCAGAGCTCTAGATGTATCTCCCACTATACCTTCTTGTTTTCTCATACTATTGATGAATCGACCAATTCCTGTATGCTCCAGATGCTGAATGGTAATTTGTAGATCATATAATTGTTTTAAACAATGGATAATTCTTTGTTCGTTTCCTTCACGTCTTTCTATTGCTCTTCTGTAATGCTCTATTTTTCTATGATCTTAGCATCCTTCTGGCTTTCTTTGACCATTTCTTCTTCTTTTTCATCCCTAATTTCTTCATATCCACAGTTCTCTCGTTTTCTTATTCCTAAACGGTAAGTTTTATTTCTCCTCTCCCACACTCTGTATCTGTTTTGTTTTATGATCAGGTCCTTCTTTTCAACCTTGTCCTTAAACGAGTTCTTCTTTTGTTTCCTTTCTCCCTTTTCTTTTTCCTTAACTTCCAGCTATACCATGCCTTTGGATTGTCTCTCTCCATTGGATTTTTAGCTGTTTCTGGCCATCTTGTAATATTGATCTGACTCTTGTCATTTTGCGGATCTTCTAAGGTTAACGGTTCTCCCACTGTTTCTATGTTTCTTTCAGGGAAGTCTCCTCTGTTTTCTTCATTATCCGTACTTAATTCCTTCATTTCCGTAAGAATTTCTTTACTGAAATTTGAGTCTGTTTGGACTTTTCTTAAGTTACAATTTTCATCTTCATGCTCCTCCTTTGCATAACAATGGTCTTCCTTAATATCACATTCATTCTGTGTTTCCATTTCGACTTGCCCTGCCTCATTGCATTTCTCCATGTTTGCCTGATATTCCAGTAATATTTCCATGATTCTGTCCTTACATTCGTTACTTATAGACTCCCAACTGTCGTTACTATTTCCCTGAATTGGCATTTCATTTTCCTGATCTTTACGCTCGGAATCCTCTTTTCGGAATTCTATTTCTTCTTTAATATTTACAATTTCAATCTTCTCACCACCGATTGCCATTTCCTCTGGGCTTTTCATTTCTTCTTCAGGTTCTGGAATATTTTCTATTATTACCAATTCATCTTGTTTTTCAGAATTTATTAGCTTGAGATTTTCCTCACTCTGATCTAGCTTTCTTTCTTTACCTTGAATTTCTATTTCCATTCGTGCCTCGACGACACTCTCTATTTGGGGTTCAGTAATTCTATCTATTTCCATGGGAGTCACAACAATTTCTACTTCTATCCCTATTTCCACTAAATCAGGACAAGTTTCGGGATCCTCAGGCAACGTTATTTCCTTTTCCTCAATTTCTACTGAGTTACTTTCAATTTGGACAATTACTTTTTTCGGTTCAAGGTCCTGTACTTGCGTATATTCATCATACGTTTACCTAGCGGTCTCTAACATTTCTCTATATTCGGGGGTTTTAACCTTCCTCAATTCGGCTAATTCCTGTACAGTTCTGATATCTTTTTTTATTCAATATTTCTTGTACGAGATTCATCATTTTACTGCGCTCATTTCTCACCTGAGCCATTTGTTCGTAGACGTACTTCCTCCTATCTACATCTTTGTAGTTAAACGATGGCTTGATATTCTCCCATTTATTGACTATTTCATCCATTTTCCTTCTTACTTCATTAATTTCGTCTATAAATTCGTTCTGCTCGGTCCAAGAATTTAATTCTATCAATCCCTCTTGGTCCAGACGTTTTACGAATTTCTGTCTTGTTATATTCATATCTACTGCAACTTGAATGTGTAATCTCTCTACTTCTTGTTTAGATACCTTACCCAATTTTCCTCTTAACCCAATAAGGATTTTAGCTACACTATCTGTTTTTCTTAGGATATTCTGTAGTTGCTCATCAATTTCTTCGAATTCTTTAGGCCCTAGTCCTAAATGCAAATTCCCAAATTCTTCTATCGTTTCGTTGTATCCCTGGCGTACCTTCTCGATCCATTCTTCATACATCTCTATATCCCTTAAGGAAGCTATTTTTACTATTTCCTGACGTGGAATGCTACAACTATGATTCTTTTCGCTATCGGCTTCGAATCCTGCTTGAACTTGCGTTTCTAACTGAGACTTAACGCTTCCCTGATTATCATCAATTTTACTTTGCACGTATTCCCTTGGAATTGGTTTACATGTTTCACTCTCATTTGTGAGCTCCATGGGCTCTACCATTACCTTATTTTCCAAAGACTTGTTACCTTCTCTTCGTGTAACTAGGTCTTTAGAGTCAAGTTTACATTTGATGACACTTTTATCATTCTCAACCTTAATATTATACTCCGCTATAATATCATCTGAGAGCTTCTGCTGCTCCTCACTCACTGACATTTTTCAATCAGAGAATATAGTGGGCTACTCAGCCTCATCACTGGTTCATGCATGAGAGATGATATCCTGAATTCACTTGTGGTCCCTTATCCAAACTTTATTTCAGTACGGGTGCTCACTTGAGTCGTACCCATCTGGTATATTAATTCATTTACACATCAAAATCGTTATGGAAGTGACTTTCCTAAAAATTCAATATTTTGAAAATAACATAATTTTCAAAAATGAAAATTTTGACTTTTCCAAGAAAAACTCGGGGTTTTCCACGAAAAACTCACCCCCAAAGTACATGGGCGCCATTTTCAATGATTAAAGGGGGTTATTTGCGGTCACCTTCCGTGAGACATCAGCCGAAAATACAAGATTTCGTAAAACCATTCCGGGGGTGGTTTATACTGCCAAATGTTCCCACGTTGGGCGCCATTTATGTATTATGGTAGTTATTACGGGGCTGCTCGGTGTGAGTTTCCATGGTCCGAATGCGGTCAGTTAATTTAAGTTGTTATAGCTAGCCTGTCAGAATTTACCTTCGATTTTATGACTGACTTTTAGTGTTCCGTAAGCTTAGGTCCAAGCACATTATTTATATTCCCCCTGTGCCCTTGTGAACAAGGAATATGCAAATTACTGTCAGTCAGCTCAAAATCTGACAGTCGGGGAGTAGAACGTCCACCCACAGTGTGATTCACATATACTGGACCAGGCAAAGGATGCACTTCAAAAATGAAAATAAAAATCCTACTATAAAAACTATTTAATTAATCAAAATTAGGCGCTACAAACAAACACACACAATAAACTGAATAAACTTCACACTTGTTCTAGAGAACAAGGAATAACTACAACATCTATATATATATATAAATCAATGTAACGTGATAGTTTGTCTGTGGGTGGGTATGTATGTCTCCTATGCGTTCATATACCATTCGTCCGATTGCGATGAAACTTGGGTGAGATGTTGAGTACACTCCAAGGAAGATTTCTGACTTAGTAAATCCATTTTACAATAGGTAGCGCACGCGTAGATTCAACAAATGAGCGACGATGCGCGAAGCATTTCAACAAAGTCCCGTATGTGTTCATATACCATTCGTCCGATAGCGATGAAACTTGGGTGAGATGTTGTGTACACTTACGTGAAGGTTTCAAAATTAGTGAATACATTTCACAGTAGATAGCGCACGTGTAGATTCAACAAATGAGCGACGACACGCAAAGCGTTTCAACAAAGTGCCGTATGCATTCATATACCATTCGTCCGATAGCTATGAAACTTGCGTAAAATGTTGTGTACACTGCAGGGAAATTTTCTGGCTTAGTACATCCACTTTACAATAGGCAGCGCACGAGTAGATTCAACAAATGAGCTACGACGCGCGAAGCATTTCAACAAAGTCACGTTTGCGTTTATATACCATTCGTCCGATAGCGATGAAACTAGGCTGAGATTTTGTGTGCACTCCAGGGAAGGTTTCTAGCTTAGTAAATCCCTTTAAAAATAGGTAGAGCACGAGTAGAATCAACAAATGAGCGACGACGCGCGAAGCGTTTCAACAAAGTCCCATATAATTTCATATACCATTCATCCGATAGCGATGAAACTTGGGTGAGATGTTGTGTACACTCCAGGGAAGGTTTCTGGCTTAGTACATACATTTTACAATAGGTAGCGCACCAGTAGATTCAACAAATGAGCGATGACATGCGAAGCGTTTCAACAAAGTCCCGTATAAAGTCATATACCATTCGTCTGATACTGATAAATGTTTGGTGAATTGTTGTGTACACTCCAGGAGAGGTTTCTGTTTAAGTAAATCCATTTTACAATACGAAGCGCACGTTTATGTTCAACAAATGAGTGACTACGCGCGAAGCGCTTCGACACCTAAACAGTAAATTGGCCAACAAAGAGCTCAAGGTCTACTTTGAAGGAAGGCTACTCAAGCACAACAGAAACCCGAAATACCTAGGGGTCACACTTGATAGAACGCTCAGTTACAAACAGCACCTATTAAGAACAGCTGCCAAAATCAAAACTCGGAATAACATCCTCCAGAAGCTATGTGGAACGTCATGGGGCTCCTCTGCATCAACACTTCGTACTTCAGCTCTGGGATTGGTCTACCCTGTTGCGGAATACTGCTCCCCAGCTTGGATGAATAGCACTCACACAAGACTTGTTGACACTCAGCTCAACCATACCATGCGTCTTATAACTGGTACAATCAGACCTACACCTACTTTTTGGCTACCCATACTTAGCCACATACCACCTCCATCTCTGCGACGGGAGAGTGCACTTGTCCGTGAATACAAACATCTACAGAAAAATCCTAACCTCCCTGTTCATGCAGACATCCCAACCATCGGTAAAGGAAGGTTTCGTTCTCGCAATCCACCTTTAGAAACTGGAAGGATGCTAGTTAACAACGGCTTTAATATCAATGACTGCTGGAGACACACATGGCAGAGTAATACTACTACAGAACAACTGAAGATGCCATGTATATCGACCAAACCACCTGGTTTTGATTTACCACGCAAGATCTAGTCGGTTCTTAACCGTATAAGAACCAACACTGGCAGGTGTGCCGATTCTTTGTTCAAGTGGAAGAAAATAGCTTCTCCATGTTGTGACTGTGGTGCTGAAAAGCAGACTGTTCAGCATGTAATTTCAGAATGTCCTCTGAGAGCTTTTCCTGGCGATCCAACAGAGTTCCTGGTGATGACGGAGGGATCAATAGACTATATTCGTGGCCTGGACATTAATTTGTGATTTGTTATCGTTGTAAATAGTATTTTTAGTGATGTTTGTAGCCATACGCTAAATAAATAAATAAACGTCCCGTATACGTTCACATACCATTCAACCGATTGCGATGAAACTTGGGTGAGATGTTGTGTACACTCCAGGGTAGGTTTCTGGCTGAGTACATCCATATTACAATATGTAGCGCAAGAGTAGAATCAACAAATGAGCGACGACACGCGAAGCGTTTCAACCAAGTCCCGTATGCATACATGTACCATTCGTCCGTAGCTATGAAACTTGGGTGAGATGTTGTGTACACGTCATGGAAAATTTCTGGCTTAGTAAATCCCCTATACAATATGCAGCGCACAAGTTGATTCAACAAATGAGGGACGACGCGCGAAGCGTTTCAACAAAGTCCTGTATAAGGTCATATACCATTCTGCCGTTAGCGGTGAAACTTGGGTGAAATATGGTGGACACTCCAAGGAAGGTTTCTGGCTTAGTAAATACATTTCACAGTAGGTAGCACACGAGTAGATTCGACAAATGAACGACGACACGCGGAGCGTTCCAATACAGTCCCCTATGTCTTCATATCCCATTAGTCCGATAGCGATGAAACTAGGGTGAGATGTTGTGGACACTTACGTGACGGTTTCTAACTTAGTAAATACATTTTACAGTAGGTAGCGCACGAGTAGATTCAACAAATGAGTGACGGAGCGCGAATCGTTTAAACAAAATCAGGTATGCGTTCATATACTATTCATCCGATTGCGATGAAACATTGATCAGTTATTGTGTACCCGCCAGGGAAGGGGACTTAGTAAATCCATTTCACAATAAGTAGCGCAAGAGTAGATGCAACAAATGGGTGACGACGCGCGAAGCGTTTCAACAAAATCCCCTATTGCATTCATATAACATTCTTCGATTGCGATGAAACCTTGATGAGTTATTGTGTACACGCCAGGGAAGGGCTTCGACTTAGTAATACATTTCTCAATAGGTAGCGCACGAGTAGATTCAACAAATGAGTGACAGCGCACGAATCGTTTAAACAAAACCCCGTATACGTGCATATACAATTCATCCGATTGCGATGAATCATTGATGAGTTATTGTGTACACGCCAGGGAAGGGTTTCGACTTAGTAAATCCATTTCACTACAGGTAGCGTACGAGTAGATTCAACAAATGAGTGAGAGCGATGAAACTTTTGAAAGTTGTTGTGCACGCTTCCGCGAATGGTTCTAAATTAGAAAATCCATTTTACGGTAGCTTAGAGGCAGTTAACATGTTGTGTATCCAAAAGCACTTCAAGAAACAGAATTTCAACGCCAACACTTTCTTTGATTGGCATTGCAACGCATGCCGGGTACAGCTTGTTAGTTTATAAAAATCACTATTTGAGGTTACCCTGAACCTGATAAATTTGTCAAAACTACTCTCACTTCCATTTAGCATCAATACAAAATCACTCAAAACGAGCTTTTAAGTCTCGGTAAAAATCATTACATAGAATTATCTATTCAAAACACATTCAATACTCTTAAATTGCATGTAATTATAAATTTGAGTTAATGTTTACAATGGTGTCAACAATTTCCATTTATTGGGTCCCACATGATATTCACAATGTATCATCTCTCTTTTCAACACTACCAAATTGCATTTGTCCTAGGGAAACTCGTGTACCACAAGCTATGGAAACTACTGATTTACTCAACTCAAGATAGACTCCCGGCTATCCGAATATTTCCAAAAATACTTGGGAACAATGGCATATGAAATGCTACAATACAAAAGGGATTTCCATTATTGTCTCAAATGACAATTAAATATACATTAAATGCGGATCTGAACTGCAACAGCAAGGACAACTAATCAAGCAAGAACTCGGTACAAATTACCGGTCAATTGAAATGTTTATATAGACCGCAGACAGCGTCTGGCTATGTTACAGGCCTACCCCAACTGTGGCCTTCATTAAAGTCAAGACCCTCAAAGCGTTGATTTATGACGGGGAGGGAGAGCTCATACTTCCCTTCCTTTAGGACGTTACTACAACTGGCTTTTAAACAAGCATCCAATCTTACAGCTTGGAGAGGCAACACATCACTTTCATTTAACAAAACATATGAGGTTCTACTGACGTACTTCTTTGGCTCAGGTATAATTATAATTGTGGAGGTTTATCACTGGCAGGTAAGAACTCAATAAAACCAATAGTAATTAAGGGGCTTTCGACGTAAGAGAACACTAATTCGATTCTCTGGCCTGCCTTTAGGACACCTCCATTTTCGAGGACTTAGGGTTTACACATGGAACGATGGTATCTGACCACTCGTCCGAACAATAATAGCGGTTTTCAGGGGGCTCATGCACTCACCCTTGCGCTCAACAGCAATAAAATTAGCACCCTTCAAAAATTTGCAATAGCAAATACACACATAATCATTTACCATCTCCAGCTGATCCCCACAATCATAATCTCCTAGCATTAATTCACTGCATTTACTAGCGTGACAATTAATAATATAAGCGCTCACTGGCGACAATTAGTACATTCGTGATGCCTTTCGAAGCAAATATTTATTCCAACATAATTAATTTCTTCGTCCAAAAATAATAGTTTTGCCTTTGACGCAATCTTGACTTTTCATTTACAAGAACACAACTGGTTCAGTAATTATCATTATCATTATTATTTCAGCACATAACGGCTCATACTTGAATATTAATTCAACAATTTATTCCTTCATTACATTAATATCCTGCTTGCATTTAAATAACATTATTCCTTTCTATTTATTGGTATTCCACTGAATACTATTTCTTTGATTACACGTTTTTACATTTAAGTAATTATTACTTTCATTATCAATTCACTGTTCAGATCCCGCATTTCTCATTATTACACAGTTCTACACATCTCTGATTTTCAATGTTGGAGACACTTTCTCCATGTTTATTATCATTACACGAGCTTCCCGAGTCCAAAATACATAATTACATTTGGTTTTACTCACATGATCTATCCAGGTAAGCTGTCTGGATCCCAGCGAAGTGACATTTTGCCCACGCTGATTTCTCACAACATGTTGACACTTACATTACCACTGATTAAATTTCCCTCTGGTTTATACATATTAAACACACTTAAATTGATTTGAGGGATTACACTCATTATTTCACAAACACTAAAAAGAATCACTAAAATATATACAATTTTACTAACAAATTATATTTACGTAATGAATTTCATTTTGTGGTATCTAGCACTGCCTTTCACACGTGAATTCCTTCGATCCAGATCCTAGGGGTGCAAGTATTAACCGCTGTCTCCTAATTCCTATTCGGGTGATTGACGGTCTCGTTCGATATTTCCCCTCCTTGGCTACGAAGATTCTCCAACTTCTGGTATTGAATTTATCGGCACTTACAATTACTGCACGATAATAATGTCTCGTTCGGTATGCAATTGTTTATATGGTAAACTGTCTATGGTTTAACGTTTACTCCTGGATTCGCTGTACTAACTTTACTGCGCTCTACAATTGTCTTTCTTAGTTCACGTTTGAACTGTATTCTGACGACTATTGTCTTTACTTGGTGGAATACTTCCCACGTCCTTCCTAAAATTTCACGTGGCTACTGATGCCTATTTTGTTGACTTCTGAATCTATCGCCACTTATCACACTTACCTCCTCAATTCAGGAAAATTAGGTGCTTGCTATTTTCGACCCTATTGTGGTTACTTAACGCACTAGGTAAAATGTTTAGAGTTTCACTCCTCTAATGATGTCTCGTATACTTTCGAGATACTACGATGTAACTTCAAATACTGGTGTCTGGGCTTCGATTGCCCTCGCCGGCTAACATATGTTGCTCAAAGTAGAATACTTGGCCTAAGTCCGTAGACTATTAACGTTCGAAGTTTGACGATACTTTTTCCTTCTGACAAGGATTTCGGTGTTTTAATGCGCGGCGACACTGATGAATGCTGGGACAGTACCTACCTCCGGAGTACTTCCACGTCGTGATACAAAGTCACGTCCCACTGGACTGAATAAGACTGTATCTGCTATGAAGCAGCACATCCATACGTGGTCTGATGATTACTGCATGATGCAGCACCTCCGTTCCTGGATTGCTCGTAGATTGCATGACTTTTCCTGGGCTCACGGCCCTTATATCTGATTCTTGTACAAATAAATCAGTTTCCGTCCTTCTAAAAATTATTTTCCAAAATAATGGTCGCACGAACTTGAAAAAATACCTACTTGTAGCTAACGTCTTGAACGTCTCAGTGATACTAATTATCTAAAAAATCGATCGTGGCAAATCCGACAAAAATTAATTTAGCTCCTCAAACGAGAGGGTGGTAATTTCTTGTTTTCCCTTACTACCGCCTCCTGGCGTGGGGAATAACCGATTGCGTAGTGCTGATCTGACACTTCTTTCTTATACAATTGTTATTAGCTTTATGCATTCTCAAAAATCTCTTTCCCAGGATAAATAACAATGATGGGGTTATTTCTTTAGTTTAATGCCCGTAACTGGCTAATTTTTAATTATTTCTCTGCCTACATGATTGCGGCGTTGTCATTTTACTGTCGAGTAAGTGCTTTATCCGAAAACGTCTTCTCAATCTAATGAATGGAAAGTCACCAGTTCTATTTCGATCCATGCGCCAGCCCTTTACTGCTGAATGGTCATTACATCATCTTGCAGCTGTGGCTTGGTTTCTTACGTTGCTGAATTTATTCATGCGGCACGCAACACGATTCTGTATTATCCCTTCACAAACCTTTAGAAATCTTTTCTAAAATTTACCTTACTTCCTCCTTTTTCTGACATAAAAGGGTATGGGTTCGATAACTGTGCCTCTCCACATGGGGACAATACGCTGATTAAAGAGCGTTGGTAAAGTAACGGTTAAGGGATTGTTATATTAAATATCCGGGATCATTGATGGAATCGGAGTTGTGTAGAGATTGAAGTTGGCGAGTTCAATGTTGTGTTAGAAGGCAGCTATTATGGAAACTAAAGGTCGTGGTTTCATGAGACCCGCTTTAGAAATATTATGCATGCGAGGGTCTGCCTGAAGTACCGCCTTACCTATTGCCTGACTTCGAAGACTCTTCCGAAAGTGGGAAATGCCCTTTGGAATGGAGCATTGTGTGGACACAAAGGTGTCAAAATTATTGTGGGCCCCTTAAGTGAAGGACAAAACGCGATTCAACTCATACAATGTGGATGATTGCCATTAATAACTTATCCCGTGAATGAATTATCGGCTGATATGATTGCCTTCTAAGGTTTAAACAAATAGGTTTAAATGTTAAAGGTTTCGCTCCTCAGAAACCTGACAGTATGAGCAAGCTGGTTGCTAGTTAAAGGAAGCCTAGCAAATGTGAATTCAGACATCAGGTTTGACAGCTGTACATTTTTGGGGGGACTCGAGGGTAGACCGTCTGGCCCACTAATTGCTTAGGGGAGCAGGCGAGATAGGTTACATAAACAAGCCAGTGTCAATGCACTCTCAAGAGGTTTTGTTAAAGAAAATATCTGGGGTTGCTCCCATGACCTAGTTATTATTGAATGAAGGCTGTGAGAGTGTACGTTCAGATTCCACAGATTAATGAAAAGTTGGTTTATTACCATTGTAATAAATATTCTCTGGGTGTGACATGATTAATGATGGGTGACCCGTAGCAAAAACAAGTCTTAAAGGATTCAGGGAGTTTCGGTCGGTTTAATTTGACATTTTCAGTAACTTGTGAGCACAGAGGGAACGCGAGCTTCCAAAAGGTAATAAGCAGTACATGGAAGGAGAGAGAGAGATGAAATTTTTATTCATGTGAGCCCAAACAAAAGTTTAACAATGATTATTATTATTATTATTATTATGAACAAATGTCGATTGGACGTGGTGTAATATTCCATTTTAAAAGAAAATAATCATGTTAAGTATAACAAATAGCGCTATAAAGGACTATTGAAGCCGTAAGGATTTTGTTAGATGATTTAAGTGATTCCTTGATATTTTGAATCAAGTGTTAATGAATATGATAGGATATGTTGTATTTTGATGTGCATTTTTGTATCTTTGTAGCGCCTCAAATTTGAGTAATATTAAACATGTTTTAAATAGTAAACTTTGAAAAGATGGTATATTGGCTTTATAGTAAACTTTGAGTTTATTTGAAGTGTAGACCTGTTGATTCTGATCCTAAATATATGAATCATGCTGGGGGATTGGACGCACCACCCTCGAGAACCGCTGAGCTATCCAAAGCATGACCATGTATGAATCTTTTCAAGGGTTGGTGTATTCTTTGGAATACACGGTTAGTTAGAGTTAGCTCTTGCTGCTCTTTGCTTTTAATTTTCATTACTTTCTTTTATTTTCGAAGCCTCCGTGGCTTAGGCGGCAGCACGCCGGCCTCTCACCACTGGGTCCGTGGTTCAAATCCCGGTCACTCCATGTGAGATCTGTGCTGGACAAAACGGAGGCAGACAGGTTTTTCTCCGGGTACTCCGGTTTTCCCTGTCAAAAATTTCATTCCAGCGACACTCCCCACTATCATTTCATCTGTCATTCATTTAATCATTGCCCCCAGAGGAGTGCGTCAGGCCTCGGCAGTCGGCACAGTTCATATCCTCGCCGCTAGTTGGGGGCTTCATTCATTCCATTCCTGACCCGGTCGGAGACTGGAAGCAGGCTGTGGATTTACACTTTCTTTTATTTTCCCTCGCAGACACCAACAGGGACCCCCTTGGTATTCCCCTTTTTTTGAACATGCTCTAAAATGTACTTAGGTTTGTTTCAATTATGAATTCCTTGCAAAGTAACGGCGCACCACGCGATTTTTTTTTGGATTCATCGAGTTCAAGAAGACTTACACACCATTCCATCAGGCATCGTTGCTGCCGCCATCTATCATCTCCATGAAGATATTAATTGATGTACCGTATCGCATTTTCATAATGTTGAAAATTTACTTTTCCTGTGTTTTCTACACTGTTTAGACTCTTATGTTTCCTTCCCCCACCCCTTCGTCTTTCGTGCTCGCTCGTGTGCTGGAGTCTCTCACTCACTTCTTATCTAGTCGTCAATGTTTCGAGTTCAGCCTTTCTCAGAGGATAACCTCCTCTCAACTGTGGTAAAATTCAAATCGCCGCCATATTGTGGAATTGGATCTAACGGCTGCAGCAAGCATCATCAAAAGTTAAGTACAACTTTTAAAGGATTTTAACCATGTCTTAGGGTTTTAATCTCGTTCAAGAAAGCTTCATGGATTTTATTGGCAGTAATTTGATTTGCAATATTGCTCATTGTCTGCCTCCCGTGGGAACTGTCATTTTTAGCCAACTAGGCTTTTTACTAGTCATGAAATCTCTCATTTCCTATACCAAATAAGGGAATACCTTCCCGCAACAAGGGATTAATGTCAAATTGATAGCTGTCCAAACTTAAATTACTTCCCTTCGAGGGATCTCTACTTACCCCTTCAAACCGTTACTATAGCTCTAGAACTTTCCATTCGAAATACGCTGTAATCTGTTAAATTATACTCAACACCTCAAGATTACCGTCAAAACTTAAGTGAAATAGAACCATTAATAGCAACCCAAAGCTCTATAACGTCTAAAATATGTTCAAATTCAACTCAGTGTCTTTATATAAACTGCAATAACTTTTCCTTGTTCAACAAACTTCAGTGCTACAATAACAGTTTTCGTTCAACAATCTACCGCGTCGTGATTCGTTCGTATTAAAAAAATTGGCCAGGACTCTATTCTATAAATCCTACACTGCCAATCCCTTTTTACTAACAATTTAAAGTAAAATTAAACTGTTTACTTTGCTCTACGAGGCCTTGCCAAAAATGTGGTGCCCTTCCACTTTGTTCTACTTAAAAGATATTCATTCTGTAAAAATAACCTTGGTTATCATTCACATCTTACTACATGATTTTTCCTGTTTTAACCAGGAAGTTCTAATCTTCAAATTGTTAAATTACCTAACTTATGTAATCCAGGTTTCGCTAATACGACCTGCCCAATTTGTATGTAGCATATCTTAATTTCTGTGTCAATATAACAGTGGTTATAGGAACCACTTACTAGTCTCTATTTTCTTATCCTGCTGACCCCAGGAATGCATAATTCTTTCCTCACTACCAACGCATTCTATAAGCCTCATTTTGGAAAATTTTATATTATACCTAATTGATTTGGTGAAATGTCTAATCAAACTGTAACTCCTTTACTATTACCTTTATAGGCTTTAAACTTCTTAATGTTATTCACATTTCAAAAACCCTTGTAAGGGTTTAGTGCTTGTAAAAAGTTAGAAGCCTTGAAATTGTTTAACACTACCGGTATTGTTAATTGTAAACCTTCTTGTTACTATAGGTCTAAGACTTCAAAAATTTACTAAAACAAGCAAATTTGTTTTTGGCTCAGAATGGATTTGAGATCTAATTGTTACTATTTTTAAACTTTCTCAATTTGTTAAATAAATTCTTTATTATTTGTTTTCTACTTCTATTGCTAGAAAAACCGTTAGGCAGGACCTTCTTTTCCCTAATCTTTCTCCTGAAGTTATTCTATGTTCAAAGAAAAAGGCAAATGATAAGTTTATTAAAAACTCTATTCCTTGTTGCGTTTAAAACAAAACTTCCAATAACAACATTTACAAAGTTTCTCTTAGCTATCACAGCTAATTCTAGTAAATCATTAAGGCAAGTATAGCTCGCTCTGCGAGCTTTCTACTTGTAGAGATTTTCACTCTGACTTATGAATCACTGTTTAACATTTTGGTTTTGTTTAAGTTTTCCTCCTTTCTAAACTTTTAGTCGGCACTCTGGAGTTTATCCTTCTTTAAATGCAACAATTAGTAATCTCTGAAGATTTTTAATAATAATAATTGCTAAAAGCTCTAGAGTCACTTTATCTCTGCCCACCCTGGGGGCATTCGGATTTTCTGTCGGCAATCCGACAGTGTTTGTTAATAAAATTATTCCATCTAATTTAAATCTTTCTGGCATTTCAGAATGCTTTCTAAAATCTCACCCTTTTGAAGGGAAAGTATATAATTCTTTGCTATTCGGCATACCTTGGTTCGCCAGTGCACTACGTCCCTACAAGATACCGGCAATCACGCTCGGCAGGGAAAGAGCACTTGGCGATAGCTTGCCGAAGACCTCAGCTCACGCTGTGCTCTCCGTTAGCTTTACACAAGTCCCCACACATTTTAGGTACTTCATGGGCTTTGTGCAGTAAAATCTCTCTTTACATCGTTATTTCGTTATGGCTATGTGTTGGATTCTCTTCCTCTCTGCCTAAAATTGTTCCCACTCCTAAACCTACTTCATTTTTTTCTCATCATCTTCCCTCAGGTAGTGTTGACACTCAGTATTAACCCTCAAGGGCACAATATATATATTTAATCAGCTGTTGAATACATCGAAAGTTAGAACAGAATCCTTTATGTAGAATTTTGTAGAGTATTTAGAAGTTCCGTAAAAACCTTTTTCAATATTTTTATTCTTCGATTTTGGGAAATTTTGACTTCGTAAATATTATGTTTTTGAATTTAATTTTCCATTATATTCTTTGAGAGTGTGATTTTGAAGTAGTGGATTTTATCGTAACTCCGCCATAGCTGGTCCCAAGCCCGGTTGAGAAAGGAGGAGGGTGAATGGCTGGTTATTGGGCCTCGGTGGGGACACCAATGCTGAGTAGGTGTCTCTGGTAAATACTGAGAAATGCCCTAGTTGGGAGGCTCTGCCTAGCAATGCAACCAGCAAATCCCAGCCCATAAGGGAGGGGTGAGGGCGAGTTTCCGGCGCCTTAAAACGGGATAAGGGGGAACAACCCTGACAGAAAAGTCCAGTAGGCTCAGATGCTGTGAGGAGGCAGCCCCTCCACTGTGCTAGCTCACGTAGGGGTGAACACCCACGTCGGGTGAAGCTTTTCAAGTTCAGAGAACAAACGGAAGAGCCGGGCGTATAAACATGATACGACCCTGCGAGAAAAGGACATTGAGATGGGCTACTTCGAATCTAACTTCTCTGACAGGAAAGGAAGTAGAAATATTAAATGAAATGCAGAAATAAAAAATCCTTTGCTGGGGATTCGTGAAACAAAGAAGAAGGGTAGTGGACAAATGGCAATGGAAAAAGAATATACCTTGTGGTATTCCGGTGTAAATAGAGATCACAGAGCCAAAGAGGGAGTGGGAGTCATACTAAGTACTACACTCAACAACCAAGTGAGGTACTGGGAAGCAGTAAATTCCAGGATAATCAGAATGGACCTCAGCTTACAAGAGGACATCTCGATCATTCAGATATATGCACCCACTGAAGACAGAGGCGAAGCAGAGAAAGATGACTTCTACCAAGCCTTGCAGACAACAATTAACATAGCTCAGGATGGGAATAAACATGTCGTTGTCATGAGAGATTGGAATGCACGGATAGGTAATGAGTTTGAGGAAAAATATAGATGTGTTGGCAAATATGCGGCAGAAGCAGTTAAGAATCGTAATGGAGACAGAATTATTGAGTTTTGCGTAGATAATCCATTACTTATTGGAAACACTTTCTTTCCCCATAAGAAATGTCATCAGATGACATACGTAGCTGAAGGACGAGATGTAACGAGTGCTATAGACTATTTTACATACACAGAGAGTGCAAGATATGCAATCGATGATGTACGAGTTTTTAGAAGTGCGGAGATGAGTACTGAACCTCACCTATTAGTCATGACTACGCACTTCCGGACACCAAAGCCACAGAGACCCAGAAAGTACTCCAAGTTGAACATAGACCAAATTAATGATGAAGAAAAGAAGAGATATGGAGACGAGTTGGATCAGAGGCTGCAGGCAGCCAGAGGGAATATGGACATGAATTCAGCCGATCAAGTCTGGGAAGTACTAAGAGACATCATCAAGAAAACAGCACAAGACATATGTTGGATGAAGACAGTAGGAGGCTATCAGAAGAGAACTAGATGGTGCAATGAAGTGGTGCAGGAGGCAGTAAAGGAGAAGAAAGAAGCATGGAAGAAATTTGTACAAAGCAAGAGGAGGGATGACTGGGAGAAATACGTGGAAGCTAGAAATGTATCGAAACAAATTGTCAGACAAGCGAAAGAGGATAATTGGAAAGAATTTGGAGTTGAAACAGAGAAAAATTTTCCATGAAAATAAACGAAGGTTCTGGACATTTGTCAAAGGACTTAGAGGAAAATATGGGAAGAAAGTAAGAAGCATACAAAACAAAGACGGCATACTTAAAACCAAAGTAGAAGAAGTACTGGAAACATGGAGAGATTACTATGCAGAGGTGTTCGAAACTGAGAGGGATGAGATAGAGCAAGAGCAACAACTACAATCAGAAGAGATGGAGGATGATGATGATAATGATGATGAAGAAGAAGTAATCAGTAGATATGAAATTGACGACGCGATAACCAAAATTAAGAATGGTAAAGCATCGGGTCCGGATGATATAGCTCATGAATTAATTAAGAAAGGAAGTGATGAATTAAAAGAATGGTTAAGAATTTTGTTTAGCATTTGCTGGAAGGAAGAAATGATACATGAGGAATGGAAAAACAACATCATCATCCCAATCCATAAGAAAGGAAGTACAACAGATTGTCAGAACTAGCGAGCCATTAGCTTATCATCAGTTGTATTGAAGCTATACACGAGAATTGTAGAGAAAAGATTACGAAGACAGGTCGTCGTCCTTTTCTTCCGGATTCCCAGCAGCTGGCATAGGTTCTGGAACACCTGCGACTCGAAGTTCCTCCCTTGGTCGGAGTGCAGCTCCAAGGGTACTCCGTACCGGCTGACGAATTCCTTCACCAGGGTCTCTGCGATCGTCGCGGCTTCTTGGTTAGGAAGTGCATACGCCTCTGGCCATTTGGTGAAGTAGTCGCTGACGACCTTTTGTCTGGATGTCCTCATATTTTGGCTGGATGACAGCCGCTACTCCCTCAGCAGTTCCGTCGACGATTACGGCAGTGCTGACCTCTGTCCTGGCGGAAACGATGACGTCCTCTCTCAGCCTTACTCGTCGTGCGGTGATGGCTTCATGTGCCGGTTGCAAAGCAAGTTCCTCACTTCCGTAGTGCAGAGTGTTGGTACTTAGGTCCAAGATGATGTCGTTCTGGTCCAGAAAGTCCAGTCCGAAGATCACTTCGTTTGATACGTCAGCCACAACCACTGGATGCTTCACCGTCCGTCGACCAATGACGAACTCCAGTGATCCTTCGCCATGTACCGGTGCAGTCTCTCCAGTCGCGGTTATTAGCTGGAGGTTCCTTTGTGTGGGTTGCACTCTCCACCTCGGGATCACGGTGGGATTGACGATGGTCCTCAACGCTCCCGTGTCGATCAGCATGGGCCAGCTCACTCCGATGACGACTCCGTCGACCATCAGGCTGCTATTGTCCTTCCATAACTTCGTCACACGAACTTGGACTGCCGGGGCTGGACGACTGTCACAAGCCAACCTTTGCCCCCCCAAGGCTGGCTAATACTCATTTCCCGGGGCCACGCGGTTTTCAGACGACTGATTTCCTATCGGATACCCTCGGCGGCGGCGATCACCGCAGTGCTTGCTCAGATGGCCTTTCTTACCGCAGGCCCAGCAGGTCGGTAGTCCTCTTCCGGACCGCCTCTCCGGAAGTCTTTCGGTTGCGTCGTTGTTGGTGGCGCCACGACTATTGAAGAAATGGCCTAGCGCCTCCATCAATTCATCGGCCAGGGACTTAGTCTCGTTGGTTTTGGCCGGTTCGTCGACGTCCACTTGACGCACCCGCGCGCTCATTCTCGATGCCTGCTTTGCCGTCTCGAACTCAAGTGCGTGGCTCAGCGCATCTGCCAGGGTCTTATTGCGCGTGAGTCGCAGCGCTTGTTGAGTGTTCGAGTCCCGTAGCCCGTCGGTGAAGGTCTGCGTCGCAATCTGTTCTAGAAAGTCGGCCGGCGCTGTTGGATATGAGAGCCTTACGAGGCGCGCGATGTCCGTCTCGGACTCCTGCAGTGTTTCCGCGTTCTTTTGTACCCGGGTCCGGAGCTGCATCTGGTAGGCCTGCTGAAGATGGCTATCTCCATATCAGGACTCCATATGGGCGATTAGTGAAGCGTAGTCCTGGGATCCAGTCGGGATGGCCTGAAGGACGTTGAGGGCGTCCCCTCTGAGCGCTACTATGAGAGCTGTAGCCTTTTCCGTGCTGTTCCAGTTGTTTACGAAACAGGCTGCCTCGAACTGACGTAAGTAGGTGCTCCACGGGACCTTTCCGTCAATGGTTGGGGGCGTCACTCTGCTCTGTCCCGTTCCTGATATTCCCGGTGTACCTGTGGGCGGGCGTCGGCGCAGCTCGGCAACTTCCTCTTGAAGAGCGTTGAATCTAGCTTCCATCCCCGTCGGCGGGCGTTGGCTCAGCTCAGCAATTTCCTTTTGTAAAGCGTTGAATTTCTCTTCCACCCCCGTCAGCGGGCGTTGGCGCAGTTCGGCAACTTCCTCTTGTAGAGCGTTGAATCTCGCTTCCATCCCCGTCAGCGAGCGTTGGCTCAGCTCAGGATTTTCCTTTTGTAAAGCGTTGAATTTCTCTTCCACCCCCGTCAGCGGGCGTTGGCGCAATTCGGCAACTCCCTCTTGTAAGGCGTCGAACTTCTTTTCTACTGCTGTGACTTCCTCATGTAGGCCCTGGCAGACGGTGTTGACTTCCTGACGCAGACCCTGTTCCAATTTCTTGAGGTCCTCCGCTAACTTATTTTGACCATCTTCCATCTTCTTCTGGCCGTCTTCTAATTTGGTTTTCATGCCACTTAACTTTTCTAGCAATGCTGCCAATTGCGCTTCCATTTTAGTTTTTTGTCTTGTAAAGGGCATGCACTCACTGGAATATTAGAGAATGTGGTAAAATGACCTGCTCGGGTTTTGAAACCAGGACCTTCAGGTGTTGTGCTTGAGTTCGTAATCCAGCTTCTGACACCAGTTGATACGTGCCACCCCTTGTGGCAAGTTCGTTAGCTGGTTTACGGTGGGTAGAAGCCCAACACAGTGGTTCTTTTAAAGAAATAGTAGTTTTATTGCAGGTCTTAGCAAGTTACAGTTCACCACACAATAAACAGATACAAGCAATTAGCTGTCTTACAGAAGCTGCCTCTATGGAGCTCGGCTCATCCTTTCACTCAGTTATGCAGTTAATCCTACCGTAATGAGATCCGTGTCCTCAGCTAAAAGTAACGGCACTCTCCCTCAAGTAAACAATCCACACTCACTTGTTCTGAGTGTATGCTGTCTCGCCGTCTGTAGGCTAGGAAAACTGTCCACTACGTTTCGCAATCCACACAGTACTTCACCGCATGCAATGCCTCACTTGGGTTTCGCACGTCACGTCACCAACTACCGCATTGTCGCACTCGCTCAAAAACACTGACTCACCCTCGTTGACCAGGTCACTTTATATAGGAGGCTGGTGACTCAATGAATGCTTCTAGAATAGTCCAGGATTCACATCTTCTCGAGATTTCCATCACTAGCTGGGTCACGAATATTCTGGTCTATCCCTTTTGTCCTCGCAGCTCCGTTGCGTACGGCGCAGGTAACACACAGAGGCAGGGCATAGCCCGGAGCAGTGGCGGATCCAGAGGTTCACCTCGGAGGGGGCACTCTAGGATTTCAGAGTAGCTAGAGATAATGTGTAGTAAAATTACTAAATTTGTATTTAATCTACACACACTACCCACAACATTCAACCACCAGATTTTATAATTCTACAAGATTTTCATTATACAGTATTAAAATGGTTTATTGGTTTCAGTTTCAATAATACAAGTCATTGTCATTATGTAAAAAAAAAAACTTTTTAATTCTACAGAATATGTACTATACATTTCCATATTTTAATGCATATTACACAGTCTAATATGTATTAAAACATTTGCAACCATAGAGACTATCTGAAGACAATATACAAGTCTACCGTACTACACAAAAGTTACCAAATATGTACATAGTACCAACATTGTCAGTCACTGAGTCACTACTAGTGACATAAATATAAATACAAGAAACAATTGTATTGAATACTGATTGGGATTCTATTTGGTGACTATCCTAGGCAAAATACATGCCTATTACAAAATAAGATCCAGGACAATCCTTCGTTTACCCCCTTTAGAGAAACGTTCTAGAACGTTTTCAACGTCAACATTTATATCACGGTGAACAAATAACAGACACAAGCCATTCAGCCTTTCCTCTGTCATTCGCGTTCGTAGCCATGATTTGACAAGTTGCAGGCTGCTGAAAGATTTCTCTGCACTTGCAACACTGTCGATGTAGCGATTATATTAACAGTGTTGCCATTACATATTATAGCCTATGATAACAAACATTGACCACATTCATGAATGCAGGCAATACAGCAAATATTTTACTTGCAGTGCATTTTGAGAAACAATAATTTTTATCGGCAATATCAATGTAGCAGACAACTGGTTTTTCGGGGGGGGGGGGGCACTTGCCCCTGGTGCCCCCCTCTGGATCCGCCACTGGCCCGGAGCGGCTGTGACTCACGCGGCGAGGCGACAGAACAACCTCGCAGCCGTAACAGTATTATTATTAACTTGTAATGATGAATGTTGTGGATTTTAAATTCTTTGAAGTACTGCAAGTAAGTGAATCATTTCTTGAGTAGGAGAGAGATAGTCTGCTTATTTTAAATTGTTGAAAGAACGCATTGTTGTAATATTGAAGCACGAAAGATGGTAGTTTGAAGGGAAATCGAGTTCCAATCGGTCATGTCGACGTTTAATTTTTGTAACTGCTGTAAATAGTTGGTAGTTGTTGTTTTGGATTATATTCGTGCGAGTGCAACTGAGAAGTTATTTTACGACGTTGTTGGCTTATGTGAAGTTTTATTCCACACATTTGTTGTATGAGAAAGCTGTATAAGATGGAAGGTGCGTTAATTGATGTTAGAAAGTGACTATAGAAGGTCATGTATCGTCGGAAATTGCACGAATGAAGAAATTGCATTGAAGAAATATTTTATCATTATTCTTATTACCATATTCTATTTAACCTGATGTTGATAATTTAAGCATGAGCTAGGCTATATTGAACGGCCATGACTATCACGATTGAGAAACTTATAAGTAAGGTAATTAAAGTTGGTGGTTCCTTTTAAAAAAATTCATTAAGGCGAGTTATGGAAGTGAAAAGTCGCACACAATGTTACTATGTAGATGTCATAAGGGTGGTATAAATCATCTGTAAAAAGTTCAGATAGATTGGAAATAGTAACAGCTGACTTTTGTTCAATATAGACTAGTGTAAATCATTTTCATAGAGATAGGGTGGAGTTTTCATGTTGTAGGCCAATAGAGTAAAGTAAGTATTTGTATTTAGCTTAGATAAACCGAGTTTATGGTACTGATGTAATTTAGGGGTTTTATTTTTATTTATGATCTCCGGCAGTTTTTAAAAATAAAAATGCGGGTAGCATTACGGAACAAGTAGTTCCGTGAAGATCTAAATAGTCTATTTTCATATATACTACTAATATTAATTGCCTCTATCAACATACAAATTGTCAGTTTGATTGCTGTAATAGATTCGTAGATGTTGAGAACCGTCTAAATATTTTGGATGGTCACCATGCTGGATTTTTATATTATAGGTCTTAGATTTATGTACTATTACATGAAGATTATTGTGTAGGTGTTTTATTCAATTTTCAATCGCATGATTAGAACACAAGAAATAAAAGCGGGATTTTAAAATTTCGCTCAGTCGCCATCTTGCGGTTATGAAAATAATTTAAATGAATTATATGCCAGTCGATTAAAATTTGTATAAGCATTTACCGTATCAAGTTTCACAGCGATCGGATGGTTAAAACGCAAGAAACCTCCATTGGAATATTCAAATTTCACGTAGCCGCCATGTTGGATTTGTGCTCGCCAGGTTATTGAACGTCCAATAGGTGAACCTATGCTTATATCCTCTATAGACTTACACAATTTCAGTCTGATTGCTGTAGTAGATTAATAGATATTGAGAACCGTTTAAATATTTCGGATGGTGGCCATGTTGGATTTTAATATATGTAGGCATTAGAGTTATGTGCCGGCCCCGTGGTGTTGGGGTAGCGCGCCTGCCTCTCACCGGGAGGCCCCGGGTTCGATCCCCGGCTCCGTCAGGGATTTAAAAAAAACTGACGTGAGGTTTGGAACGGGGTGCACTCAGCCTCGTGAGGACAATTTAGTAGCTATCTGACAGTGAGACAGCGCCTCGATCACGAATACCAAGATTAACGGCCGAGGGGACCCGACGCGCTGATCACGCGTCTCCCCAATATCTGCAGGCCAAATGGCTGGGCAGCGGTCGCTTGGTCGGCCTTAGTCCGTCATGGGCTGTATAGTGCCAGGGGTTGACATAGAGTTATGTACTATTAGATGATGATTGTGTACGTTCATTATGCAAATGTTGATTTCGATCGCATGATTAGAACACAAGTAATAAAAACTTGAAAATGAAAATCCACAGCCTGCTTCCAGTCTCCGACAGGGTCAGGAATGGAATGAATGAAGCCCCCATCTAGCGGCGAGGATATGAACTGTACCGGCTGCCGAGGCCTGACGCACTCCCCTGGGACAATGATTAAATGAATGACAGATGAAATGAAATGATAGTGGAGAGTGTTGCTGGAATGAAATTTTGTCAGGGTAAACCGGAGTACCCGGAGAAAAACCTGTCTGCCTCCGTTTTGTCCAGCACAGATCTCACATGGAGTGACCGGGATTTGAACCACGGACCCAGCGGTGAGAGGCCGGCGTGCTGCCGCCTAAGCCACGGAGGCTACTTAATTTTCGAAATTCGAACAGCCGCCATCGTGAGGTTACGTAAAAACAATTGAACTAAATTAGATACTAGTGCATTACAATGTATATAAACATTTGCTGTACCAAGTTTCATTGCGTTTGGATCATTAAATCGCGAGAAAAGTCTATTTTTAAACTTTTAAATTCGCTTGGCCGCCATGTTCGTTTTTTAGTTAACCGGTTTTTGAAAGTCTCATAGATGAACTTCCAGTAGTGCCTTTTATCTCCGTGCAAAATTTCATGGTGATACCGGTAATAGTTTCAGAGATATAGAATGCCGGTGAAATATTTCGCACAGCCGCCATCTTGAGATTATGTAAACAATTGAACGAAGTTAGATGTCGGTGCTTTACAATGTGTATATACATATTCTGTACCAAGTTTCATTGCGGTTGGTTGCTTAAATCGCGAGAAACGTCTATTTAAAAGTCGCAAATTCGCTTGGCCGCCATGTTGGTTTTGTAGTTACCAGGTTTTCAAAAGTCACATAGGTACACTTCTAGTAGTTCCCTTTATCACCGTACAAAATTCCAGGGTGATATCGGTAATAGTTTCGGAGATATTGAATGCTGGAGAAATACTTCGCATAGTCGCCATGTTGGATTGGTAAGACGTAACAAAATTTGAAGGACACGGTCGGGGTCGCCCGGAATAGTGCTATAAACTTACCGAGTTTCATTGAAATCGCTCTAGCCGTTTAGAGGTTATTAGGGGGGACACACAAAAATTCCTCAAACACACACACGCACGCACACTCAGACAGACACACGGACAAAAGGTGATCTCATAAGCCTAATTTTTTCATAAATGAAAATTGGCTAAAAATGGACTCAGTTTTAATTTTATTTTGAGATCGAGGTTTAATATTTATCTCGTTATTTAATTTTGTCTTTGTTAATGGATGGGAGAGTCTAGTTAAAATTAAATTTTGTATTTTCTAATAAATCCTTTTAGGGGATTTTAACGCCCAAGTGGGGAGAGAAAATAAGTTCAGGCATATAGTGGGATGCTACCCGGCTCATAACAGAACGAACCAAAATGGCATCAGGCTCATTGAATTATGTCAGGCACACAACTTGGTCTTAAAATCGACTAGCTTTAAGAAACTGCCGAGAAAACAGAAGACATGGATATCACCTAATCCCCTCCTCGGAGAATTCCAGTTGGACCATGTTGCAATAAAGCGGAAGTTTCATAAGGAAATTCAAAATGTTAGGGTTCTCCGAGGAGCTAACCTTGACTCAGACCACTACTTGTCAAAAGTTAAACTGAAGATTATTCCTAGGAATAACTTTCAAAGGAACAACCGTATACGAAGAAGATATGATCCAAACAAAATTAAGGAGAACATGGAAGAATGGGACACATTAACCAGAGACCTAGAAGGCCAGGACTGGAGGCAGATGGAGAAGAGTCTTCTAACCAAGGCAGAACAACTTGCTCCTGTTACAAAGACGAAGAAGCATAGATGGTGGAACAACGAGTGTGATAGACTACTTGATCTGAGGAAGAAGGCGTGGCACGTTTGGCAAACCAAAAAGGACGAGAGTACCTGGCAACACTTTGTGGAAACCAGGAAGATGGTGTCCAAGGGGATCAAGAAAGTAAAGAAGGAGCACGGCGACCAACTACTCAGGAAGATAAATGATGACTTTGCGAAGAACAATATGAGAAACTATTTTCGGGTGTTCAAGGAAAACCTAAGCAGATATGACCCCCCAACTCTCCAACTTCAGGACGAAAACGGAAACGTGGCATATAGTAACAGGGGTAACTGTAAAATTCTAGCCGGCTACTTTAAAGAACTCCTAAATTGCGATGAACCACTCCAAAAGATCTGTTTCGATTGTGGACCAAAATCGTCTCCCAACCATGATTCTAAACCCCCGTCTGTAAGAGAGATTCAGAAGATACTGACTCGTATGGAAAATGTCAAGGCATCTGGAGAAAATCAGATAACAGCTGAATTATGGAAGTATGCCAGTGAAGATGCGATTGGCTCACTCCAAAGCTTTTTGAGGAGATATGGAAGACAGAGATCATTCCAGTGGAATTGAAAATGGCCCTGATACACCCTCTTCACAAAAAAGGTTCGAAATTGGATCCTAGCAATTACCGAGGGATCTCACTGCTGGACGTGACATACAAGATATTTTCAAGAGCGTTATTAGAAAGAGCAGAACCACAGTTGGACTGCCAACTTGGGGAGTATCAAGCAGGGTTTAGAAAGGGGAGATCTTGCGCTGAACAAATTTTAAATCTCAGAAACATTATAGCGTACCAGAAGCAGAGGGCGAAACCGTATATAGTGACCTTTGTAGACTTCCAAAAAGCTTACGATTCCATCGACAGAGAGTCGTTGCTAAATATTTTGGAAGAGTTTGGCCTGGACAGGAAAACCCTAGCCCTCACAAAGGAGACGCTCACGAATACGTCCTCTAAAGTTAGATTCATGGGCGAACTGTCTGAACCATTTGAGATCAGAACAGGGGTCCGGCAGGGGGATGGTCTCTCCCCCCTGTTGTTCAACTGTAACACCGTAATTAAGCCAGAGGCACTCTTTGAAGCAGAAACACTAGTCTTGAGGAGACAAAGTTATGAAAGAATGGAATGCGAAAACACGAGGGGGAATACGTCTAGGAACAAAAAACAAAGGAATCACGATTAAGTGTTTGGCCTTTGCTGACGACTTGGCGCTGCTCGCAGAAACATGGGAGGAAACCAAAGAACAAATCACAGAATTACAAGAGATCGCGGGGAAAATAGGACTTAAAATTTCCTTTGAAAAAACGAAAATTATGTAAAATAGTTTGGATGTGCCCAAGAGAGTTACAGTAGGAGCTAATAAAATCGAGGTGGTTAATAGTTTCAAATACTTAGGAGAATGGGTCGACTGGAATAACCTTGAAGGAAAAATAATGGAGGCGAGAAGAATCAAAATGGAACTAGCCTTCCAGAAAACCAAAAATACATACAATAAGAAAACCCTCTCCTGGAACACTAAAATAAGGCATTATAACACCGTAATTAAGCCAGAGGCACTCTTTGAAGCAGAAACACTAGTCTTGAGGAGACAAGGGCAAATGGAAAAATTGGAAATCAAAGAGAGAAAAATTTTGAGGAAGATCATAGGTCCTAAATTCCAAAATAACAAACAAGTTTTCTATAGGAACGACACCCTGTATGTGAAGTCGGAGAGAATTTCAGATACCATACGGAAAAGGAGGATTGATTTCTATGGACACATCTACCGGATGAATCCTGCCCGATTAACCAAGAAAATCTTTGACTTCTTTTCCAAAAAGAAGATCAAACCTAATTGGTTTACGGAAGTGGAAAAGGACCTGCGAGAGCTTCAGATTACTGAAATCATGTTGATGAATGGTACAGCCAAAACCGTGACCAAAGACAACACTAAGAAGTTCCAAGCCAGAGCCGTCTCCAGAAAACCGATGCAGATATCACAAGAGGAAAGAAAGAGGAGATCAGAGAGAATGAAGAAGTATTGGGAGAAAAGGAGAGCACAAGCATCTAAGAAGTGATTGATCTGACGTACCCCAAAGTGGATGATTCGAGAAGAAGAAGAAGAAATAATAAACCGTAGGACTTAATCTGCAAGAGAAGAGGAAGGTACAACCCCCATGGCTTCAAGAGGTCTATCAAGACTTAAAAAGGGCAAACATAGGATTAGTCGAAGTGTAGGACAGGACAGGATACAGATCTAAATTTGCAAGTGTGAAGGATCCCCCCGAAAAAAGACTCGCTCTTTTAGTGGAAGAACGATTGTGAAGGAGCCAACGAATGAAAGATCTCTGGCAGGAATCTAAACAACAAGGCAGAAACACCTTGAAGAAGATGAAGACCTGAATAATGGTTGTGTATTTGTAGTCCATAGATGGCTGTATCAAAATAAATTAAAAAAACCGTAGGACACGAGTTTTTTTTATGCTATCCATCGTTTTTATAGAGACCATGCGTTATTGATGACTAGTAATTGAATCGACCGGAGATGAAAAGCATTAAGCCAGTTTTCACTACATTTCATGAAAATATAAAACGTCATTGACAGAACAGAACTCAACAAACACACTACGGCATATTAGTCATTTATGTTGTGTTAGCGGAATATTAATTTTAATTTAATAATCATATTTTTCAAATCGATTTTTAAACGTGATTAGGGTGGGGCCCAATTACGAGAGAAATGCTCATTACTTGAACAATGAAAATTGAATTTGATTGAGTCAAATACCACGAGGAATGAAATTTAAAATGTGAATTTTTGGAACGTTAAAACCTTCTAATATTACGAATGCAGAAGAAGGCTGACACTGCATGACGTAGTCCGGCATCAGCGGACCGATACGCGCAGGAAAAAGATGAAGAGTACCACCCACGTAAGATGACCACACCTTTAATTAATAAAAACTGATTCAACGAACGGATTTTTATCCGCAGGAGTGTTTTCGGACATTTAAAATATTCCGCTCAAGAAGGTGATTTTTATAAAATGATGCGAGCGCGGAAACAAATGTTAGATGCCGAAAGTGCTTTAGGAACTAGATTTCAAGCCGAAATAGATATAAGGCCACGCGAGCCGAGTGTAACTGAAATCATCGGAGAGCCTGAAAGTGGCACGTTACGTTGGAAGGAGTCATATCGTGGACCCTGAGGGGACACTACGTCAGTTAAATCGTGGACCCGTGGGGGACACGTCATGTTAGTCCACCTCTTGACTCCAGAGGGGAAACACTATGACATTGTATATCGAGATCCCAGTGGAAAACCTCGACCACATTATAGTCAGTCATCGAAACCCAGGCGGGTTGATACGCCGAAGATATAGTATACGTTATACTCCAAGTTTAGTTGAACTACGATAGAGGAAGTCACGTAGGTAGAAAGAATCGCGTTCGGACCTAAGTGAAGTCCACGTTATTACACGAAATTAACAGTACGAAAGTGACATAGGACTCAAGTGAGGACAAATCGTGAATAGACGGACAATTTGAATCCCGACGAGTGCAAATTCAGTCGAAGTATTAGGAGTTTGTGACCAGGCGTTGGCAGACAATAAGACAGTTCTCTTCCGAAACCTAGAGAGTTTAAACTGCGCAAGTCTACAACGACAGAAACATTAGTTCGAGACCGAACGATACTTCAGTACCAGTTTGCCGTCCAGGGGGACCTAGCAGTCGTAGAGACAGTACGAGAGAGGGACGTTAGAATCCTAATAGTACGAGGGAAGAAGGAATAGATCGTCATCCAGGGAACGTGTTGGGAGGCCACCTTATATGCGACCCGAGATACGGCAAAGACTATTAGGCCTACACGTTTGTGGTGTAATCATCTATTTAAATAACAAGTGTATAGGACTAGTATTCAGAGCGTTTTAATACGCGTGTGTTTTTAGTGAATTATGTAGGGAAAAGGAAATATTTCAATTAAGTGTCCCAAGTGTAATGGGAAAAATTATTAGTATGAGTGTCAATATGTTAATGATAAATGTTATACATTCGTGTTAAGTTGAAAGTGTAATTATGTCGCCCCACAGTGCCAGTATGATGTGTTAAGTTTGGCGCTGATAGGCGAAAAGCTTCACAGAATTGGTTGTAAACCGCCGGACTATAGAAAAGACTGTGGGTCTTATGGGCTTATACATTTAACGGACCCCCCCCCCCTACACTGGTTTTGTTACCTCACCTTTTATCATGAAGGAACACTGAACATATATATTTTACGTCATAATAGCTTCCTACAATTATCTGCCAATTGATTACCATTGTTATTGCATACAAGTATCGTTTATATTACGTCTTAGTTATTTAAAATTTTTCGAGGTTTGCACGCTGGAAAGAAGAGCCACGTCCCGCGCTGCATGCTCGCCCGGAGTGGAGCACGTGCTCAGTTCCGCCGGCAACATAAGTTTTGAAGCACTATCTGTCATTGGTGTTACTGTTGTGTGTCTTATTTTCTGTTCGATCGAAGCGAAATGGCTGGTGTTTTGGTGAAACGAAAACGAGGTGTGACGCTGAGAAGTAAGAAGAGGACAAGCGTCGTAAACGTTTTCAATTATTTAAAGAGCAGAAATCCCGGCCAAAGTGTGTTGGATCGCCGAAGAAACTGCTGTTGCTACAGGTACATTCAGATCATTAGTGTTCAAACTGCGCAGTGAATCGGCTTGTGGCCCCCTGGTGACACCTAATAAGAAGCAGAGGAGAAGAGTGAAAAGACAATAGACAATAGACAATAGAAAAGACGAAATTTAGTAATTTTGTTAAAAGTGCTATAAGGCGAAAGGTGCATGGTTTCTTTTTAAGAAATCAGTCACCGACATTATCATCTGTGAACGGCCGTGAATGCAGATCCCGAACTTTCGAATTTTAAAAGAAGCACGTTTCATGCCCTTCTAAAAGATCTTGGTTTCGTTTACGAAAAGCGTGGTAGCAAAGCTCTTATGTTGGAAAGAGACGATCTAGTTGCTTGGCGCCATAAGTATTTATATCAAATAAAGAAATTTCGAGCGGAGAAGGGGAATATCGTATACACAGACGAAACCTGGGTAAACACGGGACATTGCATTGAAAGACACTGGCAAGACAGTACAGTTAAGTCAACAAGGCAGGCTTTTCTGGCTGGACTTTCCCCTGGCTTAAAGGCACCAACAGCGCGTGGGCCCCGCTTCGCTATTGTCCATACAGGTAACGAAGGCGGCTTTGTGTACGATGCAAAGTTAGTATTCCTGTGTAAAAAGAATACCGCCGATGCGCACGACGAAATGGATGGAGAATGTTACGAACATTATTTTAAACACCAGTTACTCCCCTCGGTCAGTAATTGTGCATGACAATGCATCGTACCACAGTAGGAAGAAAGAGCGCATTCCGACAATGTCATGGAAACGGCAAAGCATGCGAGAATGGCTTACTTCCAAAGGTGTCCATTATGAAGACTACATGTTCAAGAAACATCTTATGGAACTTGTGACTTCCATCAAATGAAATTATGACGCCTATAAAATAGACGAATGGCGAAAGAACTGGGACATGAAGTGCTTCGCCTACCTCCGTATCACTGTGAACTGAACCCCATTGAACTCGTGTGGGCTCAAATTAAACGTTATGTAGGAATGAATAACACAACATACAAAACGAAAGACGTAGAAAAATTGATTCACGATTCTTTCGGAATTGTTTCAAATCAAAACTGGAGTAATTACGTAGACCATGTGAAAGAAATAGAAGTCAATTTATGTGGAAGGCAGATGAGCTGCAGGAAAACATTGAGCCCTTCATAATTCAATTGGAAGATAGTTCAAGTGACATCTCTGATAATAATGACCGTGATACCGATTTGGATATGGAAGGGATCGAGCCACTGGCGGCCGAGTGAAGGATTACATGGTACGTAGAACGACTGGAAAGCCCAAATTAAATATCATTTATTGTTTTATTATTTTTATTTTATTATTATTATTATTATTATTAGTTATATAAGTACTGCCTTGTCCCTCGTAAGAATACTAATGGGGAGGATAGAATCTGTTATATATTCCTATCGCGCGCAGGCTATTAACAACGAATGAACTCGTCATGTAGGATATGAAACAGCTCATTGATCAGATGATTTGTGCGAGGCATTATATTTCTTTATTCATGGAATGTCCCGACGAGCACACTTTAAGGTTTGTATACTTGGCCATGACCTTAATTAAGGTACAGTCCCAGCATTTCTCTGGAGTGAAAATGGGAAACCACGGGCATCCATCTTCAGAACTGCCGACAGTGGGGTTCAAACCCAGTATCTCCCGAATGCAAGCTCACAGCTGCGCGCCCCTAACCGCACGACTAACTCGCTACAATATTACAAATATTAATCAAAACAACATGAATAAAATTGAAGAAACTAAATTAAGCCCAACTAATAACAAAAGATGATCAACAGTACCGTATTGCTGACGTAAAAATAGTTAACATCGTCAGCATACATACGAGAAGGAAGGAAGAGTTGTACTCTCGACATCTATCAATCATTAATGCAAAATGAATGTCGTTATTGGTTCTGTTCGCTTATCCAATACGTTAACACCTGCAAAACTGCTCCTTCCAGGGCGTGTTCTATTTCAGGGGTTGTGTTGTGTCGCTAACTTATGAAAGCCCAGTACTCGATGCGCGTATGACGTCAGCGCTACCTCTGCCTAGAGTTAGCAACACTGTCGCCATAAGGCGCCACAGTCCTTTCTCAACGCTGGATGCTCGGTGAGTACCGATGATTTAATTATATTTGTAACATCATGCATCATAGTAGAAAAACACCATTGATGAAAACATCATTGTTGAATTTACAGTATGGCAAATGTCAGTGTTAAAGTACTGTATGTATTGTAGAAGTCGATCATATTTCTCGTGGTTTTGTAATCGCTTCGGGCCCTCACATTGAGCGTACAAGTGTAACGTTAATTAGTGCCCCACACGTTGAACGACAAATGTAATTGTTATTTAATGCCGCATGTTGGCAGCGACAATTGTAGCAGTTTTGCTAGCCCACACGTTGAGCGACAAGTGTAGCAGTTAATTAACCCTAACTGTTGGGTGATAAATGTAACTGTTTACCTTTGCCTAAGCTATGTTGTTTTAATGGGCGCCAAGACCTCAACGCAATGTTGAAATCTAAATTTGTATTTAACAACGTCTAGCTCTGGTAGAACACCTTCAATAATCTATTCACTCAGATCGTGGTATGATTTGATCATTGACCCAACAAACAATTGTATCAGGAGAAGGAATTGGTCTATATCTAATGCTACCTACTGAAAGCAAAGATTGCATTGTAAAAGAAATGAATTTATTATATAAAACAAGTATTGCAAAATTAATAATAATAATAAGTTTAAAATTTAAATTGGAGCGTTGCGATTTTAATATTACCGATAGAAAATTACGTGAAAACGGAGTCTGATAAATTATTGATTTTACTCTTATTCCCAAGCTATGAAGTTACTGAAATATTGAATATAAAACAAAGAGAAACGAGAGATTGCGTATTTCTGCGTCATTCGCGCTTAGCACTGGAAATGGCCGAAGCCTTTCCCTCGTACTGGATGATGCTGTGAGCTTCCCACAGTCTCCTGGACGTCGTCATCTCGGTCGATATTTGATGATATACTTGTAGATTTGGTGACTTTATGGTCCTAATATCGGAGCCATACCCTCGTACAACCACACTGGTTAAGTTGTAAACGGATAGTTCTCCACTCCACGGAACATCGGAGCGACACCCACTTGCAACCGAACTAGTCAAGTCTTTCACAGATTGTTCTCGTTCCACGGCGCGCTGAACGATATATGCACACGTCGGCTCCCCACTCCAGTACCGACTTCTAGCTTACGTGGTCTCCACTGATTGGCTCTGCCACCCCGCTACTTCCCCTTCTCTGGCTCATTACACACGGCACGCCGATTATGAAGTCGATTTCCGTTCAAACTATCCGCCTTTTCTTGACGCTGCAACCCAAGCTTGCGTAATACTTCTTGACAAGAATCAGCCCGTATCTGAATTTCCAGTGAGTCATGTTTCTCATAATATCCTAACTGACGAAACTCCGTAAAATTCCGTAATCACATAATTTTCTATGATATTGTCGTTCGTAATAATTTGCTTGATAGCGTTTTCTAAGACATAGAAAACCGATCTGTATGCTTATTATTTTTTATAAAATGCTCCGAAAATATCTTAATAATAATTATAATAAATTAATAATAATAATAAATTAACATGAAAAATTCTCTTGGCTGAACAATTTGCCGCGTAAATAAATATAGAATGGCTTCCTACTGACTTATGCCAGTGGCATAAAAACCCCTCGAAAAACACGTTACAGTTTGTACAAATGAATTAAGTGTTTTGCAAATCCCTATATCCCTATATATATTATAATTGTGAAAGTCTGTGTATGTGTTTGTGTGTTAGTTTGTTACCTCTTGACACTAAAACGGCTGGACGGATTTGGATGAAATTTGAAATGGAGACAGGTTATACCCTGGGATAACATATACTGTAGGGTGCCTTTCATCTGGAAATAAATCATTGTTTCCGTGGAACGTGCAACATAACTAAAAAGTCACCAAAAATACTCAACCGGGACAAAATATCGAAGTTGTCGCATAAAGACCGGACAAAGCTCATTTTACGCCCCTCGATGCAAGAAACAATACTCGGTGGGTCACCGAAAACCACATTTGTAGGCCGTAAAACCAACAGTTTCAAAGATATTCCCAGAAAACTATCTTCGCTCTGATTGATGAACTAAATCGCAAGTCCGTTTCCATAGCAACACTACCTCAAGGTATGACATCCGATTTTCTATATATCCCTATAGGAGGCAATGCCAATCCATTTAATATCTTTTTCAAGATATATATAAACCCAATAAGAACAGGGTAGCACGCCTGCCTCTCATCCGGAGGCCCCGGGTTCGATTCCCGGCTCCGTCAGAGATTTTAGACACTGACCTGAGGGTTGCAACGGGGTGCACTCAGATTCGTGAGGAAAATTGAGTAGCTGTCTGATAGTGAGGCAGCGCCCCGGTCACGAAGAACATGATTAACGGCCGAGGGGACATGATGCACTGACCACGCGTCACCATAATATCTGCAGGCCAAATGGCTGGGAAGCAGTCGCTTTATAGGCCTAGGCCCTTCATGGGCTGTAGTGCCAGGGGTAAAAAATAGGGGAAGCGCCTTCTAATACCACCTTTAAGTTTTAAACACTACAGAAGCGGCTACTAAATAAAGGTAGCGATACAGCTACGTTCAATTTCATAAACACTGGGCTCACAAATCCGTATAGTTAAGTACAAATATCAGTCTGGTCGTTGTTTCAGTAGCAACGAAGCTCTGTGGCGGCTATTGCCGATTCCGTAACACTTAATAATACTGTATAAGGCATCCCACCGTAATATACCTCAATGTGCACTTACAAAATTGTGAACCAGTCTATTTTACTGAAAAGAATTTCTACGAGCGAGTAGCCACTCTGGCTAAAACCACACTCACTACCTTTTCCAAAATTTACACAAGACATGATTATTAAAGCCCTCTTCTGTATGTTGAGGTGCAGAGATATACCTCATGGGAGGATACAATAAAATGTTGCAAATCTGAGTTCAAGGAACTGCTGTTCAGAATAGGCCTTGTGTTAAATCTGCAGAAGCTTTCGGTACAGGTTATGCGGCCCATGTTCGTAACATGGAATGTTTTCCACTGACAATGCAGCTACGCCATGTGCGAGGGCAACGCATTTCAAAGATCTCTAAAAACACAATAATCAGGAAATTGGAGAGAAATTTAAAGTGGGAGCGAAGATTCAAGGAGAAATAATTTCATCTTTGAGATTTGCTGATGACATCGTCATCTTGGCCGATATGTCAGAGGATTTGAACGAGTTTTTGAATGGTATGGACTCCGTCTTGAGGAAAGAATTCATGATGAAAATCAATAAATGTAAAACAAAATTATTGGAATGCGGCCGAAATAAATACGAAACCTCTATGGACATCAAATTGGCAGGTGAAACGCTCCGGGAAGTAGGAGACTTCTGTTACTTAGAAAGCAAAATATTCTGTGATGGACTCAGGCAAGGAAAGCATTTCTACAGAAAAGGAATCTGTTGACATCGAATATACTGTAGATTTAGGTATTAGGAAGTCATTTTTGAAAGCTTTTGTCTGGAGCGTGACACTATAAGGAAGTGAAACTTGGACTAATGGTGCAGCAGAAAAGAGCAGAATTGAAGCGTTTGAAATGTGGTGTTACAGGAGAATGATGAAGATCCGATGGGTAGATAGGGTAACAAATGAAGAGGTATTAAGACGAGTGGGAGAGAAGAGATGTGTCTGGCGACTGCTAATGAAGAGAAGAGATAGGTAGTGTGCCCATTCAACAATGAAATATGCAAATCACAGTTTGCCAGCAATGCTCAATCGGGAGTATCGGGGTTCATGGTTTGTTCTCCCACTCTGTGACTTACACACTTTGGATTAAGCAGAGGATACACTTCCAAAAATAAACAAAAATCAACTCCTACTATTAAAACATTTAATTGTCCAAATATATGGCGCTACAAAAATTAAACAAATAAAAATACTGACACTCCACTTCACACTTGTCCAAAATGGAACAAGGAATACATATTAAACAATTATAAGATCATAATAACTGGTTTTCCATAAACCAACTAACGTCTACTAAGTTTCACTTCCATATGGTGCCCTTTTAAATTCATTAAAATCAAGAGCTCCAAACGGCTCGGTAATGTTTACCTACACTGTGTTATCAATTTAATACACATCCATTACTATTTACATGATATCAAAATTACCAAAGGTTGGTTAATCATCACTTAATTTTGGGCTTTCACAATGCTCATATGTTACCATCCCTCTCTCTCAAGTTAACAACTCACTACTGTGATTGGGAAAAATTTGCGTACTCCCGAGCTACAGAAGACTACTGAACAAGTCAAAATTAAGATTACTCCCGGAATCTAATGTCTTCAATAGAACTCGTGAATCACTGAATCATATACTAATTAAGTTAGGGATTTATCATTATTTGTCTTAAAAGACCCTTATATTATAAGAAAGCAACGATCTGAACTTTGCAAGCGGTAATAATTTAGATAAAGGAACCTCGGTTCAAAGACCAGGTCGTTCAAACAATCTCTAAACACTCCTGTGTATTATATCTCAAACAGACCGTTCCCCGACCTACCGCAATACATCGAGGGTGAGGGTCTAGCCTTGACTACTTAGCGTGATTTATTGCAGGGAGACAGAGAGTTCACAGTCTCGCTGCTACAAGAGACTGGCTACCATCAGCTTTCCATACAGCTGTTTCAAATGCGATTCTCTGAATGACAAGGCTTCTAATACAGATTCTAAAACAACATATTTAGGCTCAACAGACCTATTCTCTTGGCTTCGGTATATAATAATTATGAAGTGTCCTCATTGGCGGGTAAGAAAAATTCAATAATACAACCAATATTAAGGGGCTTCAAGACGGACTACTCTGAGTTCGATCCTTTCAAATGCCTCGGGAACAGTATCCCCAATTGTAGGACTTATAACATTTGCGACTTAGGGCAGGCCTTGCCTTATACCTGCGCTCATAATACAACATAATAGCACCCTTTTTCCCATACAACACACAATGCCTCGTGATCACTATCACAACTTTTGAGGACTTATCACAGTTCAATTACCACGACCAACTGTCCTTCATAATTAGTTTTCCCGAGCATTTCAACGCATTCCTAGCGTGACAAATTACTTCAATGCGCTACATGGCGCTTATACATTAATTAGCCAAGTTGCCTTCAAAGAAATAAATTCAAAATCAACGTTTGATCTACATCTCAAAATATATATTACTCTTCTCCCTTGACAATAATCATTTTTACCATAAGAACATGTATTCATAACATGTATTAATTCATCTAAAGGAGCTCGGAAGCTACTACTTTCAATATAAAATTCATCAAAATATTCATTCATTTATATAATAATAATAACTATTATTATTATTATTATTATTACGCTTGCTTTCTCATATTTATATTATTTATCAATTACTCTGATATTTTACTGAATACATTCCCCAAGGGATTCATTTACATTTCACATATTTATTATCATTATTCTCAAATTAATCGTTCAGATCGCGCACTCATTCTTTTACTTGTTATTCAACATCCCTACTCTCTCCTTCATGAGGATTATACGCAAATCTTCCCAAACACATATCATAATGAAATAGTTACTCACATGATTGTACGGTCAGCGACCGAATCCTCCAGCGATGGAACATTTTTGCCCACTCACTGCTTTTTAAGCCATTTCCATGGTTACACTTACACTCAATGACACTTCTTTAACAGCACATAAAATATCTACCTTAATCACTTGGAATATAATGAATACCATTTTGTATTCGTTACACTTAACACAATACAAATTCACTAAAAATATTACAATCAAAAAATTTACTATATTTACATTACATAACCATTTTATCACTTGGGCGTTAATTATTCGCCTTACATACGTGATTTCTTTTCTTTCCCGTTTCCAAGGGTGGCACTTATAGAACGTCGGCTTCCTAATCTGACGAGATGATGGAAAGTCTCGATCGAACTACACCTCACTGGAACGGCTGATCTCCAAATCCGGGGTTTGACTATGAGCTTCTATACTTTACTGCACGATGTCGTTTCTTGCTAGACGCTAACTGGATCGTCTAGATAAAAGTCTGTCCTTAATGTATTACTATTACGGCCGCTTGAATAGTTTATCGGTGACCTAGTAATTTCCTTGAATTACTTGCTATTACTTTGATTCGTAGCTTATTGGAGTTCTCCCCAATATTTACTGCTCATTTGTCTACTTAGACAAAGCCTGGAACTACAATTCCTAATTCTTATCGTCCTGCGCCCTAGTCCCTACCTTTCCGGAACACTAGGCGTTACTTATTTCGTTCTACCCTGATCGGGTTCCTTAACGTCGATAGAACTGTTTATTTCACTTCGGCCGATAACCTAGATGTTAGGCCCCTTAAAACAACATTATTTATTTCACTTCCTTGGGTACTTCGAAACCTTATGATGCGTTGTTTCTTTTACTGAACTATTATTCGAGTACCTATCGGCTGATATTTCTTCAAGTCCACAGCCTAACTTTGACCGTACTAATGAACTTTAACGATAATTGTCTGAAGCATGCCGATATTATTCCTTTACTAGGATTCTAATGTGTCTCCACACGGCGATACAAATGACGATACTGCTCGGCCACTCCCATACGGGGTGCTCGTTGGTGATACAGCGTATCACGACCTCTCAAGGTCTGGTAAAGACTGCATGCTCTCCCTGGCTCAGCCAGGGTTTATGTACAAATCGGCGGCAAAAAGATAAAATCCGCGTCTTCTCCAGCACTAACTTTTGAAGTAATAGACGTATAATTTTGAAAAATATATCTCTGGAACGCTCTTGTTCTAAACTGGTTTCTTTGATCATGAAAACCGATCGCACAATTCCAAGATATTAAATAATTTTGCTCTTCAGATACGTGGGTGTTGCGGTTTATTTTTCCATCCCTACCAACTCTGGTCTCGGGGAATTACTAACGACGTCATGCCACGTCGGCACTTCTTTCCTGTGCAAATATTATAAACTTTTTCCCCATACAAAAATCTCTATTCCAGAATGATCAACAATGATGTGTTTCTTTTATTAATTAAATGCTCGCAAATGGCTTAATTCTAATTATTTCTCTTCTTGCGCAATTGCGAGGTTGTCATTTTATAGCTAAGTAAGGTCTATTTCCGAAACCTCTTCTCTCTTACACAGCGTGGAAAGTTTTTATCGTTCTATTAATAATCATGAGCCAGCTCCTTATCGATGCGTCAAGCATGATCTCACGTCCGCATGACTAGTGGTCACCTATTCTTGCGCCACGTTGTAACAGCCCACTTCTAAAATCTTCCCAAGTCATTCTAAAGACTGTATTATTTCCTCTCGTCTTTTGCGATTAAATTATGGATTCGACGCTTGAACCAATAGCTCATGGGTTCAAATCTCCCCTCCTTAGATAAATAAATTTTCGAAATTTTGAGGAAATTTATTTAAGTATTTTTCCTAGACATTTTTATTCTCTCAGTGTCGAAGTCATCATAACATCCCGCAGTACCTCTATTTTCTTTTCTGATAGAATCCCACAATAATTCGGGTTTTCCAATTTTTTAAAGTCATATCCGGTATTGGTGTAGGTTGAGCACGCGCTGTCCCTACCCGTTCTTCCTTTCTTATTTTTCTGGACTAAAAGTCTACAGAACGTAATCCTTCATTACGGGTGAGGTCTATCCCTACCCGTTTCTTTCTTTCCTCATTTTCTCTCCTTAAATTGAAATTTTCTTCTTCAATAAAATCAATTATTTCTCTTAGCTCCAAATACGTTTGTTCTAGTTCACATTCACAATTGAATGGTTGATCTCTATTTTCTTGTTCTAACTCACTCCTGTTTGTATCAAAAGTGGATTTATCATCTCTAAATTGTTCCATAACCAGGGCCTGTTCATTTGCTTCATCGAAGTCTTCGGGAGGGTAATATACTTTCATGTTAGCTGAATTCATAGTCACTTCGTGATTCGTCTCACAGTGCCGAGTTCTATAGGCATTATTTCTTAAATCCCTTATTATTCGATACGGGCCGTGGTACATTTTCTGGAATTTCTTGTACACGCGGTTCCCTGGATCCGAAATGGCTGGTCTTTTCACTAACACCATTTCTCCTGCTAATAATGGTCGATGATACCTCTTGTGCCTGTTTCTCCTTTGTCTTCTATCGGCTTGAGCTTTTAAATGCTCTAAAGCTCTCCTAATTCGTACATCTCTTCCAGGCTGAGCGTCTGTAGGCCTGGGAATGACCAGACTCCAAGGTCTCTCTGGTTGCTCATTCCGATGTAATGTAATTGGTATCTCTCCCGTAGGTTCGTGGATCGTATTATTTATACAAAATTCGATGATGTCGAGGATGTCTATCCATTTCCAATGTTCCTCAGCACCGTATATCCTACAATACTTGGCCGTTTCCCTCATAACTCTTTCTACAGGATTTGCCTCAGGATGGCGAATGCTGGACAGGATCTGACGTATTCCAAGTCTCTCTAATTCCTGTCTAAATTCTATACTTGTAAAACAACTACCGTGATCCGACAACAAATTCTCTGGTTTACCCAGAATAGGTATCACTTTTCTTTTGAGTCGTTTTAAAACCTGTTTGGTACTAGTCTTCTGTATGGGAGCAAGGACAACCATTTTTGTGAAAACATCCATAGCCACCATTATGTGTCTGTTTCCCCTCCTAGCCTTTGGCAAAGGTCCGAAGTTGTCAATAGAAATAATTTGACCTGGTCTCTCGGGCAACAGTGGTATTGGCTTTTGTCTCATAAAAAACGCATTTGGCTTAATCCTTTGACATATGTCACATGTCTTAAGCGTATCCCTTACAGTTTCTCTCAGTCTCGGCCATACAAATGCTTATTTCAGCATCGAGACTGTTTTGTCGACTCCCATGTGTCCAAACGATCTATGGGCCAACCATACCATTTTCCTCTGCAAAATGGCAGGTATACCGATCCTCAATCGAGTATGGTCAGAGTCCGCAAACTTATACAATAATCCATTAAGGAAAGTATAATCCTGAGCTATCTTATTAGCTTCAGTATACGCAGGTGTTCCCCTTATCAAACTCCCTACCAAGAAAGATATGAGCATGTTCATCCATGGAGCTTCACGTTGTCGTTGACCAATGCTTCTTAATTCATCCAAAGTACGCTGATCTCTGTCTTGTAAACCAATAGCCATTACTTCCTCTTCTGTGGACTCTGGCTGTCTACTTAAATAATCTGGAACTACATTTTCTTTCCCCGGGCAATACTCTATATTTACATCGAACTGTTGTATATATAAAGCCCAACGCATCAACCTTTGACTGGATAAATCCGTCTTCATCAAAAAGGTTAAGGCTTTATGATCGGTTCTTAATGTGACTGGAAACCCATATACAATCTTTCGCCAATATTGCAACGCATGCAATATCGCGAACAGCTCGATCTCGCTGATTGTATAATTTTTCTCGTGTGGTTTCAGTCTTCGACTCGTGAAAGCTAGATAATTTTTCTTCCCAGGGTTATCCGGGTCTTCCTGATACAGCATAGCCCCTATTCCGATCTGGGATGCATCCGTCTGTATTATAAATCTCTGATTAAAATCAGGATATCCTAGCTTCACATAATTTAAGAGCATTTCCTTGGCCTCTATAAACGCTTTCACCGTTACCTCCGTCCATTTCCACTTGCCCCCCTTCTTCAGAAGGTCCTGTAGTGGTGCAACAGTTTTGGTGTAGGATGGACAATGTCCTGAGAAAAATCCAATCAATCCCAAAAACTGGCGAACGTTTTTCACTTTCAAAGGCCTAGGAAAATCTCTTATCGATTCTAATTTGCATGGATTTGGTTTGACACCATCCTTATCAATCACATGCCCCAAAAACGTAACTTGTCTTTGACAAAAGTTCGATTTCTTCAAGTTAATCTTAAAGTTAGCCCTTCTCAAATCTTCCAATAATTTCTTTAAATTTTTCAAGTGTTCATCTATGTTTTCCGAGGTAAGCAATATGTCATCCACATAACGGATAGTGCAATCCTTTACTTCCTCTGACAGGTTGCGATCAAGTGCTCTTATTAATGCGGATCCCGCGGTCTTCAAGCCAAACGGATATCTCTTGAAGCAATACGTTTGTTGATCGAACTGAAATCCAGTTAAGAGACTGGTTTTTTCTTCAAGTTCGAGATGATGATATGAAGTAGTCATGTCAATATTTGTGAAAATCTTCTTGCCTTTAAATTTCCTCAGTATTTCTTTTATGGGTGCTGCCGAATCATTTTCTGGTATAATTTTCGCGTTCAAATTCCTGGCATCCAAACACACCCTTACTGAGCCATCCGGTTTACTCACAATTACTAATGGACTAACATATCAAGATGGCGACGGAGTGAGTACAGGTGGAAGTTGAGCCCCGTGTGAATGTGTATTTCAAGTGTGTAATACAGGAATTATCACAGTAAAAGTTGGCACAGGAACAACATATGAACGTTAGATTAATTTAAAGTAATATCTCATAGGCAGCTGTGTAAAACAACGTGAAATTCCGGTTATTTTTGTTAGGGAGCATTCACTTCACTTTGCCGTCATGAGCTCGTGCGCGGTGTGCAAGAAGGAAGTGGGAAAGGCAGCAGTGAAAGTACAGTGTGGTACGTGTAAAAACTGGTTCCATGGAAAGTGTGTTCAGATAAATGGAAAAGCTGGTGAATGGCTATGTGACTTTTGTTCCACTAAAGACACATCTCCATCATTAGGAGATGTGATGGTGTTATTGAACGAACTACGAGAGGAATTTCGTTCCATGAAAAGCGAGCAACTTCAGAGGGAGTCAGATCTGGGTAAGTCACTGGACATGTGTCACAATAAATTAGATGATAATATGCTACTGCTAAAATCACAGCAGGCAGACATAGCTCAGTGCTTAGCACAAATAGAATCCCTGAAGCAGGAAAACTCTGATCTACGCACTAAAGTGAAAGCATTGGAAAATCGTGTGTTAGGATCTGAACAGTATTCCAGGCGCAATACAATTGAGATACAAGGTGTTCCCGAAATAAAGAATGAGAACGTTCTTAACACTGTCAAACTAGTTGGACAAGCCTTGGACGTAAATGTGACTGATGAAATGGTGGACGCTTGCCATCGTCTTCCAAAACAACCAAGCCAACAATGCAGTGGCATTGTCGTTAAATTTGTGAGGCGGTTCGACAAAGAAATCTTCATGGAACGGCGCCGTGTAAAGAGGAATTTATCTACTAGACATATGGGACTCCCTGGGGACAGCATGGTGTATGTGAACGAGAGTCTCGCCCCGGAAAAGAGGAGACTACTGGCAGCAGCTCTTCAGAAGCGGAGACAAAAGGAGTTTGCGTATCTATGGGTAAGAAACGGAGTCATAAAAATGAAGAAAAATGAGGGTTCCCGTATCATAGTAGTTAATAGTATGGACGATCTGAACGGAATTTATAATAGATAAATTGTCAATTTACTATCAGAATGTACTTGGTATGAAATCTAAATTGTATGTGTTTAACGAGAACCTATTGTGTAATGATATAGATATATGTATTTTAACAGAAACTTGGTTAGACTCCAGTGTTTATGACACTGAGGTCATTAACACTGGATACAGAGTATACAGGCAAGAGAGAGGTTCAAGCAGGACTGGTGGTGGGGTGCTAATAGCGGTAAAAGAGGAGATTACCGTTTTCAAGGCTGAAGGAAGGTCTCAGAACTCAGAAGTCTTGCTGTTAAAGTTGGAAACAAAAGGAAGAGTCTGGTATGTCTGTTCCCTGTACATTCCTCCTAGCTCGGACCTTGAGTCTTACCGTGAAATGCTAGAGTGGATAGAGACGCATTATGAAATGTACAATAATAACATCATTATAGCGGGAGATTTTAACATTCCTACAATAACGTGTACAGAAATTAATGATGTAGAGAAAAATAGCCATTCACAGTTACTGTATAACTTCATGAACCTACTTCAACTTAAGACTTACAACAACATTCAGAATTCGAATGGAAGAACTCTTGACCTAATACTCACTAACTACACAAACTTAAATCTTGTAAGACATAATACTCCTCTTTTACCCGATGATGCCCACCATCCCGCACTGGATTTAACTGTACCTCTCAATGGAGCCAAAAACACCTTCAGAATTAAAGAGCAAACTAAATTTCATTTTAAAAAGCTAAATTTGATGAACTGTACCTCGGTTTAAGAGACACAAATTGGGACGATCTCTACAAAATTATGGAAATAAATTCAGCAGTTAATTTTTTTATGATAAAGTTTACGAAGTTTTCCAAAATACCGTCCCGGTATTAATGCCTTTTAAAACCAGTAAATACCCTGTTTGGTTTACAAAACAAATAATTAATGATTTGAAAGATAAAGACTTCCACAGAAAAAGAAAAGACTATTCTGAATATAGCAAATTGAGATACAAACAATTAAGAAACAAGACCAAAACAGACATCAAACTAGCTCATAAAGGATATATAACAACAGTTGAAAATAACATTAATAGTGATTGTAAAAATTTTTGGACGTACGTGAAAAGCAGGAGAAGGGCCAATGGTACATGCACTATAATGCAATACAATGAGGAAGAGCTAAAAAGCGGGGAAGCGGTTGTTCAGGGTTTTGCAAAATACTTCCAGTCGGTGTATTCACAACACCCTTCTTCCTACAGAATATCGCAAGATGAGGCAAATACGCCAGTAACCCTGCACATAAGCGAAGTAACAATGGCGGAAATTGATAGAGCGTTTAAAAAACTGAGACCAAAAACATCAGCGGGCCCCGACCAAATACCCCCTTACGTAATTAAGGGTTACTCACAGATTTTAAAAGATCCCCTTCATTTTCTTTATAACCTAGCAATTAGTACAAATACATTCCCAGATATTTGGAAAAAAAACTCGCGTCTGTCCTATTTTAAAATCAGGTAACCAAACATTAATAAAGAACTATCGACCCGTGAGTATAGTATCAGCTGTTGCAAATATATTTGAATTTATCTTACATGACAGAATTGTTACTCATGTAGTGCCAGCCATATCAGAACAACAACATGGATTCATGCAACGGAGATCTACAGTCACAAATCTGATGAATTTCTCCCACGATGTTTCATCTGAGTTGGATATCGGAGGACAGATGGATGCTATATTCACGGATTTTGGAAAGGCATTCGATAGTATAGATCATGATATTATTTTGACAAAATTAAACAATTTCGGTTTTTCACAAGCAAATTTACGATTTTTTTTAGCTCGTATCTGTCTGGTAGACAGCAATATGTATACTTTCTCGGAAATTCGTCAATGGAATATACCGTAAATTCCGGAATTTCCCAGGGATCGAACCTTGGACCAATTATGTTTCTGATAGCAATCAATGACATTTCTGGATGTATTAAGCACTCTAAATGTCTTCTATACGCTGATGATTTTAAGATATTCCGTCCTGTATCCTCTGCTCATGACTGCTATCTTCTATAAAATGACTTGGACAACATCTTTGAATGGAGTAGGAAAAATAAACTTAATTTTAATCTAACGAAATGTGTCACAATGTCATTTACCCGAAGGAAGAATAAAGTTAGTTTCCAGTATAAGCTGGGGTTGAATACGCTGCGGGAGGTTAATGGTGTAAGTGACCTTGGTGTGGAACTGGATAAAGGTTTGACTTTCGCTTCTCACATCAACAAGGTAACAAGTGAGGCGTACCGAGCACTAGGCTTCGTCATTAGAAATGTAAGACCTTTTCGGGAGGTGAAAACGGCCATTACACTCTTTAATGCTTACGTAAGGGCGAAATTAGAATATGCAAGCGTAGTGTGGAATCCGTGGCGTAAAAACTGCATAAGATTACTAGAAGGAGTACAGAAGCGATTCGCCAGATTTATACATTATAAAATGAGCGGAAATTACCCATATATGGTCCCATATAAAATTTTATCGAATAATCTAAAAATTATTGCTTTGGAAGATCGTAGGAAAATAAATGATTCCAAGATCTTACACAAGATTGTAAATTCTGCGGTAGATAACTCTTATTTTTTATCGTTGCTGAATTTCAATGTTCCACATCTATCTTCAAGAACGTGGACAACTTTTAGGAATAAGAAAACATGCACCACGTCACACAAACAATCACCGCTTTATAGATTCTGCAGTAATTACAATAAAGCTGTAGTGTGTAATAAAAGTCTAGACTTCGATCTTAGTCTCCAAAAATTTGTAAAGGTATTTATGACCACATTGCCATGAGTGTAAATAATTAATAAAAAGGTAGAATATGTAACAGCATTAAGGTTAAGCTATAAATAATATTATTATGTAATTAATTTAGATGCTAATATTAGATTTAAGTTATGAAAAAAATTAGAATTACTGTTAAAATTTTGTATGTTTACTGTTATTGGGGTTAAAGACCCTGTTGTAAACCAGCATAAATAAATAAATAAATAAATAAATAAATAAATAAATAAATAAATAAATAAATAAATAAATAAATAAATAAATAAATAAATAAATAAATAAATAAATAAATATGGTGTCGCCATCTTTTCTATTACACCTGCATCACTCATCTCCTGCAGTGTTTTCTTTGTTTGTGTGTAATGTTTTTCTGCAACCGGGTATGGTTTTTGTCTAAACGGTGCCCAATCATTTACTTGAAATGCATATTTAAAATTATGGATCTTTCCTGGCTTGGAATCAAATACGTCCCTGTAATTTAACAGCAATTCCTTTAAATTTTCCTTGTTTTCGAGGGTAACTTTAGCTTCCTCTATTTTTCCTGACAGGTTGGTCTCGAACTCGGTTTCTATACCATCTTCAAGTTCTATGTTTAGGACTTCAAATACCTTCTCTATGTCCCTACAACCTTCCTCGGTCATTTCTTCCACATGCCATACCTGTTCTTCTATTTTTGCATCCTGTTCCTGTAGATTAATGTTTTGTCCATCCACATCCTCTCTTTGAATCCTAATGCAATTTTGCGCTAGGTCTATTATGACCTTGTTCTCACGGATAAAATCAATACCCAATATAATATTATATGGTAATTGATTTACCAGCAAAAAGCATTGTGAAATTTCAGTGTTACCCATGATCAAGTCAATGTACACCTGAAATTTGCATGTCAAAGATTTTTCAGGAATAATTCCCATAATCTTCACGCTTGAGGTGAGAATTTTTAATACATGACCTCTTGTTTCTAATACATTTATGAGGTTTCGCGTTATTAAACTTATAGTTGATCCAGCATCTATTAATGCTCTGACCAGTAATCCTTCTATCCTTAACATGATGATAGGTAATTCCCTTCTAATAGGTGGGATTCCTTCCACATCCTCTTTAATTAGCTCATCTGGTCTCGCTATCCAATTTACAATCTCAACATCCTCCCAGCTCCTGGTATGTTTCCACTTTTGATGATTTAAATTTGGAGTTTTTTTATCTTGAGGGCTTCCTTTCCCCTCATTCTTCAACTGAGCTTGTAACTCCAAGCTTTGAGCTCCTTCCAGTCGGTCGGGTGATTTTCGGTTCTTCATTGCCTCACTCCAACGGACTCTTTGCATCTCAGGTTCGTCTGTTCGTTCATTCATATAACGAAGACTTTCCTGATACCTTTCTTCAATTTCAGCCCGATATTCATCGTTTCTGTCCTCAGGTCTCACATTCCTTCTGGGATAATTTTCCCATCTCTTTCTGTTGTCCTGCCTTTGATTATTATTATTATACGGTCGGTTTTCTTGTTGCCTATAACCCGTATTCCTGGGATTTCTTCCTCGATATCCTCCTCTATAGTATGGCTGTATTCCCCTAGGCTCTTGATGTCCATATTCTCGACCCAGTCCCTGAGTATTTGTACTAGTTGACTGATTTCTTGTCGATGGTTTCTCTCTATCCTCTTGACTACTGGCCATGTGTACTTGTTCAGTATGTCTTTGATGCCTGGGAGTAACGTGTGAAGTTGTCATGTCCAACTGACGTAATACGCTCTCCACTTCCACAGCACTTCTGGCTTTAGATGAGATTAACAACCTTTGTATCTCATATGGAAGTTGTCTTGCAATGGCGGCACACAGGTCGTTTTCAGCTGGGGCAACATCAAGTTCACGGAATTTACACAGCTGAGCGGTGAAAAATTCTGAGTATTTAGTGGGGGCATCCGTACTATATTTCCTCGAGTACAGATCTAGCCTTAGATTTTCTTGTACATCTGCTGCCCAATATCGTTTCAGAAAAGCTTCTCTAAAACCTTCCACCGTATCAAATGTATATCTGAAACTCCTGAACCAGGGGAGACAATCACCTGCCAACAGCTTATCAATTGCTCTGTCTTCGATCCTGAGGAACTTTCATTTCATTCAAGTATTCTGCTACCTCCTTCAACCAGTATTTAGGAGTAATTGACATATTATTACCCGTAAACTTCACCGGTCTATCCTCATTTGACTTGATAATGTTAATTATTTGTCCATTTGTTTGGTTCATATAAGGGGTTGACATGGCCATCGGATATCCTGGGTTCTTATAAGGGCTCTCCCCTCCTAATTCCCTATCTTGATTAGTGCCTCGTTCATGGGGATCTACCCATCCTGTCTTCTGGAATTCATCCTGACTTTCAAATTCTAATTTTCTTTCTCTTCTGGCACTCTCTTCTTGAGACATGAGCTGAACTTCCATTTGACTGTTCTTGTGTTCAGTCCTTTCCAACCGTGATCCAAATTCATTCTGAAATCTTTCCTGATTCTTCTTACTGCTTTCCACTTCTTGTTTGAGTTGGAATTTGTCTTCCCTGATACTATCCCTTATTTTGCTAAATGTTCTTCTACCTCTTTCTTGATGATCATGACCTGTTTTTCTATAATTTCTGGCTTAACGTCACCTTTGGTATCTAAATCTTCTCGTATCTCCATTATCTTTTTATTCATGTCTACCTGTCCTTTGTAGACTCTTTCTTGGATCTTGTTCATCTCTCCTCGGGCTTTTCCTTGTTCATCGAATATGATTGTTATGTCAGTCATAACCTTATCTATTTCACCCTTTGTGTCTCCCATCTGTTTTGTTAATCCATCTACGGTTTCCTGAATTCCAGTAACCCCTTTATCTATCTTCTCTATTTTTAAGAGTTGTTCATCACGATCCGTTTTCCGTTGCTTGCTTTCAACTTTAAGATTCCCTTCGTATTGACCTAACTTCGTGATTATTTCCTCCTCATGCTTCCTCAACCAGTCATCCACCTGTCCCGTGAATGTATTAAATTGCAATTCCCTTTTGTTTGCATCGGTCTCACCTTGCCTCTTGACATCATTCATTTCGGCCTGAACTTCCTCGAATTTTCCCTCAAGTTTTCCTACTTTTTCCTCAAACCCTTCGAATCTTTCTCCTAGCTTATTAAGACTACCTTTTATCTTATCCCGGGAAGTTTGACAAAGATCCCTATTTGACCCTATCTGATCTATTAACTCTTTTCGCACCCCTTGGATCTGGGTTACAAGTTCCCTTTTACACGCGTCTACATTCTCTTTACAAATTTCTTCCATGTTACTTAATTTAGTTTCCATAGAACCAAATTTATTCTTTAAATTTTCAAAATTATCTCGACATTCATTTTGAGATTTTACAGTACTTTCCTTCAAATTCTTTATTTGGTCTTGCAATCCTAACTGAAGTACCCCGTTTTCCCTTTCAATTTTACTTGTGATTTCCCCTTCGAACTTATTTAACTTAGTCTCCAACCCAGTGTCAAAACCTTGAAATTTTAAATCTATGTTTTCTTTTATACTTCCTTGGAATTAACTAGATTCTTTTTTATTTCCTCCATTTCAGCCTTCAGTGCCTCGTTATTTGCTTTACTGTCGGCTTTCAGTTCCTCTTTTGCAGCTATCAACTGTTTTTCAATGTTTTCCCCCTTTTCCGTTTTCATTTTATCTATTTCAGCCTTCAGTTCACTATTCATGTTTATACTGTCGGCTTTGATAGATTCTAACTTATTCCCCATGTTAACACTATCAGTTTTAAGAGCTTCTAAATTCTGATATATGGATTCGAAATCCTTTTTGTTTGCACTCTGTTGGAGGTCCAATTTATTGTCTATAGTTTTGAATCTCTCTTTACTATCTGCCTTCATGGCCTCCAACTTTTCACTACTATCTGCCTTCATGGCCTCCAACTTTTCACTACTATCTGCCTTCATGGCCTCCAACTTTTCACTGCTGTCCGCTTTTAGGGCGTCCAAAAGCCTCTGCATTTCCTCACCCAATGACATCTTATTATCTTACAGAATACAGTGGGCTATTCTATCCCATCGTCGGTTCATGCATGAGAGATGGTATCCTGAACTCTTGTGTCCCAATTTCCAAAATTCAACCTCAGTACGGGTGTTTACTAAAACGTACCGTTCTGGTATAATACTCATTCAATATCAACACCTTTATGGAAGTGATTAAAAAATTCAAAAATTTTGAAAAACCATATTTTTCAAAAAAATGAAAATTTTGATTTTTTAAGAAAAACTCGGGGTTTCCCTAGGAAAACTCATCCCTACGTACTGGGCACCATGAAGAAGAGTTTTAGGGGGTTGTTATCAAGGGCTGCTCGGTGTGAGTTTCCAGGGTCCCAATGGGGTCAGTTAAATTTATATTTTGTAGCTAATTCTATCACTATTTTATTTTTACGTGATATGACCGTCTTAAGTGTTCCTCTAATATTAATCCAAGCACATTATTTTTATGCCCCCATGTGCCCATTCAACAATGAAATATGCAAATCACAGTTTGCCAGCAATGCTCAATCGGGAGTATCGGGGTTCATGGTATTTCTCCCACTCTGTGACTTACACACTTTGGATTAAGCAGAGGATACACTTCCAAAAATAAACAAAAATCAACTCCTACTATTAAAACATTTAATTGTCCAAATATATGGTGCTACAAAAATTAAACAAATAAAAATACTGACACTCCACTTCACACTTGTCCAAAATTGAACAAGGAATACATATTAAACAATTATAAGATCATAATAACTGGTTTTCCATAAACCAACTAACTTCTACTAAGTTTAACTTCCATATGGTGTCCTTTTAAATTCATTAAAATCAAGAGCTCCAAACGGCTCGGTAATGTTTACCTACACTGTGTTTTCAATTTAATACACATCCATTACTATTTACATGATATCAAAATTACCAAAGGTTGGTTAATCATCACTTAATTTTGGGCTTTCACAATGCTCATATGTTACCATCCCTCTCTCTCAAGTTAACAACTCACTACTGTGATTGGGAAAAATTTGCGTACTCCCGAGCTACAGAAGACTACTGAACAAGTCAAAATTAAGATTACTCCCGGAATCTAATGTCTTCAATAAAACTCGTGAATCACTGAATCATATACTAATTAAGTTAGGGATATATAATTATTTGTCTTAAAAGACCCTTATATTATAAGAAAGCAACGATCTGAACATAGCAAGCGGTAATAATTTAGATAAAGGAACCTCGGTTCAAAGACCGGGTCGTTCAAACAATCTCTAAACACTCCTGTGTATTATATCTCAAACAGACCGTTCCCCGACCTACCGCAATACATCGAGGGTGAGGGTCTAGCCTTGACTACTTAGCGTGATTTATTGCAGGGAGACAGAGAGTTCACAGTCTCGCTGCTACAAGAGACTGGCTACCATCAGCTTTCCATACAGCTGTTTCAAATGCGATTCTCTGAATGACAAGGCTTCTAATACAGATTCTAAAACAACATATTTAGGCTCAACAGACCTATTCTCTTGGCTTCGGTATATAATAATTATGAAGTGTCCTCATTGGCGGGTAAGAAAAATTCAATAATACAACCAATATTAAGGGGCTTCAAGACGGACTACTCTGAGTTCGATCCTTTCAAATGCCTCGGGAACAGTATCCCCAATTGTAGGACTTATAACATTTGCGACTTAGGGCAGGCCTTGCCTTATACCTGCGCTCATAATACAACATAATAGCACCCTTTTTCCCATACAACACACAATGCCTCGTGATCACTATCACAACTTTTGAGGACTTATCACAGTTCAATTACCACGACCAACTGTCCTTCATAATTAGTTTTCCCGAGCATTTCAACGCATTCCTAGCGTGACAAATTACTTCAATGCGCTACATGGCGCTTATACATTAATTAGCCAAGTTGCCTTCAAAGAAATAAATTCAAAATCAACGTTTGATCTACATCTCAAAATATATATTACTCTTCTCCCTTGACAATAATCATTTTTACCATAAGAACATGTATTCATAACATGTATTAATTCATCTAAAGGAGCTCGGAAGCTACTACTTTCAATATAAAATTCATCAAAATATTCATTCATTTATATAATAATAATAACTATTATTATTATTATTATTATTATTGAAGCCTCCGTGGCTTAGGCGGCAGCACGCCAGCCTCTCACCACTGGGTCCGTGGTTCAAATCCCGGTCACTACATGTGAGATCTGTGCTGGACAAAACGGAGGCAGACAGGTTTTTCTCCGGGTACTCCGGTTTTCCCTGTCAAACTTTCATTCCAGCAACACTCTCCACTATCCTTTCATTTCATCTGTCATTCATTTAATCATTGCCCCAGAGGAGTGCGTCAGGCCTCGGCAGCCGGCACAGTTCATATCCTCGCCGCTAGTTGGGGGCTTCATTCATTCCATTCCTGACCCGGTCGGAGACTGGAAGCAGGCTGTGGATTTTCATTATTATTATTATTACGCTTGCTTCCTCATATTTATATTATTTACCAATTACTCTGATATTTTACTGAATACATTCCCCAAGGGATTCATTTACATTTCACATATTTATTATCTTTATTCTCAAATTAATCGTTCAGATCGCGCACTCATTCTTTTACTTGTTATTCAACATCCCTACTCTCTCTTTCAAGAGGATTATACGCAAATCTTCCCAAACACAAATCATAATGAAATAGTTACTCACATGATTGTACGGTCAGCGACCGAATCCTCCAGCGATGGAACATTTTTGCCCACTCACTGCTTTTTAAGCCATTTCCATGGTTACACTTACACTCAATGACACTTCTTTAACAGCACATAAAATATTTACCTTAATCACTTGGAATATAATGAATACCATTTTGTATTCGTTCCACTTAACACAATACAAATTCACTAAAAATATTACACTCAAAAAATTTACTATATTTACATTACATAACCATTTTATCACTTGGGCGTTAATTATTCGCCTTACACACGTGATTTCTTTTCTTTCCCGTTTCCAAGGGTGGCACTTATAGAACGTCGGCTTCCTAATCTGACGAGATGATGGAAAGTCTCGATCGAACTACACCTCACTGGAACGGCTGATCTCCAAATCCGGGGTTTGACTATGAGCTTCTATACTTTACTGTACGATGTCGTTTCTTGCTAGACGCTAACTGGATCGTCTAGATAAAAGTCTGCCCTTAATGTATTACTATTACGGCCGCTTGAATAGTTTATCGGTGACCTAGTAATTTCCTTGCATTACTTGCTATTACTTTGATTCGTAGCTTATTGGAGTTCTCCCCAATATTTACTGTTCATTTGTCTACTTAGACAAAGCCTGGAACTACAATTCCTAATTCTTATCGTCCTGCGCCCTAGTCCCTACCTTTCCGGAACACTAGGCGTTACTTATTTCGTTCTACCCTGATCGGGTTCCTTAACGTCGATAGAACTGTTTATTTCACTTCCTTGGGTACTTCGAAACCTTATGATGCGTTGTTTCTTTTACTGAACTATTATTCGAGTACCTATCGGCTGATATTTCTTCAAGTCCACAGCCTAACTTTGACCGTACTAATGAACTTTAACGATAATTGTCTGAAGCATGCCGATATTATTCCTTTACTAGGATTCTAATGTGTCTCCACACGGCGATACAAATGACGATACTGCTCGGCCACTCCCATACGGGGTGCTCGTTGGTGATACAGCGTATCACGACCTCTCAAGGTCTGGTAAAGACTGCATGCTCTCCCTGGCTCAGCCAGGGTTTATGTACAAATCGGCGGCAAAAAGATAAAATCCGCGTCTTCTCCAGCACTAACTTTTGAAGTAATAGACGTATAATTTTGAAAAATATATCTCTGGAACGCTCTTGTTCTAAACTGGTTTCTTTGATCATGAAAATCGATCGCACAATTCCAAGATATTAAATAATTTTGCTCTTCAGATACGTGGGTGTTGCGGTTTATTTTTCCATCCCTACCAACTCTGGTCTCGGGGAATTACTAACGACGTCATGCCACGTCGGCACTTCTTTCCTGTGCAAATATTATAAACTTTTTCACCATACAAAAATCTCTATTCCAGAATGATCAACAATGATGTGTTTCTTTTATTAATTAAATGCTCGCAAATGGCTTAATTCTAATTATTTCTCTTCTTGCGCAATTGCGAGGTTGTCATTTTATAGCTAAGTAAGGTCTATTTCCGAAACCTCTTCTCTTCTACACAGCGTGGAAAGTTTTTATCGTTCTATTAATAATCATGAGCCAGCTCCTTATCGATGCGTCAAGCATGATCTGACGTCCGCATGACTAGTGGTCACCTATTCTTGAGCCACGTTATAACAGCCCACTTCTAAAATCTTCCCAAGTCATTCTAAAGACTGTATTATTTCCTCTCTTATTTTGCGATTAAATTATGGATTAGACGCTTGAACCAATAGCACATGGGTTCAGTATGTAGGACACATATTAAGACGCCCAGGAATAGCAAGCTTAGTTGTGGTTGGGAGGGTCGAGGACAAGAACTGTAGGGGTAGACCAGGGTTAAACAGATTGCCTCGGATGTAGGGTGTGGTAGCTATGTAGAAATGAAACGATTAATTCAGGAGAGGGAGGCATGGAGGGCTGCATCAAACCAGTCAAAAAACTGAAGACTCAAACAACAACAATCAGGAATTTTAATTACTTAGAGAGGCATGTGAGGCAAAAGGGTTGTTGGAGAATTTCAGTCCTCGGGATGTAATACTGGAAGAGACTGCATAATGTAGGCTACATCAGCGGCCAAGGTGAGAGATATTTTACTATAGGTCTATTAATAGCGACATTTTGACGTTCAAATCATCAATAAGTGTGGCAAAATTACACCCAGAATAGCTTAAGGAAGAATACTTTTAATTCCCCATATTCCAGTGAGCAAGAGTTGGTGTATTCTTTGAATACACGGTACTTGAGAATCTAATTTTTAATGCTCTTTGCATGTTCATTCCTTCCTCTTTGTCAAACACCAACAGTGATCTTCTATTTTCTCTGTGGTGATCACTTCGCTTATATCTTTTATGAGTCTGTTCTAGATATATATCTTCTATGGCCCACCTAGCGTCATCTCGCAGCGAATCTCTGAAGCTCCTCAATTCTTCCTGGTGCAAGAGGATTTACTTATCCATCTGGCCACCAGATCTTGTTACCATCGCCAGCTATTTTCTCCGTGAGCAAGAGAACTACGTCTACTTTTTTTACTCACCATGCTGTGCTAGTATCATCTGTTATCAACTCTTTGAAGACCGGCTCAGCAAGAGAAGATCAATTTTTTGTTGTAATGTTGGCTATGTTTATATGTTCTCCTTTTGTCTCCTACCCCCACTCTTTCCCTTCCTTGGACCCTCCGTGCTCTGCTGAGTGGGTCTCACTTGTGCGCCGGCCGTCGACTCACTTAAGGCTCAACTCGAGCCAGTCTCGTCAAACCAAGAGGCAAACTCTACTTTCTACGCCATGTTGGCATATTAAATATTGTCAAGGGGAACTTCACCTTCAACATGCAACCAAGATAAGTACAGACTTAAGGTTTTAACCTCATCTTCATCAATTTTATCTACATGCTTTTATTGATTATTTTATAGACAGCGTGAGATTACTTGTGGGGCGGTAATCATTCTTCGCGGGATTTTCCATGTTGGGCTTTTGTCTAATCAAGCCAATCTTGGTGCAAAGCAGCATTTCTTATGCTTGCTAAATGAGAAATCTTCTCACCACGTGGGATATTATCTAATACCCGCTGTCTATAAATTACAAAGCAAGTTCCTCCGCTGGATTATCTTTGGCCCCATTTTTCTATTAAGATCGTCCTGGAACCTTCCAGATCCTGTACTTTATCTGCGAGTCTTGCCGTCAGGTATTTTTAACTCACTTGTGAAAATACTGTTTAAAATGAGGAATCTTCCTTATAAATTACTGCATAGCAAACTTTCGTCCACCGTTGGAATGTTCTATGGCGCATTTAATTGTAATTCCCAACTTTCTCAAGAAATAGACTCTCGCCTACCTAGTGCAACCAGTTATTTTCATCATTGCAATAACTTTCTTTCCATAAACTTTCGTGTCTCTACAGCGAACTTTTCATCTATTTAAAAGACTATAGTGATAACTAGTGCTTGTCCCACTTTTCTACCTCGTCGCGATCGTCCGTTTACATTAAATCAGGCCATGAACATTGATCCTAAATCCCAATGATCTTTCCTCAACCTTCTACTAACAAACCATATTAATAAAATTGTAACTTCTCCATAAGGTGTCACTCTTCGAAGTGCCCTTCCATTTTGCTTGTTTATCATTACTTAATTTCTGTATAATTACGTGTTTTATACACGGTTCAAGCTCACATTGTTTCTCTTTTATAACGAGGGGATACAATTCTTTTAACTCATTAGTGAGTTGTTTCTAGGTCTCACGAAAGGGTAACCTGCCCCATTTATCTAGTGATTCCTATCTAAATAAAGGAAGTCTAGAACCCTCCTTGTTGATTTTTTTCTTCAGGTTTCACAGTAAGTGACCTGCCCTCTTTTGTATAATTGTCATAGAAGTAATTCCGCATTAACATAAGAAGTAATAGGAACTTCTTTTTCATTTACTTGCTTCCTTTTTTGTTATTTTCGAAGTTGTAACTTTTTCTAAAAATAATTACTTGTAAATTCCTTAAAGTACACTCCTTGTACTCAATTTGATGTTTCAACTTTAAGCATTTCATTTGTCTTTTTTAAATCTGACAAAGATTTTAGTACATATTGAACCCTTATTGATCTACGATAAATAAGTATTCATATTTATTATTATTATTACTACGGCCCAGGCAGTGCTTGAGGAAGTCGACATGGATAAAGGGAGGCCAGCATTTCGTAATGATTGCAACAGGAGCCGAGCTGGTAGCTATTCTTGGGGGACGGCTAGAATTAGTCGGGTTCAAGGCCAAATTGAGCAACTACTGTACCAAAATTGGAAGCATAAAGGAAGGATCACGAGTTACTTGCAACGAACATACGATTGAATCAGCCAATCACAAGAGACCAAGCCATGACCACGCGGTGGACAGCGTCAGTAGTAAAAATCCCGCGGAAGTGATTATCTAAAGAACCGCCGGACGGATTAATCTCCGCACGAGTGCATTGAGACGTTTGATTTATTTGAAGAAGAATGACACTAGTCCCATATTTGTGAGACAAAAACTCTGGAAGTTTTTATCCGATTCCACCCCACTCCTCCGTCCCCTGTCAGTTTCTAATAAATAGTTTGGCATGACGCTACTCTAAGTCATTCGTTTTGGAGCCTTGAGAGGCTTACTTCACGCCAGTTTGCATTGTGATTTTAACGCTCTGAATTTAGTGAAGTTATTTTATTTATGAGCTCTGAGGAGCTAAAGTCACATCAGTTGCATTAACGAATTTTAAGCTCTAGTACATTTTATTTTGAAATCAACTTTATTTTGTGAGCTAAATATTTCACGCCAGTGCGTGGTAACTTGTAACATTTACTTAAAGACGACCATTTCAGCTCTGAGGGGCAAGTCTTGTAACACCCTAATTAGCGCTCACCGGAGCGTAGGTCAACAGTACAGTACGGAAATACCGAGCAAGATAGCGACTGCCAGTGCAGCCAAGATCTTAAACTTGTTATCGAGCCAGTGACGTGGTCTCGAGGTGTATATTTTATGTACAAATTGCAGTGTATTTGTCATGCGTTTTATTGTGCGTGTGTGCGAGATATCTAGGGCCAGTCTTCGCAATTAATCGCATTAGGACAATTGTGGGCGAATTGAGTAACCTGCAAGCGATTATAGATAGGTCAAATAATTAACATTGAACTTTTCTGCCAAGGAGTCGATACCAAGATGATCAGCACGTGGTTTGGAGTTGGGATGAACTTCAACAATTCAACGCAGACGACCACGATGGAGTGCTAATTTGTCCACAGGGGCAATGGGCTGAGGAGGATGTCCTTAGTTCTACAAGCAGATCGGTGATGTACAAAAATTGGATTATTTCAATTATGTAGTTAGATTTGGCCAGGGAATTTTTGTAAATAGTCATGTTTCTTTTCTTGTTGTTTAGAGTTTTTCTTGCACCGACACTAAATGTTTTAAATGTCCGTTGGCGCGTGGCCAAAGTGTTTGTTTGATATTTGTTTTTCCTTGAGTCATATGTAATGTGCGCGGCGTGCGTACGTGATTTTTATCCTTGCAAATGCGGAACCCGTTACATTCGATAAATGGTGCTTTATTAACGTTAATATTTGAAATAGGAATGGGAGGAAATTACTGTAAGATATTTGCCGAACAGGTTATTATTCATATTAGGGTTGCCCAGCGCACCAACTTAAAAGTAATTTGTAGAACACCTTCGTTCTAATTTTGATAGATTTTTTTGAGTCCTTTTCAGGTTGACTAGTCACGGCATAGAACGGTGGCGCCACCATGTGGAAATTATTTGTGTCTTTTTATTTCAGGGTCTGTCAAAACCCATACGTGTGTTTCTGTGGGTGTTACTGTGTCAAGTGTGTGTTGATTCTACGTGAGGAGGGGGTAGAGGTCCTACCGCCCTCATATATTTTTTGCTGCTGTTGTATTTTTGATGGAAAGACAGGGTGCTCTAGGGAGACCGCTGTTTCTTGTCCATATTTATTCTGACACACACACGTATTATTGTGCTTTGGGGCACACTTCTTCGAGATTCGACCCCATGTCCTGGGAGGTCGAGGTTATTGACACGTGGGTTGACAGATATGCAGAGTTCCACAAACCGCCCGTCTTGCCTGTGACTTATTTTTGATAGGCAGTCCTGATTGTCCGACTGACCCCTGTAAGCTTTCATGTAGCAAACCTGTTCATTGTGATGGTTATTTTTAAGCCATAATTAATTGGGGAGTTCGCCATGTGTGTAACGGCTTGTTGTACGTTATATGGGTAAAATATTGTATTTAATGTAAATGTTGGCTGTGTGCCTATTGCTTTGTTTATGACTCGATTCATGTAATTTTTGTGTGTCACACCTGTGCGGTGTAGTGGTAGAGTACTTTTAAATTTTGACGGCGGTCATTTGTGTATATTTTTATTGGTCACGTGTTAATGTACTTGTGTTGATTTGTGTGAGAAGTCCTAAGTTTTTAGGCAGTAAATGTTGCTACGGCAATTTGATTCCAATTTCACACGGAAATTTTGTGTTTGTTTATATTAGATTTAGGAAGTGTCGGTTTTAATTTTAAGTATTGTAGTTGTGTTCCCCCGTGTCGGTCTAGCTCTAAGAAATGTGGATTCGTTGTCTGAATGATTATTCTGGATGATGACGAATCACGCATTCATTGTACACATCGTGATGCATGTAGATCGACATACGCACATATATGGTCACTTTTGTTATTTTTATCTTAGGGACACTTGGTCCAGGTAATTAATCTCTCCAGAGATTCGGCCTAGTTTTGGCATTTTTATTAAGTGGGAGTCAGATGGGAGTTTTTGTTGTTAATTGTTGTGTGTAAATATGGTGATTTGTTTATTAAATTCATTTGTTTTAACCCTGGCTTCACTCCTTCCTGCATGTTATTTTGTTATATGTTACCCTGCAAGTTAATGAAGCGCCTTGACAACAACTTACGATATGAACCGTTACACCCCCCGAAACTGAGTCTCATATGCTTCTTTGCAAGGGTTCATAAAACAAAAATGGCTGCCCAAGTGGGGTTGTTGTTGTTGTTGCTTCGCTGATCTCATATTTATTTCGTTGAGAAATGATGCCAGGTCAAGCGGACATGTAAATTCAGTAAATTGAGGCGATGTTGTACCGCCATGTGCAATAGTAAAATCACTGAGTTCCTAAAGTTAGAGATATTGAACAAGGTTAGAATTTGATATTGTATTTGTTATTAACTTGTTCTGGCGCCCGACATTAAAATTAGAAATTTGCATTATTATTGAACTCAGTCAAAGCAGGAAGGTGTTGCCTTATATTTGACATTTAATTGACTTCGGTTAATTGGTGTTTCGTAAATTCTGTTGGTTAGGAATTTAAAAGCAGATCACTAGGGTTTATTTTGTTGTTTGGGAATAAGTGTCATTGTATTCAGTAAATTTTGTTACTGAAATTTTCATTAAATTAGAGCCAGTAATATTTAAATGTGTGACATGTATGTGTGTATATGACTGAAACCTTGGCCCATGACCCTGTTTTCTCTGAATATATTTGTGTGTGTGAAATGGCGATTGTTGATGAAATAAGGGCATTGTTGGAACAGATGTCCGTAAAGACAGAAGAACAATTAAAGAACATGAAGGAGGAAATAAGCGAAGACAATAATAAACAATTAAAAGAACAATTAGGAGCTCAGCGTGAGCATAGTGAAAAACAATTAGTGCAGATGTCCGCGAAAACGGAGGAATAATTAGTGCAGATGTCCGCGAAAACGGAGGAACAATTAAGTGACATTACGGTCCAGTTACAAGCGCAGAAGATAGACAGTGAAAAACAATTAAATGACATTACGGTCCAGTTACAAGCGCAGAAGGTAGACAGTAAAAAACAATTACATGACGTGAGCGGTAATATTTCGGTCCAGTTAGAAGTCCAGAAATTAGACACGGACAAACAATTCAATGAACTAAATCACAAATTGTCACAACAGGCTGTAACACAAACCGAACAATTAGGAAAAATCACTAATGACATTAATCAGAGCGTTAAAAAGGCAGAGAAACTGGCAGGCGAGGTTGCGGAGAACAACGTCAAACAGTTAGGCGAAATTAAGAAGTTGGAGGCGAAATTTGATAACAAATTAGTACAATTTGACGAGATGGTGGCAGATAAACTCAAGCAGATAGAGGCAGCATGTGTCAATAACACCGCGGGAATGAAGAAAACCCAAGAGAAATTGCAGCAGCAAATTAATTCGATAGACAGCAACGTGCTGGAATTAATAAAGGAAATTGATAAAGTCGAGGTTAAGGCTGAAACCGAACGGATACACTTGCGGGAGAACTTAGAGGAGCATTTAGGCAAAACACAAGAGATCATAAGGAAAGAAGTAGGAGAGCAGCTCGTCAAGACTCGGGATAATCTGGGAGAACAGCTAATAAAAACACAAGAGGTCATAAGAGAAGGGGTTGGGGAACAACTAGTAAAAACGCAAGAACAGATACGTGAAGAGCTAGAGAAAAATCAGGAAAGGAACGAGGAGAAAATTAATAGCTTGAAAAGTAGGATCCGGCGAGATTGGGACCAGCAGGCTCACGCGAATAAGGAAGACAGGCTAACAGTTTTAAAGCGAATGCAGGCATTGGAGGAAAATGTAAAGTCAAAATTACAGGAACAATCAGAGTTAATCATCAAAAACGAGATTAGATCTTTAGAGAATGCGACATTATTTTCGACTGAAAATATACCGGAGAAGCAAACAAGTATTGGAAGTCCTGCAGGCTTGAAGTTGGCTGAGGATACGAGCCGGGGTCAAAGTCCCAGACTAACGAGTAACGCATTCCAGCAATACAGGGGAGAGACTTCAACACCGCAACCGAACTTGGCACCCGCCCAAGTCATCCAAGTCATTCGGGGTAATGATTTTAAGCCCGATAAATTTAAGGAACATTCAGGAACCACTCCCAAAGCATTTCTACGACAATTAACTGATTACTTTAATGACCAGCACATCGGCCCTGAGAAACAATTAAGACTAGTGGAGAAATTTTTAGAAGGACCTAGCCTAACCTGGTTTTTAAGCTTCAAGTACACGTTCACAGACATGGCTCAATTCCGCGAGGCATTTTTAAAGAAGTTTTGGAGCCCTTCGTTGCAGCAGGGGTTGAGGATGGACCTGTACACGCGAAAATATCATAGTACGCATCCAACCCGGTTTTCAGAATTCTTCAGCCAGCAATTGGTAAAATTCAGAGACTTTGACGACCCGCCTAGCGAGCAAAATATGGTTCTAACCATCGGGAAACAACTCCCAATGCACATCCAACAACTATTAGTCGCAGGAAACATTCAAACCGCAGTCCAAGCCGAAGAATTACTCAGACACTTAGACGAGACGAGTATGGTGAGCCCACAGACAGGAAGGAGGAATATGGAATGTGTCAACACGGCAGAGGTCGTTCAGGGACTCCAAAATAACCACAGCCAGGGGAACCAAACCAAGACACAGTCCACAGGGACACAATTCACACCAAGAAGGCAAGATTTTGACGGCCGAAACCAGTTCAACAATAATAATCAGAACTATCAGAATAACCGCGGGAGATACAATCAGAATAACCAAAATCAAAACAATCAGTGGACGTACCAGCGGGAGTACACAAATTGGAGGGGAAACCAGAGACAAGGTAGACCTTACCAAAGAAATGGAGACGGTAGATGGAATAACGGCAGGGACTATCGCCAAGAAAATAGGGGAGATTATCGGAACAACTGAGACGAGCGATATATTGAATCACGTAAATACTTGGATCAATTAAGTACCGAAGAAGCGGAGAAGGAGAAGTGGGGGCGTGCCATGGCGAACAGACAGAGCCCAGACAACCATCAAGGAGAGGGGGCAGAGAGTTTATTGAGACAACAGGAGCGACAGAATGACAACCGGCGAAACACAAAAAATGGGTCCCGGGATTTTAAAAAAACCAAATGAACTGAAAAATGATAGTCTGAAAATGGAGGTCGCCAGGGAGCAAGAAGAGATGATAGTGGCCAATATAGAAGAGTGGGTAGCATTCCCGGACGACTGCCTGGAGGAAGTGGTGAAGAACCGTGAAAATGTTATCAGACAGCTACCAATTATTTACGCGCATGTTGGAGGCATGAGGGTGAGATGTTTGATTGATACAGGTAGCCAGGTGAGCTTAGTCACTGAAATTTTGATAAAGGAAATAGGAAGAAAACAAACTGTTCCTATTATGCCGGTACCGCTAATGAAAGTCAGAGGTGTTGTTCCTGACAAAACTATAAATTGTAAACAGCAAGCATTTCTAGATCTGGAAATACTGAACCATACTTTTTCACAAACATTCATTGTTATTCCAAAGATGAACTACAACATAATTTTAGGAGCCAACTTCATCTGCGATTTTCATGCTGTCATTGACTTACATAACAACACTGTAAGTTTCAAACAAGTAGAGGGGTTGAATCATGTGGGTTTAAACATGGAAGAGAGTCCGTTGGAGAGAGAGGCCAATACTTGGGTTGTTGAGGAATGCACTAATGAGGCCGGAGATAAGATCTTGACGGGGGAGCGAGTCGGCCAGACAGCAGTGCTAGAAATTGACAACCGAGATATTTTGCAGGAACTGTGGGTGCATTTGGCAGAAGAAGAAATTAGCGGAACCAAATTTGAAATTCTACTTCAGGAGCGACTTAAGGAGGCCATCGTAGGGAAACCTGATAGAAGAAGACTGGAAGAAATTTTAAGATTATATAAAGGAGCTTTTGACACCATACCTGGAAAAGTTTTAAATTTTCAATATGCTATGCAAGTGACAGATTGGACCCCGTTTAAAAGTAAATTGTACCCGATCCCAGAGAAACATTTTTCTCAGGTGAAGGACATTATTACTAACTTATTAGATTCTGGCATGATAAGGAAAGCGGCAACCCCTTACCTGAACGAAATATTGGCTGTGGCCAAGCCAAATGGATCGATTAGGCTATGCCTAGACGCGCGAGTTTTGAACAGCAAACTGCTAGTTGAGCATGACCAAGCACCTAGGATCAAAGATGTTTTGAAAGGCTTCCGTGGGAAGAAGATATACTGAAGTGTTGATTTGACGAAGAGTTTCCACCATCTTGAGCTTGAAGAAAAATCCCAACTGTTGACGGGATTTTTATTCGATAATCAAAGTTATATCTGGTGTCGAATGCCCTTTGGCGTGAAAACTTCGGGATGTGCACTCATTAGAGCACTCGATAGAAATCTGACTGAGGAGGTCAAGAACTTCACCACGAGATATGTTGACGACATATTAATTGCTTCTGAGACAATGGAGGAACACCTGATAAATTTAAATAAACTGCTGGACAACTTGAGAACCATGAACTTCAAAATTAACCTAAAGAAGTCACATTTTTGCCAGAGCGAGATTTTATATTTGGGGCATATAATGATGTCGAGGGCGTGCGGCCTAATCCAGCCAAGATTGATGCTATTAAGAAATTTCCCACACCTACCAAAGTCAAACATGTGAGAGCGTTTTTGGGAGTGACAGGCTTCTTCAAAGAAAATTGCCCTGGTTACACAGAAACAGTAGCACCTATGCAGGAGATGTTGAAGAAAGCGAATCGATGGTCGTGGAACGAGGAGTGCGACAGATCTTTTAAAGCAACGAAGGATTTATTGGAAAACTGTGTGAAACTTAGATATCCGGATTTTGAGAAGCGATTTATTATTCAAGCAGATGCTTCATTGATTGGAATCGGTGCTCTGCTGTACCAAGAGGACGCTGAAGAACCCAAGAAGAAATCCTATTTGGCATTTACGAGTCGTAAATTACGGAAACATGAGAGGAACTACACAGTTACGGAACTTGAACTACTAGCAATTCTATATTCTCTTCAACAGTGGCGCAAGATGATCTATGGTTATTCCGTCATTGTTAGAACCGACCACCATGCACTGACATTTTTATTCAAGACAACAATGGCAAGTGAGAGAGTTACGCGCTGGTCCATCTACATACAGCAGTTTGACATCACAATAGAGCATTGCCCTGGAAGGATGAACGTCATACCAGATGCCTTGAGTAGAAATCCTGAGGACGGAAACGAAGTAACAGCGGAAGTTCACAATATTACCTTGACACCTAAGGCTCGTGAGTTTTTGGCAAGATTGAAGGATATTCGGAAGGAGCAAGAAGGAGATCCATGGATGATGATGATGATAAAATTCTACAGGAAGTAATTACAACCAAATTCACCTGAGTACCGAGAAGCCAGTGCTAAACAAGCGAGATTTCACTACTTAAATAACTTGTTACATAAGTACGTGGATGAGCATCATACTAAACTGCGGATCCTAGTTCCAGCATCACTACAGAGGGGATTAACTTGGCATGTTCACGAGAGCCTAGCACATATCGGCACGGATAAGACTGAAGCTACGACAGGAGAGACCTTTACTTGGCCTAAGATGAGATTCACCATTGTTGAAGTAATTAGAACGTGTGACGCATGCCAGCGCACGAAGCCGAACAACTTTATTCTGAAACAACCTCCAAGACCACTATTACCTCAGAAACCATGCGAGATGCTCGCTATCGATTGCTTTGGTCCTTTAGTAAAAGGAAAGCGTGGATGCCGACACCTTCTGGTGTGTGTCGACGTATTTTCGAAGATGGTCGTGCTATGTCCTATTCAGAAGACGACATCAAGACAAGTCCTCAGTCGAATTAAGAACAAAGTTATTCCGATGCTTGGGAAGCCGGAATCCATTCTATCAGATCATGGAACCTATTTCACGAGCAATGTTTTTAGGCAAGGTTTGGAGAGCCTAGGAATAAAACACGTATTTTCAAGCATTCGTCATCCTTGTGGAAATCCGAGCGAGAGAACAATTCGCTGTGTTGCCAAGTACTACAGAGTAATGATTCCTAACGAACACAATAAATGGGTGTACAAAGTAGGGGAAATTGAGATGTGCATGAACACCACTAAGCACGAGTCGACGGGTCAAGTTCCACTGATTGTACACCACAACAGATTGCCAGAAAGAACTTGGGACAAGATCATTCCATGCCCAAGGGACCCATTACTAGCGCATGACTTGCGAATCCAGCGAACGAGAGAGCACATGAGGAACCAAGCGGACCGAAGGCTGAGACGGTACCGAGGAAAGATGTTTCACCGGGAGTTACAAGAACAAGAATTAGTGCTGGTTCGTAGACCACCGATATCCGACCCTAAGAACAAAGTCTTCGCAAAATTCTGTCCAAAATTTATTGGCCCGTTCCGGGTAATTAAGAATCTGGGTAACAATGCCTACAGACTGGAAGAAGTGAGCACTGGTGCGAAATCTGTTTTTAATAGCGCCAATTTTAAACCTTACTACAGAAGGGAACCATTTGATGACTAGGAAAGATGATGTGTGCAGAATCAGTATTGCAAAAATTTTATTGTGAGAGCCAACACTCAAATCTACGGGGAGCGCCAGAGTACGCACTTTGTTTGTAAACAACGAGCAGCTGAGACGACAGGAGTGGCAACCACTTGAGGAGAAGGTGGAGACCTAGTGAGGAAGTATGAATGACATTCCAGCGAGAAGGAGAGCACACTAATTGAGTCAGAGGGGCGTACACTCGAGCAGCTGAGTGAGATTTTAAAGAGATGTGTTGTTACTACAGTGGATTTTGTTTTTGAAATCCAAACCAATAAATTGCTTCGAATTTCAAAACCTTGCTGAGGATAAATGAACCCTTATTGATCTACGATAAATAAGTATTCATATTTATTATTATTATTACTACGGCCCAGGCAGTGCTTGAGGAAGTCGACATGGATAAAGGGAGGCCAGCATTTCGTATTGATTACAACAGGAGCCGAGCTGGTAGCTATTCTTGGGGGACGGCTAGAATTAGTCGGGTTCAAGGCCAAATTGAGCAACTACTGTACCAAAATTGGAAGCATAAAGGAAGGATCACGAGTTACTTGCAACGAACATACGATTGAATCAGCCAATCACAAGAGACCAAGCCATGACCACGCGGTGGACAGCGTCAGTAGTAAAAATCCCGCGGAAGTGATTATCTAAAGAACCGCCGAACGGATTAATCTCCGCACGAGTGCATTGAGACGTTTGATTTATTTGAAGAAGAATGACACTAGTCCCATATTTGTGAGACAAAAACTCTGGAAGTTTTTATCCGATTCCACCCCACTCCTCCGTCCCCTGTCAGTTTCTAATAAATAGTTTGGCATGACGCTACTCTAAGTCATTCGTTTTGGAGCCTTGAGAGGCTTACTTCACGCCAGTTTGAATCGTGATTTTAACGCTCTGAATTTAGTGAAGTTATTTTATTTGTGAGCTCTGAGGAGCTAAAGTCACATCAGTTGCATTAACGAATTTTAAGCTCTAGTACATTTTATTTTGAAATCAACTTTATTTTGTGAGCTAAATATTTCACGCCAGAGCGTGGTAACTTGTAACATTTACTTAAAGACGACCATTTCAGCTCTGAGGGGCAAGTCTTGTAACACCCTAATTAGCGCTCACCGGAGCGTAGGTCAACAGTACAGTACGGAAATACCGAGCAAGATAGCGACTGCCAGTGCAGCCAAGATCTTAAACTTGTTATCGAGCCAGTGACGTGGTCTCGAGGTGTATATTTTATGTACAAATTGCAGTGTATTTGTCATGCGTTTTATTGTGCGTGTGAACGAGATATCTAGGGCCAGTCTTCGCAATTAATCGCATTAGGACAATTGTGGGCGAATTGAGTAACCTGCAAGCGATTATAGATAGGTCAAATAATTAACATTGAACTTTTCTGCCAAGGAGTCGATACCAAGATGATCAGCACGTGGTTTGGAGTTGGGATGAACTTCAACAATTCAACGCAGACGACCACGATGGAGTGCTAATTTGTCCATAGGGGCAATGGGCTGAGGAGGATGTCCTTAGTTCTACAAGCAGATCGGTGATGTACAAAAATTGGATTATTTCAATTATGTAGTTAGATTTGGCCGGGGAATTTTTGTAAATAGTCATGTTTCTTTTCTTGTTGTTTAGAGTTTTTCTTGCACCGACACTAAATGTTTTAAATGTCCGTTGGCGCGTGACCAAAGTGTTTGTTTGATATTTGTTTTTCCTTGAGTCATATGTAATGTGCGCGGCGTGCGTACGTGATTTTTATCCTTGCAAATGCGGAACCCGTTACATTCGATAAATGGTGCTTTATTAACGTTAATATTTGAAATAGGAATGGGAGGAAATTACTGTAAGATATTTGCCGAACAGGTTATTGTTCATATTAGGGTTGCCCAGCGCACCAACTTAAAAGTAATTTGTAGAACACCTTCGTTCTAATTTTGATAGATTTTTTTGAGTCCTTTTCAGGTTGACTAGTCACGGCATAGAACGGTGGCGCCACCATGTGGAAATTATTTGTGTCTTTTTATTTCAGGGTCTGTCAAAACCCATACGTGTGTTTCTGTGGGTGTTACTGTGTCAAGTGTGTGTTGATTCTACGTGAGGAGGGGGTAGAGATCCTACCGCCCTCATATATTTTTTGCTGCTGTTGTATTTTTGATGGAAAGACAGGGTGCTCTAGGGAGACCGCTGTTTCTTGTCCATATTTATTCTGACACACACACGTATTATTGTGCTTTGGGGCACACTTCTTCGAGATTCGACCCCATGTCCTGGGAGGTCGAGGTTATTGACACGTGGGTTGACAGATATGCAGAGTTCCACAAACCGCCCGTCTTGCCTGTGACTTATTTTTGATAGGCAGTCCTGATTGTCCGACTGACCCCTGTAAGCTTTCATGTAGCAAACCTGTTCATTGTGATGGTTATTTTTAAGCCATAATTAATTGGGGAGTTCGCCATGTGTGTAACGGCTTGTTGTACGTTATATGGGTAAAATATTGTATTTAATGTAAATGTTGGCTGTTTGCCTATTGCTTTGTTTATGACTCGATTCATGTAATTTTTGTGTGTCACACCTGTGCGGTGTAGTGGTAGAGTACTTGTAAATTTTGACGGCGGTCATTTGTGTATATTTTTATTGGTCACGTGTTAATGTACTTGTGTTGATTTGTGTGAGAAGTCCTAAGTTTTTAGGCAGTAAATGTTGCTACGGCAATTTGATTCCAATTTCACACGGAAATTTTGTGTTTGTTTATATTAGATTTAGGAAGTGTCGGTTTTAATTTTAAGTATTGTAGTTGTGTTCCCCCGTGTCGGTCTAGCTCTAAGAAATGTGGATTCGTTGTCTGAATGATTATTCTGGATGATGACGAATCACGCATTCATTGTACACATCGTGATGCATGTAGATCGACATACGCACATATATGGTCACTTTTGTTATTTTTATCTTAGGGACACTTGGTCCAGGTAATTAATCTCTCCAGAGATTCGGCCTAGTTTTGGCATTTTTATTAAGTGGGAGTCAGATGGGAGTTTTTGTTGTTAATTGTTGTGTGTAAATATGGTGATTTGTTTATTAAATTCATTTGTTTTAACCCTGGCTTCACTCCTTCCTGCATGTTATTTTGTTATATGTTACCCTGCAAGTTAATGAAGCGCCTTGACAACAACTTACGATATGAACCGTTACACCCCCCGAAACTGAGTCTCATATGCTTCTTTGCAAGGGTTCATAAAACAAAAATGGCTGCCCAAGTGGGGTTGTTGTTGTTGTTGCTTCGCTGATCTCATATTTATTTCGTTGAGAAATGATGCCAGGTCAAGCGGACATGTAAATTCAGTAAATTGAGGCGATGTTGTACCGCCATGTGCAATAGTAAAATCACTGAGTTCCTAAAGTTAGAGATATTGAACAAGGTTAGAATTTGATATTGTATTTGTTATTAACTTGTTCTGGCGCCCGACATTAAAATTAGAAATTTGCATTATTATTGAACTCAGTCAAAGCAGGAAGGTGTTGCCTTATATTTGACATTTAATTGACTTCGGTTAATTGGTGTTTCGTAAATTCTGTTGGTTAGGAATTTAAAAGCAGATCACTAGGGTTTATTTTGTTGTTTGGGAATAAGTGTCATTGTATTCAGTAAATTTTGTTACTGAAATTTTCATTAAATTAGAGCCAGTAATATTTAAATGTGTGACATGTATGTGTGTATATGACTGAAACCTTGGCCCATGACCCTGTTTTCTCTGAATATATTTGTGTGTGTGAAATGGCGATTGTTGATGAAATAAGGGCATTGTTGGAACAGATGTCCGTAAAGACAGAAGAACAATTAAAGAACATGAAGGAGGAAATAAGCGAAGACAATAATAAACAATTAAAAGAACAATTAGGAGCTCAGCGTGAGCATAGTGAAAAACAATTAGTGCAGATGTCCGCAAAAACGGAGGAACAATTAGTGCAGATGTCCGTGAAAACGGAGGAACAATTAAGTGACATTACGGTCCAGTTACAAGCGCAGAAGATAGACAGTGAAAAACAATTAAATGACATTACGGTCCAGTTACAAGCGCAGAAGGTAGACAGTGAAAAACAATTACATGACGTGAGCGGTAATATTTCGGTCCAGTTAGAAGTCCAGAAATTAGACACGGACAAACAATTCAATGAACTAAATCACAAATTGTCACAACAGGCGGTAACACAAACCGAACAATTAGGAAAAATCACTAATGACATTAATCAGAGCGTTAAAAAGGCAGAGAAACTGGCAGGCGAGGTTGCGGAGAACAACGTCAAACAGTTAGGCGAAATTAAGAAGTTGGAGGCGAAATTTGATAACAAATTAGTACAATTTGACGAGATGGTGGCAGATAAACTCAAGCAGATAGAGGCAGCATGTGTCAATAACACCGCGGGAATGAAGAAAACCCAAGAGAAATTGCAGCAGCAAATTAATTCGATAGACAGCAACGTTCTGGAATTAATAAAGGAAATTGATAAAGTCGAGGTTAAGGCTGAAACCGAACGGATACACTTGCGGGAGAACTTAGAGGAGCATTTAGGCAAAACACAAGAGATCATAAGGAAAGAAGTAGGAGAGCAGCTCGTCAAGACTCGGGATAATCTGGGAGAACAGCTAATAAAAACACAAGAGGTCATAAGAGAAGGGGTTGGGGAACAACTAGTAAAAACGCAAGAACAGATACGTGAAGAGCTAGAGAAAAATCAGGAAAGGAACGAGGAGAAAATTAATAGCTTGAAAAGTAGGATCCGGCGAGATTGGGACCAGCAGGCTCACGCGAATAAGGAAGACAGGCTAACAGTTTTAAAGCGAATGCAGGCATTGGAGGAAAATGTAAAGTCAAAATTACAGGAACAATCAGAGTTAATCATCAAAAACGAGATTAGATCTTTGAGGAATGCGACATTATTTTCGACTGAAAATATACCGGAGAAGCAAACAAGTATTGGAAGTCATGCAGGCTTGAAGTTGGCTGAGGATACGAGCCGGGGTCAAAGTCCCAGACTAACGAGTAACGCATTCCAGCAATACAGGGGAGAGACTTCAACACCGCAACCGAACTTGGCACCCGCCCAAGTCATCCAAGTCATTCGGGGTAATGATTTTAAGGCCGATAAATTTAAGGAACATTCAGGAACCACTCCCAAAGCATTTCTACGACAATTAACTGATTACTTTAATGACCAGCACATCGGCCCTGAGAAACAATTAAGACTAGTGGAGAAATTTTTAGAAGGACCTAGCCTAACCTGGTTTTTAAGCTTCAAGTACACGTTCACAGACATGGCTCAATTCCGCGAGGCATTTTTAAAGAAGTTTTGGAGCCCTTCGTTGCAGCAGGGGTTGAGGATGGACCTGTACACGCGAAAATATCATAGTACGCATCCAACCCGGTTTTCAGAATTCTTCAGCCAGCAATTGGTAAAATTCAGAGACTTTGACGACCCGCCTAGCGAGCAAAATATGGTTCTAACCATCGGGAAACAACTCCCAATGCACATCCAACAACTATTAGTCGCAGGAAACATTCAAACCGCAGTCCAAGCCGAAGAATTACTCAGACACTTAGATGAGACGAGTATGGTGAGCCCACAGACAGGAAGGAGGAATATGGAATGTGTCAACACGGCAGAGGTCGTTCAGGGACTCCAAAATAACCACAGCCAGGGGAACCAAACCAAGACACAGTCCACAGGGACACAATTCACACCAAGAAGGCAAGATTTTGACGGCCGAAACCAGTTCAACAATAATAATCAGAACTATCAGAATAACCGCGGGAGATACAATCAGAATAACCAAAATCAAAACAATCAGTGGACGTACCAGCGGGAGTACACAAATTGGAGGGGAAACCAGAGACAAGGTAGACCTTACCAAAGAAATGGAGACGGTAGATGGAATAACGGCAGGGACTATCGCCAAGAAAATAGGGGAGATTATCGGAACAACTGAGACGAGCGATATATTGAATCACGTAAATACTTGGATCAATTAAGTACCGAAGAAGCGGAGAAGGAGAAGTGGGGGCGTGCCATGGCGAACAGACAGAGCCCAGACAACCATCAAGGAGAGGGGGCAGAGAGTTTATTGAGACAACAGGAGCGACAGAATGACAACCGGCGAAACACAAAAAATGGGTCCCGGGATTTTAAAAAAACCAAATGAACTGAAAAATGATAGTCTGAAAATGGAGGTCGCCAGGGAGCAAGAAGAGATGATAGTGGCCAATATAGAAGAGTGGGTAGCATTCCCGGACGACTGCCTGGAGGAAGTGGTGAAGAACCGTGAAAATGTTATCAGACAGCTACCAATTATTTACGCGCATGTTGGAGGCATGAGGGTGAGATGTTTGATTGATACAGGTAGCCAGGTGAGCTTAGTCACTGAAATTTTGATAAAGGAAATAGGAAGAAAACAAACTGTTCCTATTATGCCGGTACCGCTAATGAAAGTCAGAGGTGTTGTTCCTGACAAAACTATAAATTGTAAACAGCAAGCATTTCTAGATCTGGAAATACTGAACCATACTTTTTCACAAACATTCATTGTTATTCCAAAGATGAACTACAACATAATTTTAGGAGCCAACTTCATCTGCGATTTTCATGCTGTCATTGACTTACATAACAACACTGTAAGTTTCAAACAAGTAGAGGGGTTGAATCATGTGGGTTTAAACATGGAAGAGAGTCCGTTGGAGAGAGAGGCCAATACTTGGGTTGTTGAGGAATGCACTAATGAGGCCGGAGATAAGATCTTGACGGGGGAGCGAGTCAGCCAGACAGCAGTGCTAGAAATTGACAGCCGAGATATTTTGCAGGAACTGTGGGTGCATTTGGCAGAAGAAGAAATTAGCGGAACCAAATTTGAAATTCTACTTCAGGAGCGACTTAAGGAGGCCATCGTAGGGAAACCTGATAGAAGAAGACTGGAAGAAATTTTAAGATTATATAAAGGAGCTTTTGACACCATACCTGGAAAAGTTTTAAATTTTCAATATGCTATGCAAGTGACAGATTGGACCCCGTTTAAAAGTAAATTGTACCCGATCCCAGAGAAACATTTTTCTCAGGTGAAGGACATTATTACTAACTTATTAGATTCTGGCATGATAAGGAAAGCGGCAACCCCTTACCTGAACGAAATATTGGCTGTGGCCAAGCCAAATGGATCGATTAGGCTATGCCTAGACGCGCGAGTTTTGAACAGCAAACTGCTAGTTGAGCATGACCAAGCACCTAGGATCAAAGATGTTTTGAAAGGCTTCCGTGGGAAGAAGATATACTGAAGTGTTGATTTGACGAAGAGTTTCCACCATCTTGAGCTTGAAGAAAAATCCCAACTGTTGACGGGATTTTTATTCGATAATCAAAGTTATATCTGGTGTCGAATGCCCTTTGGCGTGAAAACTTCGGGATGTGCACTCATTAGAGCACTCGATAGAAATCTGACTGAGGAGGTCAAGAACTTCACCACGAGATATGTTGACGACATATTAATTGCTTCTGAGACAATGGAGGAACACCTGATAAATTTAAATAAACTGCTGGACAACTTGAGAACCATGAACTTCAAAATTAACCTAAAGAAGTCACATTTTTGCCAGAGCGAGATTTTATATTTGGGGCATATAATGATGTCGAGGGCGTGCGGCCTAATCCAGCCAAGATTGATGCTATTAAGAAATTTCCCACACCTACCAAAGTCAAACATGTGAGAGCGTTTTTGGGAGTGACAGGCTTCTTCAAAGAAAATTGCCCTGGTTACACAGAAACAGTAGCACCTATGCAGGAGATGTTGAAGAAAGCGAATCGATGGTCGTGGAACGAGGAGTGCGACAGATCTTTTAAAGCAACGAAGGATTTATTGGAAAACTGTGTGAAACTTAGATATCCGGATTTTGAGAAGCGATTTATTATTCAAGCAGATGCTTCATTGATTGGAATCGGTGCTCTGCTGTACCAAGAGGACGCTGAAGAACCCAAGAAGAAATCCTATTTGGCATTTACGAGTCGTAAATTACGGAAACATGAGAGGAACTACACAGTTACGGAACTTGAACTACTAGCAATTCTATATTCTCTTCAACAGTGGCGCAAGATGATCTATGGTTATTCCGTCATTGTTAGAACCGACCACCATGCACTGACATTTTTATTCAAGACAACAATGGCAAGTGAGAGAGTTACGCGCTGGTCCATCTACATACAGCAGTTTGACATCACAATAGAGCATTGCCCTGGAAGGATGAACGTCATACCAGATGCCTTGAGTAGAAATCCTGAGGACGGAAACGAAGTAACAGCGGAAGTTCACAATATTACCTTGACACCTAAGGCTCGTGAGTTTTTGGCAAGATTGAAGGATATTCGGAAGGAGCAAGAAGGAGATCCATGGATGATGATGATGATAAAATTCTACAGGAAGTAATTACAACCAAATTCACCTGAGTACCGAGAAGCCAGTGCTAAACAAGCGAGATTTCACTACTTAAATAACTTGTTACATAAGTACGTGGATGAGCATCATACTAAACTGCGGATCCTAGTTCCAGCATCACTACAGAGGGGATTAACTTGGCATGTTCACGAGAGCCTAGCACATATCGGCACGGATAAGACTGAAGCTACGACAGGAGAGACCTTTACTTGGCCTAAGATGAGATTCACCATTGTTGAAGTAATTAGAACGTGTGACGCATGCCAGCGCACGAAGCCGAACAACTTTATTCTGAAACAACCTCCAAGACCACTATTACCTCAGAAACCATGCGAGATGCTCGCTATCGATTGCTTTGGTCCTTTAGTAAAAGGAAAGCGTGGATGCCGACACCTTCTGGTGTGTGTCGACGTATTTTCGAAGATGGTCGTGCTATGTCCTATTCAGAAGACGACATCAAGACAAGTCCTCAGTCGAATTAAGAACAAAGTTATTCCGATGCTTGGGAAGCCGGAATCCATTCTATCAGATCATGGAACCTATTTCACGAGCAATGTTTTTAGGCAAGGTTTGGAGAGCCTAGGAATAAAACACGTATTTTCAAGCATTCGTCATCCTTGTGGAAATCCGAGCGAGAGAACAATTCGCTGTGTTGCCAAGTACTACAGAGTAATGATTCCTAACGAACACAATAAATGGGTGTACAAAGTAGGGGAAATTGAGATGTGCATGAACACCACTAAGCACGAGTCGACGGGTCAAGTTCCACTGATTGTACACCACAACAGATTGCCAGAAAGAACTTGGGACAAGATCATTCCATGCCCAAGGGACCCATTACTAGCGCATGACTTGCGAATCCAGCGAACGAGACAGCACATGAGGAACCAAGCGGACCGAAGGCTGAGACGGTACCGAGGAAAGATGTTTCACCGGGAGTTACAAGAACAAGAATTAGTGCTGGTTCGTAGACCACCGATATCCGACCCTAAGAACAAAGTCTTCGCAAAATTCTGTCCAAAATTTATTGGCCCGTTCCGGGTAATTAAGAATCTGGGTAACAATGCCTACAGACTGGAAGAAGTGAGCACTGGTGCGAAATCTGTTTTTAATAGCGCCAATTTTAAACCTTACTACAGAAGGGAACCATTTGATGACTAGGAAAGATGATGTGTGCAGAATCAGTATTGCAAAAATTTTATTGTGAGAGCCAACACTCAAATCTACGGGGAGCGCCAGAGTACGCACTTTGTTTGTAAACAACGAGCAGCTGAGACGACAGGAGTGGCAACCACTTGAGGAGAAGGTGGAGACCTAGTGAGGAAGTATGAATGACATTCCAGCGAGAAGGAGAGCACACTAATTGAGTCAGAGGGGCGTACACTCGAGCAGCTGAGTGAGATTTTAAAGAGATGTGTTGTTACTACAGTGGATTTTGTTTTTGAAATCCAAACCAATAAATTGCTTCGAATTTCAAAACCTTGCTGAGGATAAATGAACCCTTATTGATCTACGATAAATAAGTATTCATATTTATTATTATTATTACTACGGCCCAGGCAGTGCTTGAGGAAGTCGACATGGATAAAGGGAGGCCAGCATTTCGTAATGATTGCAACAGGAGCCGAGCTGGTAGCTATTCTTGGGGGACGGCTAGAATTAGTCGGGTTCAAGGCCAAATTGAGCAACTACTGTACCAAAATTGGAAGCATAAAGGAAGGATCACGAGTTACTTGCAACGAACATACGATTGAATCAGCCAATCACAAGAGACCAAGCCATGACCACGCGGTGGACAGCGTCAGTAGTAAAAATCCCGCGGAAGTGATTATCTAAAGAACCGCCGAACGGATTAATCTCCGCACGAGTGCATTGAGACGTTTGATTTATTTGAAGAAGAATGACACTAGTCCCATATTTGTGAGACAAAAACTCTGGAAGTTTTTATCCGATTCCACCCCACTCCTCCGTCCCCTGTCAGTTTCTAATAAATAGTTTGGCATGACGCTACTCTAAGTCATTCGTTTTGGAGCCTTGAGAGGCTTACTTCACGCCAGTTTGCATTGTGATTTTAACGCTCTGAATTTAGTGAAGTTATTTTATTTATGAGCTCTGAGGAGCTAAAGTCACATCAGTTGCATTAACGAATTTTAAGCTCTAGTACATTTTATTTTGAAATCAACTTTATTTTGTGAGCTAAATATTTCACGCCAGTGCGTGGTAACTTGTAACATTTACTTAAAGACGACCATTTCAGCTCTGAGGGGGCAAGTCTTGTAACACCCTAATTAGCGCTCACCGGAGCGTAGGTCAACAGTACAGTACGGAAATACCGAGCAAGATAGCGACTGCCAGTGCAGCCAAGATCTTAAACTTGTTATCGAGCCAGTGACGTGGTCTCGAGGTGTATATTTTATGTACAAATTGCAGTGTATTTGTCATGCGTTTTATTGTGCGTGTGTGCGAGATATCTAGGGCCAGTCTTCGCAATTAATCGCATTAGGACAATTGTGGGCGAATTGAGTAACCTGCAAGAAATTATAGATAGGTCAAATAATTAACATTGAACTTTTCTGCCAAGGAGTCGATACCAAGATGATCAGCACGTGGTTTGGAGTTGGGATGAACTTCAACAATTCAACGCTGACGACCACGATGGAGTGCTAATTTGTCCATAGGGGCAATGGGCTGAGGAGGATGTCCTTAGTTCTACAAGCAGATCGGTGATGTACAAAAATTGGATTATTTCAATTATGTAGTTAGATTTGGCCGGGGAATTTTTGTAAATAGTCATGTTTCTTTTCTTGTTGTTTAGAGTTTTTCTTGCACCGACACTAAATGTTTTAAATGTCCGTTGGCGCGTGGCCAAAGTGTTTGTTTGATATTTGTTTTTCCTTGAGTCATATGTAATGTGCGCGGCGGCGTGCGTACGTGATTTTTATCCTTGCAAATGCGGAACCCGTTACATTCGATAAATGGTGCTTTATTAACGTTAATATTTGAAATAGGAATGGGAGGAAATTACTGTAAGATATTTGCTGAACAGGTTATTATTCATATTAGGTTTGCCCAGCGCACCAACTTAAAAGTAATTTGTAGAACAGCTTCGTTCTAATTTTGATAGATTGTTTTGAGTCCTTTTCAGGTTGACTAGTCACGGCATAGAACGGTGGCGCCAGCATGTGGAAATTATTTGTGTCTTTTTATTTCAGGGTCTGTCAAAACCCATACGTGTGTTTCTGTGGGTGTTACTGTGTCAAGTGTGTGTTGATTCTACGTGAGGAGGGGGTAGAGGTCCTACCGCCCTCATATATTTTTTGCTGCTGTTGAATTTTTGATGGAAAGACAGGGTGCTCTAGGGAGACCGCTGTTTCTTGTCCATATTTATTCTGACACACACACGTATTATTGTGCTTTGGGGCACACTTCTTCGAGATTCGACCCCATGTCCTGGGAGGTCGAGGTTATTGACACGTGGGTTGACAGATATGCAGAGTTCCACAAACCGCCCGTCTTGCCTGTGACTTATTTTTGATAGGCAGTCCTGATTGTCCGACTGACCCCTGTAAGCTTTCATGTAGCAAACCTGTTCATTGTGATGGTTATTTTTAAGCCATAATTAATTGGGGAGTTCGCCATGTGTGTAACGGCTTGTTGTACGTTGTATGGGTAAAATATTGTATTTAATGTAAATGTTGGCTGTGTGCCTATTGCTTTGTTTATGACTCGATTCATGTAATTTTTGTGTGTCACACCTGTGCGGTGTAGTGGTAGAGTACTTGTAAATTTTGACGGCGGTCATTTGTGTATATTTTTATTGGTCACGTGTTAATGTACTTGTGTTGATTTGTGTGAGAAGTCCTAAGTTTTTAGGCAGTAAATGTTGCTACGGCAATTTGATTCCAATTTCACACGGAAATTTTGTGTTTGTTTATATTAGATTTAGGAAGTGTCGGTTTTAATTTTAAGTATTGTAGTTTGTTCCCCCGTGTCGGTCTAGCTCTAAGAAATGTGGATTCGTTGTCTGAATGATTATTCTGGATGATGACGAATCACGCATTCATTGTACACATCGTGATGCATGTAGAACGACATACGCACATATATGGTCACTTTTGTTATATTTATCTTAGGGACACTTGGTCCAGGTAATTAATCTCTCCAGAGATTCGGCCCAGTTTTGGCATTTTTATTAAGTGGGAGTCAGATGGGAGTTTTTGTTGTTAATTGTTGTGTGTAAATATGGTGATTTGTTTATTAAATTCATTTGTTTTAACCCTGGCTTCACTCTTTCCTGCATGTTATTTTGTTATATGTTACCCTGCAAGTTAATGAAGCGCCTTGACAACAACTTACGATATGAACCGTTACACCTCCCGAAACTGAGTCTCATATGCTTGTTTGCAAGGGTTCAATATATAAGGTTTAAAACCTCATAAATTGTTAATTGCCTGGCGCAAATGTTTAATGCCATCTGAGGTCTGTGACCCCAAATTTGTTAACCTGATTGAATGTATGTTTGTTAAAGTTATAAACTTCTTTTACCTTTTTAAATAAATTAAATATTTGTTTTTGGATTCATAATTTCGAAAACACTACGGTTAGGCAAGATCCGGTCTTCCTTGACTCTCCCTACTCAATGCCATTAAACCTATTGATAGGGCTTTCACCACTTGTTGCATTTGAGCAAAAACTCTTAGTGGTAACCTTGTTAAAAGTTCTCTTAGCTTTAAAAGCTAATTCTAACTGGCCAGTAAGGCAAGTACAGCTCGCTACGCCAGCTACCTGCTTGTGGAGATCCTCTCCAAAATCTTATGGTCAGTTTTCAAAAAGATAAGTGTTTCTCTTTGCCTAAACTTTTAGTCGGCTACTGGTTGGTTAAAAGCTTAGCCATTTCCAAATGCAACTATTGGTTCATTTACCAAATTTATTTTCAAAGGCATAATTCCTTTATCACCATCCTTTTTGGAAGCACTTGGTCACTGTTCAGGAAGCTTATAACTTCGAAAACTGGAAATACCAAACTTGATTCAAATTATTGGCATTCTTCGAATTACTTTGCAAAATCGAATTTCTTTGAAAAGACATACAATAAATCTGTCACTTGCAGTCATGCCAGACCAACACCCTTCCCCATAGTAGTCTTATGCCTGCTTTAGAGGGAATATACTAAGGCTACTCTCCAGCAAACCGCCCAAGTTCTAGCTGTGTTTCCCGTCAGCTTAGACCAAGCCCTTACCCACTTTGGGTATCCGAGAGCGGATTTGCGGTCGCAACCGCCTCTGAGTGTATTTAAAGCTAAATTTTTAACTTTTGTGGAACTCTCATCCTATTTCTCTATCCTTTTTCTCCAGTCCGAAACCCACTTCCTTTTCTTAATCATCTTCCCTTGGTGGGTTGGTTATTCCTCAGCCAATAATCTACCCAAAATTTGGTACCAGAAACCCGGGAGAGTCCATTTGCTATTTCTATTCTTTGTCAAGTGTCATTAGACAACACCTTGCAAATTATTAATATCTGCTTTGAATCTTTCAGCTATAACCACATCGTGCAAAGCCTGTGAAGGGGAAAGAGGCCACTCCTGTCTCCTTTGGTGTGTCCCGTTCTTTCTACTTATTGCTGCTGCCAGCTTGACAGCATTTCCAAGGTTCTACAGTTTTGTAAGTTGTATTTCAATTTATTCTCTTTGTCATGGCTCCTACTGAAAAAGATGAAACTCTCATTGCTAGACGTTCTTCCTATAAAGGGCAACTCATTAGATTCAGAAATTTTATCAACAAATTAAATCCCGCCGAGTGTGATTTAGACATCCTAACACAACGCCTTAAGTTGTACGAACGGTCCTATGATTATTACGATCAAATTCAAACCGAGATTGAATCCGCTTTCCCAGAACTTCAATCGGATCGGGACGAGGTCGAACCCTTGTACCTTGAAGGGATTGCCAAGGCCCACCAACTGATCCGCAGTATCTCAGAACCGGACACTAGGGTCATCAATCCGGCCCAGTTCGCACCCGCTTCAGTTCACAAGAACAAACCGAAACCGTTACTTCCTAAGATAAGCCTACCGCACTTCTCAGGCCAGGAAGGTGAATGGTATTCTTTTTATGAACTTTACTGCTCACTCGTTCATGACAATAAGGAAATTCCCGACATTCATAAATTCTACTTTTTACGTACGTCTTTGGAAAGCGAGGCCTTAGCCTTGGTCCAATCACTGCCTTTAAGCGCAGATAACTACCACATCGCCTTTAATCTCCTTAAAGAGAGATATGGCAATTTACGTTTGAGTGTAGCTCGCCACATCCGCTGTCTCTTCAACCTGCCAGCCGTCAAACCTAATGACGTCACCTCTTTAAGAGCCCTGTTGGACTCTATGCAGTTGAATGTTAGAGCATTATATCAACTTTGGCAGCCTGTCCAAACATGGGACACCACACTTATTCATCTAGCTACATCCAGATTCGATTTTTCGACTTTAAAGGCATGGGAAATCGAACTCGCCCGCAAGGAGGAATTTTCGTTCGAACACTTAATCTCGTTTCTTAACAGCCGATACCAAGTCCTTACAGCACTCGCATTTCAGTGCGAAAATGTCGAAACGAATCGTCAGTGTCACATTTTTGAAAAAACTTGCTTCTTCAAAGGGTCATCAGCCCACATCTGTCGAGAACAAGCAAACCCGTTCTGCTTCTTTCAACCATCCAAGAGAACATATCAGGCCGCTCAACAAATCTTTAAAATGCACGCTCTGTAAAAAGCTTCACACATTGTATTTGTGCAAATCCTTTAAAGAATTGTCTGTCGAAGATCGAAGGAAGTTTGTCTTCAATAGCAAACATTGCTTCAACTGCTTGTCACCTAAGCATTCTTCTTCTAACTGTACGTCATCCAATCTCTGTTTCCATTGTAAAAAACCGCACCATTCTTTATTGCACGTTCATGATAAATCGAGGTCATCAGTACCCGCTTCTTCAAACTCCATGCAGAGCAGCTCCGAACAAACTAATGCTTCTTCCTGCATTTCTAACGCCGAAACTTCTCACAGTGCGCAAGCCCTCTTGTCCACTGTACAATTCGAAATCTAAGATAATTTTGGAAATTGGGTTCGTACCCGTGGTCTTCTCGATTCTACTTCAACGCACAACTTTGTTTCGCAATCATTAATTAAAAAACTAGGTCTTTCGTCATCGCATACTCCCATCAATGTATCTGGCATTGACAATTTGAAAACTCAAGTCTTGCTGTCTTCAAAATTGAAAATCAGAGACGTTTGCCAAAGAAACACCAATCTTAACTTAAACTGTCTCATTCTTACCAGTATTGGTAAGGACACTCCTAGCAGCTCTATTAATACCTCCGGTTTAAAGATTCCTTCGCACTTAAGGTTAGCTGATCCTCAGTTTAATGCTCAAGGTCCCATTGATGTACTTTTCAGTGCCAATGTTTTCTGGAAGTGTCTCCGTAAACAGGTTCGTAAGTTATCTTCAACCGTGGTCGCTAGAGACACCGATTTTGGTTGGGTTATTACTGGTGAAATCCAACATCCCAGTCTTCAAACCAAATCGCAATGTCATTTCGTTACTGCTGATATAAATCCCATTTCTGAAAAAGAGAATACTTATGGTTTCGATCTCGATACTTTTGAAAAACACTTGCCGAAACGATGTCTTATCGTGTACAACTACGCCACCTTGGTAAGTTGTTTAGATGATTTTGCCTTCTTCCCGCACAAGATGGCAATTCAAGTTCGCCTTGCCTTGTGTTACTTCGTCTACCTTCTCATGTCATTTTTTATAGCAGGTAATTGCTTAAACTCTTTATCGAAAACTATCTTCCCCTTGTGTAAAACCATGGCTATCAGTCTCCATCACTTCGCTGTAAGCTATGTTTCACTTCTTTCGCTATTTAGAAGGATGGCCACGGCCGGCTCCCTCCTCCTTCCTCACAATTGGAAGCCGCTTTTGAAACCGCATGAAAATCTGAATTCTCTAGCATCTAGAATAACTATTCTTACGCATAAACTCCTTCTCAATGTCCCAGCTTTTCTTCTCTGTTCGGAAGAATTAAGCTTTTTTCTGTTGAAAATTGTCGGATTCCGTGATCCTCCAAATTATGCGAAATTGATTTCCTACTCTATTTCATATGTCTTCAAATTGTTTTCTCACGTCCAAGCTACGGATGACTACATGTCGTGTTACTCGCTCCGCTTTAAGTCAAAGCTGATTCAACTAGTTATGTTTGTTTACTTTGAACTGCTTGTTTGTCAAACTTGTTTGTATACAAGTTTGGGGAAGGCCAAGTTATCGTTTATTTCCTGTATGCTTGCCAAAGGTCAAAGCAAGATTCCCTTATCTCAACTCTGGCTGATTGCCAACCATTGTCTGGCGAGTCGCTTCCGTAAGTTCAGAAGCCGTTCAACTCATCACCAAAATAAACTTGTTCCAGTCAAGGACTCTTTCAGATATTTATATTCCTTATCTCGTTGTACTATGTGGGTCAAGGCCGCGCTTGCTTATGTCTCCCACTTACTCACGCTCGTATTCTACAATTGCTTCGATTCTTGTTTTATAACATCGTTGCATATCCTTTACGCGCTTATGTATTGCACTTTGCTTACATATTTTGCGATCTTATTGTTCATTGATGAACAAACTTGTTTTTTCTCGTCGTTACATTCGATGTGTTTTTGCATTTATACTTGTTATGTCACGTTTCTCGCTGATTTAAGTATTTTTCTGCTCAACCCCTTTGATACTTATTATGACTTAAGGTCATTGTTTATGGCTACTAGGTTGTTACCTATGGTGTTCTTGCTTTCTGCTCGCATAGTTCCTTTGTTTATTTGGTATATTCTTATCCTTAATAGATGTACTTTTTTCTATACGCTTTGTTTAAACTTGTCAATTCTCCTTTCGCATCTTATCGCAATCTTTACTAGTTCCTTATTTTCCGCAGTTTCTAGCTATTTTGTGATTGAAGGTGTCGTTAATTCTTGTCCTTTAACTCCTCTTTCCAATGACCCTGATGACCTGCTTCCACTTACACCTGGTCACTTCCTTATCGGCACTTCTCTTTCTGCTCCTCCTCCTCTTCCCAATTCTTTCAGGGATTCTAATTTACCTATTGTTTGGCGTAAACTTGAAGCCCTCCGTAATTCTTTTTGGAAGAGGTGGAACTTGGAATATTTAACTTCCTTGCAACGGAGACAGAAGTGGTTTCTTTCCAGTCCCGACATTAAGGTGGGGGACTTGGTCTTGGTTAGGGATGTTTCACCCTCTCTAGTATGGATCTCTGGTAGAGTGACCGAATGTTATCCTGGAAGAGATGGGAGAGTCAGGGTGGCCAAAATCTTGACCGCTAATGGTTCGATCACAAGACCACTTTCTCTAATCTCTCCATTACCTTTAAATGTTTAACTGCTTATTTGTTCTCTGTTGGTGTGTTCCCCTCCCAGTATGGTGTATTCTTTGAATACACGGTACGTGAGAATCTAATTTTAATGCTCTTTGCATGTTCATTCCTTCCTCTTTGTCAAACACCAACAGTGATGTTCTATTTTCTCTGTGGTGATCACTTCGCTTATAACTTTTATGAGTCTGTTCTAGATATATATCTTCTATGGCCCACCTAGCGTCATCTCGCAGCGAATCTCTGAAGCTCCTCAATTCTTCCTGGTGCAAGAGGATTTACTTATCCATCTGGCCACCAGATCTTGTTACCATCGCCAGCTATTTTCTCCGTGAGCAAGAGAACTACGTCTACTTTTTTACTCACCATGCTGTGCTAGTATCATCTGTTATCAACTCTTTGAAGACCGGCTCAGCAAGAGAAGATCAATTTTTTGTTGTAATGTTGGCTATGTTTATATGTTCTCCTTTAGTCTCCTACCCCTACTCTTTCCCTTCCTTGGACCCTCCGTGCTCTGCTGAGTGGGTCTCACTTGTGCGCCGGCCGTCGACTCAGTTAAGGCTCAACTCGAGCCAGTCTCCTCAAACCAAGAGGCAAACTCTACTTTCTACGCCATGTTGGCATATTAAATATTGTCAAGGGGAACTTCACCTTCAACATGCAACCAAGATAAGTACAGACTTAAGGTTTTAACCTCATCTTCATCAATTTTATCTACATGCTTTTATTGATTATTTTATAGACAGCGTGAGATTACTTGTGGGGCGGTAATCATTCTTCGCGGGATTTTCCATGTTGGGCTTTTGTCTAATCAAGCCAATCTTGGTGAAAAGCAGCATTTCTTATGCTTGCTAAATGAGAAATCTTCTCACCACGTGGGATATTATCTAATACCCGCTGTCTATAAATTACAAAGCAAGTTCCTCCGCTGGATTATCTTTGGCCCCATTTTTCTATTAAGATCGTTCTGGAACCTTCCAGATCCTGTACTTTATCTGCGAGTCTTGCCGTCAGGTATTTTTCACTCACTTGTGAAAATACTGTTTAAAATGAGGAATCTTCCTTATAAATTACTGCATAGCAAACTTTCGTCCACCGTTGGAATGTTCTATGGCGCATTTAATTGTAATTCCCAACTTCCTCAAGAAATAGACTCTCGCCTACCTAGTGCAACCAGTTATTTTCATCATTGCAATAACTTTCTTTCCATAAACTTTCGTGTCTCTACAGCGAACTTTTCATCTATTTAAAAGACTATAGTGATAACTAGTGCTTGTCCCACTTTTCTACCGCGTCGCGATCGTCCGTTTACATTAAATCAGGCCATGGACATTGATCCTAAATCCCAATGATCTTTCCTCAACCTTCTACTAACAAACCATATTAATAAAATTGTAACTTCTCCATAAGGTGTCACTCTTCGAAGTGCCCTTCCATTTTGCTTGTTTATCATTACTTAATTTCTGTATAATTACGTGTTTTATACACGGTTCAAGCTCACATTGTTTCTCTTTTATAACGAGAGGATACAATTCTTTTAACTCATTAGTGAGTTGTTTCTAGGTCTCACGAAAGGGTAACCTGCCCCATTTATCTAGTGATTCCTATCTAAATACAGGAAGTCTAGAACCTTCCTTGTTGATTTTTTCTTCAGGTTTCACAGTAAGTGACCTGCCCTCTTTTGTATAATTGTCATAGAAGTAATTCCGCATAAACATAAGAAGTAATAGGAACTTCTTTTTCATTTACTTGCTTCCTTTTTTGTTATTTTCGAAGTTGTAACTTTTTCTAAAAATAATTACTTGTAAATACCTTAAAGTACACTCCTTATACTCAATTTGATGTTTAAACTTTAAGCATTTCATTTGTCTTTTTTAAATCTTACAAAGATTTTAGTACATATATAAGGTTTAAAACCTCATAAATTGTTAATTGCCTGGCGCAAATGTTTAATGCCATCTGAGGTCTGTGACCCCAAATTTGTTAACCAGATTGAATGTATGTTTGTTAAAGTTATAAACTTCTTTTACCTTTTTAAATAAATTAAATATTTGTTTTTGGATTCATAATTTCGAAAACACTACGGTTAGGCAAGATCCGGTCTTCCTTGACTCTCCCTACTCAATGCCATTAAACCTATTGATAGGGCTTTCACCACTTGTTGCATTTGAGCAAAAACTCTTAGTGGTAACCTTGTTAAAAGTTCTCTTAGCTTTAAAAGCTAATTCTAACTGGCCAGTAAGGCAAGTACAGCTCGCTACGCCAGCTACCTGCTTGTGGAGATCCTCTCCAAAATCTTATGGTCAGTTTTCAAAAAGATAAGTGTTTCTCTTTGCCTAAACTTTTAGTCGGCTACTGGCTGGTTAAAAGCTTAGCCATTTCCAAATGCAACTATTGGTTCATTTACCAAATTTATTTTCAAAGGCATAATTCCTTTATCACCGTCCTTTTTGGAAGCACTTGGTCACTGTTCAGGAAGCTTATAACTTCGAGAACTGGAAATACCAAACTTGATTCAAATTATTGGCATTCTTCGAATTACTTTGCAAAAACGAATTTCTTTGAAAAGACATACAATAAATCTGTCACTTTCAGTCATGCCAGACCAACACCCTTCCCCATAGTAGTCTTATGCCTGCTTGAGAGGGAATATACTAAGGCTACTCTCCAGCAAACCGCCCAAGTTCTAGCTGTGTTTCCCGTCAGCTTAGACCAAACCCTTACCCACTTTAGGTATCCGAGAGCGGATTTGCGGTGGCAACCGCCTCTGAGTGTATTTAAAGCTAAATTTATAACTTTTGTGGAACTCTCATCCTATTTCTCTATCCTTTTTCTCCAGTCCGAAACCCACTTCCTCTTCTTAATCATCTTCCCTTGGTGGGTGGGTTATTCCTCAGCCAATAATCTACCCAAGAGTGCAATTCCCTCTTCAAACAATATCCGCAATATCTATTAACAAAGCGCAATGCCACACACTTAACAGCAGCAGGTGTACATTTAGACAAAACATTTTTTTTTTCCCATGGCCAACTGTATGTGGCGTGATCTCGACTATCCGGACAACAAAATCGTTATGTCTCAGAAGAAGATGACAAAACCAAAAACGTAATTTTAAAATGTGTTCACATAATGTAACATTGTACCGGTACCCTTCAGACTTTCACAACTCTATAAAATTCCCACTTTGCTGCTCATATCAATATACTGTATGTACCAGAATTTTCAGAATTAGAATGGACCTTTAGGTACTTGGATTAGGTATTATAATATAATAATAAATTATATTTGATGCTGGCGACTAGTAAAACTTTTATTCCCTCTTGCAATCTTTTTATGTCAACAGAAAGACAAAACACAAAACTAGCACAGAGTAAAGAAACAATCAAAGAACTCTAAGTTCTCCAAAGAGCTCTTCACTCATGGCCTCCACACACTTCCTCCCCAGTGGTAACACTAAGGAAGCGACGAGGGAATGTCACTCGTCTGCCAACCTTGTGGTGACAGTGGGACGAGGCTCAGGATGTTTCAGAGGAGTAGCTGGTTCCGGAGGTGGAGATGTTGCGGCAGTGCCCGTTGTCAACGTTGATTGGGGTTCCTTAAGAATGAATGCTGGCTGAAGCCGTGATTGCTGTAATAGAATAGACCAATTATCAGCAATAATCCATCGTCCCCATTGTCTTAATCGCGAGCGAATTCGCGGGTACCTGCTAGTATAAAGATAAAGATAAAATAAAATGTACAGTAGTTGTGATATAAAGGAAGGAGAGACCGATTAATGAAATGAATGATGATGAGTTAATGTTGAAAGGAATAAATTGCAATGAATTTAAAGTCAGTGATTTTGAATAATGTATAATAGGGTATGTAAACGTCGAACGTAAACTGAGAATGACTTGCAAATGAGATAATGCGAAGTTGTAAAGGCCAAGATAAACGGGTACCTGCTAGTATAAAGATAAAGATAAAATAAAATGTACAGTAGTTGTGATATAAAGGAAGGAGAGACCGATTAATGAAATGAATGATGATGAGTTAATGTTGAAAGGAATAAATTGCAATGAATTTAAAGTCAGTGATTTTGAATAATGTATAATAGGGTATGTAAACGTCGAACGTAAACTGAGAATGACTTGCAAATGAGATAATGCGAAGTTGTAAAGGCCAAGATAAACGAAGAAGATAATATGTTATTCTGGCAAGAATTATATATTGAAGTTAATTAATGAATTGGCTATCCAAGTTTAGATGTTGTCACCGGAATAAGGCAGATCTTAAATGTAAACTCGAGGTATAGGAGTTATAAATATGTATCGTTTACGTGAAAGTTCGGAAGAACAGTTAATATGTCGAAGAACTCGTCGAATTATATTGTTATGTTGTATCAGTAGGAACGCAGGAGTCTCCTTTCTGATAGTATATTGGTCTTACGGAGCTGGTATATTCGTAATTGAAGCGTCGTATTGAAATGCTAGGTGGATGAAAGGTTAAGGGATGTTGGTTACCCTAGGTATTGTTGTATAATGTAAGCAGCCTTGACCACGGTGCAATATTACTGGCGCGAGTTGACTTATCATATCGCAGACGGAGAGAGCATGGCGTCTCTGATCCGGGCTGTCTTTGGTTGAATGCCCACCTCAGCGTGTTGTAATGGGTTGTTGGTTGCCCCTATGTTGTTATAAAAGCCGACAGTAAAATAACCTTCTCCGAACAGTAGTTCACGAATAAACGAATACGCTGTGTTGTAATTGAGATAGTCAAGTAAAGGTCGTAATGAATATGAACTAGGGAAATGAGAATTGAACTTGGATACCCATCATGATACCATGATAATAATTACAGTAATGAGATTAAAGATGCCAGACCAACATAATACGTGGCCAATGTTATGGCTTTTTAAACGAAGGGACCATGAAATGTTGAGAAGCAGATGATAATTTCCTGCTAAATATTATTATTGAATATGTATTTTACATTATGCCAATAATAATAAATTAATAATAAATATTTTACACAGTTGATTGCAGTAAGAATCGGTTCCAACCTTGAATATTGAACGGGTAATGAATTTAAATTGGAATTAGATTTCATGGGATTGTGGGTTCCATGAAATATGATTTGAACATGGTGCATGATGGTAACAAAGGTGTATATAATGTGAATGCAAAGAGAGGATTTGTGTTTAATGCCCGATGTGTGGATAAAACAAAGAGATATGCGAAGAAGTTTGATTTGTTGTTGTTTGTTTGTTTTGAGTTCAAATCCCGATATGAGGCTTACGTAAATAATGAATGTGAAGGAGTAAAGTAAATGTCCTTAGTTCAAAACTTGACAAAGTGGCAACTAAGTGGAGCATGAGATGTTGATACCCGGAGATGAAAGGTTATAAAGTAAGAAGGAACTCAGTAAAGTAAAGTAAAGTAAAGTAAAGTTAAGAATTTGAAGTTTTATAGTTGTGGATCTATTGAGAATCCAAGTGATCAAGCAAGATGTATTGTAAGTGATTGAAGGGTTAACTATTGTTGTTTGTTTACATTGTATTTGTTGCTATGTTTATAGCATTCTTGGGTGCAATTTAGTAAATTAAAGCATTGTTAATGTAAACTGTTGTTATTTTGTGTAGCTTGTTTAACCTAATTGCTCACAATCCGAACGTATGGGTCACATGGAAGGATTGAACCGTACACCCCCAACACTGAGCTAACTGGAAGATGACCATATGTTCTCCGCAGATAAAGACGGGTACATGTGGAGTATATAAGTATGTAGTGGACGAGAGCAAAGGTTATCAAGAAAGACGGTCAAGATTAAGTGTAGGAATAAAAGTAGTATCAGTATTAATAACCAGGTAAGTTATAAGACCGCATATGGACCTGCCTAAACTAACCCCCTCCCCAATTCATAAAATAGCGCCCATCTTTAGGGGAAGGCTTATCATGGAAAACCATGGTTTTTCTTTTTCGAAAAAAAAAACAAGGAATTTTCATTTTTTTTTGTAGAATCTTGCTTGATGTTTTGAATTTGAATTTTATGATGGTAGAATGAATGTTCAAACGGGTACGGACAGGCCATACCCGTGAAGAAATACACTTCGTTGTTAAATAATCTCCCATATCGGACACAACCAAGTTGTCTCTTAAAAGTTGCATGCTACAAAATTTGTGAAGTGAAGTAGCCCATCTATTTTCAATTACATTGAGAACAGAATGGCTATGAGTGAGGAGATGCAGAAGCTCCTTGAGGCTTTGAAGGCAGACAGTAAAGACAATTTTGGAAAGATGGAAAATAAGTTTGATAGCAATTTTGAAGCTATGGACAACAAGTTGCAGGAAAGTAGGGAGGATGCTAAAGCATTCCAAGCAGAGTGTAGAGAAAACGTTTAAAATATGGATTGTGAGTTTGACGAAATAAGGACAGAGAATAAGGAAAGTATGCAGGCTGCACAAGACAGAGCAGACTCAAATGCTCTGAGGATGCAGGAGAGTCTGGATGCAATTCAATCAGATGTAAATCGTATCTCAGAGGCGCAGACAAAGGTAGACGAGCGTTTCGAGAAGATGGATAGAAAGCTTGAGGCGATGAAAGTAGAGAGTCGAGATCAGCTAGATAGCAAGTTCGATATCATGGAAAAGAAGTTCGATATTGAACCCTTAAATATTAAGGCATATTTAAGTATTGAAGTAAGCCTCCGTGGCTTAGGCGGCAGCACGCCAGCCTCTCACCGCTGGATCCGTGGTTCAAATCCCGGTCACTCCATGTGAGATCTGTGCTGGACAAAACGGAGGCAGACAGGTTTTTCTCCGGGTACTCCGGTTTTCCCTGTCATAATTTCATTCCAGCAACACTCTCCACTATCATTTCATTTCATCTGTCATTCATTTAATCATTGCCCCAGAGGAGTGCGTCAGGCCTCGGCAGCCGGCACAGTTCATATCCTCGCCGCTAGCTGGGGGCTTCATTAATTCCATTCCTGACCCGGTCGGAGACTGGAAGCAGGCTGTGGATTTTCATTTTCATTTAAGTATTGAAGTAATTTATTTCTACGGCTCTGAACCAGCACAGTTGAGGAGAATTCATGTCATATTTCGCAAGAACAAGTAGTCTGGAGAGACAGGGTGGATTGCTGCTGTCATCAGTTGGAACAATGGGCCGTTCTATATTAAACTGATTCTGAGAATTGGATGGCAGGTGTGACCTGAAAGTTCGTTACAGTTTCTTGAAGCTGTGGTCAGTAATTTTCCCTTGTTCTGGAAAAGCAAGACGGAGAGCGAAAAGTGGCAAGAAAAGGAAAGAGATAGGTTCTACGTCACAGAGTAGGCGGGGTTCTGCAAGTGATGCTTTCTACAATTTGAATGAACAGTCAATAAGAGATATGATGGATCCTTGAGCGTGAATATATTTTGCCCGCGAAATCGAGAAGTGTGTGACCCTACGATCGGATTTCCTGCACGCGAATACCATTGTGATGTGCTGATTTTTATGAGTTCAATGAGATGTGTGCGAAGTTTGTAGGACAATTTTCAAGATTTATTGTGGAGCTCCTTTCCCCTTCCATTAAGATTTATGCCATATCATATAAATACGACGACGGGAGGACGGACTAGCACTTCTATTTTGTGAATCTGAAGACGTCTTAGGGTGAATCTCTGCGCGAGTGCGTAGCGCCCTGGGACTTTAACAGTTTAGCAAAGTGCAATGCTAGCACTTAGGTTTTGGAATATTAATTTGTGTTGTGTGCGAAGCAGCATGTGTTGTGTTAATATCAGTGTATGTTAGGTGGATACATTTCCACAATAATTAGGGCAAGTTTTGCGGTACTGCACAGAACTTTGTCAGTGAATTTAGTAGCTGATAATGCAGTCTAGTTAGGTGGTTGGATTTTGATAATAATAATAATTTTTTCTGCAGCAAGATGTTCGCCTACGAACGTGAAGAAATGAAGACACATGGTTCATCAGGCACGATGAATTCTATCATGGGCTAGGTCCATATGATGGGACGGTGACCGGAGGTCATCATGGCACCAGGCAGACTGAAGTGATGAGTACCAAACTAATTTATGAATTTTGTCGGGGCGGGTTACGCGCAATATTGGGAATTTGTTGTAAATATTTGGTATGCTCTTTTTTAATGTAGATTCTTTGTTTTATGCTGCCATATTAGATTTCTTGGCATTGCGTGACAAACTTTGTAAATATTTTATATTCGTGTGATTTTTCTTGTGGCTTTTGCCTATTTATCTTGTTGGATTAGAGTGCTTGTTTTTATGTCGCCCTGTGCAAATGAAACCATAGTACCATGGGGATATTTTATGGCGGAAAGATTAGAACCTGGTGACAAATGAATCGTTGATAAGAAGTAATGTTAGACATGGGGGTTAAGTTCCTGTTTGTAATGATTATAATTTGTCAGGCTGAGTTAGTTGATTTTGTTTTGCTTTGTGCAACTATTGTTGTGATACGGAAGGCCGTCCACTTTACCGTTCTTAAATGTCATTACTCATTAGTCTTGTTGTGAATTTGTCATTTCTAACATTTAGGCTATTCTTGGTCTGATGTATGGGCGGGTCAATGGTCAAGCTTCGACAGGTGTGTGTGCCATATGTGAATCTTCGTAAAGTGAGCAAGTAGGAACATGGTGTTCCGCTACTGTTGCTACTTATTCCGGCGTATGTTACCTAAGGAGCATAATTGCTGATGACTGAATCTTGATATCCTATGGTGTGGATTTTTCAAGAGAATATTATTGTGTCGAATTTGATATACTGTATGTCGCGATTTCAGGAAGCCATAGGAGGCTGTTCTTCAACACTCAAGGCCGTGTAGGCTTGAGTCATTTCGTCAGGCACACACCAGACACATTAGGGGAGCGCTTGATTGACAGCCATACACAGATTGAGAATGTGGATAAGCCGTAGCTGCCCTGCGCTACGCATTCTTCGTGCTCGTTAATATTTAAATGTCTAGCCTGAGAGATTGTAATACCGTATGTTGATTTAATTTTTGTGAGTTATTCATGAAATGTATCTAATACCTACTTTTCCGGCCATATTTATCGTAGTGTAATTTAATTGTTTTTACGCCTGTAGAGGCCTGGTAATATTTTGTTGTTGTTGCTTGGCTTGTTTTCGTCAAGACTTTAAGATGTCATATTAAGGTGGCAAACGGCTAACCTGTGTTCTTGTATGTCACACGATTGCATATTTTGATTTGTGGAGCTTAAGACCGCTCGTTCGGCTGTTATGTAATGTAAAATACAATTCGTGTATTATTGTTTTGTTTTTATAAGGATTAGACTATGTCAGCTTGTATATTTATGTGTTAGCCATTTCATTGTGTATTCCAATATTGTCGTGATTCCAACCCGTAGAGCGGGAATTCATGACCTATTAGTTTGTTCGAACGGGAATGAATTCTCGCCAAAGTACTCATTATCTTTAGCTGTCTGACCGCGTACACAACACATAAACATGTTTTATTTCTGTTTCGATATTTTGTATTCTTGGAATACTTTTTGATTCTTGTTAATATTTCTTTAGGTGACATTTTTGTTCACCATGGTTTCTCACAGCTGTCAAAGCTGATTTTGTGATTTCGTTTTATGGACTGATTTGCTATTCAGTCATTGTTTACTTTTTCGTCGCCAGCTTAGTATTGGGATACTATGGCGCATATAAGGGTGGTTTTATTTTAATTGTTGATAGTATTGATTCAGTATTAAATTGTTGTTGTTTTAACCCTGTGTTATGTAAGTTATTCATAATGTTAAGTTCCCCTATGAATCCTGGAAATTTATGAAGCACGATTCTCCTCTAAACCACTTTTTACAAGAACCGATCATGCCCCCGAATATGAGTCTTGTGTAGTGCTTCTTCTAAGGGTACAATATTAAGTTAGATGATAAAGCTGTGGTCATAAACATGAATGTCAATGATAAGTTTGAGAAGATAAAAACAGAGGTTAACCGTATTTCAAAGGCACAGGTAGAGGTGAGCAAACAGTTAGCGCAGAATCTAGAAAAATGCGAGGAATCAAAACGTGATTTGAATGATAAAATCGACAAATTATCGGGAGCTATCCATAGAGAACCAAGAGAACCAAGGAGGTATCCATAGAGAACATAGAGAACCAACGCCAGGCTGATGTAAGTCACATAAAAGATCAGTTAGCGGGGATCACCCAACAGGTAGCGTACGCAAGGAGGAGACTGCGGATCAAGACCGACCGAATGAAGACCCGATACGACCAGCCGGCGGATTCCACGAGGACGACCTGGTCTGGCTCTTCAACCCCTTACGGAAGAAAGGCTCGTCACCGAATCTGCAGAAGTTCTGAGAGGGCCCGTAACGAGTCGTGAAACGGATCAACGATGTCGTCTAGAGGATCCAGTGGAGCCCGAGGGCGAAGATGAAGATCGTACATCGAGATCGCCTGGCAGCCTACGGAGGGACACAGACGGACCAATGATTGATCGAGACGATCAGCCTTTAAGGAAGGGGGTGGTGTTACGGCTGCGAGGTTGTTTTGTCGCCTCGCCGCGTGAGTCACACCCGCCCCGGGCTATGCTCTGCCTCTGTGTGTTACCTGCGCCTTACGCAACGGGGCTGCGAGGACAAAAAGGGATGGACCAGAATATTCGTGACCCAGCTAGTGATGGGAATCTCGAGAAGCTGTGAATCCTGGACTGTTCTAGAAGCATTCATTGAGTCACCAGCCCGCTATATAAAGCGGCCTCACCAGCGAGGGAGGAACAGTGTTTTTGAGCGAGAGCGACAATAGTTGGTGACGTGACGTGCGAAATTACGAAACCCAAGTGAGGCTATTGCAGTGCAGTGAAGTGCTGTGTGGATTGCGAAACGCAGTGGACTGTTTTCCTAGCCTGTGGACGGCGAGACAGTGTGCATTCAGAACAAGTGAGTGCGGCTTGTATACTTGAGGGAGAGTGCCGTTACTTCTAGCCAGGACTCGGGTCCACCTCATTAGCGAGAGGATTAACTGCAGGGCCGAGTGAAAGGGTGAGTCGAGCTCCATAGAGGTAGCTTCTGTAAGACAGCTAATTGTTTCTATCTGATTATTGTACGGTGTATATTTCTGACCTGCAATAAACCTAACATTTCTTTAAAGGAACAATTGTGTTGTGCTTCTACCCACCGTAATCCAGTTAACGGAAGTGCCACTAGGGGTGGCACGTAACAATATAAAAATGAAAGTTTGTCTTTTTTTTAGCCTACTTTCGATTTTTGCAAAAAATGAAAGAAGACTTATGAGATCAACACAGGGCGAAAAAAGTGTGTCTGTCTGTGTGTGTGTATGTGTGTGTGTGAGTCTGTGTGTGTGTGTGTGTGTATGTGTGTGTGTGAGTCTGTGTGTGTGTGTCTGTGTGTGTACTCTGAATGTCTGTCCCCCCCTATCAATTCGAACACGGTGAATGCGAATTGAACGAAATTTGGTACAAAGGTAGCACTAGCAAAGGACACCTCAGTGTCATGTTTTATATCGCCGCCATCTTTACTAAAACTGAATGGCGGCCACTCAAACGTTCAAAACGTAAAATCAAATAACGACTAACCAAATCATCCGATCTCTTCCAAATTAGGTAACAACATACCTTCGTATAGGATGCGACTTGTGACCAAACTACAAGGTCGTCCGCCATACCATTTCAGGATGGCGGCCGTGCGAATTATGCAAACTTTATAATCCATATCATGGGGCCCACCAGTTCCGATTATCGAGCCGAGAATCGTTTTAACTGTTCTAAAGGAAGAGGCACGTTCGAAATTAAAAGTTTATTTTGTAATACTATAGTGCAGACGTGATTTTAAAAAGCTGAGCCGATTCAGTAATGAGACAAGATGGCAGCGGATATCTTGTGCCTGACTTATATTTCACTAATTTGAGTATTGCATGCAATATAGCGTACTGATACAAAATAAATAAACGTTGTATGAAATGCTTTATATATAAATAATATACTCCAGTGATGAAATCGTTTAGTATAAATCATTATTTGCTAACAAGTTCTATGTAAGTCATTTTATATAGAACGATATTCGTTGACACAATTAGCTCAGTGGTAGAGCGTTAGCCTGTCCCTCAAATGCGTATGGTTCAAACCCGATCAGAGCTAGGTTTTTTGCTTGAAATGTTATATGTTTATTGTTTTGTAATGACTCAGATGTTTTAAAATTAAGCGTTATATTGTGCATATTATGGTGTAAAATATATATTTAATTAAAACATAATTCGCCAGCAGATTTACTCGAGACATCTAGCTGCCAAAAAGGTAACTGCACTCAGACCTACTTATTAACTTCCAGATTTTATTGAAAAGTTTCTTCTTCTGGCCGCTAGAATGCACTCGCTCTGTTAGGATTATATTGTTCGATATTTCACCACTAGATGTCACGACTAGTCTACGTGGGGCTCCATTGATTACTATACCATTGGCATTCTATGCGCATCGAATTTGAAGAATGACAAGATGATACTACGATACATTTTTACTTTTTATTTTAAAGGGTTTGTAACAGCCTATTGTGCGTTATTTGAAAATGTTAATTGAAGTAAAGAACAAAACGATTTCACATAGTATCTGAACTCTACCGTTGATGCTAGTTCAGGATATTAATTAATACTTTTATTTCAGCCAAATAGCAATCGAAAATATCCACATAGTTGGTATACACACGTCTCTGTAGGGTCATGGAAAGATTTGTTAATTCAATTAGGGTTGTGAAAGTCATACGCAGCCAGACGTGTAAAGACATGCCTCAACTCAAAGTTGGATGTTGCCCGCGTCAGGCCGATTATGTAATAATAATAATAATAATAATAATAATAATAATAATAATAATAATAATAATAATGTTATTGGTTTTACGTCCCATTTAACTACTGTTGCTTTTAGAGACGCCTGGGTGCCAGAATTTTGTCCCGAAGGGGATCTTTAACGTGCCAGTAAATCTACTAACACGGCTCCCTCGCATTTGTGCACCCTCAAATGCCAGCTGACTGCGCCAGGATACGAACCTGAAACATACGGTCCAGCAAGCGAGAACGTTACCGCTGAGCCACGCCGCCAGTCCGGTCGATTATGTCTCCAGATCCATAACATTCTTTAGATACTTCTTATCTTTCTTTCTTTCTTTCTTTCTTTCTTTCTTTCTTTCTTTCTTTCTTTCTTCAATGATGGTAGCAGTTTTTATCTAGGTTGTGGCGTTTGGTAGAGGTAAATCGTTTCTAAGGTCTTCAACAAAGAATAGTTCTATTATACTCTTTGATAATAACAACGAGTTATAACTATACTCATACATTTAGGAGAAAGTAGGCTATATGTTCTTTACTGAACATCTTGTTCTGAATTTCTGGGTGGATCAAATAAAATTTGGTACAGATATCCTTCAGAGGCACGACACTAATCATTGATGTAACTCTTCTCTGTACCTCTCATAAAAGGGGGCCTACCCCCTTCAAATACTTGCTGAAACAGGCGTAGAAGGGCGACATAAAGCTCATTTTCAGCCCCTCAATGTGAGAAACCATATTTTAAGGCCCTAAAACCAACAGTTTTTGAGATATTCCCAGAAAATGAATTTCACTTAATAAACTATGAAAGAATGCAAGCCGGTAACCATGGCAACACAATCTCAGAAGTCCGTCTATTGATGTAAGACGCAATGCCATTCCATTTATTACATTAGGGTGAAGGTATGCAAACGGCTATAAGGTTATGACGGATCCAAATTAAACTGAAATATTCATCAATAGGCCTACATATAATGCTTTTAGGGGGTCAAGGGGTACTCTAAAAAAAATTCACGAGATTTACACGTGCTGTTGTGGTACGGACGGTCTATTATATCCCTATCCCTATATTGTTATATTATTATTATTATAATTATTATTATTATACTACGGCCTACAACGACGAGACAAAGCTTATTTTCAGCCCCTTGGTGTCAGAAACAAAACTCGGGGCCCCTAAACAGCCGTAAAGGGACCCCGAAAACTAAATTTTAAGGCTCTAAAACCAAGAGTTTCTGAGATATTGCCAGAAAACTAATTTCATATAATAAACTAATAAACTAATGCAGGAATGCAAGACAGTAACCATGACAACAGTGTCTCAAAAAGTTACATCCAACTTTCCATCTATTTCTGCAAGAAGTAATGCCACTCCATTTATTACATTTCTGTGAAAGTTTGCAAATGGCTATAAGGTTATCACGGAACCAACGAAAACTGTAACATTCATCAATGCGCTTAAGGGGGTCAAGGGGTACCCTAGATTTTTTCACAAGATTCAAACGTGCGATATGTCTTACAGAAGGTCTATTATATCTTCAAACAGCAACATTATTTTCAAAAATTCCTGTATTGAAATAGTTCATTTTTTATTTTATTTTTTTGCTTTTAGGAATTTGGGCCATTGGAGGCTAAAAAACCTGAATTTTCATGCACCAGAAGCCTTTATAATTTATTAAAGATGTCTTCCTCTGGATGCGGACTTGACACAACAGTGAAGGTCAGTTTTTATGGACGTGTATTTCGTTTCGTCTACGAGGTTTTCAATTTTATTTTCACGTCAGGAAGTACACGTTCGGTAAATTAGTTTCAGAGCATATTTCAACTAATCATTTATGTTTGTCGACGAACAGGTTCCAAGCCCCTAACCATTGCAACAGTAGCTCAATTGATTAGTCTGGTTATTAATACCCAAGACCGTTCGAAGAATGGGTACTTCTGCTAGTTTGTATATACAGGGTGTATTTGATATGATGGAAGTCCGTTACACTGGTGATAGAAGAGACTATTCTAAGCTTCCTAGGTAAAAAATTTGTCACCTATCTTGAAATTGATAATTAATCATTAAAAAGTCAATGTTTTTAGTTATTTCAGAAACTAATCAGGCAGAAAGTGGTGCGGCAGGCTGGGGAAACGAGGCGGAGCCCGATGTGACGACGCGCGAAGGGGAAGTTGTTACGTAATCGGAGCATTGACCTTACCGGTTGACTTGAGGGGTGGTAGGCTATCAGCTGTTTGAGCTCTACCGTCTCGTAAGAAAATGTGCATTGCCGTTGTTCTTGTTGTTGTTGTTGACAACGCACGCAATGGCTTGGGACGTCAGGACCGGTAGTATTGTGTAGCCTACTTTGTAAGTGTGGAATTCATTGATTGATGTTCATGTATAAAATAATTTCGATACTCAGCCCTGATGTATCATTGGCGTCCGTGTCGGACCTTCTGTTGACTAGTTTCTGAAAATACTAAAACATTCTCTTAATGAAATGCAGTGTGACAAAATTCCGACATCCCGCAGTCTGTTCAGAACTAGGCATTTAGGACGGAAGTAAAAAACTTGATGTTTTGTTTGAGAGGCTTGGCGATTTTGGTCATTTAGCCCCATGTAGCTGGGTGTGGGTAGAATTTGTGTGATAACCTGTGTTTTGTGGTTTCTGTAGTAATGTGGGTATTTGTAATTCAGGTGAGGATTCGGAAGAAGGCGCCGGCCCTGTGGTGTTGGGGCAGTGCAACTGCCTCTCACCTGGAGGCCCTGGGTTCGATTCCTGGCTCCATCAGGGATATTAGAAACTGACGTGAGGGCTGTAACGCAGTGCACTAAGCCTCGTGAGGGCAATTAAGTAGCTGTCTGACAGTGAGGCAGTGCCCGAGTCAGGAAAATCAAGATTAATGGCCGAGGGGACCCGATGCACTGACCACGCGTCACCCTAATATCTGCAGGCCAAATGGCTGGACAGCGGTCGCTTGGTAGGCCTAGGCCCTTCATGGGCTGCACTGCCAGCGGTTATGATTATTGAGAAGAAGGCGGCCGTGGCCTTAAGTTAGGAACAATCCCGACAATTGCCTGGGGTAGAAGTGGGAACCCATGGAAACCTACTACCAAGATTTAATACTAGTATGGTACCACATGTTCATATTGTGAATTGTCCCATCCCATCTCCAGCCCTCGGGTGGCCATTAACTGGAGAGGGGGGGGGATTGATTTATTGGTCCATCAACAATGTAAATACATTTGAAAATACACGAAAATGAAAATAAAATACAAATACATTGTTATAATACAGTGTTATAATAATAATAATAATAATAATAATAATAATAGTCTAATAATAATAATAATAATAAGAGTCAGCATGTGTAGTTCTGGTGGTAGAGTGCTAACCTTCCCGAGGGTGCGATCTACGTTCAGTCATGTAGTAAATGAATGGGATCTAATAAGATCATCTCCATGGATTTCATGGCACATACAAGAAATCCTACGTACATTAAAGTCTGGCAACTCGACATACCAAAAAGAAACATAAAAGAAGTTAGTGTGTCTAAAAGCCTACTATTACTATTATTAGTATTATTAATAAGTTTATTACAGTTGTTGCACTATCTTCACACAAAGATAGACCAACAGTTCCTTAAATTAATTTACTAAATCTTTAGGATTTCTATTTTCTATGCATAGTTCATGAAGCTGGAAAAATCCTAGACAGATCCACCATCACTAGTCATGTAGCCACTCCCCATGAAGGTGTGAATCAGCTGTTCATAGGCTCGGTTTGTGTATTTCAATGTCATTGGCAGACAAGGCGAGGAGGTCACTCAACTGCAGACTCTGGTCAACATTCCTCAGCGTAGGAGGGGAGGGAGACGGGGAGAAGTCAGCTCTGCTGCTGAGGGGAACGAAGTGAAAGCCCGTTTCCAAGACATTGACCGACGATTTTTGTGATTTAATTCCACCTACACTAATTAAGATCCGACTTAATTTCATGAAGATATTTGCTTAGAATACCATCTTCTATCACCAGTGTAAAGGACTTCCATCATATCAAATACACCCTGTATAAGCTATAAATAAATAAGCCAACGAGATATTAAAATAAGTTTTAACCATTTAAGACTCATTATACACTTAGGCTACAGATATTCAGATATACAGTATATATACACTGCAACTATGCATAATGAATTATTCAAATTAAACTGATTGTAATATTCAAGACTTTTAATGTTCTCTTAATAAATCATGAAACATTCCTGTTCTAAAGCTGAAGTCGAAAAATCTGCTCTTGCTAAACATTGGTTGGAAAATGATGGCCACATACTGTAAATTGGAAAAGTGTCAACATTTTGGAAAGTTTAATTTAAATCATAAAATTATACGAAATTGTTTTTTTAGTAATTGCGTAAGTAGTAGTCTAAAAGTCTGTTTTTTTTAGTTTTTTTAACTTTTAAAATAACTTATTGAAGTGCAACAAGATTTAAAAGCAGCGTAGTCTATAACAAAACAAGTAGGCCTAGTTCCGTGAAGAACTATATAGCCTATTTTCATATAACCTACTTATGTTAATTGCCACTATCAACATACAAAATTTTAAATTGATTGCTGTAATAGATTCGTAGATATTGAGAACCGACTAAATATTTCGGATGGTCGCCATGTTGAATTTTTATATAAGTAGGTCCTAGAGGTAGACTATGTACTGTTACATGAAGATGATTGTGTAAGTGTAGCACTCAAACTTCAATCGCATGATTAGGACACAAGAAGTAAAAACGAGATTTTAAAATTTCGTGCAGCTGCCATCTTGTGGTTATGGAAACAATGGAAATAAATTAGATGCCAGTAGATTAATATTTGTATAAGGATTTCCTGTACCAAGTTTCACTGCACCCGGAATTGCGAGAAACGTCCATGTGAATATTTATTCTTCGCATCGCCGCCATGTTGGATTTGTGCTCGCCAGGTTATTGAACGACCCATAGGTGGACTTATGCTTATAGCCTCATTTCAGTTTTATTGCTGTAGTAGATTAATATATATATTGAGAAGTGTCTAAATACAGTATTTCGGATGGTTGACATGTTGGATTTTAATATATGTAGGCCATAGAGTTATGTAGTCTACTATTAGATGATGATTATTGTGTACGTTCATTATCCAACTGTTGATTTCGATCGCATGATTAGAACACAAGAAATAAAAACATAATTTTCGATATTCGCACAGCCGCCATCTTGAGTTTATATAAACAATTGAACTAAATTAGATACCAGTGTATTACAATGTGTATAAATATTTGCTATACCAAGTTTCATTGCGTTTGGATCATTAGCCTAAATCGCGAGAAAAGTCTATTTAAAACTTTAAACTTAGCTTGGCCGCCATGGTCGTTTTGTAGTTAACCGGTTTTTGAAAGTTGCATAGATGAACTTCCAGTAGTGCCCTTTATCTTCGTACAACATTTCAGGGTGATACCGCTAATCGTTTCAGAGATATAGAATGTCGGTGAAATATTTCGCACAACCGCCATTTTGAGGTTATGTAAACGATTGAACGAAGTTAGATGTATGTGCATTACAATGTGTAAAAACATATACTGTACCAAGTTGTATTGCGTTTGGTTGGTTAAATCGCGAGAAACATCTATTTAAAAGTCACAACTTCGCTTGGCCGCCATGTTGGTTTTGTAGTTACGAGGTTTTCAAAAGTCACATAGGTGAACTTCCAGTAGTTCCCCTTATCACCCTAAATCATTCCAGGGTGATATCGGTAATGGTTTCGGAGATATTGAATGCTAGTGAAATATTTCGCACAGCCGACATGTTGGATTGGTGAGACGTAAGAAAATTTGAAGGGCACGGTAGGGGTCGTCCGGAATAGTGCTATGAACTTACCGAGTTCCATTGAAATCACACCAGCCGTTTAGATGTTATTAGGGGGAGGACACACACGCACACACAGACAGACACACGGACAAAAGGTGATCTCATAAGCCTATTTTTTCATAAATGAAAATAGGCTAAAAATAGACTACAAAAGAATTGTAGTCTATAACATTTTATGGAAAATTTCTGACAAAAAAATATTGCCAATTAATTTTGCGCCCCTCAGCATGGTGCGCTCCTAGGTCGGGGCCTATGGGGCCTATTGGTAAATCCAGTCCTGACAGTGATGGCTGTACTAGTGTGCTTATTTTTAAATTGGGGTTAAGATCTTGAAGGAAAAACATCCCAGTTTTTGTCTGTAGCAGCAGGCCCTAGAGGAGAAACCATGGAAACCTAACCCAGCTCTTCTCAGTTTTGCATCACGAGGTTTATAGGCTATTAGCCCTCACAACATAATAAAAGAGATACGAGCCTTACAGTAGTCGCATATGACGTGTAACATCTGACATGTTATCCTGCTACGAAATTGAGATGAAATGTATGTGAAGTCATCAGACATGTTATCCTACTCGTATAGGCCTACTACACAGCTTGGACATTCTTTAAATGTGAATTTACGCTCCTGTTTCATACTGGTACTATGATGAATGTATAGATTGGATTGGAGATATGCTACTATCACACTTGTTTGAACATCACATATTATATTGTAAATTAAGAGGAGGAATGAAACCATAGTCTCTAGCCTATCTATAGTCTAGACTACGTACTAGAAATAATGTTCAATACTATCAAATTTCCCAACTCTTGTTTGGTGCAATCTATTGTAATTAAAATTAGATAAATCGTAATTTCATGTAGATTCTGTTAAAATGACGTATAATGTTATGATCGTTTAAATCGATAATCTGGTAGCAACAATAATTGCCGGGACTGGGGTACGGACCTGTGATCTTATGATTCGCAGACCAAGATGTAATCTACGCAGCCATTAAAACCACAGACATGTGCATTACAAGACAGGTACTCATTTTCACGCACCGGTAATAATATGGAAGTATTTTTTGTTTTTTTTCGATAATGTTCCTGCATGGAATTGAGTTTTAAATTAGTTATGAATACGCCTACTACTTGACAGTAAAGGCAATTCCTATAGTGGTCTATGAAAGGCTAGCCCAGTTCCCGTATAAAATCATCGACATATTGAACCCTTATCATTGTGTCCAATAATAATGTTTCATATTAATAAAAACGATGGAAATACTAAATACATGATATGCTGGATATTTGAGTAATATTGATGTAGCAAGAAATCTGGACTTGGTAAGACATGCTACGTGCTGGCTGGAAATGACAAATAGTTTCACAACCAATGTTATTCTTGGATTTCTGAGAAAATCAGATATGACGCTGTGGCGTACGTGACCATAAAAGGGCAAAATGCTGCGTACAAGGCAAGGAGTGAGAGAGAGGAGAATAGTCGTGACGTCAATATAAGGGCGGGATTTGTAAGGTCAGAACTCCGAAGCCAACTTATCTGACCAATAAGAAAACATGACGCCAGAACATAGCGTCAGTGTGTTTTGCGCGGCAATCGGATATAAAAAGATCTAGCGATCGGTTTGCTTGTTCGACGGCAGATTCGCGACCTGTGAGAAAATACAAGAATTTTGAGAGGTCACACATAATTATAGGCCCATTATTTAAAATATTGAGGAGCTGTTTTACTCCCACCATTGAAACTTTAGGCTTTCTGTATATATACAAATGTCTGAGATGAACCGGGACACTCCTAATTATTCTTCGACAGTCATTTTAAGACGTCCTTAAGACGATATGGTTTTAAAATTATAGTTGTGTGTCGGCAACGAAGTTAGTAATTTTCATAAATTGTGAGATGGCAATTAGCCATAGAATAGGGAAAGTCGACGATTCTGCATAGGACGATCTGAGGAAATAAAATACTTAGAACGCAGATAGAACAGTTTAAAAACTTTGATTTAATTGTGTTTTAACAGCAGCAAAATGTCGACCATGGAGAGAAGACAGCAAGCTTCATCCTCCATTACCATCAGTGTTATGGGCTAACGGCCTAATGATGGGAATTGACGAGGCGGGAGGCCTCTGGAAAGCAGTTTAAGTGATGAGTATTAAAAAATTGATTTATTGATTTTGGACGAGGGGAATCGCGAGAGATGTGTGGAACTTTGTATAGATTTTATTTGTGTGGTTTAATTTAAATTTCAGGGTTTGATTTCTTAACTGACATGCGTGTAGTAATTTTTGGCATTGCGTGACAATTATGTTGTACAGTAAATTTTGTAATTTAAATGTTTCCTTATGTATACGTAATTCTTATAGCGAAACGGCCGCATCGATTAACGTATCTATAAAAAGTGTAGCCATGAATGAGAACCTAGGAACGACAATGATAAATGGACTGATTTAATGATATGTTAAACTAATTACTACGTGGGGGGAATATTTGCATTTTGTTGCTTTGATAACTCGGGCTAGGACTGATCCTGTTATTAATTCTTTATTGTCATTTGGACATGTTGTGTGTCATTATCTGAGAGGTGTGCTGATTAATGCTACGACGTGATCTTCGAGAAATGTGCCACGTATTTTTGGGTGTAAGTGATGATGATGAGGAGAGGTAAAGCCTGTCCATGACTGCGATATCATTCCGGCAAACTAGTTATCCGTGGGGATAAGTTTGACCTGGGAATGTATTCTTAAAAATCCCTGAGAGGATGTTTTGAGATAATGTGTTATTTATTTGTACGCGTTTAACAGGTGGCGATTAGCAAAGGTGCTGTACGCTGGCTATGGGCCAGAATCTATATTTAGCATGGCACTAATTACTACTTGGGGGAAGAAATCAGCCACTCTCTCGGTGATGCGATAACAGGCCCGGTTGTCTCCAGCTCGTTATGACACGTTATGTTTGCTTTAAAGCCTTATGAGTTAAGGTTATTTTATTTGGTTTAATGTGGGAAGTTGCCATGTTGTCGATCCAAGTTTCTTTTATCATTACTACGACTTATTTGTTCATTGTTTTAAAACGCCAAACTTTCCGGCGTGAAAATTAAAAGTTATATTTTGTTGTTGTTGGCTCTTATTTTCAAGGCCATTGTATTCATATAAATATAATTTGGCAACCGGCCAAACCTGTTCATGTCATGTTATGCCTTCCTAGTGTTTAAGGTATAAGTCGGTAATTCCGCAGCCCTTATTTTAAATAATACACACGTGTATTTGGTTGTGGTAATCTAAGGTTAGAGCATGTCAGTAGTGTATATAAATATGTAATTGTTGTTCCCACATTTCCGTAATTCGTCCTTCGCAGTACGGAGTCCGTTCCCGAACCAACTGTTTTGGTCGGAAACGAGCGCCCGTCAAAATGCTCATTACTTGAACTAGTCTTAAAACCCGTGTCGCTCATAAATATTAAATTTTTGTACTATATTTATTTGTTTGTTATATTTGGATCTTGTGATCCGTTTTCTTTTGTTACTTTGATTTAAGTGACATTGCAGTCACAATGCTTGTTGACAGCTGTCATGCCATGTCGTCATGGTACGTCAGGCTGGTCAGTGTTAGATCTGTTCACGCGAGTGAACAATAAAAGGGTGGTTATAGTTTTCTTTTTTTTTTTATGTTTGATTCAGTTAATAAATTTCATTTGTTAGTAGATCCTGTTGTTTTTCTTGGCATTATAATAATAATAAGTTAACCTTATGAACCCTGGAAGTTATGTTGATAGCAAAACCTCTAAATCACATTCACAAGAATCCATTACGACCCCGAAATTTTGAATCTTGTCTACATGCTATTTTCCAAAGGGTTTAATATATTACATTGATCACTGCATTACCGCAATGTGGGTTAATACCTGAATAGTCATTGTGCAGAAACAATACCGGTTTTCATATAAAAGCATATCATCATTTAAATACCGATGAGTTGACACCAGATTTCGCATGAGCGTTTACTGTTCAGTATGATAGTGTTGAGGAAAGTTACTCGGCGGGTGGATGCCCATCACTTTTATCCAGAGATTGAAAAACAGACTCTTAATAAATCATAATTGTTTTCAGCAAATATGATTTAATGAATATTTTTTACACCAAACAACGATAACTTGATAATGATCTATTGTAGACCTTGAAGTAATCCGTATGTTATATACACTCCACATGGTACCACTGTCAGCTAGATCGGATCGCATCCCTCCTAAAGCAGCCAGGAGGGATGCGATCTAGCCGGCAGTGCGTCTTACACACTTCCGTCCGATCCACTTCCGTCCCATTTTTCAAGATCACTCCCACAAAAATATCCAGCAACCGAGTGGAAATATGTGTTACACATCCAAAATTTCTTGGCGAAACCAGACCTCAGGGGCGACACCAAAAACGCTAGCCGCTACTCTACGAGATGGTTGGGGGCAAAGCTAGTGCCTGTGGATGCTTGGAAAGGTTTAGTGTTAGTTCTGCTGTACTGAACCAGCGAGGAAAGCAATGACAAAGGAAATAAAAAGAAAAAAGAACGAAAGATGCGTCTGCATTTCTTATTAAAAATATTTTTCTAGGAAAAATAAATCTAAGTTATTGTATTAATCTGATGAATAAGCCTGTATGCATGTTTGAGTCTTCAGTCTTTTGACTGGTTTGATGCAAACCTCCATGCCTCCCTGCCCTGAGATAATCGTTTCATCTCTACATCTGAAACAATCTGTCTAACATAGCCTATTCTAACCCTGGTCTAACCCTACAGTTCTTGTCCTCGACTTTTCCTTCCATAACTAAGTTTGCTATTCCTGGGTGTCTTAGTAGTTTACGCCTATTTGTCCTACCAACCTATCTCTTCTCTTCATTAGCAGTCGACAGAAACATCTCTCCTCTCCCATTCGTCTTAATAGGCTACCGTACCTCTTTAGGCCTATTTGTTATTTTATCTGCCCATCTGATCTTCATCATTCTCCTGTAACACCAAATTCATGCGTCTATTCTTCTCTTTTCAGCTCCGCCACAGTCCATGTTTCACTTCCATACAGGACCGTATTTCTAAATAGACTAGGCTAAGTAGGCTGCAGCCTAGAGTGGCAAATTTTCAAGGGCGGCAGTTTGGCAATTTATTCAAAAGTTAAAATGAAGTATTTCAGACGTTAATAATATGTTCCGTGCGAATTTAAGAATACAATGTTACTTAAAAATATGTTTTAGTCCTTCTACAGGGTTAGTACAGCTGTACTGACTCAGTGAGGAAAGCAATGGCAAACTACCTCATTCCTCACCTTGCCTAGTACGCCTCATTATAGTGCTGCCTTGGTTTTGTGGGTTTCTGCCACATAACAAATTGTGGTGCTTTTTGAGGATCCAACCAGCCTCCAGGCTGACTACCTAACAGACAGACAGTTTTTCCTGCCTTCGAAGAGTTAAGAATTATGTGGCGAACTAGTATTTCTGAAATATGGCAAAAGTCACATTCATTTTTGTATTGAGGCAAATACAAAAAAGACACTTTCATATGAGGACATTATTAACTAGTTTGCCATTAAGAAATCTCGTAAGAAAGCTATGTAAATTTGAACATCAAGATTACGTGGGGTTAGTTGTTTTAGAGAAGTTTGTATAGGCTATTTTTCAACAAATAAACCAGTAATTAACTACATTTTGTGTGATTTTATTTCAACTTGTAGGACAACTTAATTCAAATCGAACACAGTTCTTCAATTACGCAAAAGATAGTCATTAGCATTAAAATATAAAAATATGTGTAAAATAGTGATCACTATTCTCAAAGAACAAATTAATTAAGTTCGAAACCTATTCTATTTTTTAACGAATCTTAAAAGAAGTAAGTAAATAACAAGTAGATAACTAATTCCAATATATAATTTAGCCTATTATGAGAACCATTAAAATTGTAGTTTTTATCTAAACTGAACTTTATGTTTTAAAGAGATAAAAACGCCAACGAATTCTATCCTTTTGTTGTATAAAACAAATGTATTAAGCAAATATGAATTACGGTATAGAGGGGGCGGCAAATGGACTTCAGCCTATAGGCGGTATACTCTTAAATCCGGCCCTGCTTCCAGAGAGTGCCACGCTCCAGACAAAGGCTTTCGATGTCAACAGATTTCTTTTCTGCAGAAATGCTTTGCTTGCCTGAGCCAACCTGCTTTTTATATCCTCTTTGCTTCGTCCATCACTGCTTATTTTGCTTCCTAAGTAACAGAAGTCTCCTACTTCCTTTAGCTTGTATAGGCCTATGCAATAAAAATCCACTAAGCCACAAATTCTGCTGTCAGATTTCACATGAAAATGACCCAATCGTTGTTTCCCATCGTTACGTTCTTCTCCGTATAGCCTACTTTTTCCTACAGTCACCGAGGGCGTAGAGTATTAATTCCATTATTATCTTACATTTCATCATGACCGCCTCCGGAAATACTTCCATTTGCTCTGTTAGTCAGCTACCAAGCGGTCTGCGTAGGAGTAACGGACCTGAGTGCATTGGTCCAGAAAAAATAAGTAATGAAAGCTGGCGTGCTTCTTGTTTTAAGCTCGAATCACTTCAAATAATTAGACAATATACGAAGATTAATTAGGTATCGACAAGTGTAGACAGGAGATTCCAATTATTTCGCTAATTAGCTATTAAGCTGTTAGCCATTTTGTATGAACTTGTCGGCAGCATAATGAGTTAAGGCGTGGTTAAACTTGACAGGGGGCTGGAACAGATGACGAGCGATGGGCGTTATCTAATCTCCCATTGGCGCAGCTCTCCACAAGGACAGCATAGAGGGGAGATGAATTGTAACTCACTTAATATGTAGCCTAATGAGAAATATAATGTTTCATAAGAAAGTCAAGGCGGTTAATACCCTGGCAATTGTTAGTGATACAGGAACGCTTTTTCCAAACCGTGTCTTGCTCTTCAGAAAGCTTAAAGCTGCTATTCGTGTTGTAAGATATAAGAAAACAATCCTTATCAGCAGCCAAGGAAAAGGGAGGGGGATCCATTCTTGTGAAGACCTCTCTGCCACCTAGTGGCCAGGTGAGGCAACACGTTGTGTTTTGTTTTTAGAGCTGTTGGGAGGTTGTGCCAAAGAGCTCCTAAGCTATTATGTGCCTTTTTACTGCCAGTTGTCGCGATTTTCAAATGATATAGTTGGAGATGTCATTATCTGAAGTGTCGTGTGAGTGAAGCCGAACGAGCATGGACTTGACAACTCGGGCCCGAGCCGATATGTGCGACAACAAGACGGCACGTGTGGCTAAATCCGTCTTTTCTATCCGGTCGCTGGTGGACGTCAAGGAAGACGCATCGCACGCCGTCGGTGAGCCTAATCTTATTCATATATTATTTACGTCATGTGTCACTGTTTCTTCCAGGAACTGCCCCTCCCCCAGAGGTCAAAACTCCCCTCCCCTGGAGATTTCAGGGAAGTAATCGGTGAAAATTTATTACAGAATTCACTACAGATGTTTAAATTTCAGCCCAATAATATATTTTTTAATAAATCATTGTTGTTGTCAATTGGAAGCTTTCATCCATTAGATCGTGTATTGAACAATTGTTTCATTTAGGGGCTATGCTATATCGTGGTCATGCAGCCCCCGTGAGCTTGGGTGTGTGTGCGTGGGATCTGTCTGATAACCTGTGCTACTTTGATAGCTGTAGTAGTGCGTGTCATTTGTAATTGAGGCTAAGATTAGGGTAAGAAGCGGCCGTGGCCTTAATTTAGGAAACATTCCGATATTCGCCTGGAGTAGAAAACTATTCCTAGAATAGCAAAGGTAGGAATGGAGCCCTCCCTTTTCTGCCTCACGAGGCTGAGTGTAAACTTACCCCGTTCCAACCCTCAGATCAGAATTAAATTTCTTGGCAGAACCGGGAATCGAATCCGCGGCAACAGCCAAGATTGCTAGACACGACACCACGAGGCGGACTTAAAAGTCGTTTAGATTCAAGGTAGGCAATAGAAAAATATGACCCATGCGGTACTAGCGAACCCATTGCTCTGACAGTGAGCAAACGGAGGAAACAATAATTTGTCATGTGAAGTAGCCAATTATTAGTCTATCTTATTATTACCGAATTAGCCTATTATTATTATTATTATTATTATTATTATTGTGCTGTTATTAATGTATTGCTTCAAATGGTGGTGGGGGAGGGGGGAGGGAGGAATGGCGCCTTTAAGTTAGTATAGCCTACTGTAGGCTATATAAAATTAGGGAGACAGCTGCAATAAAGCCATTTAGAATAGTGCTGATGATTTGGCCACTAAATGTCTGTAGCCTACAAAAATGAACTAAGTGGATCATAAATTTGCTAATTTACTGATATTATGTGGATATTAGGCTATAGGTCTATCATATTTTGTATTCTCTAAATTTGTTCTTCGAAGTGCTCCGTCAATTCAAGTACCGTAATTATGAAAGAGAGCCATGTAACTTAGGCCTATTTGGCAAATCTCTTGTTCAAATCTTCGAGTTTATGGTGATGGGAACGTCGTAACTTATATAGGGCCTAATTAGACAGTGATGCACAAAATGTAGCCTATGGATTTTTTTTTTTTTTTAAATATGAGTTTTAGGACAAACCCCTTGTGGTCTGCCACATGTAACAATGAGTCTTTCTTTAACACTACTGTACTACTGCTGATCAGAAGAGCTTCGTGTGCGAATAAATAGAGTAGGAGTGTTGTACTGGAAGGGAGACAAGAATAGGCTATAGACTAATGTGCCCCCTCCCCTACATATACTAGATTTTCCTTCCCTCACCTCCACAAATACTGTTAAAATCGAGATGTAGGCCGTCCTTACTATCCCCAGGAAATTAGGCTGTCCTTACTATCCCCAGGAAATTAGGCTGTCATTTTAAAATATTAAACATCGTTAGAAATCAGGTTGCGACGTAACATCAGCCTATGCTTAGGCCGTTTATTGGAGATCTCGCTGTTAATTCTCGTTAAGGGCTTGTGATATCTTTGGCCATTAGACCAGTGAACTTGGGTGTGTGATGAATTTTGTCTGATAACCTGTGTTTCTGTGGTGACTTTAGTAGTGTGTGTAGTTGTATTTATTAGGGTCGAAGATGGGGTAGGTGCCCCAAGATTTTATATAAGGTAGCCTGAAAGAGTGTCAAAAATACTGGCGAAAAATCAGATTCAGTATAGCCACTGTCAGCGACAGGATTCAAATCTCCGAACTTGCTGCAGCACCTCGTCGCTGTCATAGTAAGCGATTTAACGCTGCGCCACTGGGATTATGCAAAATACAAGAGGAACATTTATTTCTAGGGTTTAACCTTCATAGGCCTGTAGAGTTATCTTTTTTTTCCCATCAAAAGCTAGACTAACTTAGGATATAGGCTATGAAATTGTCAAATTATTGTAACTTAGTTCAGTTCAAAACCGACTAGTGTCAGTAAATGTAATCTACTTTAGAGAAAAGTAGTCTACGCAAGCGCGGCTACAGATGGAGTGTTTTGTTGCATCTCCTTCCTTGATAGTCACTATTGTTTAAAATTATGATGAAACAAACGGGGGGGGGGGGGGGGGAGGTACACCTTTACAAGAGTAAAAACCACAGATATTTAAAATAGTTTTTCTCGGTATCCCTTTGTTCTGTTGATAAGAAAGTTTGCACACTCCTAGAACTGTCCTTTATCTTTAGTTTTCAACTTGAATATTTGCAATTAACTTTCCCTAGTTATTAAAATAAAAATTTCAAAAAATTGGACTTATTTATACATTGAACATGCTTTTCCTTGATAATTTCTACAAAACTTCACATTTCTGGAAGATTATTATTTTAGAATGTTCATAATGTGACCTAACATCGTTTGCCTATCTTTTGAAATAATATTTTTTCTCCCTTTTTTTTATAAGAGTAGATTTTTGACATTTTAATGAGCTATGTTTACTCAGAAAATACAAAAATCGACTGTTACAGCAATGGTTCCAGTTCACAATCTTGAGACACAAAAGATACATGAGAATACAAAATTTCATCAAAATATCTCAAAAACTTTTCCTCCCATTGGTAAGTTCAACGTTCGTTCCCCAATCTTTAATTTTTTCTTTTGTTTTCCTTCATAACTCAAAGAGTTTTTGAGATGTCACTTACCACTCTATTTACAGAATTCTACTTTGTCATAAACACGCTCTAGAAAATTGTATAATTTTTAAACACGACTAGGCTATAGAGAAAAATTGTGACAGAGAAATGGTCTAAGCAAAGATAGACTTAAGGACTATCTACTCAAGATTCTGAAAAATAAAAAGAGGAGACTATGAACTTTTCGAAATTAGACCGAGGCAGGAATAGATGCATGTACAGGCGACAGGCAAGATCCTCTCCTCCCAGGAGAATATAACCTGGATGTCCCACCTCTTGAAGTTACGAACACCTAGGCATTCATCACTAAAAAGATAGTAGGATAGTCTATTGGCTTATACGTCTAGTGAATTAAAACTCAGCTATTTTTCTAGGTTTGTGCCGTGTCTTGTGTGGGGTTTCGCCTAGGACACCAAGCTGGCTCATCAGCGGGCTCTTGGTGTCCGTGCCCGGACTCCCACAGGAGTAGCGAACTGTGCGCTACCTCCCTTTTTATGAAGTGCACCTGCACCTTTTTATTGCGAGAGCTCAAAGCTCAAGCAGCCATAATCTCCCTATGAAGGCTTCCAAAAAGTATGGTATATTGGCTTTCACGGCCAGTAAATTAAAATGAATTTTACCTAGGCTACATCACTTCTCATTCCATCTTCGTTGGAAGAAAACGGAAGTTATGAAGCAATAGAAAATTCAATAGAAAACCTCTTAGAAAATCGGAGCTGTTTAAATAACTAACTTATGTTTGTCTGCACAGTGTGCTTCCGAGAACTGAACTGAACTACTGAACCTGTAACCTATAACTATGAATGAGTTCTTATACTTGGCTCATCGAATATAAGCTATCTTATCAGTCACACAATATCTTCTAGGCCACAGGCTATAACGTTACCAGTTGCCAGGAAAGGTGCAGGGAACAAGATTGAGCACCCATGCTGAAATAAATTAACCACTTAACTTAGTCTATGTGACGAATTAGAAATAGTCTATAATTATAGCCTACTTTTATTGCAGCCAAATAGCCCTAGGCGTATTGTGTAATACTGTATTTATTTATTTATTTATTTATTTATCGTATGGCTTTTAGTACCGGGAGTGTCCGAGGACATGTTGGGCTCACCAGACCAGAGTCTGTAGATGCTTCAAGCGGATACCCATAGGGTGAGCTACAAGTTCCGTTCTATTTCTAGTAGTTCCAACTTTCGCCACCAGATGTTACTGACACCTAGTGGTGAACGTTAGAACTTTGATAGAGCGTTCCAACGAAATCTAACTTAGAAATTTAGCTCCACACAAAATTAGTCTGTGAAAGGATCTTTTACATGCCATAAATCTATGACATGGGACCGCCGGCTTTACTTCCCCTCCGAAGGAAGGCATACTGAAGGATTTTTAACGCTCGTAAAAAATCCGTCGACTTCGGCTGGGTTTGAACCCGCTATCTTGGGCACAGCGATTCAGCATGCTACCAACTAGCCTACACCACCGAAGCCGCATAGTGTAATATAGAGAATAGTAATAACTAAAAATGGTATTATAGCCTGTAAATAATTCATGTTTTTTGGGCTAATGCCGTGTGTATTTAGATTAGAACCATACGTTCGTGTAATTTGCATAAGTTACTCGGTTATAGATTTTGTCCTTTTAACAAAAAATTCCAGATTATATCGTTGGTAGCCCTTTCCACACAGTTGACACTCACAAGTCACATTCAGTTCGTGATATTTTGTATTTTTTAGCCTATTTTCATTTTATGAAAAAAAAAAAAAGGCTTATGAGATCACCTTTTGTCCGTGTGTCTGTGTGTGCGTGTGTGTGTGTGAGATGGTGTGTGTGTGTGTGTCCCTAATAAATTCTAAACGGCTGGAGCGATTTCAATGAAACTCGGTAAGATCATAGCAACATTCCGGCTGACCCCGACCGTGCCCTTCAAATTTTATTCTGTCTCACCAATCCAACATGGCGGCTGTGCGAAATATTTCACCATCATTCAGTATCTCCGAAACTATTAACGATATCACCCCGAAAATTTTTACGGTGATAAAGGAAACTACTAAAAGTTCACCTATGAGACTTTCAAACACCTGGTAACCACAAAACCAACATGGCGGTCAAGCGAAGTTGAGACTTTTAAATAGACTTTTCTCGCGGTTTAACCATTCAAACGTAATGAAACATGTTACAGCAAATGTTTATACACATTGTAAAGCTTTGGCGTCTAATTTAGTTCAATTGTTTACATAACCTCAAAATGGCGGCTGTGCGAAATATTTCACTGGCATTCAATATCTCCGAAACTATTTATGATACTACCCTGAAATTTTGTACGGTGATAAAGGGCACCGCTACAAGTTTATCTATGTAACTATCAAAAACCTGTAGAGTACAAAACGAATATGGTGGCCAAGCGAAGTTAAAACATTTTAATATACTTTTCTCGTGATTTAACCATCTGAGCGCAGTAAAATGTGGTACAGTAAACGATTATACATATTGTAATGCACTGGCATCTAATTCAGTTCAATTGTTTACATAACCTCAAGATGGCGGCTGTGCGAAACTTTAAAATTAAGTTTTTATTTCTTGTGTCATAATCATGCGATCGAAGTGAAAGTTTGAATAATGAAGCTGCGCAATATTTTCCTTTAATGGTACATAACTCTATGGCCTATACATATAACAATCCAAAATGGCGAGCATCCGAAATATTTTGACGGTTCTCAATATCTACGAATCTTTTTCAGCAATCAAACTGAAATGTTTTATGTTCATAGAGGATATGAACATAAGTTCACCTGTATGACTTTCAGTAACCTGATGAGCACAAATCCAACATGGCGGCGACGCGATGTATAAATATTTAAATGGACGTTTCTCGCGATTTAACCATCCGTTTGCAGTGAAACTTTGCACGTTAAATGCTTATACAAATGTTAATCCACTGGCATCTAATTTATTTCAATTGTTTTCATAACCACAAGATGGCAGCTGTGGAAAATTTTAAAATCCCGGTTTTACTTCATGTGTCCATATCATGCGATTGAAGTCTGAATACCACACGTAAACAATAATATTCATGTAATAGAACATAAATAATAATCTAACCTGGCGACCATCTGAAATATTTAGACGTTTCTCAATATCTACGAATCTATCGCAGTAATCAAGCTGAAATTTAGTATGTTGATAGAGGCAATTAACATGAGTAGGATATATGAAAATAGGCTGCATACTTCTTCACGGAACTACTTGTTACAAATGAGATGGTAAAAATGAGATGCACTGCCATCCTCGTAAATACATGTCTCATTTCAAAATTGGTCGCAGTCCAGGTCCGGTCTACTGTACCATAGCACCGGTGCCATAAAATTCTGGCCATACAGTAGGCCATCTCTTCTCTTCATTTTTGTAAGGATATCAGCAAATCCTCCGAGGCTTTGGCGTTCTGTAATGGAAAATTTATCCTGAGATCTTCTACGAGGAACCTTTCTCTCGCCAGAAGATAAACAAGTCTTGATCTTGTCATCTTTGATACTCTCAATATTCTTATGATGTAGGGTGCTTTGACTCTCTCTAATGGGGATATATTATTTACTGTAAGATGTTGTCAAACAATTTCAATACCGTACGTCAGTACAGACATAATTTTAATTCTAACAAAAATATCATTGCTGTTTCTAAACTGAGGGATCTTATATCCAATTTCATTCATTGCTATTATCGCCTGTGTTATTTTCTCTGTTACATGTTTCGTGAAGTACCTACCACTTGTTTGTGATGTGATCCCTAGATATTTACAGTCTGACGTGTTATTTATATTCCTGTTCTTGATAAATATTTCGGTCGATAAATATGATATTTGATTTGTGCAGAGTAGGGCCTAACAACACCATTCAAATTTGCAGAGAAGGAGTCTTTTAAAATATACATCAAATAGTACGGTAGCCTATCGGAGTTTTTGAAACAGTGGATGTTATTTGATGCCACTTTCTCGTGGTGTAGTGGCTAGCATTCTTGACTGTCAATCCGGAGGTCCGGGTTGGATTCCTGGCTCTGCCAAGAAATATTAATACTGATGTGAAGGCTGGAACGGGGTACACTCAGCCTCGTGAGAAAAAACTGAGAGGAGGAGGTTTCAATTTCCACCTCAAACATACTGGAAGTGGTTTTCCGTGTTTTCCCCCACTTCTAGTCCAGGAAAATGCTGGGATGGTTCCTAACTTAAGGCCATGGCCACCTGCAGCCTATCCCCAATTTGCAAATACACACACTAGTAATGACATCACAATAACACAGGTTATCACACAAATCTCTCCCCCCCACACACACCCGAATACACGAGGTTATATGGCCACAATGTCGCAGCCGCCAAACTAAGCAACAACAACAATGATGTCATTTTCCATAAAAACGATGGCATTGTGACCTTCCCTGAACCGACCGTCCAGATCCGCACATAGCCTATTATAGCCCCGTGGTGTTGGGGTAGCGTGCCTGCCTCTCACCCGGAGACCCCGAGTTCGATTCCTGGCTCCGTCAGGGATTTTAGAAACTGACGTGAGGGCTGGAATGGGGTGCACTCAGCCTCGTGAGGACAATTGCGTAGCTGTCTGACAGTGAGGTAGCGCCCCGATCACGAAAACCAAGATTAACGGCCGAGGGGACCCGATGCGCTGATCACGTGTCACCTCAATATCTGCAGGCCAAATGGCTGGGCAGCGGTCGCTTGGTAGACCTAGGACCTTAATGGGCTGTAGTGCCGGGGGTTATTATAGCTGTTAATTAATATTCATCAGAATTCAGTGAATTAGTTGATTTTAATTACTGTGTACCACCGTTCATTTCATTTTTGTGATAATTCCTTGATTTTGTGTGTACAGGCCGGACGTTTGTTTTAGACGAGTGAAAAATCTTAATGGAAGCCTGGAGGCGAGTTACTGCAGTACCCGTGATGTTATCAGCTGCCCCAAGCGGTCCGATGATTGACAAAGCTGTTTCACACTCCTACTGAAGTACAGTCATTGACAAATATAATGACGTTCTGTTCGTAAATACGTAACGTGTACTTCCGCGTCACACAATAGGCTACTTCGACGTTGACTGTACTGTCTGCATGTCGGTGTCGCCTCGTGCTCAAGTCTGGAATTCCATTACATCAGATCGGTGGTGACAAATGTGAAGCGATAGGGTGAGAGAGTGACTGTGTACAGGCTCACCCGCAGGCTTCAAGGTCAAGTGCAATCGTCTAAAACAAACGTCCGGCCTATAAACAAGTGGAAGCAAAAGAAAAGGATGAAGCAAAGGATGAAGTGTAGGCCTACTTACTAACTTGTGCGTTCGGTATTGGGATGGCTGAGGTGTGAATGGAATCCACCGCTTATCAGTTACCATCACGAGATTGGCTGTAGACCTATGTCCATCCTGGCCCTCAGACACGGCGCTACTAAAAGCTACTCAGCTGCAATTAGACTATAGGCATATTATTTGTCAGAAGTGCAGTGACTGATTCAGGGTGGGATGGCTCAGCCGACTCAAATTTTGACGTCATGATTTTTTTTACGTAACTGACTTAAAGTTCGAAGGGCTATCTTTTAACTGTAAAAAGAAGCTTGAGGCTTGACAAAAATTGAAAATATGTAATGTCTATATTTATTTATTGAAATATTCCTGATGTGTATCATAGCATATAAGACGCCATTTAGTTCATAATCCACCCTAACTCCCAAGCATGATTGGAAATTGGGGAGCACATAAGGCAAACAGACATTGTATTTCATTTGGAAAATCACCCTTACGGAGGTATGTTTAAAGGGTCAATTTTCCACGCTTCTCTGCCATCACCTGCACCCGTTTGCTTTTAACGTCTCAATTCATATGAAGTATAGGCCTAAGTCTGTATTGAAAAATGAGGCTACACTTTACAGTAGAACTACAGTAATTATAATATTCATTATTCTTCTATAGCTGTATAGTGCTTGACACTGAATTAAAAAGGGGATCTTCAGGAACTGGAAAAAAAGGAGAGGAAAATTTTGCGAAAAATTTTAGGACCACAGAAAACTGCTGACGGGACATGGAAGAACAGAAGGAATGATGACCTCTATAAAAATACTGAAAAAATTACTGTCACAATGCGGAAGCGAAGGTTGAAATTCTACGGACATTTGGTGAGAATGGACGAGAACCGACTGACTAAGAGGATATTCAAGTATATTACAGAGCTGATGGCTACAACTAAGTGGGTAGAAGAGGTTAAAAGAGACGCCAAGGAAAGTGGACTCACAGTGGATGTGATCCACAACAGAAAAGAGTTCAGAAACCGAATTGACAACATCAAGATGTTCGAGGAGAAAACACCTAAAATTAGAGCCAAACTGGTAATATCCGAGGAGGAGCGAAAGATCAGAAGTGAACGAATGAAGAGGTTTTGGGAAGAGAAGAGGAGATTAACCAGAAAGCCTTAGGTTCCATGCGGTCCACAGGCGGCCAAATTCGGAAGGAAATAATAATAATAATAATAATAATAATAATAATAATAATAATAATAATAACATATTATTATTAATACTAATAATCATGTGGGAATAATAATACTAATAATAATAATAATAATAGACTAACTAATGAGCACGTGCGAAGCTTTACCGTAAGGGCATTGAAACATGAGCAGGCATCTGATAGAAAAAGAAAAAGAGCAAGTTGTTGTTGGAAGCGTAGACTAGCCTATTTAATTGAAATTGAGCACAAAGGAAAACATACCCTATTTGCTGCATTCAAGGATGAGTAGGCTAAGTTATATCCGCCGCTTTGGAAATTATGAATAGTCTACAACCATTTGATAGCTGGAGCCCAGCAAGTGGATGAAAGTTGAACTTTAACGAGGCTGAAATGCCAATGTCCAAGTCCCTAACTCAAACTCGAACAACACTTACCTGTAGTGAAGCAAGGTTGGTACACACATTTCTCATAACTTAATATAAAATTGCGTACTGAAATTTATATCATACACGAATATGATTATAATTAACTTATTATAATATGATTATAATTAAATAGGATGTACTGTAACTAAACACCATTCATCAAATATGAAACAAAAATTGGCAGGCAAATAAATCTGCTGAGATGGGATTCAAACCGCCTGAAATTGATAAATTCATCAAATGTCAAGCATTCTATCCCGTAGACCACCATTACACGTTATCATAATACATTGCCTATGTAACGTGACTTAATAACTTCAGATACGGTAGGTAATTATGGCTGAGCATTTACCTTTGATAATTCCGCGCATAATCTGCTTGTAATGGAATGCTGCCGCAAAGCTTGTAGGCCTAAGTACCGTCCCGCTATCTAACAATACTGTGCAAAAGTGAATTACAGACATGTCAAGCAAAATTGAAGAGACGTTGTTGGCACGGCTCCACATGTGTGACATGTTTGCTCTGCAGTTGGATGAGAGTACTGACATATCAAAAAGGGCGATAATGTTGGCTTTTGTAGGTTCTTTTTATGTCATGACGAAATATATGAAGATTTTATTTTTTCCTGTGAGCTAGTACACATAACAGCAGACGATAATTTCGCAGGTCTGAACGATTATTGTAATAAACAAGATATCGCCTGGAAGATATATGTGGGTCTGTCTAAAGATGGCGCGAAAGCTTTGTCCGGATGCAGGAAGGGCCTTCAAGCTGAAGTGAAAAAGGTAGCTCCAGATATGGAGTCGACATATTGGTGTATTCACCTGAACTGCTGCAGAGATCCCTCAAAGAAGTAGTGAAAATAATAATCAATGTCAAAACCAGCTCTTTAAAATGCAGGTTATTTACATTGCTCTGCAAAGGCATGGGTAGCGAACATGAGCAGCTTTTCATTCATACTGAAGTTCGATGATTTTCAAGGGGCAGGATCTTATCGAGGTTTTTCGAGCTGAAAGATGAGGTACGGATCTCTCTTCTTGGGACGATACATGAGGATTTGATCAATGACTTTTCTTGACTTTGCAGAACTGCTTACCTAGCTGACGTGTTTGATCACTTGAATGTTTTGAATTTGAGTTTGCAAGGTGACTACGTTTATATCTTCAGCGAAGACAAGATCAGTGCGATTGGGAAAGTATAATATTTGGGCAGCAAGGGTCCAAAATGGCTCACATGCTAATTTCCCCTCACTGAAAACGTTTCTGCAGTCATCTAACAAAGGTTTGCCTTGCGAGGTACCGGTAAAAGAAAATATAACCAAACATCTTCGTACTCTTGCAACTACTTTTCGGGATTATTTTCCCGAGCCCGATGGCTGCTGGTTTCGAGACCCATTCAGCTCCAATCTCAAAATTGAAAATATCCAACTAGACTACTATCAGAGGAGGAACAAGACCAACTCGTTGAATTGACCTCAAGTGGTGAAATGAAGAAAGCATTTAATAAAAAAGGAGGTAGAAGATTTCCGGGTGACAGCTCGAAAGGACTACATGGGAATCATCGATAAGGCAAAAACAAATATACTTCCGTTTGCAACAACGCCTACTTGTGCGAACATGATTTTTACACAATGTGCATAATGAAAAGCAAATATAGAAATAAATTAGATATGGGGCCTGATTTCAGAGTGAACATTTCTAAATTGCAACCAGACATTCGAGAAACAATTGCGGGAAAGAATAGGTCAGTTTGTCTAATTGAACGCCGGCCCCTTTTACACATTCATGCTGTTAACAAAATAATAATAAATAGGACATGTTCTTTCTTTCTTTCTTTCTTTCTTTCTTTCTCAACCACTGCATTGTTATTTTTATGTCTGTAGCGGTACAGAACTTGTCCAATGAGTTTGGGGGGGCTTTAGTGTAGATAACGCAACCTTAACTTTACCTTTACGACTTAGGCTTCACGTTATATATGATGTAATAGGATGAATTAAATGAATATTAACATACAAATAATTGAGCACAGTACTCCGAGGCAGAGTTTCCCATTGGGAATTTAAATATTTTAATTCTTGATTTGAAAGATTTTGGAGCAGGGGGTCCGTGCTTACATAACGATCGATTTAGGGGGTCCGAGATAAGTTCCTAATGGGAACACCTGGCCTACACACAATATATATATATATATATAGGCTATAGGCTATATGTTGAGAAATTGACCAATTGGCTGAAAAGATCCGATAGATGTGGCGGCAGGAATTTGTTACTGTATTGTCTATCATAATCTCTTCCACTGGCATTAGCTTATACCGAAGTCGCTGAGGGCCAACGTCGAAAAACTGGGGTTTCACCATAATATTCATACCAGTGTGCAGAAAGCAGTCATTTTAGAGACTTGCATCATCGTTCGTTTCTCAACCTACCACCATAGAGAACTCCACTTCATCTTGCAACCATTGCCGATGGAATGAGTATTAGCCTTATATACCCAATGAAATGGTGAACAAATGACTGTAATAATAATAATAATAATAATAATAATTATTATTATTATTATTATTACAACAAGAAATGCATTTCTACGAACGCCAAATTACGACATTATAAAACAGTTATTCTTCCAGAAGCAACATATGCGGCTGAAACAATAGTAATCGATGGCCATTCCAAGATTAGGGAACTGGAAAAGCAGGAACGAAAAATTCTTCGGAAGATCTACGGAGCAATCAACAGAAACTGCATTTGGATGAAGAGACCTAGTACTGAACTCGATCAAAACACCATTACGATAACGGACGAAATTAGAAAACGCAGAGCCAAATTTTACACTCACATCCACAGGATGGCCACCTCCAGATTGCCCAAGAAACTACTTGGTATCATAACACAGAGCAAATGCGGCACAGAATGGCTTAAAGAGGTACAGAGAGACTCACAAGTAATCAGTATAGAACATTTCGAAGACCGAACTGAGTGCCAGACGAAAATCGCGAATGTTAAGATCGAACCAAGATTATTACGACAACCTGGATAAAAGTGGACGGATGAAATGAATAGGGAGCATTCCTCGCGAATGAAGAGATTTTGGGAGGAGCGGAGGAGACACCCCTCCAAATGACATCTTGTTATCAACTTTAATCGCTCTCTTGTAGGGGAATTTTCGCTTCAATAAAATAATAATGGTGTGAGGCTTCCTAGGCCTGGTTCAGGCCTTTGTAGTTGACGACCTAGCGCCATAATGAGGATGAAATGAATGCTAAGACCTCACAGTCAGCTTCCGAGCAACAGATATTAACCATATTAGGGTTAGCCATCGACCCGAGAAAAGTCTGAGTAAAAATATACCATTTTTAGACTATTTTAATTTTATGAAAAAAAAAAAAAACGGCTTATGAGATCACCTTTTGTCCGTGTGTATGTGTGTGCGTGAGTGTGTTAGTGTCCCCCTCTAATAACTTCTAAACGGCTGGAGCGATTTCAATGAAACTCGGTAAGGTCATAGTAGGCTACTATTTTGGCCGACCCCGACCGAGCCCTTCAAATTTGACTACGTCTCACCAATCCAACATGGCAGCTGTGTGAAATATTTCACCGTCATTCTATATCTCCGAAACTACCGTATTATCGATATCACCCTGAAATTTTATACGGTGATAAGGGGCACTACTAGAAGTTCACCTATGAGACTTTCAAAACCCCGTTAACTAGCTTATAGGCTAATACGAACATGGCGGCCAAGTGAAGTTGAAACTTTTAAATAGACCTTTCTAGCGATTTAACCATCTGAACGCAATTAAATATGGTACAGTAAATGTTTATACACATTGTAATGCACTGGCATCTAATTTAGTACAATTGTTCACATAACCTCAAGATGGTGGCTGTGTTCCATTTTAAAATGAAGTTTTTATTTCTTATGTATTAATCTTGCGATCGCAGTGAACGTTTGGATAATGAACCTACGCATAAATCGTCATCTAATAGTACATAATTCCATGGCCTACATATATAAAAACCCAACATGGTGACCAACCGAATTATTTAGACGGTTCTCAATATCTACGAATCTTTTACAGCAATCAAACTAAAATTTTGTATGTTGATAGAGGCTATGAACATAAGTTCACCTATGGGACTTTCAAAAACCTGGTAACCACAAATTCAACATGGCGGCGACGCGAAATATAAAATTTAAAAGTAGGCTACATTTTTCGGGAAATAACCATCCGTGCGCAGTATAACTCTGTACGGTAAATGCTTCGGCTATACAAATTGTAATCCACTGGCAATTTCAATTGTTTTCATAACCACAAGGTGGCAGCTGTGCGAAATTTTAAAATCAGATTTCCATTTCTTGTGTCCTAATCACGCGATTGATGTTTGAATACTACACCTACACAATAATCTTCATGTAATAGTACATAACTCTATGGCCTCCATATATAAAAATCCAACATGACGACCATCTGAAATATTTAGATGGTTCTCAATACCTACGAATCTACACACATCAAAAAAAGTTTTGCATCACCTCGGTTCCCAGATCTCCGGCATATAGACGTTGACTGTGTATATTGTATCCAAGATACAGTCCCTTTGACTGTTCATAGATGTCACTAAAACTGCTCAAAGATGTAAACAACCATGCATGAGCAGGGCCTATTAGACGGAGGGGGTACGACAGCCGATCAGTTCCAGTCATTCCACCAGGACGAAGGTACGCTGCTCATGTTGTCTGTAGTTCTACCATGCCTAGAAGGTCAATACCGCAGTTCGATCGCGTCCGCATTGTTACTTTGTGTCAAGAAGGGCTCTCAACAAGGGAAGTTTCCAGGCGTCTCAGAGTGAACCAAAGCGATGTTGTTCGGACATGGAGGAGGTACAGAGATACAGGAACTGTCGATGACAGGCCTCGCTCAGGCCGCCCAAGGGCTACTACTGTAGTGGATGACCGCTACTTACGGATTGCCGCTCGGAGGAACCCTGACAGCAATGCCACCATGTTGAATAATGCGTTTCGTTCAGCCACAGGACGTCGTGTTTCAACTCAAACTGTGCGCAATAGGCTGCATGATGCGCAACTTCACTCCCGACGTCCATGGCGAGGTCCAGCTTTGCAACCCCGACACCATGCAGCGCGGTACAGATGGGCCCAACAACATGCTGAATGGACCCCACGGAATTGGCATCACGTTCTCTTCACCGATGAGTGTCGCATATGCCTTCAACCAGACAATCATCGGAGACGTGTTTGGAGGCACCCTGGTCAGGCTGAACGTCTTAGACACACTGTCCAGCGAGTGCAGCAAGGTGGTGGTTCCCTGATGTTTTGGGGTGGCATTATGTGGGGCCGACGTACGCCACTGGTGGTCATGGAAGGCTCCGAAACGGCTTTACGATACCTGAATGACATCCTCCGACCCATAGTGCAACCATATCGGCAGAATATTGGAGAGGCATTTGTCTTCATGGACGACAATTCTCGACCTCATCGTGCACATCTTGTGAATGCGTTCCTTCAAGATAACGACATCGCTCGACTACAGTGGCCAGCATGTTCGCCAGACATGAACCCTATCGAACATGCCTGGGATATGTTGAAAAGGGCTGTTTATGGACGTCTTGACCCACCAACCACTCTGAGAGATTTACGCCGAATTGTCGTTGAGGAGTGGGACAATTTGGACCAACAGTGTCTTGATGAACTTGCGGATAGTATGCCACGGCGAATACAGGCATGCATCAATGCAAGAGGACGTGCTACTGGGTATTAGAGGTAGTGGTGTGTACTGCAATCTGGACCACAAATGCTGAAAGTCTAGCTGTATGATGGTACAACATGCAATGTGTGGGTCTCATGAGCAATAAAACGAGCTGAAATGTTGTTTGTGTTGATCTCTATTCCCTTTGTATTTAACGGTTCCGGAACTCTTGGAACCGAGGTGATGCAAAACTTTTTTTGATGTGTGTATTATAGCAATCACACTGAAATTTTGTTTGTTGATAGAAGCAATTAACATAGTCTAAGTAGGATATATGAAAATAAGCTGTATAGCTATTCACGGAACTAGGCCTACTTGTTATAAAATGTGTTACTGACTATCCTATAGTAATCGGCCCCTCAGTTGCAATATAGTCTAACCTTATGGATAGGGTTATTTAATTAAAATAGCTGTGACTGGCCGCGTGACTCAGTGGTAACGTTCTCGTCTGCTGTGTCCATGATTGTAGGATCGAATCCTGGTGCTGTTAGCTGGCATTTTGTGGTGCGCAAATGCGAGGGAGTAGTGTCAATAGATTTACTGGCATGAAAAGATCCCCTTCGGGGTAAAATTCCTGCACCCCGGCGTCTGTAAAAGCCTCAGTAGTTAAAAGGAACGTAGGCCTGTAACCAATATAGTACATTATGCAACGAGCCTATAATGGTTATAATTAAGACACGAGTATTTTTATAAAACGAGCGTACGCGAGTTTTATAATTTCCATACGAGTGTCTTAATTACCATTATAGGCGAGTTGCATACGACTGTTTATGTTCGACGATAATACATGACGGCCAATAAGAAAATATTTACTGAAGAATTTTATTATATACGTTCTTTGTACAATTATTTTTTGGCACTATTGAAACTTTAAGGGCGTCAAAAGATTGCATTCTAGACATTGCAACATACTGCTGGCCATGATTGAAAACTTGATGAGGCAAATTGAGACCTATACGTTCCAGAGTTCCCCCTTGAGCTTTATTGATTGTGATAAAGTATGCCAAGCGAATCGGAAAATGTTGCCTCTTAAAAGAAAATGATTGTTTTATCCGGTGGTGTTAAATCAAGTCGAAGGATTAGACCTCTCTGCCTAATTTTAACAGCACTTATTTCCAAATCCAAGCATTTTCATGCATATGTCATATAATTAATATGGAATCAAGTCGAAGGGTTAGATCTCTCCGCCTAATTTTAACTGCACTTATTATTTCCAAATTCAAGTAATTTTCGTACGTATTTCTTATAATTAATATGGTAGCATTTAGATGCCCTTAGGAAACTTCAGATTTCTAAGGAGCATATCTATGGGTCAATCGTTTGGAGTATGTGGAAGCAAATCACTTAATTCCAAGGAATTCAAGAATTCTGAGGAGTCTAATATATACAACTGGCCGCAGGAACCGTCGCTTATAATTTTGGAATATACATTAACGAAGAAATGCGATGATGTGCAATTCCATACATTTTAAAACAATATGGACCGTATGCATGTGGCACAGTGATATTGGCACCAAATGAAACCAAGGACATAGCATTTGTTCTACTGCCGATTATTCTCTTAAATTCCTTGAGATATCATTTCCAGTGAAAACTTGTTGCAGTCTGTCAAATAATTTACATTTAGTAAGATTAATTTTGCCATTACAACACCAAAGGTCAAAGTAACCAAGCGTAGATTTCTCGCTACAGAAATACAGTGCAGAACAATGTTTACATTTGTTCGTCAAGGACCATACACTGTACGGCATAATATCTGGAATTGTTTCTGAAATTGCATTTTTATATTGGATTTTAAAAGTGGCTTCGTTTTTATCTACGATTTCCCACTTTTTTGTGGCTAATGTTCATTTTCGTCAAATGGGTATATTTATTGCAGCATTTCTCTCCAAATTAACGTCATATTCAATAACACTATAGTGGCCTGCATCAACGCAGCCGCCAAATATTAAATGGCAAATAATACTTCCATTGCCAAAATCAACACCGTGGTTAGACTCATTGTTATGTACTCTAAACAAATAATCAATAAACAATAATATTCACGTATACAATGAAGTTCAGATACTTTCATTCTCAAGTTTGTTGCTGATGAGAATGCGATGATACTGATCGCCAATAATAAAATCCTTATAATTATTCATGCCAGCAACAATTTTTGCAATTTGCTTGCAAACGCAGCTCAGCATAACGTCCTGCATTTTGGAATAAACAGTACGAAACTGCTCTAAATAAGCAATTTCCATCACCTGATGTAGGTACAATCCTTTGCATTTCCATGATTGTAAATTAAGCAAGGGAGCATACTTCGCCAACTACTGGAATGAGCATAGACTCACTTCGACAGCCACCGTAATGGAGGGAGTTTAAGAGTTAGACTATATGTTCAGTGCTTGTGAAAAATCGTATTTACACAGGGAAGCCCAATCTGAAGGCTACATTCTGAGCGGATTCCAGGTTCGATCCCTGGTTCGCCAAGAAATTTATTTCTGGTCTGAGGGCTGGAACGGGGCGGGGCGCACTCTTGAGGCAAAACTCAGGAGAGCAAGGTTAGATTCCTATCTCAACAATCTGGGATGCAGTTTTCCGTGGTTTGCCACGTCCACTGCAGGTAAATACCGGGATAGTTCGTAACTTAAAGCCTCGGTCGTCAATTCCCCATTCCCCACTTGAATTACAAATGCACACATGAGTACAGCCATCACAATAGCACAGGTTATCAGAGAAAATTTTACACACACACCAAAGTAGACGGGGCTGAGTGACCACGATGTCTGAGTCCATCAAATGAATTATATTCGTCAATTGTCTCTCATGGCGAAAGCGATTGTGGCCATCTTTTATTTAATAATTTAAAAGTATATGGCAATGTAAATCGTGGAGAATTCCTTACTGTGCGGGAATAACGAAAGTAAAATATGTTAAGACAATGAATTACCAATAGCCAGAAAGAATAATTAGGAAATAAAAATACATGTCTGAGGTGAGACTCCTTCGACTATGCAAAATTCATTCCTGGGTCCGCAATGTTACCCCTGAGCCACCCAGTCAACAGACTTCTAAACCAATATTAAGTTACTTAAACAACAAACGAACTCAAACGCCTGTTGAAGTTCTTCAATCCCCTCTTTTTAATTCTCAAAAACAAAGATCACACTACGATACGGTGAATCCTTTATCCGCCATTTCTCTAGAAATGTAATTCTGGTCTGAGGGCTGGAACGGGGCGCACTCTTGGGGCAAAACTGAGAAGGGCAAGTTTCGATTCCCATCTCAACAATCTGGGATTTGGTTTTCCGTGGTTTGCCACTTCCACTGCAGGTGTAATTCTGGTCTGAGGGATGGAACGGGGCGCACTCTTGAGGCAAAACTAAGTAGGGCAAGGTTCGATTCCCATCTCAAAAATCTGGGATGTGGTTTTCCGTGGTTTGCCATTTCCACTGCAGGTAAATACCGGGATAGTTCCTAACTTAAAGCCTCGGTCGCCAATTTCCCATTCCCCACTTTAATTACAAATGCACACATCAGTACAGCCATCACAATAACACAGGTTATCAGAGAAAATTTGACACACACACACACACACACCAAAGTAGAAGGGGCTGAGTGACCACGATGTCTGAGTCCAACAAATGAATTATATTCGTCAATTGTCTCTCATGGCGAAAGCGATTGTGGCCATCTTTTATTTAATAATTTAAAAGTATATGGGAACGTAAATCGTGGATAAGTCCTTACTTTATGGGAATAATAAAAGTAAAATATGTTAAGGCAATGTATTACCAATAGCCAGAAAGAATAATTGAGAAATAAAAATATGTGTCGGAGGTGGGATTCGAACTGCTTCCATTGCGCGATGCATAAATTAAGAGTTTTGAACGCTGCCGTCTGAGCTACCGAATGACTGGGAGGAGAGTGCAATATTAAGTTACTTAAACAACATTCACTCTCAACAGTCCGTATAAGTTCTTCTATATTTCCCTATTTTTATAATATTCTATTCCTGTTTATATCGTGGAAACTTCATAATCAATATTCCCCTCCTTTATTATAATTCTTATAAATAACTATTACATTAAAACGCGATGTACATCCGCCATGTCTGTCATTAACCAAGGTGATTCTGCGCATGCGCTTGAGCCAATAATTTTGCAGTTTTGTTTATAAATTTAAAAATATGTGGTAACATACTTGTTTATTTTAAAGACACTCTGCAAATCTACAGGCCTACAGCTTTCGACAGATTGCTCTACGAAGTGAATCGGTTCTACCGTTCCCTCAATCTCGCGGTAACAAAAATCAGCTTAGTGTTTTAAATATAACTTTATTATATGTTTTAACATAAATATTCATAAATATCTGTTCAGTCACTACAGTAGAATGTTGTGATCGGGTGCTGCGGTGGGTAGTATATCTCTCTTGCCCAAACTCTCTGGACAACCGACGCATGCGCTCTGTGTGCTTCAATACCATATGTTCAGATTGCGCACCAGTATTCAGTAAAACTGTCACTGAAGTCGTGTCAAAACCACGCGCTGTGTAGAAATTGGTTTTGGGGATATTAAGGTACCGGTACAGTGCTATTTCTTGTCTCATATTCGCCAGTGTATTTACGCGAACATATGGACGGTGCGTATTCCATGTCGTTAATTTATTATAGTTCGATGTTGTGTTTATGTCCGACATGTTGGATTTTGAGTGCATGCGCGAAGGTATCGTTACCTAATTGGTCAATGAACGAGCTCTGATTGGCTGGAGAAACTGTATCATAATGAAAAACGGTGTTATGATACAGTTTTCTAACACATAATAGTGAGGGTCGAACATAAATATTATTATTTAATTAAAATATGTGTGCATGAAAATGCAATGGGACCATATCCAGACCTCTAGTTTATTCTATTTTTAATTGGAAACAGATAAACTATTGAATGTAGACCTATTTTACATAGCCTATTGCATTCTTATGACTCTAAGCTAAACGTGGACTGAATATAAAGATGTTGGTTTATTTGAGGGGATTGGACATGGTGGTTATTTATCCCGTGCACTTGGGTGTGTGTAGAATTGGTCAGATAACATGTGTTTATTGTGGTGTCTGCAGCAGTGTGTGTACTTGTAATTCAGGCAAGGATTGGGGTCGAGGCGGTCGTGGTCTTGAGTTAGAAACCATCTCGGAATTTGCCTAAAGTAGGAGTGGGAAAACACGGAAAACCACTTCCAGGAAGACTGAGGTGGGAAGCGAACCCACCTCTTCTCAGTTTTGCCTCACGAGGCAGAGTGTACCCCGTTCCAGCCCTCACACCAGAATTACATTTTCTTGGCAGAGGTTGGGTTCGAACCCGGACCTCCGGGGCGATAGCCGTCACACCATGAGGTGGTCGAAGGTCAAAGGTAAGCAAATGCAGTACAAAATTAAGGAAAATAAGTAGATTTTTGTAGTACGTTTGCTAAGTTCTAAGTTCGCTTTTCTAAACAAAAAGTCATAAGACAGGTAGGCCTAGGCCTGTTAACTATTTAAATAACTGAGTGTACAACCCAGAAATTGTGTTAACTCAATATACGACAACTAGTCCCTTTTCGTATTCAAGCAAATTATTAGTGTTATGACCGCGAATTATTATAAAATGATCTCTTCAGTTTATACTTGCGTAGGGTAGCCGAATTTTATTAGTTATTTTGCTGTATAAATGTATGAGATTTAGGTCTGCTGACTGTTTCGGTTAAAATCTATCTTAAAGAGTATTCTACCCGATCTATGACGTGGTTCAAGAATTGTTATTAAATGCATTTACAAATGAATAGACGCAGTACTTCTCCAATCTATTTAACACTGAATGAATGATTTGTTGATGTTCCATTAGCAGGACGCAATCGTGGTCAAGTTTGTGTTGTTTTCACAAGTGTCTGTGGCAAGTTAATGTTTTAACGTTTTCGATTGTATGTTTTGACTGACGAAGGCAAAGTATTTTAGTCGAAACATATCCCATTTGTTGTGTACATTTTAATAATCACACAGTGTTTATTAGGATGAGAATTGCATGTTCTTCATTTGTGAATACGTATCTCAAATTTAAGCAAGTCAACACGGAACTGTTGACCAACTGTTAGCCTACCAATGTTATTATCATGTTCATGGCCCGGGAGTCCCTTAGAAAGCAGAACAATGTGATTAAGTTTCCAAAATTAGTTCTTTGATTTGTTCTATAATTATAGCCTACCTTCCATGTTACTCGATAATATTCTTAAATTCTCCAGCTGCTTGAAAAAAAAACGTTGTTTCGTCTATTTTTTAAGGGTGCATGTTTTACGTGTTTTGTTGTTGCAATATGCTGTGTAACTTGCGAACGCATGGCTACCGTTATGGGATCTTCGCACATGTAAAAATAATACAGTTAAGTCAGTTTTAGAAACGTCTCCAAACTCACACTTGAAACGGTCCGAAGTAATACTCTCCAAACTTTTGGAACGCATCGTATTCGTTGAAACGATGACTCCACGCTGTCAGTCTCTGTCTTACGAATTTTGCACACTACTGTGCTTTCAGGAAAATTTCTTGTTAAGGTACGACTACTGGACGGGCAAAGGAAGCTTAATGAGCCTCTGTGAGCTCCAGCCCTCTGCTGTCCTTAATGCCAAGGGAATTCCTGTTTCGAAATAAAATACAGATACAAGGTTGCACTGATGAAATTAATAAGCCAATTGCTAGAATTGCCAAGAATTGGAAATGTGGGCAGGAGATATATAAGGATTTGAACACCGCTGATTATAGAAAATATATGCTTATTAAAAAATAGGCTACTCCAGTAGGCCAATATGTAGGCTATTTAATTATTGAACTCTGGTAAAAATATGTAATAAATAAAATATATTATTAAAAGAATTGCGCACAATAAGCATTAGATTTGATTAGCATAATCACACAATTATTTTGATCTCTTTTTGCAAAATTGCAAGTTGTATTTGCCACACCGAACAGCACACAGGTCACACACACACGAATCACAAGGTTCATGAAATCTCTTACTAATGCAGACCGCATGATGGAAACCATTACATGCAAACCTTGTGACAACATGTCTCAACTCGTACGAGTACAGTGCCTATTCTTCATCGCGTCAGTGCTGTAAAATTCCCACCAAATGTCTGCTCCTTTTTGTTCTCGTCTGCTTATAGTAACGGCCATTGATGGCAGAAACATTCTATTTCTGATCTCTTGTATCAGATAGTCTTCCTTAGTTAGTACATATGCGAGTCTCGATCGAATGAATTTCGAGACACCCAAGTGTTCTCTTGAGGAAAGAGGCCTTCACTTTCTCTAGATTTTCTAGATCACTCACTTTTAATTGATCCCATTTAAATACAATTCCATAAGTCAAAATCGGTATTACTTTCGCTCAAAAGAGTTTCATTGCGGTGGTCAGCGACAGTTTTTCGGGTTTTGGAATGTCTTTCATAGCTCTAATCGCTGCTGTTGCTTTTTCTCTAACATGAAATAAAATATATTTACTCTAGTTAACTTTTGAATATTTAAGAACACCCGAACTCTAATCATGCCTCATGTTTATTCGTGGACAAAAATGAACACAAAAATATTGTTGTCACTGGAGGCGTAGTCGGTAGCATGCTGAGCTTCTATGCCCAAGATAGTGGGTTCAAACCCGGCCGAAGCCGTCGGATTTTTTAACAGCGTTAAAAATCCCTCAGTATGCCTTCCTTCGGAGGGGAAGTAAAGCCGGCGGTCCCATGTCATAGATTTATGGCATGTTAAAGAACCTTCCACTAATTGCACCTGTGTAAAGCTAAATTGGATAGGTTAAGAATGTAAACAACGCTCTTAGGTTTCTACGTTCGTTGCCAAGACCCGACTGCGGTGGCGTCTAGTAGCTAAGTTCTGAACTTGGCATAGTAGTCGTTGACGGTGACGCTTGGCGGCAACAGTAGGAACTATTTGAAAAATTCTAAGTTGAAGAACTTAAATTAAAAAACAGATAACACACACTATTACAGTCATCACAATTAACACCGGTTATCAGACAGATTCTACACTCACCCAAAGTACACGGGGCTACATGACCGCGTTGTCGCAGCCCCTAAACTTAAGAACCAACCAACCAGAGTAATATTAGGTCAGACTACATTTCTAAAGATTGATGATAATAATAATTAACTACGTGAGATCCGTCTGGAAGATGCGATAGATAGGAATGGTAAACAATGCCGAATCTGTTATCTTGAGCACACTCGTCCCTCGTTGGCAAGCAACGCTACAGTTGTCCAAGAGCGCGCGACATCTGATATTATCTGAGAACAAAGTGTCTGTAATTAGAGCTAATTGAGACAAGCATCAATGTTACTCATGGGTTGCATTTTGTTTTAGTCCTTTGAAATATTACAATCTTCAGAAAACGCCTGTGCATAGGCCTACAGTAAGAAAAGATGTAACTATCTACAATGATATGTATTCAGCATTACCTGTTGTTGGTGCTGGTTCATTTAGGGGCTTTGCGACATTGTAGTCATGTAGTTCCGTGTAATCGGGTATGTGTAGAATCTGTCTGATAACCTGTGTCATTGTGATGGTTATTCTAGTGTGTCTCTTTGTAATTGTAGCTAGGATTTGTTTACAGTTGGAGGCGATCGTGCCAGGGTGCTGATAGGCTATATCGGCCGACGAAGTTTTGATAAAAATGCTACGGGCTGATCGATCGGCCCTGATTTTATAATTCTTTTGTTATTATTTCCAGCCTCCAAGTGCTGCCACTATTGTGAATAAGACAACGCGTGAATCGTTCTCTCACTGGATATATCAATGTATTCAAGTTCCATAAATAACTAAATTCATAATAAGTAGTCTACCGTATTCTTTGATTCAGCTGACTTCATGCGTGTGTTAGGCTATCTTTTGAAGTAGTATTTGTTTACGTTCGTGCTCGGAGTTAATTAAGATACATAGAAATAAATACACAGTCTCTAGCTTTTTGAAGGAAGAGGAAATAGATAATGATTTTTAATGCTTAGCGAAGTGTGTGAGAGTCGGGGACACTCGGCTATATCCGCAATATCAAGGGGTTGATGATAAACATGATAATTAAGGGAGACGGTTTCAAAAAATTAACATAGACATTAAATTACTATATATTTGTGATATAAATCCTGTTCTTAAAATTCCATCTGGCATGGGCTGTCTAAATCATCTTAATACTTAAAATAACACGTTCGAAGAAATTTTAATTTTGTAACTTTATAGTGATTTTTGGTTGATACTAGTGGTACTAGGACTAAATCTGTGGTAGGCCTATCTTGTTTAAATCCGCAATATGATAGCCTATGTCTAATAATAAGTTCATTGTTACCACTGTAGCACCACCGAAATACATGAAATTTTATAAATACTTCACTAACAAATACCCCAGGTTTTCACGATTTTACCATTAGGTGGTAGCATTTGTCGTTTCGAAAATCTTAGTCATGGGAAATTACATAGTTTACTCAACACAACTGGTGATAAGATGAATTTGTATCTTGCTCTGGGGTATCTCTGCAGAAAATGCAGCCTATTTTTCAAGTACTGTGGAATTGGCCGTACCGTGGAGTTAGCCACGTCTCCCCCACATTTTCGACTAATGATCATGACTTAGAAAAATTTTCTATTAAATTTGAAAAGAAAATATATTTTAAATTATTTTTAATTGAAGCAAATTCAATTTAGCAACTAATATGTTTAAAATATATTTACCTGCTCCAGGGAAGACTTGCAATTGAGAGAAGGACCCATAAGGCAATATGGCGAATTGAGATATTTGCAATCAAAGATTTTTAGAATGTGTAACATAATAAAGACAACATGTAATATATATGCAAGTCTACTTTTTAACAAATTTTGCATTTTGTAACAAGAAATATATTATTTTCAAAATTAGAAGTACCACAATCTTGTTAGTATAACAATAATAGTGAACATGCGTATGGGTCGTTTTTCCATAAATCGACAGAAAATGAGGTTTATAGAGTTAGTAGTGCTGTAATATGTTTCATTTCAGATGTAATAATTAAATATAATAATAGAATACAATTAACAATTATTATATTTTATCATTTGTTACTATCCCTTACATTTCATACTTTGCTTTCATCAAACATCCTATCCAACCAAATACAACTTTTTCATCCATGTATTTAAACAAGCCACGAACATCATCTTCTTTCACAGAATTTACTGGTGCCTGATTTACAGTTCCTACGGGTTCCATTTCACTTAGTTTTATGTAAAAACAAACGTATATAATCTAATATCAACAGATCTAGTGCACAGCACAGGCTCCGGGCAACTGCACATCAGACACGATAAGTGCTGCCATTCACTCAAATGACGAAAGTATGAAACTAAACCTAGAGGGAATATACTATACAATATGGCGGGTCATTTGAAACGATTTCCCGAAAAATGACCCATAGGTCTATCGGTCTATATTCCAGAAACCTCGTCAATTTCACTAAACTTGGCATTTTAAACATAACCATTCATCAAAAGCTGGCATCAGAAGGATTAATTTATGTAGAGATTTGAAACTATTCTTTTTCAATGTTGCCTATACATTTGTAGGCCTTCAGTCGGTCAACACGATATGAATGGGTGGAGTACAAGATATAAATATGTAATCATGCCCTATTTAATTGTGATAATTTAATTAATACAAGCATTTATTCCAGGAGTGTGTTTACATATTTATATCCGGTATCCCGCCCATTAATTGGGCACAATCGGGTTAATTTAGGTACCATTCTGGCATTTTCTTGGAGTAGAAGTGGGAAACCACAAAAAAATCTTCTTGGATGACTTAGGCGGGACTCTAACCCACCTCTTCTCAGTTCTGCCTTACAAAGCTGAGTGAACACCGTTCCAGCTCTCAGATCAGAATTAATTTTCTTGGCAGAGCCAGGAATCGAACCCGACCTCCGGGTAGCTAGTGTAGTTGGCTGCTACACCACAAGGTGGTCTTCACACCTGGACTGCAGTTATTTCTTGAGTATATAATATCATGAACTTATGGAAATATTAACTGTATAGATAGGAAGAAAATCATTGGAAGTGATTTGGTTTTTTCAGGTCTAGGCCATATTACGGTAGGCTACTCACACATTGTATGACTCTTCTGAAAATTTTGTATAAATTAGTTGAGTAGGCATAATTATTTCCTCTTTAGAGGGATTTCTGAGATATTTTAGTAGTCTCTCAGTTTCACAGAAAAACAATACCTTTGGAATTAAATTGTACACAAACAGTAGGAACAACGTGAAATTGATCGTCTTCAGACCTTACCTGAATTAGCCTACAGATAACTCATAATACAGCCATCACAATTAACACCGGTTATCAGACAGATTCTACGCACACCCAAAGTACACGGGGTTACATGCCTGCGTTGTCGCAGCCCCTAAACTAAGGAACCAACCAACCACTTAACATATTTTGTATTCTATTACTCTTTATTTTCTAATTGGATCAAAATAATGGAAAACGTGATCTCAGTATGGGATGTAAATAATTCCTTTTTAATTCTAAATAAGAAACATTACATGGAAGTTATAGCCCATTTGGCTAAAACTCCAGCAAGTCTTTCAGGTTTTTGCCGTATCTGCTGCGAGGTTTTATCTTGGTCACCAAGTCATGTTCCCACCCTGCCCGGACCGCCGCTGTGGTGGCTGATCTTACACTACATCCTATACGTGTAGCAGCTCATTGAGCTAATTTGCTGTTTAATGTTGATATTAAGATTTACTTTAACCCCGGGTCTCGCATTTCCTGAAAGCAACCCTGCCTACTGTCGACCAAAATATTATGTGTACTCGAGTTTGACGGTTGTTTGTGAAGTAACCAATAGACCTACATAAAATCCAATAACATCATCATTTTCGTCGTTCTATTTTACGTTAGTTCATGTAGGTTTGGAACTTTTAATTTATATTTTAATATTTTTTATGGCAGTTGGAACACAAAACGTGCCCGTTTTTAAGCGTGTTTCAACCATGAGTCACATTTCTGAAATATTATCTCGCAAACCCGTCATCAGATCGAATCCAAATTTTAACACAATATGCATTGGAATGTTGTATAACTGGTTTATTAATTTAAAAATTTTGTGTATACAAGAAAAAAAGTTGTTATCATTTTTATAAGGTAACTTTTTCTCGGCTCGGGGTGGTCGGAAAATGTAGTTCTTGGTTGCATTGTAATCCTTATACATCAGAAAGGTATGCTGTATGATTGTGAAATACGTAAATTGATTCACTTATTTTATATAGGTTTGTATTTGTACGGGGAATTAAGACAAGGTTCATCAGTTAGCCGCTCTGGTGAAAGCTGTACAACGTTGCCAAGATGGGCTCCTTCACTCGTCATGGCGCGCCTCGCTCGGAAGTGATGGGCTCCATATCAGCAAAACTGTACAGCATTTACCGGAGCGGCTAGCTGGTGAACAATGTCTTAATTCCCCGTACAAATACAAACCGATATAAAATAAGTGAACTAATTTACGTATTTCACAGTCATACAGCATAACCTTTTGATGTATAAGGATTACAACGCAACCAAGAACTACATTTTCCAACGACCCCGAGCCGAGAAAAAGTTACCTTACAAAAATGATAACAACTTTCGTTCTTGAAGACGCAAAATTTTGAAATTATTAAAGCAGGTATATTGTGTTAAAATTTGGCTTCGATCTGATGACGGGTTTGTGAGATAATAATTCTTAAATGTGACGCATGGTTGAAACACGCTTAAAAACGGGCACGTTTTGTGTTTCAACTGCGATAAGAATATTAAAATATAAATTAAAAATTCCAAACCTACATTAACTAACGTAAAATAGAACGATGAAAATTATGATATTGGATTTTATGTAGGTCTATTGGTTACTTCACAAACAACCTTCAAACTCGAGTGCACATAATATTTTGGTCGACAGTAGGCTATATCTTAATCTTGTCACTCCCTGACACTGGACTACCCTCATAGCACTTGTATATTCGGTGTTGCCTAATTCTATGACCTCTGGCGTAAGTGCCCACCAAATACCGTACTGTACTGCATTAGCCATTAGGGAACCCTCACTAAAGTGTCTTAGTCTGGGGGATGGAGATTCGTGCTTCCAATTGACTATTCATTCTGCCTTTTTTCTCTCTATCTCTAGAACTAATAAGTTTAGAGTTCGTTTCACTCGGTTTCTAATCTCGCGATGATACTAACTGAGCTGTAGTTTAGAGTGGATTAAATTGTCTCCGATATAGAAACCGCATGAACGTGCGCAGATGTATAAGTTACAGTAGATGGGAACTCTGATGTTAGTCTGTAGTTGAGGCTAGAGGTGACCATAATGTATTTCTTACATCAATCGTTAAACTGTCTCATTATTTTACAGGTTTATTGATAACTACTGATAGTCATGTTTATGCTGTGTTAATGTCATGTGCGTTAGGATACGAGGACAGAGAGCGAATAAACCAATGCCAGTTGGTTGCCTCATTGTCAAACGTCCCTTTTAGTTTATTTATTTGTTGACGGTACACAACAGGGCTCGGTGTGCGCCCCATTTGGGGTGGGCTGCAAAGTCATATTCGAGATTTAATGCTTTTCAGTTGATTGACACGATTGTACCTAATGGTAATTGTAATTGTGTTTTGCTAAACATGAAAATAAAAACACCGAGATTAATTAATTTACTTGAATAATCAGTTTCGATCGTCAAGCCATCAACATCAGATCCTTTACGCTTAGGCCGTTAAATCTGTGTCTGCGAGTACTGTATGTGGTTGATGGTATTGTAACTTTGTGATCATACATACAGCCTTGTGTATTTGTGAGTGTGGAATTTGTGTGATAACCTGTGTTATTGTGATGGCTGTATTATTGTGTGTATTAGTAAATTGAGGGATATGATTGGGAAAGAGGCAGCCGTGGTCTTAATTTAGGAACCATGTCAACATTTTACTGAGTAGAAATGGGAAACCATGGAAAACCACTTCCAGGATGGCTGAGATGGGAATCGAACCCTTCTCTTCTCAGTTTTCCCTCAAGAGGCTGAGTGTAGCCTACCCCGTTCCAGCCCTCAACAGTTCTTGGCAGAGCCGGGCGACGGCCAAGAACGCTAGACGCAACACCACGAGGTGGTCTCAGCTAGACTATCGATAAATGCTGCAGTATGGTTTTAGGAACATAATTTTAGAGTATAAACACTTGAAGCTTGGGATCTTATTCATGTCGTCCACTACTCATGCTGTATCGCATCTCTCAGTAAGGCCTATTTAATTTTCCCTCGTTGTTGTTGTTGTTGTTGTTGTTGTTGTTTGACTGGTTTGATGCAGCCCTCCATGGCTCCCTGTCCTGAGCTAATCGTTTCATCTCTTCATAGCTACTACACCTACATCCGAGACAATCTGTTTAACATATTTTAACCTCGGTCTACCCCTAGAGTTCTTATTCTCGACCCTTCCTTAACTAAGTTTGCTATTCCTGGATGTCTTAGTTTGTGTCCTACCAACCTATCTTTTCACTTCATTAGCAGTCGCCAGAAACATCTCTACTCTCCCACTCGTCTTAATACATCTTCGTTTGTAACCCTATCTACCCATCTGATCATCATTCTCCTGTAACACCACATTTCAAACGCTTTAATTCTCCTCTTTTCTGTTGCTCCAACAGTCCAAGTTTCACTTCCATAGAATGCCACGCTCCAGACAAAAGCCTTCAAAAATGACTTCCTAATATCTAAATCTACATTCGATGTCAACAGATACCTTTTCTGTAGAAATGCTTTCCTTGCCTGATCTAACCTACTTTTGATATCCTCTTTGCTTCGTTCGATCACTGGTTAGTTTGCTTCCTAAGTAGACTAACAGAGATCTCCTACCTCCTTTACCTTTCTGCCAATTCGACGCCCATAGGGGTTTCTGTTTTCTTTCTGCTGCATTCCAATACTTTTGTTTTAAATTTATTAATTTTCATCGTGAATTCTTTCCTCAAGACAGAATCCATACCATTTAAGAACTCATTCAGATCCTCTGGTGTGTCGGCTAAGATGACGATGTCATGCCATCAGATTTTCCTCATTGTATGCTAATACATTGTGAGGTGCTCACAACTGCTGTTAACTTATTTTAAAACTCCAAGGCGACAAAGGGGAAATATATTCTTCATTTTTATTCACTGATTAAATTAGCTACCCTATTGTACCTCCCCTAACGATTGATGGGACCAGGTTGCTTCCAGACTTGTCAACACTCCTGCGTTTTGCTTTCCTCTCCAGCTCTTTCTGCTTGGAACGCAATTCTCCCGCATTGTAGAAGCCTTCAAATGACTTATTCCTGTCGAACCGGTAACATTTTATTTCATAATCAGGCATATTTCTATCAAATAACTGTGTAACCAGTTGCTGTGGTCAGTGACAAGAGAAGTAGGGGAGACTTTGCCAATTCCACAGTTCTTGAAATAGCTTACAGTATACCTTTTCTGCAGAAATGATTTCATCTCACCAGTTCTGTGGAGTCAACTATTTAATTTCATTTTGCTATGAATTTCGAAACGACAAATGCTACCATCTAGCGGTAAAATCGTGAAAACGTTTGTTGTATTTTGTTTGTGAAGTGTTTATAAAATTACATGTATTTCGGTGATTCATTTTTGCGGTAGAGGTAATAATGAGGCACATTATTAGACTTGTCACATTGTAGATTTAGACGAGGTATCGCGAATTTAGTCCTTTTAGACACTGCGACCCCCCCCTTTTTAGGTTGACTATTTTGGCGACCCCCCCCCCCAAGTTTTAACGTTAAAATAATAATTTAAAAATTACAATACCGGTAATTGTTAAGTTTTATTCATAAGAAACACTTGTAACTAATATTATTAAACATTAATTAAAAAACTGGTTAATTCCAAACAAACTCAAGTTTCTAATTAATAGAATTAAAAAAACGTAAAAGTTTAATAAAATGTGAGTGTGTTCTTCTTTTAATAAAAAACTACAGCATTAACTCATTTTTAACTCTTTCTCCGTATCTCGCGAACCCCCCCCCCCCTCTCCCCCCAAGACACATCCTGCGACCCTCCGGTTGAGAACACCTGATTTAGACAACTCATGCCAGATTAAATTTTAAGAACTGAATTCGTCACATACCGGTAGCCTATGTGTAATAATTTAATTTCTATGTTAATTTTTTGAAACCGTTTCCTTTAGGCTAATTTATCATTTTTACCATCAATCCCTTGACATTGCGGAATTAGCTAAGTTTCTCCTAGCCTACTAGTCCTTTTAGTGAATGCTACTCTCTTTTCGATCATCACTTCGAACAACAGTACGTCTGAGGTATTAGTGTTGACCAATAAAGTAGGGCTGCACATATCATTCGAATATTCCATTAATTTGACTACTTGGAATATTCGCAATTTCAAAATTCGAATTAATTCTTCAATTATTCGAATGTTCGAATAATTTGAATGTATAAACAATGCGGATGCCCAAGTAAATCGGTTGTTCGAATCGTTCGAGCATTCGAAGTAACCTACTCGAGTATTTCGAACAACTTAGTCGATTATCAAAATAAATTGAACAGTTCAAATATTGAATTATTCGAAGATGATAAGTAGGCTACCTGAAAATTACAGCGATTTGTGTAATTTAAGGCTAATCCAAGGGGTCGATTGGAGGTTAACCCTTTCCCCATTCAGCCTGATAGATCCTTATAAATAAATATCATTGAATTACTGTATCTCTCGTTGTATCATTCTTTCTTTCTTTCTTTCTTTCTTTCTTTCTTTCTTTAGTTCCTTCTTTTTCTTTTATGCTTTCTTTTCTCTTCGTTTCTCTGTACCATATTATACGAGGGGAGTTCAAATGAAAAGGTGCGAAACGATACTGTGGGTACAATTTATTCGTTATTGAAAAGTAATCACCACAAGCCTGTGCACAGTTGTCCCATTGCTTCACTAGCCACAGAATTTCCTGTTCCCAGAAGTGGTTATAGCAGGAGCCTATCCTGTACGGCAGGGGTGCCCAACCTTTAAAAAAAATTAAGGGCCACATTGTAAATAGTTGGGGGACCTTGCGGGTCATTAACACTCTGGGGGGGGGGGGGGGGGGGGGGGGGATGGGGTTTGGGGGTTAAGGATTTTTTAAAAATATAGTTGCAATATGGTGAGATTTGTGGCTGTCTGACCTTAGTTTTCTTAGTTTTGTTGCATTTTTCTATATTTATTTGTTGTGGATAAAAAATAAAACACTAAAAATAAATTTACATATTTTTAATAAATCCCTTTAAAATAGTAGTACGATGATATGGAATATAATCATATACAGCACGAATGACAAAGAGTGAGTATGTATGTTCATTTGACAAAATTATTAATCAAATTATGAAATAAAGATGATGATTATTTAGTTTAGTGCGATGACTGGAACTGCTTTGGGTAGGGGTGCGCGCGCACTTCTTTGTCCATTTGGCTTTAGTTGTTTCAAAGTTTTGGAGGCACGACGCGGGCGCAGAGCGGCGGGCCGTAGATTGGGCAGTCCTGCTGTACGGTGTCCTTTAGTTCGTCGTCCGATTGGAAACGTGTTCTCTCGAGACGAACCATTAACAATGACGTGCATTGTGCGACACACTCCGTAGCCTACGCAAGTCCATCAAGAACAAACGGCCTGCACTGCTCACGAAGGGAGTGATTCTGCTCCTTGATGACGCTCGCCCACACGTCTCTAACGTCACATAGGCTAAGGTATATTGGCCATGTTCAAGTGGGAGCAACTTGAGCATCCGCCCTACAGTCTGGACTTGTCACCCTGCGACTTCCACCTGTTTGGTCCGTTATAAAAACATCTCAAGGGAAAACGTTTCCAATCGGACGACGAACTAAAGGACACCGTACAGGATTGGCTCCTGTCACAACCACAAGGCATCTGAGAACAGGGAATCCTGCGGCTAGTGAAGCAATACGGTAACCAACCCAACATCGTGTATCAAAAACACGGAAAAGAAACATTCACTTTCAAGTGAGAATAACAATGACCTTAAAACATCAAATCCATCAAATGGTTACTCATATCAACATAATTCATGACAATAATAGACTGAACTCGCTTACAAATATCTGCGAGGATATTTCAAAAGGAATGCATGACTTAACACTACCCTGTACTGTGACATTCCTCAAAAATAATCATCACTTAATCAAGGTTAACAGTATGAGCATTCACAAAACTTGGCTCGTAATGAAACATTCCTAGCAGTGTGACTAGAGAAATAAAAACTGTGTCATTCGTCAACTGTCTCACAATTGAGATCGTAGGTTAGCCTGTGTAATATGACAGTCGCGACCTTGGCGAGCATCTGTCATATGCCATCAAGTGCACTGCAATACCCGCAATACTGCGTGTAAGTGAATTCTGCTCAAGGCAAATGTCTTTCACTGGTTTCAATTCACACTGGGTTCACAGTAAATTTCATGAGTGACCCTAGTATACACTCTGTATAATTATACACATGTAAAGAAGAATATAAGGTAGTTCTAGACATATAAATTACAAGAATAATGATGTATTGGCTTCGACATACCAAAGAAGCCTAACGGAAAGCTATGTCTCTCCGGTTGAAAGTCTTTGAAAAGTATGCAACTCCACTGCTGGTTGCAAAATACACACATGCGCACAAGGCACGTTTAAATGATTATTATACAGTTCTCCACACCTAAACCTCTGGTGGAAATTATTGAAATGATACGATTATCGTGTAATCGGGATTTATGAGCAAGTTAACACATGGCTTGACTCATTTACAACGATGTGAATTCATTTTGAATCTGGTGGCATACTGCTCACTCTAAGAAAATGTATGTACACAAACAAAATAGGCTGGGGACCTCCCATACCTAACCGATACGACCGTAAAATTAAATAGATAAATGCAGTGGCGTGCAGAATAATTATCAAAAGGGAGAGCTTAAAAAAATCATGAAAGAATATTCAGCTTGAGCTGAATTACAATATTGCTCCCGTCAAACCTGACGAAATTCATCTTCCGTTATGCGGAGTTACCATTTCAAACAATATTGCGCCGTGTGTAACCACACAAACATTGGTGACTAACTCTATCTGGAAACGAATGGCATATAAGCGTGTTAAACGTGAAAATCACCATAGAAGGTGGTTGAAAAGAGAGAAAATCCTACCTGATGACTGGCATCAAAGTTACGGTTGCTACTAACTAATCCACCCATGACCATTCACCGTACAGAAATAGATTTTAGATCATGACTCACAGCTATTTGATGTTCACCTCACCCGAAAGAAAAGGATTGAGGGATTTTTCCTTTATTCAAGGTATCCAAGGATATCTTCTCTGCTTAAACATGAGCATGGTTATCCATCGGTCTTCCTCCATAGCTGTAGTGCAGCTTAGATGTTTGGCGTTCCTCCCATGGGAATAGTTTAAGCCATCATCGTCTTCTTGGTCAGTACAGGACAGTTTTACATCCACACGTGGTGTAATGCTGAATTCTTGTAGAAAGTTATAGGATGACTAAAATCACTGCTTCTAGGGTGTATCAATTCACTGCGTCTACACTTCAAACTTTGCAGACTATAATTAATAAATGGCCTCGCCTGCTTCATCACTGAAGCTAGATCTGACACTGGGCACGTGTCTACACACAGAATTTAGCTCACTGCACCTGAAAAATTATCAATCTGCCTAGATCGGCTCAATCGTGATAGTAACAATTCCGGCTTTTACACAGCTCGGTAACGTAGAATATTAAATCTGTGATATTATAACTCGATTTCACGGTCGTTTCACTTGTATGAAAATCACTTAGTGTCACGATGGTCGACCATTTGGCATTGCAGTAAGACCATGTGATCATTCACTATCACTGGAAAAATACAATTTCCTCTCAGAAATAATACTGATTTAATTATTTCACTCGAATTACTCACATCACCAGCACACTTTGTGCTAAAATAAAACTGTGATTGTGTCGGATTACTTTCAGATTCCTGATTACGACATGTACAAATCCCGGTCTACTTCAGACCTCAAAATTGACGTGTGTGCGCGTCGATCGCACAAAAGGAAGAGTAGTTTCCTCACGGAAGCAGGCGTTCATGCTAGATCACTTACTTAGTCATTTAGCAACTAAATCCGTTCCACTCGCATGTCTGCGACGGTATACCTTTTGTCTTAATTACAATAATTTAAATACTATCCCATGAAAATGTGGCTAATTATGCTGTATGACTATCAATTATAAATCCAAGGTTGCACATTAAAGAAAAGTTCTTTAATCATGATGAGAAATTATCCGGATCTTCTTAACAGAGTCAAACGTACATCTGAAGCGGTGGCGTGCTTCTAGGATGCGTTCATAACTCTCTGACATAATAAATTCCTTTGCTCTCATAAAAGCTATCACCAGCATGACCTATACGGGCTCAGTATTAAAGATTGAGATATGCTGTCCCGAACATTTTTGGAGATATTTTCATGCTGAACAATATTCACATTCATGTGGATATTCTTAATGGTTTACGCAGCGTAAGCTTAAAAGGCGGATGGACGGCAGGTTTTTCTATGACTCGATTCAGAAAAAATAGTTACTGCTCGGCTTCCTTTGGTCATAAATGAATGTTTTTGTACAGAAACGTTCCTCGAGAGATCCTTTACAGAATGGAGAAAACCACATCAAACTCCATCCCGTTACATCCAAGAATCGGGGACTTTGTTTTATACTAAGTAGAGATAATAAAAAAGGCCTTTTATAATAATATCGTATGGCCTCAGGTGCCAGGTGCAAGCTTTGTTATTTGACACCAAAAGGGTAGCTTGCATGTCGAATTTCGTTGTTCCTTGAAGCACTATGAAAGTCAAGGAGGTCAGATATCTAAGCTCCTTGAACACTATAGCGCTTTCTAGTAGAGAAATGAGGAACTTTGTGTTGGCGGACACTCCCGAGATCAATTTTGCCATTATGAACACGGCCTACTGAATTCAAATGGGTTCCTTGACATGCCAACATCGTATGACATGGTGTCTTAATTTTTGCCGCCTTTCAAAAATCACTTACCACGGCCAGGAGCGACCCTGCAAGCTTGGGGTTAGTAGACCGACACGTTGACCACTCACCCACCGTGGCAAGCAAAATTACTTTTGAAAACGTATTTGTAATCTTTATGGTTAAGCGCGTGAAGAAATTATTGGCCGACACGATATAAACCAACAGTACAGTATATAAACGTAATCTTGCTGCTCTTACTGTAAAAGGAATAATAAAAGTAGGCCTACGTTAAATATTCCTGAAATGAAACTACGAAATAATATTTCCAAAAACAAGGTTATATCGGTCATAATCGTGGATGCAAGAACAACATACAGCCATTTTTGAAATACAGGACATCTAAACGACCGTTTCGCGGACAATACAATCGTTCGATAATTCACAAATATCGATTATTCGTTATCGACAGACTATTTTTTTTTTTTATCGCTTGAGAGCTGCACAATTGAGGATGCGCATCTCAAAATTCGTAGTTTTTAAAGATTTTTAAAGAATATTTCGCATTAAACGTTCTAATTTCTATATTTGCGATTTAACGGACTTTCAATATAACGGACAAACCTCCGGCCCAATGAATCCGCTAAATCGAAGGTTTACTGTACATGTAAATTATAGGAAGTTTAAAACTCTGCAATTTTTCTAGGTTGGCCGTGTCTTGTGTGGGGTTTCGCCTAGGACACCACGCTGGTTCATCAGAGGGCTCTTGGTGTACCCACCCGGACCCCCACAGGAGTAGCGAGCTGCGCGCCACCTCCCTTATATGAAGCGCACCTGCACCTCTTTACTACGAGAACTAATATCTCAAGCAGCCATAACCTCCCTATGAAGGCTTTCAAAAAGTTGGTATATTGGCTTTCACGGCCAGTGAATTAAATCGAAGCGATTTTTCAGGAATATAAAGGGAGGTGGCGCGCAGTTCGTTACTCCTGTGGGGTCCGGACGTGGACACCAAGAGCCCGCTAATGAGCCAGCTTGGTGTCCTAGGCGAAACCCCACACAAGACACGGCACAAACCTAGAAAAAACAAGCAGTTCCGTGAAGAACTAAATAGACTATTTTCATATATCCTACTAATATTAATTGCATCTATCAACATACAAATTGTCAGTTTGATTGCTGTAATAGATTCGTAGCTATTGAACCCATGTGATGACTTTTCATGGAAAATATGCTTCCGCTTCCAGCTAGCAGCTGTCCTCGGGCGTGTACCGTCCAACCCACTGAGCGGTTACATATTTAGGATTTGAAACTAATAGGTATCAACTCTACAATGACAACACACAACTCTATTCTAATGGGTTTAATTTGAGCTAATATCATGCCTTATAACACAGCATACAACATTACATTTACATTTATAAACACAAAGCAATAAAATTGGAGCGTTGAAAAGATATAAACAAAGAATCCCTTAAGTTACTCTCATCTCCGCCCCCATGGCTGGCATTCTAGTCCACTGAATAGTCCTATATCAGTCCATGTGGTTTAACAACCATGCCGTGTCACTACACTTCACACACACACACAAAAAATATACTCCTTCCCTTAATTAAAATTCACACTTTACCACATCACAAATCCAAATAACTGTTAATTTAAGTTTACACTGCACTTACCATTGCAACCACTTTCACGTGCGCTAATGCACTGATTAAACAAACACAAACAACGTTAATCTTACAACTTTCTACATTAACTAATGCATACAATTTTTATCTATACAATATGTGTACATTCATGTCTTATTCTTTCTCCCCACCAAAACATCTGAGTTCTACCATGCTTTAACCAAACCTTTAATTGTATATCCACTATATGCCGTAAAGGGTCTCTTCCAAATCATTAATTTGTTATCATTGTGTCGAGGTGGGAAACAATGCTACCCGTCACTTAGGTATAGCGTAATGTGAAGTTCCTCCCTTCAAACTAGGTGTCTCTGTCGGTACAAAAATATAACTTTTACCAATTTGTAACTTGGCCAAATATTAAGATATCAGGACGATTCTTAGATAGCAATATGTCATATCACACATGTAATTAACATTCTTTAATACTAATATTCAATTTATAACATTTCAGGGTACCAAAATTATAATTCTTAAATCCTACTACAGTAAGACTATGATCGAGGCTCGCCCCAACCTTAAGCTCTGTATACAATGTACCTTCACTGCGGGGTGCCAACAAACATGGCCGCCGCCTCCCCTTATGTCACATTCTCTCTCTGTGTGTCTCTCCGAGCGACCTTTCTTGCTGCCTTCAGACATAAACAAACCATTGCAAGGTTACACTGGCCCTCGTATATGGGTGACCTACTTGTTACAGAATGCATTTGGAAGTATGGAACTGTTTAAACATTTATCCCTATCATTAGGATTTAGTTGCTGGCCTATCACTGGCACATTTAAATTCAAGCCAAGGAAACGAGATTCATCATACATGGAGTCCTTGCGAATTAGTCGGTGGCTAATGTTAAAGACTACGGTCAGGGCACTACTTTCCCACCGTGTCAAATTCACTCTAGCAGAGATGAATTAATTCACACAATTAGCTGGCTAAAGGACGATATCAAGCGTAATGGCTAGGCATCTATGTTTTCCTCCATACTTCAATGAATCGAGTGCTTTGCCGCTCTAATTAGCATATCTGGGTTAGGGATCCCACTAATTACACCCGATTGCTTACAATATCATTCGTATGCCCTTGGCTATACGATAATTCATACGTCGACTAGCAGAGCTGACTTCCTGACTACGCATGAGGATGATCTCTTCCTTATATCATTAAGAATATCTCTATCAATTATTCTTATCTTGCTTGATCAAGCAGCAATTCAAATCTCTTTTAAACATTTCCATTTTCCATATTCTGATTATATTTCCCGAACATCGTTACTTACATGATTCCTTGTGACATCATAATGCTGATTTTTCATTGAGCGGTCCCTTGATTTTAATAACACTACTTAACATTGCAGTTGTTTTACCTAAAAACATGTTTACATACAATTTCCCTGATGTTTATTTATTATTATTATTACTGATACACCTTTCCTTGTCCTGACACAACGTAACGATAGTTATATCATCAATAAAATGAACTTCCGTGTTCATGACTACATTTTGACCCTTTAATCAATTGGCATTTCTACAATAACTGTAATGGAGTTACACACAACTTGATGTAAAACGAACATCTTTAACTTGAACAAATTATTCCAAAACAAAATTAAGGCATGAAAGTCATACCTTCAATGATTCAAACTTTCATTGGCATATTATTTCTTTACATGTTTCGGCATACAGTGGACTACATTTCACAATAAAATCATGGTTTCACGTACTCACGTTTCTTTTTCCGTGGTGGCCTCGCCCACTTACTTTCCATGTTGCCTGCCATAATTGCACTTTGCAAGGCATCTCCACGTTATTTACATACATGTTGCGTGGATTTTTCACTAAGAAATGCACTTCACTTTGATTCATAACACTGAAGCTACTGCTTCGTTCTGACATTTTACACATTTTTATTTATCATTAGACTTTAAAACATACACTTTAAAATATACAAAACCTTTTAAACACACGATATTTATGTACACTGGCCTCACTCGGCGATCCTTCCTGCAGTATCTCAGAATTACAGGTTCCGTTGAGTTTTCCTCCCCGAGTAATCCTGTTTTCTGATTGAAAATCTCGTAACATCTGCGCGAAGAATATCTAGTGTACCTCTGTTCCTGGAAAATCCCTCACGATTCCCAACGTTCCAGTCTAGTTATAGCTCCTAGATTCCATTTCAGTGGAAACATGCCTATCCCAGCATCTCCTTTGCTCCCAATGTCTATCAACTTCTATCCAATTGCACATTGTCGATAATAGCATAACTGTGCTCTAATATCGATTTAAACATTATACAATGTGGCATTCGCATAAAATGCTTCACCTTTTCGAACAAATGTATTTTTACCTGCGCGCTTCTAAACAACGTAAATTCCGCTAACTGACATTTTCTACGCTGCACTTGTCTACTGTACATTTCACTTGTACACATACAACTTCTATTGTTCTCAGACTGCGCGTACTATTTCCCTGAGCGGTGCGCTCCTAACAGTGTCCTGTATAGTCACACGTATACTTGCGTATGATACATTGTCCTGAACTACGACGCTTCTCATACTGTTTTACTGAAATATATTTGCATATGTATAAAAATTCATTGTCTTTGCATTGTAAGATTCTACTGACCCATTGTGATTTCTTTTACTTGACATTGTACGTTGCACTTGAGAATAATACTCACTGATTACTTATAAAGTTGAAGTCTTTGTTCGCGGCGTCCTTTCAGGGATCAGAGTGACGTGGTCTCTACCCCAGATTCTGGTACAACTGTCTTCGACTGACTCCTCTGGCGAGCTTATATGGGTTTCCAAACGAAAAGTAGATCCCTAAATTCGTCGGAGCTTCATCTCGCTTCCCAATGCCTTTCCTGGCTTGAAATAGCGTTTTTCTGGTCCGTATTGCAGCGCTGGTTTCATAACTGCTTGCGTGATTGAGGTTCGATCAGCCAATTAATTTCTTCAGGGCGTCATGACGCTATGTCAGCGGTTATTCCCCTTCCCACTTCAGTGATCCGTCCGCTGACCTCTGTAAGACATCTTCATCCGCACCTTCCTTATTCCAGCTTCGATTTTGACGTTCAATGGCTTGACAATTAGCCTCCTTGAATTTGATTCACATTGGTGTAACTCTCATATGTGTATCATGTTCCAATCGAGAGTAATCTCCATATTACTGTTCCCGCGCCCCTTCCATTGCGTCCTGCCTTTGTGTTTAGGGCAGTTTACGGGTCCATATGGTGTCCACTCACCCTCTCCAGACAGTATAAATAGTTCCAAGTTACTGATGTGACGCCACGAAAACACGCCTTCTTTCCAAGGCAATTAGTTGACTGTCACGAGTTCCAAATCCTTGTGCTAGGCTCAGAAACTCATGTACTTTTCAGCCATATAATGCTATATTCTTCCATATTTTCTGTGTTATTTTGACTTATAACAGCAGAATTTGCTTCATATCACCTTAGTGATGTCATGTGTCCTGTCTCTAGGGGGTTTTCTTGACTAAATTCCCTCAGAGACCCTGGGTTCGTTTCTCTTTGGCCGTTCCAGTCTCCTCTCATTTTCCCAGTGTCCCAGGTTCGACACCAGTCATCCTGATGCCCTCGGGCACAATATTGAGAACCGTATAAATATTTTGGTAGGTCACCATGTTGGATTTTTATATTATAGACCTTAGATTCATGAACTATTACATGAAGATTATTGTGTAGGTGTTTTATTCAAACTTCAATCGCATGATTAGGACAAAAGAAATAAAAGCGGGATTTTAAAATTTCGCTCAGCCGCCATCTTGTAGTTATGAAAATAATTTTAATGAATTAGATACCAGTCGATTAAAATTTGTATCAGCATATACAGAATCAAGTTTCACTGCGCTCGGATGGTTAAAACGCAAGAAACGTCCATTTGAATATTTAAATTACGCGTCGCCGCCATGTTGGATTTATGCTCGGCAGGTTATTGAACGTCCCATAGGTAAATTTATGCTTATAGCCTCTATACACTTGCAAAATTTCAGTTTGATTGCTGTAGTAGATTAATAGATATTGAGAACCGTCTAAATATTTCGGATGGTCGCCATGTTGGATTTTAAGATATGTAGGCCATAGAGTTATGTAGTCTACTATTAGATGATGATTATTGTGTACGTTCATTATGCAAATGTTGATTTCGATCGCATGATTAGAACTCAAGAAATCAAAACTTAACTTTCGAAATTCGCACAGCCGCCATCTAGGGGTTACGTAAACAATTGAACTAAATTAGATACCAGTGCATTACGATGTGTATAAACATTTGCGGTACGAAGTTTCATTGCGTTTGCATCATTAAATCGCGAGAAAAGTCTATTTAAAACTTTCAACTTCGCTTGGCCGCCATGTTCGTTTTGTAGTTAACCAGTTTTTGAAAGTCTCATGGATGAACTTCCAGTAGTGCCCTTTATCTCCGTACAAAATTTCATGGTGTTACCGGTAATAGTCTCAGAGATATACAATGCCGGTGAAATATTTCGCACAGCCGCCATCTTGAGGTTATGGAAACAATTGAACGAAGTTAAATGTCGGTGCATTACAATGTGTATAGACATATACTGTAGTTTCATTGCGTTTGGCTGGTTAAATAGCAAAACACGTATATTTAGAAATCGCAACTTCGCTTGGCCGCCATGTTGGTTTTGTAGTTACCAGGTTTTCAGACGTCACATAGGTGAACTTCTAGTAGTTCCCTTTATCACCGTACAAAATTCAAGGGTATTATCGGTAATAGTTTCGGAGATATTGAATGCTGGTGAAATATTTCGCACAGCCGCCCTGTTGGATTGGTGAGACGTAACAAAAATTGAAGGGCACGGTCGGGGTCGCCCGGAATAGTGCTATGAACTTACCTAGTTTCATTGAAATAGCTCCAGCCGTTTAGAAGTTATTAGGGGGGGGGGCACAAAAATCCCTCTCTCTCTCACACACACACAGACAGACACACAGACAGACACACGGACAAAAGGTGATCTCATAAGCCTATTTTTCCATAAATGAAAATTGGCTAAAAACTGATTTTTAATTCAATGGCCGTGAAAGCCAACATACCATGTTTTTAGGAAGTTTGTTCGGGAAGTAGTCTAATAATTACTACGGGTTATCGAAAATTCGAGTAATCGAGATTCGGCTGTAGTTTACATAATTGTACCCGAATTCACATATATTTGAAGTAAAACTTAAGAATTTTCATAAACTCTGTGATAAATGTGTATAAACGTAGCAATTAATGCTTGTTTACCTGGTCGGGAAAAAGATACAGTAGGCTACTCTCTTTCATGTCATTCTTTTCTTTCAGGGGAATATCGGAATGTGGTTGCTTGGACATGGCATGTTCAAAGTAAAGATAACATTAATTGTGTAATATATTATGACATATTTACAGTAGATAGTTTCGTTACGCAAAATGGGCTTTGGCAACGTATTGCTCGTTTATAACTATTACTTGCTATCTTGACCTAGAACTGTCCTAGATGTCACATTGGTGATAAAAACAAAATTATGGATAATTAAAAGCTATCTAAGGTTGTCTAAGGTAATCCATATCCATTCAGCTTAGAAACTTAGGCCTATTAATTCAATTCCCCCCTGTAGGGGTGTACAACTAGCGGGACCCTAGCTGAGTCTGGAATTACTTCCATTTACTTGTGATTCGTTATCTTTCCTATCGACCACCCTTGGTCAATTCTTGTTCTCTTTCGACCCCAATGGTAGCCCCATGAACTTGGGTGTGTGTAGAATTTGTCTGATAACTTGTGTCACTGTGATGTCTTTATTAGTGTGTGTATTTGTAATTGAGGTAGGATTTGGGTGGGAAGTGGCCGTGGCCTTAAATTAAGTACCATCCCGACATTTGCCTGGAGTAGAAGTGGGAAACCACGGAAAACCACTTCCAGGTTGGCTGAGATAGTAATCGAACCCGCCTCTTCCTGTTGTGCTTCACGAGGCTGAGTGTACCCTGTTCCAGCCCTCAAACCAGAATTGATTATTTTGGCAGGGGTGGGATTCGAACCGGGCCTCCGCGATGACAGTCAAGGCCGCTAGCCACTACGGAGTGAGGTGGATACTGGTAAGAAGTGGTCCGCAGAACGCAAGATACAACACAGTGCAAACATGAAGAGATTTTGGGATGATAAGAAGGTCAACTAACAAATTTAAATGCACTCGTTGAAAGGACCTAACGAATAATAATAATAAATATTTGTGGTATGTTGTATTTAATTAAGAAGTCTGTTACAGCTTAGCAACCTTGAACATTTTTCTCTTTGAAACCACAATACTCAAAATATTGAAATTTTGTGCATATAAAACACTGGTACTGTATTGTTTTATATGGAAACAGCATTACCATTGACTTAAAAATTATTAGCATGTTTTTTTCAAAATTCAAATTGGTGGTTGTTTTCTATGCGAGGCTGAGGTATTTTTGTGATAACTCCACTAATTTTCAACTTTCTTTTAGGTTCTTTTAATCTTATTTTATTGCTGGTATTCCCTTCTAAAAATCCATGCACTTTTAGAAACATGTCTGAACAAATAGTTGGCCACTGTATTTTTAATTTTTTATTGAATAGAAAAAAATGAATTTGTATAATATATGTAACACAATTTTTTTAAGAAGGCACTATCCAAGCGAGAGACATACATTTGCATCATGTTGTAGATATAGTACGTAGAAACACACCCAAAACATTTCATCAGTGTATGCCAATTGGTTTTTGAGTTATCACTAAAACAGATGTTAAAAAAACAAATTTCGAAAAACGAGTGATAAACATAAGTGCATAAATAATACATACCACATGACAGGACGAAAAGTGGATGTAAGCCGCGATTAAATCGAAACTCAAAAACTGTTGCTCATAATGACATTTTTTTAAAACCAAAATGTTTGGAGCTTCAAATAAAATATAAATTGACAAATGGATTTTTTGAAGGTAGTAAACTGTACCAAACCATTTAAGATATCAACTCATCAATGTGGTGTGAAACACATTTACTGTAGTACACAGTAGTACAAAATGCTGCTATGAGGTAGCAGCTTTCATTTAAGTGAACGGGACTTGCTCCAAGAGATGAATGGCTCATTGTCTTGAACCGTTACTGGCTGAGATATTGGCACTTCAGGCTTGATGTTCTTTCTGACTTGAGAAGAGCCTAAGTGCTATGCTGGCTACTTCACAGCACGCTACGTGAGCCCATTTACATCGGCCGGGCAATGTATACGAGGCACGTCCAGAAAGTCCAGGAGAACTCCTAAACATACGCAGTTCTCCTGGTAAGCACGCAATTTGCCTAACAGTGGTGGCCAAACGGTAGGATATCTTACAGAGGAGTCTTCACTCTCGTTTACGGTCGGCGGCAAACTTCTATGAAGAAGGTATCCAAAAACTTGTGCCACGCTATGACAAATGCCTGCAAAATTTCGGCAGTTATGTGGAAAAGTAGTTTAAGAGGTGTCGAATGTTGTGCAATAAATATTTTTTTTGAATCTGTACACAATTTATTTTTATTACCAAACGGAACTTACTTTCTGGACGTGCCTCGTATTATGCATTTATTTAAGCGAAAATTCCCCTACAGGAGAGCGATTAAACTTGATATCATGATGTCATTTGGAGGTGTGTCTCCTCCGCTCCTCCCAAAATCTCTTCATTCTCGCGGAATGCTCCCTCTTCCTTCCATCCGTCCACTTTTATCCAGGTTGTCATATTGATCTTGGTTCAAACTTAACATTCACGATTTTCGTCTGGCACTCCGTTAGGTCTTCCAAATGTTGTATACTGATTACTTGTGAGTCTCTCTGTACCTCTTTAGGGCATTCTGTGCCGCATTTGCTCTGTGTTATGATACTAAGTAGTTTCTTTGGCAATCTGGAGGTGGCCATCCTGTGGATGTGAGTGTAAAATTTGGCTCTGCGTTTTCTAATTTCGTCTGTTATCGTATTGCTCCTTTGATAGAGTTCTGTACTAGGTCTCTTCATCCAAATGCCGTTTCTGTTGATTGCTCCGTAGATCTTCCGGAGAATTTTTCGTTCCTGTTTTTCCAGTTCCCTAATCTTGGAATGACCATCGATTGCTATTGTTTCAGCGGCATATGTTGCTTCTGGAAGAATAAATGTATAAATGATAATAATTTTATTAATGCAGCCAAATACCATTCATTTTATATCCAGGACGGGCTAGCGAAGAGATTTTGGAAGGAAATCGGTCGTGATCCTATTGAAAGGAACCGTCCAGGCTGGTGGTGAAAATAGGTAACCACGAAAACCATTTTCAGGATGGCTTATGTGGTATTCGAAACCACGCTCTCCGATGCCAGCGAGGAACGAGGTAACGCGTTAGCGCTCTCGGCCACCGTGGTCGGTTAATTTAAGAGTTATACACAAACAAGAAGTAGGCCCTACGAGTAATAGAGGGCCTACATACAAAAAGCATGGAGTTTCGAAAACAAATAATACGCATATTTTCATAGCAAGCAGAGGTCATTTTAATCTCAGAACAGGTGAGAATTATGTTTATCGGTATAATGATTGGCATAAGAGGCATCACAACACCCTTCTTCTAAAACACAAGATTAGTCTACGAGTTGGCATGCAGAGATTTTATGCCCAAGATCGCGGGTTCAAACCCGGCCGAATTCGTTGGATTTTTAAGAGCGTTAAAATCCCTCAGCATGCCTTCCTTCGGAGGGGAAGTAAAGCCGGCGGTCCCATGTCGTAGATTTATGGAATGTTATAGAACCTTCCATTAATTACAACTGTGTGAAGCTAAATTATATATAGGTTAAACATTCGACACACGCTCTTTGGTTCCGACGTTCGTCGCCAGGAGCCGATTGTGATGGCATCTGGAAATCAAGTTCTGAACTAGTTGTCGTTGACGGTGACGTTTGGCGGCAAAAGTAGGAATTACTTGAAAAAATTCAATGTCTGCAGTCCTCACTTGAATTGAAAACAGATAACACACACTATTACAGTCATCACAATTAACACCGATTATCAGACAGATTCTACGCACACTCAAAGTACACGGGGCTACATGACCGCGTTGTCGCAGCCCCTAAACTGAGGAACCAACCAACCAGTCTACGAGTTAGCAAAGGAAATCTTCTTCATCCAAGGCCTCAGACTGAAAGTACCTTTGCCGACTATAAGATCCTCTACTGATTTTTTGGAGTCTAGAAGAGCAAAGAGACGAGAGATGGATCCAGACTTTTATATCACTAATGCCATGATGAAAACAGAACGTGGTCTAACGAGAATCAAGATCAAAGACACATAATAACGAGACTCGCCATTTACGGATTCCATCATAAGATATGCTCCAACAGATCCTTCCATAGTCCGAATGACAATATTGTTACGGCTGTGAGTTTGTTTTGTCGCCCCGCCGCGTTGAGTCACAGCTGCCCCCAGGCTGTGTGTGTTCTGCCTCAGTGTATTACGCGCGCGTTACGCAACGGGCTGCGAACTGAAAGGGATGGTCCAGAATATTCGTGACCCAGCCAGTGAAGGAAATCTCTAGAAGCCGTGTGTCCTGGACGATTCTAGAATTCATTGAGTCACCAGCCTGCTATATAAGCGGCCTCAAAGTGAGGGGACCGAGTTTTTCTGTGGGTGTGTGTTTCTGAGTTAGTGCGTGTTTTCCTGAGCGACAGAAGTGTGGTGACGAAGTGCCGTGCGAGTTACGAAATCCAGTGACATTGTTTCCCAGCTTGTGAACAGCGTGCTGAAAGTTATCGTAAGTAACTGTAGTTGGCGTACATAAGGGAGAGGAGCAGATAGTGTCTGTCAAGGCCACCTTACTCATTAAGACGGTTTAACTTCTGTGGTTTGTTGACAAGTGAAAGGGCCAAGAGCGCTCAAGGAAGAGACTTGAGGAAACTGGAGTAAGGTTCCAATTGCTTGTATTTGCTGATGAGTAGTGTACCTCTCCCTGCAAGCAATAAAGCTAACTTCTCTTTAAAGCAGTAATTGGTGTAGTGTTTTCTACCTTCCGTAATCCAGTTAACAAAAGTGCCACTAGGGGGTGGCACGTAACAATATTGTGTTTGTATTTTATGCAACGAAAGGTGTACCACGTACCATATTACGACGTGCCGCAAAAGATCAAAATCATTAAGTGATTATAGTTAAAATTAATGCCCATTCGGGAGATCCTTTTTCCTTTATTGCGTTTTCAGTTAGGATGTAGCCTACAGTTTTTGTATCAATAAAGGAAATCATTAATTTTGGCTGTATAACCTCTTTTCAGCCAAATGCTAGATTAACTAAATCAAATAAAGCATTGCTCAAAGGTTGCATACCGATATAAACTCTCAGACTAGAAAGACTCAAACGAAATACTCAAAACATGACCTGCTGTGTATCGTTGTTATTGTTGCTTATTTTAGGGACTGTGGCATCGCATCGTGTATGTGAAGTTATTGTGTTATTGTGATGGCTGTACTACTGTGTGTATTTGTAAATTGAGGATAGGATTGGGAATGAGATGGCCGTGGCCTTAACTTAGGAACCACCCCAGCATTCGCCTGGAATGGAAGTGGGAAAACCACGGAAAATCACTTCCAGGATCGCTGAGGTGGGAATCGAACTCATCGCTTCTTAGTTTTACCTCACAAGCTGAGTGTTCCCCGTTTAAGCCCTCATACCAGACTTAAATTTCTTGACGGGGTGACAGTTAAGATTGTTAGCCGCTACACCACGAAGTGGACAATATACAGTACTTGTTGTGGCACAATATCGTTTGTTACATTGCAGGGAAGGACTACTGTAGTTACGATTTTTCAATAAATACGTGAGATATAACAGTTGGCATTGGTTGCAATAACACTGCCCGTTAGATACAAGGTGGCTACTCGGGAAATAGAACAGAGGAACCCTCATCTTCCTACACACTTCTTGTAAGTGAGTTGTATCAGCTGAATCTGGACTATGCTAACAAAACATCCTCGCGACGCGCACTGAAACATACTGTAGTTCGCCAATGTTGTGTACTTTGTATCGATCAGAGTGAGACGGAACAATGCCGGCTAATTAGCGCTCTAATCGACAGCAGTCGTTTGAGGTAATTTAATTATTTAACCTCTACAACTGTATGAACAGTGCTGCCAACTCCTCGAAAAATCAACACAGTTTCATCCATCTGAACCAAATTTTGTATACTTACCCCTTGGAACTTGACAAGTAACACTGTCTACATGACATTTCTGAAAGACCACTCCATTCCCTGCATCTAGGCCCTTTGGCACAAATCTACATCGTTTCACCGATATGAACCAAACTTAATATACTTACCCTTTGGAACCCGACGAGTGACACTGTCTACTTGAAATTTCGGACAGACCACTCCATTCCCTGCATTTAGGCTCTTTGGCACAAATCTACACCGTTTCACAGATCTGAACAAAATTTTACATACCCTTTGAAACCCTGCAGATAATACTGTCCACTTGATATTTTGGACAACCATCTCCATTCCCTACATAGAATAACAGACACAATGAACTTGAAAACCACGTTTTAAGGCCCTAGAACCATTCATGTCCGTAGTAGTGTAATTGTAAGAATATTTTAATAAGTCTATTGTTGGCGTGGAATTCGGGCTGCATCACGTCGCCCCTACCAGTGTTCTGGTGCAGAATTGCGAAAACAGTTACATCATGCGCTGCTTATAAATTGCAATCACGGGGAGTAATTCGTGCAAGAAGATTTCTTAGGCCCCTTAAAACAGTTATCATCATGAACATATTATGCTTCTGTATAAGTGCGATGGTGTTGGTGCAATACATTGAGGTTATCGGCTGCAATAAGAGTCGGTGCTTTCAAATTTACTTTCATTTTATTCCGATCATTATCCTTGAGCGGTATGTGGCGATAAATGACACTATTGCTACTTCAGGAGCTCGGGACAGCCGAAGTTTTCCAAAGTGCTCTGATTATTTTCCTACGGCGCTATGTCACAAAAGACGACAATATTGGTCCCTACATTATTTCTAACAGCCAATGAGATATAGGCCCTAGGCAGTGTCTTTTATTTCACTTACTCCTCTTTCTAATCATATTTTTCAATTCGTTTGTAAATTACATGTGTCAGTACTGTAGTTAGTAAAAAGCAGTTTCCCTATTCATTATTGTCATTATAATTACGGGAAAATGACCTGAATGTTACTCCCATTATACTGTAGACTACTACTTATTACCCCCACTACCACCACCACTACAAAAAGTTATATTAGCCTACTTTCGATTTTTGCAAAAAAATGAAAGTAGACTTATGAGATCAACACAGAACGAAAAATTGTGTGTCTGTCTGTGTGTGTGTGTGTGAGTGTGTGTATTCTGAATGTCTGCCCCCCCCCCCCCCCTATCAATTCGAACACGGTGAAACTGAATTGAACGAAATTTGGTACCGAGGTAGCACTAGCAGAGGGTACCTCAGTGTCATGTTTTATATCGCCGCCATCTTGACGAATACGTAATGGCGGCCACCCAAATGTGCAAGGCTTAAATCAAATTACGACTTACCTAATCCATTGATCTCTACCAAATTTTTCAGCAACATACCATTATGTGGGAAGCATCCTTTGACCAAATTACAAGGACATCAGCCCAATAGTTTGCGGATAGCGGCCATGTTTGTGTGCAAATCGATTCCCCCTGTCAATTCAAACACGGGGAAACCGAATTGAACCAAATTTGGTACAGAGGTAGCACTTTCAAAAGGCAACTTAGTGTCATGTTTTATATCGTCGCCATATTGACGGAAACGTAATGGCGGCTACCCAAATGTTGAAAGCTTAAATCAAATTACGACCAACCCAATCATCTGATCTCTACTAAATTTTGCAACAACATACCTTTTTGTGGGAAGCATCTTTTGACTGAACTACAAGGTCATCGGCCCAATTGTTTGCAGATAGCGGCCATGTATGTGTGCAAATGGATTCACAATATCAATTCAAACACGATGAAACCGAATTGAATAAAATTTTGTACATAGGTAGCACTAGCAAAGGGCACCTCATATTCATGTTTAATATCCCTATAGCACGATGTATTTCAACACGCTACTACAACCAACATTCAATTATACTCCTTGAAAAGGACAAAGAGTTACAACAATACCCATGCATTTAGGAGAAAGTAGGCTATATGTTATTACTGAACATCTTGTTTTTAATTCTTTTTTCTGTTAGTTTAAATATCATTTGCCAATTCTGTAGTAGTATTCATTATCATCCATAAAACAAATAAATCCACTGGGCGAAGCCTGGCACTACTGCTAGTCATCCATAAATCTTAATCACATGTAATTAATATCAGGTTATTTTTCACATAGACTATTCCAATAATTGGAATTATGTTTGTGTTGATTGACTGAAAACTACAATATAATTCATTCATTCATTCATTTAGTCACCGAGTACCGAGTGAATTAGCCGTGGTCGTTACGGCGTGGTTGCAGGCAGTCGCTCAATTCCGAGAGGCCAGGAGGTTCGAATTCCCCCCGCCGGCAACCTTGAAGATGGTCTTCTGTGGTTTTCCATCTTCTCCCCAGGCAAATGTCGGGGTTGGACCCTAACTATAGGCCACAGCCACTACCTTCCAATTCCTCGTCCTTACATTCACACTTTCCTCCCCAGACAACTCCACACGCGATGGTACTTGTAGCTCACCCCATGGGTGTCCACATAGAAGCAGATACAAACTCTGGCGAGCCGAATATGTCCTCGGAAACTCCAGGCACTAAAGGCCATACACTAAAAAGAAAAGTCCCAGAGTCCCTTCTTGTGTATGCATATTATTTAATTTCTATTATTTATTAATCAATTTATGGTCTGAACATTGCACGAAGTTCAAATATTACAATGGTCGTATTAGATCAAAATATAGAAATTGCAATTTAACGAAGACAATATAGCGTAGCATATAGGCCTACGGTTGATAATATACTGAAGAGCTAGTAGGCTACTAGTGGGTGAGTGGTTAACGTGTCGGTCAACTAACCCCAAGCTTGTAGGTTCGCTCTTGGCCGTGGTAAGTGATTTTTGAAAGGCGGCACATGTCATATGATGTTGGCATGTCAAAGAACCCATTTGAATTCAGTAGGCCGTGTTCATAAGGGTTCAATTAATCTCGGGAGTTTCCGCCAACACAAAGTTCCTCATTTCTCTACTAAAAAGCGCTATAGTGTTCAAGGAGCTTAGATATCTAACCTCCTTGACTTTCATAGTTCTTCAAGGAGCAACGAAATTCGACATACAAGTTACCCTCTGGGTGTCAAATAACAAAGCTTGCACCCGGCACCGAGGCCATACGATATTATTATTAATATATATTAAGTTACAAAATATCTTGCAACATTTTATTGCAGGATGCAGCAAACTGGTTTTCTGACATAGCCTATTAGGAATATCCACATCAGGATTGTGAACTTTATTATATTGAGATAAGTTTCTATTGATCGGTGAGTGTTTATGGGAGTTCATATTATCTCTTCGAGTATATTCTGGAATATAGGCTACTTTGGCTAATACCTGGAATATATAATGTAATTTTCTATCGAAATTTAGCGCAGTCAATTTTATCATTTACTATTGTATAGAGAAAACCTAATAGCAGACCCTGGCATTGAACGATTGTTGTAGTATTTATGTGAACTATTCACAGTACATTTTTAAAATCAATTTTCAAAATTATTTAAATGGACCCAATACCCTACGTAAGAAAACAAACTGCCATTAATCATCAGTAAATGTAAACAAATTAGTTTTAGTAGACGGGAAAAAATATCCAAACTTTCACTATAACATTGATGAGGAGTTATTACTTAAAATTTGTGTTCCAACTGCGATTAAAAATATTAAAATATAAATGGAAAATTCTAAACCCACATGAACTAACGTAAAATAGAACGAGGAAAATTCGGATCTGGGAATTATGTAGGCTATATCGACGATCTGAAATTTTTGAGACATAGAGCCAAGCGTCTGTCCTCTTCGAAATAAAACAAAACAAAATAGCCTAAATTAAAACAAAATAAACAAATCAAAATCAAACAAATAAAACAAAATGAAACAAAATAAACTAAATAAAAAAATAAAAAAAACAAAACAAAAAACGAAACAAAAAATTAAATAAAACCATTTAAAACGAAATAAAACGAAATAAAATAAAACAGAACAAAATCAAAATAAAACAAAATTAAATTAAACAAAACAAAATAAAACAAAACAAATATAAACTAATTAAATGAATAGTTTTACGACATGATCTTTATTCACAAGTGGATTAAACGAGTTTTGCAACTGGACGACTCAAATGGCAATACTGTATTTATCCGGTTGCAATAACTCAGTTATGCTTGTTAAGTAATGTTTACGGTGAACCAGTATCTACAGTAAATAGATGTTTGACGGCCATAAACTTAGATTAAAATAAACTGTAAAACTTGTGGCTGATTGGTCGAGGTTGAATTATGACCGACACCACGCTTGTTTACTATAGAAAGTTCTGATTTGCCTCACCAGCTGCACCATGTTATTAGAGAGTGAAGGGTCGGCATTATATCGTTAGAACTACTCACATCCTGAGCCCCATTTCATGGTGTTAACTTATTGCTGCACGCATGCGCACAACTGAGCTTTACAAAATATACAGTTGTGTTGTTGTTGAAGCTTTGCGACATCATAGTCATGTAGCCCCGTGTGTGTGGAAGTTGTCTGATAAACAAAGTTATTGTGATGACTGTATTAGTGTGTTTATTTGTTAATCAGGGAAGGAGGTTAATTGGGAAGGAGGCGGTCGTTGACTTAATTTAGGAACCATCCCGGAATTCACATGGAGTGAGAAGTGGGAAACCACGGAAAACCACTTCCAGGATGGTTGAGGTGGGAATCGAACCCACCTCTTCTCCTTTTTACCTCACGAGGCTGAATGTTCCCCGTTCCAGTCCTCAGACCAGAATTACATTTCTTGGCAGGAATCGGACACAAGCCTCGAAGAGTACTACGCAACGAGGTGGACTGAAAATATACAGATAGAGTCAACTGGTATTTATAGCTAGAGAGGTTTGACACCTAGGTCGTCCTGAAAATGGTTTTGGTGGTTTCACATTTTTACCACCAGGCAAATACCGGAAGCCGTCTTCCTTAGAGAAATCCCGTCCTTAATTAAATGCATGACCATTTGGCTGCAATGGAACTTAATTTTGTGGGGTTGGAAGCCATTATTCAGTGTTGCCTAAGTAAAAAGAATTTTGGTGCTTTTCAGTCGGTCAACACGAATGTACCCAAAAAGAGCTGGGTTATGCCCTAATCCTGAAATAAATTGCATAAGATTAATCTCGTGTTGACCGAATTAAAAGCACCAAACTTTTGTTTTTTGAAACTTAATTTGCTTTTTCTGAATAGAGTGACCAACTTTCAGCCAAGAATTTAAGGGAGGATTTTTTTTAGCGGTGTCGTATCACACTACGGCATATGTTCGTGAAAAGGATAATACAGTTAAATCATAGAGTGTAAAATACAACGATCTTACAGAGTTACGTAGGGACAGGAAAATATCCATGTCTAGATAATGACTAGGGATAGGAATTTTTCGGTGATCTCAGAGTGAACAAAGCGGTATATTAAAGTGGCAAATTCGGTGTTTTCAAGTGCACTTTTCGGTACTTTCAAAATGTTAAATTTTTATGCGGGATTTTTTAAATATCATGGATAACTTAACAGATTTCATTCATCCTTCAAATTATACTTCAGTGAAGAGATCCAAATTCTCTTGTGACAAACGGTAACACGTATCACTTAACGTGCTAGTGTAAGCTGGAAAACAAAAGTTCACAGTTAGTGTTTGAACAGGGTATCAAAATGGTTTTCAACACAGATTCTGAGAACTTTGGAAATACAAATGTCATTCCTTGCAAAACTCGAACAATGTCTGTCTTGGTCCTGTCGTGCATCTGCCTCTTGATTAAAGTTTGCAGTTCGTTGTATCCTCTTATGACCTCACTTTTTTCCAGTGTTCCACAGAATGACTTCTTAATTTTCTTTGCAATGTCCTCATTGATGTTCATTGGCACTATTTCTGCTGGATCAAACACAGACATTTGTAAATCTTGTTCCCAGGGTCAATGGATCACAGGCTGATTAATATTCTAAGAGCATGGGACCCAGCATTTACTAAAACTGAATGTATTTTCTCTCCTTTTAACTCATTTCCACAACCCTCCAACAGCTCCTTAATGTTGGTACCGTAATTTCCAGAAACAGCAAGTTTAAGGGCTTGCTGAATTCTCCGTAGATGTCCATCTAGAAGGTGAACAGTCTGATAAGACTGGCCTTCTAATCAAGGGATGAGTACAGTGATGTCCGTGCCAAATTCTTTGAATCTCAAGTATTTCGTCATGTGCACGGCCGACTGAATGCGAGCTGCGCTCATACCGGCCTAGACAATGAGACCTTTTTAATGAAATCTTGTTAGTTTCTCAACTGCCCACACAGCGCTGTTCACCAAGCATTGCACGACTAAGACTTATCTCTACTTAGTGTAAAACCAAGTCCCCGATTCTTGGATATCACGGGTAATCTCGAGAACCACTGGATGGATTTTGATGCGGCTTTCACCATTCTGTACAGGTAATATCGAGGAAGATTTCTGTAGAAAATAAGTTATTTATGATCAAAGGGAGCCAAGCAGTAACGATTTTAGATTTCAGTGAATAGGTCGAAGAAAGAACTTGACGTCCGTGCGCTTTTTAAGCTTACGCTGGACAAACCGTTTGAAAATATCAATATACTATGAGTGTAAGAATTGTTCAGCATGAAAAATTGTACAAAAAAGTCCGCGTGAGCATATCTTTATCTTCGATACCTCGCCCACTATAATTGTTTTTAGTTTAGTCGGGAGGGGCATTTGGCTTGCACCTCGCCATTCTTAAATTACGTCTGACAGGAATTCCTTGCACATTCATAACTCTTCCCGGGCGAAGCCGGGGCGGGTTGCTAGTGACACTATTATATTATCATTATAATTCCCACAATATCAAAATGCAAATTATATCACAAAATAAAATAGCGTGCTAATAAATCTAAGGGAAATTAGACACACCTTGCACCTCGTTACAGTTGAATTCGATCAGAATCACTCGGTTTTCATTAAAGTTTATGCATTTTTCTGCTGAACGGTTTGGAAGTTCGGCAACAGGAAACTAGGACTGTTATTTACTTAAAATATTCATTTTTGTATTTTTGTACTATTTGTGTTCATGATTTCATTACATTGTCAGAATTACCGACAGTAGTGGCTACGCTGGCTAAAGCGCAGCGTTAGGCCATGGGGCAAGCTCTCTGCTGACTCGGTACACGCGTGGGTTCGAGCCCCACCGTCGGCCGTCCTTGAAATGATTTTCCGTGGTTTCCCATTTTTCAACACCAGGCAAATGCTGGGACGGTACCTTCTAACATGCCACGGCCGCTTCCTTCCACATCCTTGCCCTGTTTCATTCATCTTCATCCATTCCATCTCTCAACCCGATGCGCAGGTCGCCCACGGGCGTCGACTAGAAAGACCTGCACTCGGCCTCTCAGGAGGCCACACGAAAAAAAAATGTCAGAATTAATGCTTTAATTAGTAGGGTATACTATTCAGTGTACCTATTATAAATAAAAACCGTGAGGTTTCTCACTTCCCTATATTACGAAACCCGGTTGCCTAATACGGGGAAAGTGCACTTTTAAAGTTAACAATAATATCAGAGGGTATTACAACATCAAACGTGCCCATATTTGTAATATACATAGTATATCGCCTGAGGTTTACATTGGTGAGAAAACCAAAATTATTCCGTTCCTTCTTATGTCTAATGTGAGCCCTATAAAAAAAACTCCCCATATTTGGCGACTTTCCTCTACCCATTTTTAGAAGATACCTTAGGCCTATGCACTGGACAGTTGAATCCGTGATTAATTGTATAGGTAGCTTCGTAAGTCTCAGAACTCAGGAAGTCCTTTCTAGCAGCGTTACTAGCAGCTTTCAAAGTTTCAAGGTAAGAAAGAAAATATTCCTCTAGCCAGTTTAGGCGACTGACATTTAATGAGAAAAAATGCCCTTTATCTGGATTTCTAGACTGAATATGATGATATGTGATGCTTACGTCATGCATAGCGAACCATTTATTAACGTTTTTCAAAAAAAATATGGTTGCTTCTGCGTCCATGAATGTGTACGCTTCCGGGTGCATGCCTATATTTTCTTTCAGTGTATTAATGGCACCAATAACTTCTGACGAGAGCACTTCCTTGGCACACCGAACATTCATTTTTTCAAATTTAGTGGGCTCGATGTGTTTTTTAGTGAGTTGTCTCACCGGTTTGACGATCTCACCCTTTTGCATTGTGTACAGTAATGACAAGTGAAAATGAAAATCCACAGCCTGCTTCCAGTCTCCGACCGGGTCAGGAATGGAATGAATGAAGCCCCTATCTAGCGGCGAGGATATGAACTGTGCCGGCTGCCGAGGCCTGACGCACTCCCCTGGGGAAATGATTAAATGAATGACAGATGAAATGAAATGATAGTGGAGAGTGTTGTGGAATGAAATTTTGACAGGGAAAACCGGAGTACCCGGAGAAAAACCTGTCTGCCTCCGTTTTGTCCAGCACAGATCGCACATGGAGTGACCGGGATTTGAACCACGGACCCAGCGGTGAGAGGCCGGCGTGCTGCCGCCTAAGCCACGGAGGCTTAATAATGACAAGTATTTCCCTGAAATTATTCCAGTACCATCAGTCATCTCTCGTTACAGAAACTGCGTTCTAATGTTTTTTTTTAGAATGTGACAATGATGAAAACTAGGGAATACATTCCTAGACTCGTCGTATGGGTGATTGACCATTGGTTGCAAATTCCCTCCCCCTAAATGCCTCATCATTGTAGTGTTAGTTTTGTGATTATCAGAGACAGTTATTATAATTATGAAACCGCATTGTTCAACCTCGAGAATAACGTCCAGCAGGAGTTTATGTAAGTCCCGTCCTGACAGCTGCTTCGTGAAAAAGAAGGCACACGGTATCTGATAATTTCTCGAAAGATCTCTTAGCACAAAACACAACACACGATTGACTGCTACTTGTTCCCGGCTGTAATTTTCATCCTCTCTTTCCGTTTGATGAGACGGTGCTTGAGTTGTGTCCTTGTACCCGAAGAAGGTGCAAGGTATGTCTAATTTCTCTAAGATTTATTAGCACGCTATTTTATTTTGTGATATAATTTTAATTTTGATAATGCGGAAATCATAATGATAATAATTATATAGTGTCACTAGCAACCCGCCCCGGCTTCGCCCGGGAACAGTTATGAATGTGCAAGGAATTCCTGTCAGACGTAATTTAAGAATGGTGAGGCACAGAACAATATAGGCGAGGTGCATGATACACAAATTCCCCTTCCGTCCAAACTAAAAACACTTATAGTGGGCGATGTATCGAAGATTGAGATATGCTCTCGCGGACTTTTTTGTAGAATTTCTCACGCTGAACAATTCTTACACTCATAATATAGTGATATTTTTAACGGTTTTCCCAGCGTAAGCTTAAAAAGCGCACGGACGCCAGGCTATTTTTTCGATCTTTTCACTGAAATCGTTACTGCTTGGCTCCCTTTGGTCATAAATAAATTATTTTCTACAAAAATCTTCCTCGAGATCACCTTTACAGAATAATGAAAGCAGCATCAAAATCCATCCAGTGGTTCTTGAGAACACATTTAATATACGTACTGCACAGCTGATTCCTTATCGCGCCTATAATGGGAGGGGAGTGCGCTCTACCGGCAACGAGTAGAAACTTTCCAATTACATGTTATACATGGGTTCTAACTGGGAATGTCAAGGCCGGTATAGAGCGCAGCTCGAATTCAGTCATTCATTCATAAATTGCACGATATCTTTCAAGTACTCTGACAAGCACACTACAGAATGAAACCAAGTGAAACCAAGAAGACCACCTGGTTAAGACTGGTTCAGGAAACAGTGACACATTTTGATCTGGATACTTGCCATCGAGATATTCATGTCTGAAAGGCGCACTATATGACGCCACGCGTCGAGTAGTTACTAGGATGAAGTGGGAGGTGACTTTGCTGTTCTGGTCCTTAAAACCTCAATAACTTAGTAACTTACCAGGATGAGATTGATAAAGATCGCTGTATGCAGAAAGTGAGGCCCACTATCTACCGTTAAGTTTCCGATCATTCCGTGTTTGTTGGATCTCTCCTTGCAGTCAAGTCATGAGAGAAAATTACCGCTACTACACTCGCACAAAAACAAGCCTTTGTCGGCTTCTGTGACGACGATATTTTAAATGGGCAAGGGGTCCTCACTTCGATGACATTAGGGCAAAACCTGGATGAATGCCAAGATGCAGAAGAAAGTGACATTCAGTAGATAGACTTCGATAAAGACGATCATGGTTTCAGACATGAAAGCGATGAGGATATTGTACGGAATTTGACTGTCGGTGAGGTAAACTGAGATCCAGTGCATGTCAAGTGAAGGAGTGATGCAACGGAAATCCCGCAAGTTCCCACAGTCAAGCTAGAGTGTCTATAGTCACACTTATCTCTTATATAGAAAATCGAGATGAATTTTCGTTCTCATATATTGTTTTCTTCAGAATTCTACTATCTAAAACTAGAAAAATTAAACTATCTAAGAAACAAAAAGTGATTACAGTCATTTCTCTTAGTTTTTAGCCTACTTTTCACATTTTGCAAAAATGAGGAAAAAGTAGACTTATGAGATTGATCCGGGAAAATGTGTGTCTGTCTGTCTGTCTGTCTGGCTGTGTGCGTGTCCCCCCCCCCTATCAACTCCTAAACGGCTGCAGCAATCAAAACCAAATTTAGTATGAGTAAAGATGTGCACCGGAATATCTCACGTCCATATTTGAAAATGATGTCAGTGCTACCAACTGCTGGAAAAACGCACTAGAAATTTGAGCTCAATGTTGGATATTTTTCAAGGTATGCATGGAAGCTATTCCAAAATTGGCACACATGTAGATAATATTATTTCAGTTTAATTTCCAGGAGGTCAACCATGACAGTGTTGCCAAAATAATTTTAAGCCTTCTGATAAGTCCAATGTTTAAATGCATATAACTTCTACACTATCAATTCGATTTCAACCAAATTTTGTATGTAATATCTGTACATAAACAGATATGACTGAGCGTATTCTTAAGAGCCACCAGGGCTGCCAACTGTTAATAATTGCTCTCTCTATTTTTTTATCCAAATACCAATATATCAGAAAGTATGCAAGCCAACAGCTTTAAACTATGCACACGTATATTCTGACATTTTAGATTAATTTGGAGTAACTTATATACGTCAGTTCTACCAACATGATTAAAAGCCAGCTGATAATACCAATGTTTAAATACATCTAACTTCTATACTATCAGTTGGATTTCAACCAAATTTCGTATGTGCTATGTGTACCATAACAGATATGACTATAAGTATTGTTAAGAGCAATCAGGGCTGCCAACTGTTAATAAATGCTGTCTATATTTTTTTAGCCTAATATCAATATATCAGAAAGTATGCAAGCCAACAGCTCTATACTTTGCACACGTATAGTACCTGACATTCTAGATTAATTTGGAGTAATTAATATAAGGCAGTGCTGCCAACATGATTCTATGCCTGCTGATATGTTCAATTTTAAAATACATGTAACTTCTATACTAACAAATGGATTTCATTCAAAATTGGCACAACATGATATCATAATATTTCAGATTATTTCTGACCAGCACACGCATGGTATTGTTGGCAACATGCTTTTACGCGTGCTGATAGATCCAGTGTCTAACTGCATGTAACGTCCATAGGACTTCAACCAAATTTTGTATTCTGTACCTTAAGAGATGGAACTAAGAATATATTCAGTCACCAGGGCTGCCAACTGTAGTGCTCTATGAAGCTACATTATACCAGGTATATTTTGAACTAATTAGATATTTCGATATTACCAACTTAATTTCGTCTTTATTGTTGATAAGTTCATATACTGTAGAATAATCATTGGCATGAAAAGTAGGCTGTATAGTTCTTCACGGAACTTCTTGTTAATATTGGTATAGGCCTAATTTACGTAGTGTGTCTTACAATACTATGTTATAATAGTACATTATGCATCGAGCCTATAATGGCAATAATTAAGACACGAGTATGTTTATAAAACGAGCGTATGCGAGTTTTATAATTTCCATACGTGTGTCTTAATTACCATTGTAGGCGAGTTGCATACGACTGTTTATGTTCGACGATAATTATTATAACTATTTTATGTTCGAACATAAATATTCATTAATTTCTGTAGAGATTTCACGAGTTTTATATACTGAACAGAGCACATGAGACGCAGAGAATACCTTGTATTAGACCATGGCCTCCTCAATTACCCTACTATGACACTAGGCCAGGCAGTGAAATTTAAATTAGAAGGCTGTGGAACTCAGTGCATCTAATTATCTAATTGGTCAAACAACTGTTTCCCGAGCTCTGATTGGTGGTAGAAACTGTTTCATAATATAAAATAGTGTTATAATGAGCCTCATTATAGTACAGTTTTCTGACATATAATAGTCTGGTTGTCGCCTCCGTAGCGTAGCGGTCAGCATGGTTAGCTGCCGCCCCGGAGGTCCTGGGTTCAATTCTCGGCTCTGCCACGAAATTTGAAAAGTGGTATGAGGACTGGAACGGGGTCTACTCAGCCTCGGGCGGTCCAAATGAGTAGAGGGGGTTCGATTCCCACCTCAGCCATCCTCGAAGTGGTTTTCCGTGGTTTCCCACTTCGTCTTCGGGCAAATGCCGGGATGGTACCTACTGTAAGGCCACGGCCGCCTCCTTCCCTCTTCCTAGCCTATCCATCCCAATCTTCCATCCCTCCCCAACCCTCATAAGGCCCCTGTTCGCTTTGCAGGTGAGGCCGCCTGGGCGAAGTGCTGATCACACATCCCCAGTTGTATCCATCCCGACCAGATGTTCCAAGCTCCAGGACACTGCCCATAGAGGCGGTAGTGGTGAGTTCCCTCGCTGAGTCCGTGGGAACCACCAACCTAGAGGGTAAATTGACTAAATAAAAGAATTAAAAAAAAAAGTCTGGGTCGAACATAAAGTATTATAATTATTTTTTTCTGCGTGTTCTTAAAATAGACTACATTTTAATATTTTAACCAATAGTTTTCTTCTTGCCTGGCTTAAAAACATTACTGCAGATAATTCGCGGCTTTCAAAAAATCGCGGAAATTTGTGCATTAATTGCCGCGAATTATCCGAATTGCACTATAAAGAAAAAAAAACGAAAAAAACTAAAATTCGCGTTTTCATGCAAAATTCGCGTTTCAAGCGAAATTCGCGAAAATTCGCGCGCTCAAAAACATTTATTTTCGCCATTTTTAGGGTTATTATAACACATGATCACCTGTGTATGACTTCTTTTAAAAATTCGCGAAATTCGCCATCGCGAATTTTTCCTATCCCTAATAATGACCCTTATTGACAAAGTTTGAGTGACAACGAAAATATACCTTCAGCCAATAAAATTATAATTAATGTTTCTAAAAGTACCGGTTTCGGTTTCATTATGACCTTCATCAGCAATGTATAATGGATATTTACAAATAGAAACTATACCTCTAGTCACCTCAAGACCTACGCGGTGCCTTTGATGTTCTGATCAGTGAAGAGGCTAACGCACCAAGAAATAGTGCCCACTTCTTCTGCTTGGTTTTGGCGTACAAGATTTCCCAGCACATGTTTTCTATGTTTCCATAAGCAGGCTAGATTTCATTTAAGAATTTCCTTAGTAAAAATCATTTTCACGTTGATTGGGAGCTTCACCAATTTTGCTTTTCATATGATGAATTTTGTGTGTATATATAATTTTTAGTGGTATTTGAACGATAGGCAGAGTAATTCAGTACTGTTTAGGAACAAGCGTTAAACTGTTCGCCAAGCCTCTAGTCGCCTTTGTTGGGAGTCCCGTTATTCCCTGGCCGCGAGGGGTCTGCTACCCTACCTCTCGCAGCTCCCCAAGTACGGTACATTCCTTCGCCAGTGTCACAATTGTGCTCAAGCAAGTCACCACGGGGTGAAAGTGCTGCAGACCTGCTGCCATGCAATCTCCGAAAACAATATCGAACGAGTGACAGTGCATTAATTGTATCAACATGTATTGTATATAACTGTGTAATATAATATAATTAGTTAAATGTTCCACAGAAGTCCAGTGATTTGAAATCCCAACACTATAAATTACAGTCCACCAGAGTATATTCTTCACATTTATTATCAAACTTCCTTCATGGTCCTACCGGCCGGATTTCTGTGGAACAACTGACGTGTGTTATAGTTCGTGCATCATTTCATATTGACGCCTCGCATTGTACATTGTTGCGGTAGCCTCAACGCGAAGTATGAGCGGTAATCGTGTGTTTCTCCTTGAATGCAAGCTACTTCGATGATTCGTATTAACTACAGCGCGCAGTGGCGCAGATTGAACCTCGAGACATTACACATGGATGGAATTCAACTTTAAGCAGCTTCGTTAAGTACATACTCTTTTCTGGTTACCTGTATTCCTGTATGATATTCCCATTATGGATCCTAAATTGAAGGCATTTCTCGTAAAGACTAGGGGCCTCGCAAAGGCAAATATTACTCGTTTGCATAACTTCGTCAAGAGCTTCCAACCAGGGTCAAGTATTAACGCAATAAAGGCAAGGTTAGACGATCTACCAAAATTAAGGCAGAAGTATGAAGACGCGCAGGAGAGATTAGAATTAGAAGACGAATCCGAGGACCACAGTGAAGATAGGAATACTTTTGAGACTATGTATTATGATCTCGTTGATAAAATGACCACGTTGATTGAGGATAGCGTAGAGTTACGATCAAAACAGAACAATCCTTCGAGTACTAAAAGTGATGGTCAGTCTAGTTCCGGCAAGAGAGAGCTGACACTTCCTACAATTAAATTACCTTCCTTCGGGGGCCAGGTCACTGAATTCCGTCATTTTTGTGACACTAGCCTGGTAATAAACAATCAAGCCATTGACGATATACAACGATACCACTATTTGTTATCTTCATTAACGGGCGAAGCACATGGCCAGATTAAGAACCTTCCCATAACAGGTCCTAATTTTAAAATTGCTTGGCAAACTGTCTGTCTGAGATACAATAATCCTCGATTAATTGCCACAGCACACATCAACAACTTGCTGAACCTTCCACGTGCACATAATGAATCGCCCACAGAGTTACGAGCACTTCTAAATCAGGTATCAAGTAACTTAAATGCACTTAAAGCACCTGAACTTGAAATCCCTCTTCACGAAATCCTTATAGCGCAATTAATTCTTGAAAAGAATGATGACGTCAGCAGAAAACAGTGGTAGCTGTCGTCATCAAATTCACAATTCCCAAGACTGGAAGTGCTAAGTAAATTTTTAGAGGACAGATGTCAAGCCCTAGAATTAATCAATGGTAACCGAATTCCTACCCCAGTTGTCAATTCTACCACTCAAAACATCACTAGAAAGAAGCTCACGAACCAAGTCAGACAAGTGTATGTTTCTGTCTGTTAGGTAGTCAGCTCGAAGGCTTGTTGGATCCTCAAACAGTACCACAGTTAGGTTATGTGAGTAGATACCCACAAAAACCCAAGGCAGCGCTATATTGAGGCGTACTAGGCAAAAAGAGGAGTGAGGTAGTTTGCCATTGCTTTCCTCACTGAGTCAGAACAGTAGTACTAACCCTATGAGTAGAACCTTTCACAACATCCACAGGCACTGTATGTTTCAAGTAACAATAATTGTTTATTTTGTACTGGCGTGCACCCTCTTTATAAATGTCAAGACTTTTCCAGTGTTAGTGTTGCGCAACGAACATAATTTGCCCAACAGCATAAATTGTGTACCAATTGTTTGAGACATGGTCACATTGTTGGTGATTGTTCTTCAGGTTCTTGCTATTCTTGTGGTTTGAAGCATCACACACTACTTCACCGCAACCGAGGAACTGGTCGTTCTCCTACACCAAGGCCGCCTGATAACACGCATGGTAGGCAACAGGCAAGACCCAACAACTCTATTGCTACGCAACAACGTGCCGACACAGCGTCCTATTGCTCACATTGCTCTCGACTGCATTAGTTAAGGTGCGTGATTGGGAGGGCCAACTTCAGACTTGCCGAGTCCTACTAGACTCGGGCAGTCAAGCACACTTCATCACGACTGCCTGCACACAACGACTGAACTTAAAGAAGGTACGGAATAGAATTCCAATCCAGGGTATAAGTAGTATCGACGCAGAGTCTCACCATAGTGCAAACATAGAGGTGAATTCCATTACTAGCAACTATCAAGTAGTTAATAATTGTGCTGTATTGTCACGAATTTCAGCTGAATTGCCAGGATCATACATTAACTATCAAGACTGGCAAATTCCCGAAGAACTGACCTTAGCTGACCCCAGTTGCAACCAACCAGGTCAGATTGATATGTTAATCGGGGCAGAGATATTTTTTGATCTTCTTAGGCCTGAAAGACGCACGAGGAGCGGACCCTATCCAGTTCTTCAAAACACGGAATTCGGTTGGATTGTAGCGGGACAGTTTCAAATGGATAAGGCGAGCGGTCCGGGTTCACCACCTGTACAGTCATTCTTCACTATGAATGACCATTCACTCGACCAGCAACTTCAACGATTCTGGGAATTAGAAGAGATCACTCAACCAATCAGATCGAATGATGAAATGGAGTGTGAAAGGCATTTTGTAGACACAGTCAGACGGGATACAGAAGGTAGATTCACGGTACGACTCCCACTCTGTGGAAAACCATCAGAACTTGGAAACTCACTAACAATGGCTACGTCACGGTTTCACAATCTCGAGAGATGCCTTGAAAGAAACCCTCAGTTGAAGGGGGATTACGTTAGCTTTTTAGAAGAGTACGAGACTCTAGGGCATATGGAGCCTATAACCACGGCGTCTGATAAGGAGGAACAGAGCTACTTCATGCCCCATCATCCAGTTTTCAAGGAGTCAAGTTCAACTACAAAAACAAGATGTTCAGCAAAGAACATATAGCCTACTTTCTCCTAAATGTATGGGTATCTTTATGACTCTTTGTCCTCATCCCTAACACAATCACCCCTACCACAATGTATTGTTTGTTTTCTTTTATATTGATAATAAGCCAGTAAGTGTCAAAATCAATATTATATACTTTATGATGATTGAATAACAAAACTACTAACTTATTGTAATGCATTCACGTCCGTTAATCTCTATATTAAGCCAGCCTGAAAAATTAAGAATCTTCCGCCCCAATCACAGTAGGTGGTGCTGCGACCTATCAGTGAATTAATCTTTATCTTGTACGCCTATGCACTGCCATCGTAATGTACTACGATGGCAGTGGCCTAAGGGTGTTGAATGAGTAGGCAGTTTAAAGTAGCCAAGAGGGAGGCGATCCAGCTGGCAGTGTTTAAAGGTATTCGGAGCGCGATCGTGGCTAATAGTTGAACTACCAGTATTACAAAATTGCCATACTTCAGGAGGCCAGCTCAGGCATTTACACAGCGTTATGTTTGGAACAATATTACCCACATAACCCACAAGAGGACAGCACCGTACAGAGGCATTAAGAAGGCTGTGGTTGGGTAGTTCTTCTATTCTCCTTTTCCTAATGGCTTCTGTTTATGTGCGATGCTGGGACTGTGATTTTATTAATATACGAGTGTATACTTTATCCTCTCCTTTGAGCTAAATGACATTTTATTCAGTATCTGTGGAAAAAGCTCGTGCACATCATTTGTAAAAGAATTCAAGAAAAAAAACCTAACTGTAGCAGTACTCGATCCCCAGTCAACTGCGTGTCAGACTAACATGCTAGCCCAGAGCTAACCGTATCCATGACGTCAGATGTTCTTAACTAACATATTAGATACAAACTGTTGGCAAATAATGACTTTAAATAAACGATTTCTTCACTGCAGTACATCTTCATTAAAGATCATTTCATACAAAGTTTATATTATTGTATCAGTACGGTATATCACATACAACATACTAAAACTACTGAAATATAAGACAGGCACATGAGGACAGCTGCCATCTTGTCGTGTGACACAAACGGCTCAGCTCTTTTAAGCCACTCATACTGTATAATATTATAATATTAAATTATAATAAATAACGGATCACGACCTTCAGGATAGCTTAAACCCCCCTAGGCTCGATAATCGGAATTGGTGGGTCTTAAGCTATTTATTAAAATGGTTGCATAATTCACACGGCCGCCATCTTGAAATGGCATGGCCGATGACCTTGAATTTTGGGTGAAAGACGCGTCCTATACAAAGGTATGTTGTCACCGAATTTGGTAGAGATCGGATGATTAGTTTAGCCGTAATTTGATTTTACGTTTTGAACATTTGAGTGGCCGCCATTCTGTTTTGGTAAAGATGGCGGCGATATAAAGTATGACACTGAGGTGTCCTTTACTAGTGCTACCTCTGTACCAAATTTAGTTCAATTCGGTTTCACCGTGTTCGAATTGATAGGGGGGGACAGACATTCAGAGTACACACACTCACACACACACAGACACACACACACACACACACACACAGACTCACACACACACATACACACACACACACAGACTCACACACACACATACACACACACAGACAGACACACTTTTTTCGCCCTGTGTTGATCTAATAAGTCTACTTTCATTTTTTGCAAAAATCGAAAGTAGGCTAACCAGGGTTGTATTCGATGCCTCCGCCAGTACTACCACCGGACGGTCACTTAATGACATCCTCAGGGTTGGGCCGACAATCCAGCAAGATATCTGGTCCATTATCACCAGATTTCGCATTCATCAAATATGCTTTACGGCAGACATTTGACAGATGTACCGGCAGATAAGGGTTGATAGTCATGACCGCAGACTTCAGAGAATCGTGTGGCGATCATCCCCAGAAGATCCTGTAAAACATTACCAGCTCAACACCGTCGCCTACGGCACAGCGTCAGCACCCTTCCTCGCCACTAGATGCCTCCAACAGCTCGCTATGGAAGAATCAGACAGCTTTCCTGAAGCAGCGAAGATTTTACAGAGAGACTTCTACATTGATGACTGTATGTCTGGAAGTGCGACCGTCGAGAACGCGTTAGACACTCAAAATCAACTCATCAACCTTCTACGAACTGGAGGGTTCCAGCTACGTAAATGGTGTTCGAATCATCCCCGACTACTTGAAGCAGTTCCTTCGGAGTGGTGAGAAACCCAGCTCCCACTTCAACTAGATAATGGGGAAAACCTTAAGACATTAGGCTTGCTTTGGCATCCTGCTAGTGACCAACTGCAAATCGTAAACGGCAACTTACAACTACGCAACCCAGTAACAAAACGGAAGGTACTATCAACCATAGATTCAATCTACGACCTACTTGTGCTAGTGAGTCCAATCATCATCTCTTGCAAGTTCTTCTTACAGGAACTGTGGCAGCTACGTCTAGGGTGGGATGAAATTTTACCACCAGAGCTACTTCATCGTTGGCAGAAGTTGTGCGGCGAACTTCCACTTCTCAACCAAATTCGGATCGACAGACTTGTATTGGCAAAGGGAACTCCGTTGAACATACAACTTCATGGTTTTTCAAATGCATCTGAGAAGGGATATGGTTGTTGCATTTATCTTAGATCTAAAACTCAAGATGGAGACTGCGTTACGAAACTGTTGAGTGCTAAATCCAGAGTTGCACCATTGAAGCGGGTTTCTCTACCCCGTCTAGAGTTGTGTGGAGCCCTACTTCTATCTTGGCTGATTAAGAAGGTCAACTCAACCCTAAACCTGAATGTCATTAGCGTTCATCTCTCGACAGATTCGACAATAGTTCTTGCCTGGATTGCAACGTCTCCCAACCGCTGGAAGACGTTCATTGCCAATCGAGTTGCGGAAATTCAGCAAAGCACATCGATTAGGGAACTGGGGGAGATAAGAAGATTATTCAACGAGGGACAGCATCAACGTGATCTATCAACCTTTGCAAGCAGTGAAGGAATTCAGTGGCATTTTATTCCTCCTCAAGCTCCGCACTTTGGAGGAATATGGGAGGCAGGTGTCAAATCTTTTAAACACCATCTTCGGCGAGTGATGGGCACCGCATACCTTACCTTCGAGGAATTGTCCACACTCACAACCCATATCGAAGGTTGTCTCAATTCGAGGCCTCCAGTCTCGGCATCCGATGATCCCGACGACCTAGTTGTCCTTACCCCTAGTCACTTTCTCATTGGCCGACCAATCACTGCACTACCCCAACCAGATCTGAGTAATGTGCGTGTAAGCTTGCTTTCCAGATGGCAGCAAATCCAAAGACAGTTCCAAGGATTCTGGAAGGCGTGGTCAACCGACTACTTGTCCCATCTACAATAGAGAGGAAAATGGAAGAAGGAAGGGCGCAACGTCCAGGCAGGCATGCTGGTGATCGTGAAAGAAGACAAACTTCCCCCACTGTGCTGGAAGCTTGCAGTGGTTGATCAGGTCCACCCTGGAGCTGATGGACTCGTACGTGTTGCCACTATACGTACCTCTTCCGGTATATTCAAGAGACCCATTACAAAACTTTGCCCACTTCCCATGCCAGACAACGGCATTTGTGAAGGTGGTGTTTTGACTAACTAACTATGTTCAGTGCTTTGTGTTCGTTTGTTTGTTGGTGTTATATTTCAAGTGACTGTTTGTTGAAAAAAGTGTTAAACTCTTTTTTGGCGGGCGGCATGTTCAGGAACAAGTGTTAAACTGTTCGCCAAGCCTCTAGTCGCCTTTGTTGGGAGTCTCGTTATTCCCTGGCCGCGAGGGGTCTGCTACCCTACCTCTCGCAGCTCCCCAAGTACGGTACATTCCTTCGCCAGTGTCACAATTGTGCTCAAGCAAGTCACCACGGGGTGAAAGGGCTGCAGACCTGCTGCCATGCAATCTCCGAAAACTATATCGAACGAGCGACAGTGGATTAATTGTACCAACATGTGTTGTATATAACTGTGTAATATAATATAATTAGTTAAATGTTCCACAGAAGTCCAGTGATTTGAAATCCCAGCACTATAAATTACAGTCCACCAGAGTATATTCTTCACATTTATTATCAAACTTCCTTCAAGTACTAATTTGATATTATATTACATTTTGTTTTGTACAGACCTTGTTTGATCGGCAAAAGAGCACCAGAGTAATTCAATTTAATGGCGAATCTGGCTCAAAGGTTGGCAACACTGTTACGATTGCACAAAGATCCTCAAGTACACTTAGTGTTCAAACTTCAGCTGTACAGCTTGAATCACCAATAAAATACTTCAAAAATAATAAGAGTGGAGAGAAGTTGAGTCAAAGGTGCGAACAAATGATTTTGAATGTAGGCCTATATCTCTTATATACAGGGTGTATTTGTTATGATGGAAGTCCGTTACACTGGTGTTAGAAGATGGTATTCTAAGCAAATATCTTCATGAAATTCAGTCGGATCTTAATTAGTGTAGGTGGAATTAAATCACAAAAATCGTCGGTCAATGTCTTGGAAACGGGCTTACACTTCGTTCCCCTCAGCAGCACAGCTGACTTCTCCCCGTCACCCTCCCCTACAACGCTAAGGAATGTTGACATGAGTCTGAAGTTGAGTGACCTCCTCGCCTTGTCTGCCAATGGCATTGAAATACACAAACCGAGCCTATGAACAGCTGTTTCACACCTTCATGGGGAGTGGCTACATGACTAGTGATGGTGGATCTGTTTAGGATTTTGCCATCCTCATGGCCTATGCATAGGAAATGGAAATCTTAAAGATTTGGTAAATTAATTTAAGAAACTGTTGGTATATCTTTGTGTGAAGACAGTGCAACAACTGTAACAAAAATATTAATAATACTATTATTATTATTATACTAGGCTACTACTACTGTACTAAATAGTAATAATATAATTTTAGACACACTAACTTCTTTAATACGGGGCTACCTGTCCACGTTGTCGCTGCCCCTAAACTATGGAACCAACCTAATTTCCTTTATGTTTTTTTTTTTGGTATGTCGAGTTGCAGGAATTTTATTTTTAGTACTCTACCAACAGAGCTACACATGCTGACTCTTATTATTATTATTATTATTATTATTAGACTATTATTATTATTATTATCATCATCATCATCATCATCTACATGGGGTGCTAGTATTGAGGCAGCTTACCATCACCGGCCGATATGCAAGTCTGGGCGTGATGGCGCAGCGGTCCAGCTGTTGGCCTCTCACCACGGCGGACCGGCTTTGATTCCCGGTCAATGCATGTGAGATTGTCGAAGTGAAATGCCATGTCCTGTAGTTCGGATTCCACATAAAAAGAAGGTCCAGTAGCTCATGATCACGAAATTTACGGTCATCTAAAACCACAAGCCTCCTTACTTCCCACCATCTGCAGCCACAAGATGATTTCCCGTGGCATCCCACGAGCCCTAAGTTGGAATGTCCCTTCATAAGACCACGGCTGCTTTCTTTCCTACCCCCGCGGTGTAGGCATACGCATTTAATCGTACACCACGATCGCAGCAAGTCCGGTGATTGGAGGTCCAAACTCAGCACCGACAGTGGCTATCCTGAGTTTGGATTTCCCTGGATTCTTCCACACGCTTTCCAAGCATATGCCGGGGTATTATGGTACTTGGAGTCCCGAAGCACCAACCTCATTCACGACCCTAATAACTACAGTTACACATACTACTACAGTCACCACAGAAACACGGTTTATCAGACAAATCCAACACTCATCCAACTACACGGGGCTGATAAACAAATGTCCCAAGCCCCTAGAATGAATTAACAACAACCATCACAACAAGCTTTCAAGACTCTTCCCTCATCTTTTTTACCAAAAATATTTATTTACTGAACGTCCTAAACAATAGGAACCCTACTTAAAAATAAATAACATTCAGTAAAGATATAATCTCTTATAATGTGTATAATAATAATGTGTATAATTTTTTTTTTTTTTTTTTTACGAGGGACTGTGGAAAATCTTCAAAAGACACATGTGAAGGGTCCGCACTCCACAGTAGTGTGGGATTCTTACCCACTAAAAACCACCTCCCTTTTCCCACGATGTGTTCATCACCCCGGAACCGCTCTCGCATTACTTCAGGGTGATGTCGTGCTTACTTAGTCATTCAGACTTCTTCTTTCTTCATTTTTCTTATGGATGTTCGAACGCATCCATTTCTCTCTTCTTCTTATAATGTGTATAATAATAATAACAATAATAATAATATTAATAATAATATATTGTTGGACATACTATTTTTATTTTTGGCGGGGATGTAGAGATTCCGGAATGTTGTGTTCACAGAATTTCATGTACGTGCCATTACATCCATCGGCATTAGGCTGTCGTATTTGTTCACCTTCATGTATTACATGACTCAGACTAGATCGAAATCTCGAGAAGGATAGCACTCTAATACCTGAGCTCAGAGCCTCACTATCATTTAATTATTATTATTGTTTTATACAGTACATATAACACATTGCTGGTACATCACAACATAACTATACGGGCTTCAGGGAACCGAAGTATTACTACTGAAACAGCCACTTCTAAGCTGGAAAGTCGAAATCGCTACCCATGAATTTCCAGACGATTCGGGTTGTTGAGAGAACTACTGCCTTCTGCATTAGTTTGTCCATTTGAGCATCCAGAACTAGTTCTTTAAGGTCTTGGAAGAAGGTATTGGGGATCACGCCCGGATTTGAGATAATGATAGGTATGGTCTTTACCCGTTCTAAATGCCATTGCCTTTTGATAGGGCCAACCAACTCACTATATTTGCTTTAATGTTATTATTATTATTATTATTATTAAAAATAATAAATTACCTCTGCCACTACAGCCCGTGAAAGGCCTATGCCTACCAAGCGATCGCTGCCCAGCCATTTGACCTGCAGATATTGGGGTGACGCGTGATCAGCGCATGGGGTCCCTTCGGCCGTTAATCTTGGTTTTCGTAATCGGGGCGCTGCCCCACTGTCAGACAGCTACTCAATTGTCCTCACGAGGCTGAGTGCACCCCGTTCCAGCCCTCACGTCAGTTTCTAAAATCCCTGACGGAGCCGGGAATCGAACCCGGGGCCTCCGAGTGATAGGCAGGCGCGCTACCCCAACACCACAAGGCTGGCTATTATCATTATCATTATTATTATTACTATGTACATGTGGTACCATACTAGTATTAAATCTTGGAAGTAATTTTCCATGGTTTCCCACTTCTACCCCAGGCAAATGCTTAATGGTTCCTAACTTAAGTCCACGGCCGCCTCCTTCCCAATCCTCACCTGAATTACAAATACCCCTCACCCTGGGGCTAAATGACCAAAATTGCCAAGCCTCTCAAACAAAACATCTAGTATATTCCTTCCGTCTTAAATGCTAGCTCTGAACAGACTACGGGATGTCGGAATTTGGTCACACTGTATTTCAATAAAGTGCCGGACGGCAATGACACTTACTAAGTAGGCTACACAATACTACCGGTCATAACGTCCCAAGACATTGCGTGCAATTTCAACAACAACAACAACAACAACAGCAGCAGCAGCAACAACAACAACAACAACAACAATACAAATTTTCTTACGAGACGGGTATCGCTCGCTTTCCTCGTAACAGCTGATACCTCCCCTCAACTAGTAAGGTCAACGCTCCGATTACGTAACAACTTCTCCTCTGCGCATCGTCCCACCTCGCCCCGCCTCGTTTCCCCCAGCCTGCTGCCTCACCTTCTGTTTGAAGAATTTCGGAAAATCCTAAAAACATTGACTTTTTAATGAAAATTTTCAATTTAAAGACAGGTGACAATTTTTTTACCTAGGAAGCTTACAATAGTCTCTTTTATCACCAGTGTAACGAACTTCCATTGTATCAATTACACCCTGTATATTCCAAAATAGACTGATCATCTCAGCGCTGAAACCACTAGACCTAGAGAGCTGAAATTTTGCATGTTGGTTGATCATAGGTTGTAGGGGCTCACTAAGAAACGGTTTTTGAAATTCAATTTGTAAGTGAGTGTTTTCGGCCCTTTGGCACTGAGCTTAGACAAACGGTACAAAGAACGGATTTAGCTCATTTTAAGCCGCCAGATACGAGAAACAATACTCGGAGGTCCTGTAGGGACCCCGAAACACACCTTTTAAGGTCCTAAAATGAACGGTTTCGGAGATATTCCCAAAAAACTGTGTTCCCTCCTGGAAACAGATCAACGTTACTATGACAACCGCTGCAATTTCGCAGAACTGGAATAGGTTTCTGGCAGTATCTCGAAAACCATTCTTTTTCTACAAATTTGGTTGTATGACATTTTGTAGTACCTCCAATGATTACGCTTCAGATTGCCATGGAAGCATACATTTTGGAGTCCTCTTTTGCACATTTCAGCACATTCTTTTCGTTTGTCTGTACTTGTATGACAGCAAGGATCGTGAAAATTCGCATGCTATATGCCACATACATCTCTCACATGCATGCCAAATTTCATGATCCTAGCCGCCTCGTAAGTGGGTAAAAGAGGTAATGAAAAATTGAGGAATGTACAAATCTTATATCTCTACATGAACTGTTTTATTTATAATGGTGGTTTGTGGGGTCTGAAACAAAGCGTGATTTTGAGTGTAATTTTATACTCTTTGTGCTGCTTATTATATGTTAGTATTTGGATTTTACGCTGTTTGACAATGTTATAGTGCTTTCTATTTTGCACGGTATGCTTTCTTACTCTTTATATATTTGTTTTTTGTTGTATTTCTGTTGACCAATATTTATCTGCTTTTTGTCGGTTTTTACCATGATCAACAACCCAAATTCACAGACTAATGTGTCGAAGTCTACCGACTGTCACATTAGTTTATTTAGTTTTCATAATTAATCTTACTGGTGAATTGGTTACACTTATTTCAATAAAGTTGGTATTTTGGCTTTCGCGACCAATGAAACCCCGTACAAAACACGGCGTAAACATAGAAATGTTGCTGAGTTTTAATTGGTTGGCCCTGAAATTCAATATACAGTCATTTTGGAAGCCTTTATAGGGAGGTGAAAGACTGTTGAGCGTTTAGCTCCCGCAGTAAAGTACCGGAGGTATTCTAGATAAGAAATGAGGTAGCGCCCACTTTGCTACTCTTTTGGTAGTCCACAAATGGACAACAAGAGCTCGCTGATGACTCATCTCGGAGTTACGAGGCGAAACCTAGCACAAGACACAGCGCAAACTTAGAACATTTGCTGTGATTAAGTGGTATAAGTGATCGTTGAGTTAATCGTTAGTGTTGACAAATGGAACAGTACATTAACGGGGCAAACTGTACATTTTAAAAATCTGCTCTGTTCGAATACTTCGTAAATACATATCGGGCAATTTCAACTGAGGTTTTCTCTGTTGTAATACAAACGAGTATATTCAGCTTTTGTTTATAGGATAGTCCTGGGTGTTGGTTATTGCACTTGCGCGTTACTCATTGTTTAATTTCAGTCCATCCATTTGGTTACTTCAAAAAGCTTTATTTAAATGGTATCTCAGTTTTGTTTCTTGTGTTATCGATGACTTAACGTTTTCAAATTATTATATATTTAGTTTCGAAGACAAACATGATTCACTTTCTACTTCATCAATGTCACGGAAAGCAATCAAATCACTACTATTTAGCTGTTTTAATACTATTTATTCCGGTTCCGCTGGTTGTCTGTTAGGTAGTCAGCCTCAAGGCTGATTGGATCCTCAAAAAGTACCGCCGTTAGGTTATGTGGGTGGATAACCACAAAAACCCAAGGCAGCGCTATATTGAGGCGTACTAGGCAAGATGAGGAGTGAGGTAGTTTGCCATTCTTTTCCTCATTGAGTCAGAACAGCAGTACTAACCCTATGAGTAGAATCCTTCACAGCATCCACAGGCACTGACTGCGCCCTGAATGGCATTACTAAGCACCACCCATACCTCAGTAGCTTCCATATAATCACAGCCATGAGTGAGACTGAGACATCGGTGAAAAGCCACATTTTACTCTAGCCTGTGCCAACAGACAAATGCAAATGTACTGCATTCATCAAGAGATGGCAAATGGATTTAGTTGGTAACATGGAAATAACATAACTACATTACGAATGTGTGTTTATATGAATGATTTAGGCCAGCAAGTACTAAAAGCCGTTCGAAGAACGGGTACTTCAGCTAGTACTGTATAATATTAGGTTGAAAGATGACAATCTCGAGTTTCCATATCGGAAAAAGAAAAGGATCAGAGAGATTACGCGGAGGGATATTTTCCTCAGGACTTGACCTGACGTTTGGTATAGTATGAAATCGCAAGTTCGTGAAATAATATCATAGAGGTAAAACGTAATTTTCTAAGTGTTGCTAAGAGAAATAATTCAATAAGTAACAAGTAGTTCCGTGAAGAACTAAATAGCCAATTTTCATATATCCTACTGTCTTACTTAGGACACGAGAAATGAAAACGATAAAAAATATTGCACAGCCCACTTTTAAGTCAATTTTCATTTTATGAAAAAAAAAAAAATGTTGATGAGCTCACCTTCTGTCCGTGTGTGTGTGTCTGTGTTTGTGTGTGTGTGTGTGTGTGTCCTAATAACTTATAAACGGCTAGAGCGATTTCAATGAAACTAGTTAAGGTCATAGTACTATTTTGGCCGACCCCGACCGTGCCCTTCAAATTTTATTACGTCTCACCAATCCAACATGGCGGCTGTGCGAAATATTCACAGGCATTCTATATCTCCGAAACTATTACTGATATCACCCTCAAATTTTGTACGGTGATAAAGGGCACTACTAGAAGTTCAGCTATGAGACTTCCAAAAAACCTGGTAACTACAAAACGAAAATGGCGGCCAAGCGAAGTTGAAACCTTTAAATACCCTTTTTCGCGATTTAACCATCCAAACGCAATGAAACTTGGTACAGCAATTGTTTATATACATTTTAATGCACTGATATATAATTTAGTTCAATTGTTTACATAACCTCAAGATGGCGGCTGTGCGAAATATTTCACCGGCATTCTATATCTCCGAAACTATTATTGATATCACCCTGAAATTTTGTACGGTGATAAAGGGCACTACTAGAAGTTCAGCTAAGATACTTTCAAAAACCTGTGAACTACAAAACGAACATGGCGGCCAAGCGAAGTTGAACCTTTTAAATATATTATTTTTCGCGATTTAACCATCCAAACGCAATGAAACTTGGTACAGCAAATGTTTATACACATTGCAATGCACTGTCATCTAATTTAGTTCAATTGTTTATATATTGCGAGAAAAGCCTGTTTAAGTGTTTCAACTTCGTTTGGCCGCCATGTTCGTTTTTTACTTAACAGGTTTATGAAAGTTACATAGATTAACTTCTAGTAGTGGTCTTTATCACCGTAAAAAAATCAGGGTGATATATGTTAGTCTACTGTTGCGGAGACAAACTGTACAATGCCAGTGAAATATTATGCGTGGACGTCATGTTGGATAGCTGACACGTATTTAAATTTGAAAGGTATGTTTTACCTCTTTCATATTATTTCACGAACTTGCAACCTCATACTTGTATCTATTTAGGCCTATAAATATTCATTATACATTGCTTCCCCCAGGGGCTCACATCTAGTGGGACGTGGGTTGGCGACCACGTGGTCCCAGCTGAGTCCGGCATTGCTTCCACTTACTTGTGCCGGGCTCCTCTCCGTCTTCTTTCCTGTCGACCTCACTTGGTAAACTCTTGTTCTCTTCCGACCCCGACGGTATTAGGGTATCCGAGGCCTAGGGAGTCTCTTCCTTTCCCGCCTTAATTGGCCCTTGTCTCATCTTTTACGAGGGGTCTGCCTTCTTTTTCTTTTCATGTTCTCTCCTGCCTTCTGCTCAAGGCCCTCAAGGAGGCAGGGTGTATGTAGCCCCACCACTTCTGATGCACCCTAGATACTGCTACACTCTCAGAGGCTCACGGCTGGTGAGTTTGGGAGTTGGCGACCCCGAGGGATTCCTGAGCTGGGTCCGGTTTCTCCCTTTTAACCCTTACCTGTAGGGCGGACCCTCTCCTCTTTCCCTTTCCTATCTGCCTTTCATGGCTCTCCTTCCTTCCAAGTCCCTCAATCCGCATTCTTCGAGGGTTGAGGGCATTTATTTTCCTCCTGTCCTTTATTTGCCTTATCCTTTTGTTTTCCATTTCTTCTTCTAGTATGTAGGTTTTAGTTATAGATTGCATTTCATTTCAATCTTCACGATCACCCAAACCATTAGGGGCCGATAACCTAGATGTTAGGCCCCTTAAAACAACAATTATCATCATATACATTGCTGTTGTTGTTGTTGTTTGAGTCTTCAGTCTTTTGACTGGTTTGATGCAGCTCTCCAAGCCTCCCTGTCCTGAGCTAATCGTTTCATCTCTACATAGCTCCGACACCCTACATCCGAGGCAATCTGTTTAACATATTCTAACCTTGGTCTACCCCTACAGTTCTTGTCCTCGACCCTTCCTTCCATAACTAAGCTTGCTATTCCTGGGTGTCTTAGTATGTGTCCTACCAACCTATCTCTTCTCTTCATTAGCAGTCGCCAGAAACATCTCTCCTCTCCCACTCGTCTTAATACCTCTTTGTTTGTAACCCTATCTACCCATCTGATCTTCATCATTCTCCTGTAACACCACATTTCAAATGCTTCAATTCTCCTCTTTTCTGCTGCACCAATAGTCCAAGTTTCACTTCCATAGAGCGCCACGCTCCAGACAAAGGCTTTCAAAAATGGCTTCCTAATACCTATATCTATATTCGATGTCAGCAGATTCCTTTTTTGTAGAAATGCTTTCTTTGCCTGAGCCAACCTACTTTTAATATCCTCTTTGCTTCGTCCATCACTGGTTATTCTGCTTCCTAAGTAACAGAAGTCTCCTACTTCCTTCAGCTTTTCACCTGCCAATTTGATCTCCATAGAGGTTTCTGATTTATTTCGGCTGCATTCTAGTATTTTTGTTTTACATTTATTAATTTTCATCATGAATTCCTTCCGTAAGACGGAATCCATACCATTCAAAAACTCATTCAAATCCTCAGGCTTGTCGGCCAAGATGACGATGTCATCAGCAAATCTCAGAGTTGAAATTATTTCTCCTTGAATCTTCACTCCCGCTTTAAATTTTTCTCTAATTTCTTTCATTGCTTGTTCAATGTAAAGATTGAAAAGTATGGGTGATAAGTTGCAGCCTTGCCTTACACCTTTCTGAATACCAGCTTCTCTCTCATTGCTGTTGAAGGTCATAAATTAAACGAAACAGGTACATTAGAAAACATTAATAATAATGTTATTGACTGAAGGTATATTTTCGTTGTCTCTCAATTACAGAATTAGAATACAAATTTACAAACTGGAATTTCTTAAGTAGGTCTACATTTGTCGATTTATATTGTCTAGTCAATATTTATATACTTCTTGTACGAATAGTTCATTTAGTGTGGGCAATTTGGTCTAGGAAGCCTCCGTGGCTTAGGCGGTAGCACGCCGGCGTCTCTCCTCTGGGTCCGTGGTTCAAATCCCGGTCACTCCATGTGAGATTTGTGCTGGACAAAGACAGGTTTTTCTCCGGGTATTCCTGTTTTTCCTGTCACAACTTCATTCCAGCAACACTCTCCACTATCATTTCATTTCCTCTGTCATTCATTTAATCATTGCCCCAAAGGAGTGCGACAGGCTTCGGCAGCCGGCACAGTTCATATCCTCGTCGCTAGATGGGGGCTTCATTCATTCCATTCCCTGACCCGGTTGGTCGACTGGAAGCAGGCTGTGGATTTCCATTTTCAATTTGGTCTAGAATGCTTAAAACAGGTTAACGATTAAATGGCGTGATCATGATTGTAATTAAAACACAGGAGGAATAAAATATCAATACGACGGGAGTTGCCTAGAAATACGGTATAGCTGATCAACCTGCGTAGGAACAAGAATTCAATTCCGTGTTAAAGGCTGATCCGTAGCGTAGCGGTCAGCATGGTTAGCTGCCGCCCCGGAGGTCCTGGGTTCGATTCCCGGCTCTGCCACGAAATTTGAAAAGTGGTACGAGGACTGGAACGGGGTCTACTCAGCCTCGGGTGGCCCAAATGAGTAGGGGGGGTTCGATTCCCCCTCAGCCATCCTCGAAGTGGTTTTCCGTGGTTTCCCACTTCGTCTTCGGGCAAATGCCGGGATCGTACCTTCTTCAAGGCCACGGCCGCCTCCTTCCCTCTTCCTTACCTATCCATCCTAACCATCCCTTACCTTCCCTCATGAGGCCCCTGTTCGCTTTGCAGGTGAGGCCGCCTGGGCGAGGTGCCAATCCCACCTCACCAGTTGTATCCCTTCCGATTAGATGTTCCCCGCTCTAGGACACTGCCCGTAGAGGCGGTAGTGGTGAGTTCCATCGCTGAGTCCGTGGGTTCCACCAACCTGGAGGGTAAACGACAAAAAAGTTAAAGGCTGTACGCCAAAAATTTTGATAATAAATCATAAATTTTTATTATGTAATATTATTATTATTATATTTGAATTGCAGCCGTAGCAGGGAATTTCAATTGAACTCCCAAAGGCTATCAAATAGTTCCAACTTTGGCTACCAGACGCCACTGTCACTGACACCCAGCGGCGAACGTTGGAACATGGTAGAGTGGTTCTAACCAAATAACGTACACATTTTGGCAACACACTACCTATTGCAGTAGGTTCTTTTACATGTCATAAATCTATGACATGAAGCCTCCGTGGCTTAGGCGGCAGCACGCCGGCCTCTCCCCGCTGGGTCCGTGGTTCAAATCCCAGTCACTCCATGTGAGATCTGTGCTGGACAAAACGGCGGCAGACAGGTTTTTCTCCGGGTACTCCGGTTTTCCCTGTCAGAATTTCATTCCAGCAACACTCGCCACTATCATTTAATTTCATCTATCATTCATTTAATCATTGCCCCAGAGCAGTGCGTCAGGACTCGGCAGCCGACACAGTTTATATCCTCGCCGCTAGATGGGGGCTTCATTCATTCCATTCCTGACCCGGTCGGTCGACTGGAAGAAGGCTGTGGATTTTCAAATCTATGACATGGTCCCGCCGGCTTTACTTCCCCTCCGAAGGAAGGCATACTGAAGGATTTTAACGCTCTTAAAATTCTGACGACTTCAGCCGGGTTTGGGCATAGTAGTTCAGAATGCTACCGACTAACCCAACGAAGTTGCTATTATGTAAAATTATAGAGATTAGTTATCATTATAACATATCAGACAATTACATTCTCAATTTTAGTATTTAGATTTGAATAGACTTAGTGTGTTAGGCTTGTCTATATTATACCAGGTGAATCAGCTGCCCCTAATAATATTGTTTTATGCAGCCCAACTAACGTGTGTTATCAGGAAAGTCGATATCTCTCTGCTTAGATCCCGTATGGAAGTCTACTAATGCACTGCGAGCATATCCCGCAAACGCTGCTGAACACTATTAGTTTCCTTCGATGTGACTACAGACCTTTCGAATAATATGATCGAGTGAAAAGTAATACTGTTCATATTTGCGGGATATGCTCGCAGTGCATTAGTACCATACTGTGCCCGGCTCATCATTGCAATCCGCAGCGAGAAGTCGGAACAATATGAAATAATAAATAATAATATCGTATGGCCTCGGGTGCCTGGTGCAAGCTTTGTTGACACCCAGAGGGTAGCTTGCATGTCGAATTTCGTTGTTACTTTGAACGCTATGAAAGTCAAGGAGGTTAGATATCTAAACTCCTTGACACTACAGCGCTTTCAAGTAGAGAATGGAGGAACTTTGTGTTGGCGGAAAATCCCGAGATTAATTTTGCCATTGAACACGACCTACTGAATTCAAATGGGTTCTTTAACATGCCAACAACGTATGACATGAGTATCGTGATTTTTGTCGCCTTCAAAAATCACTTACCATGGCCAGGGGCGAACCTGCAATCTTGGGGTTGGTAGTCCGACACTATAACCACTCACCCAACGTTCCAAATAAGTTCGGTATAGAAAAAGAAAATATCCGGGAAGACGAGATTCAAATAATCCCAGGGCATGAGTGGGAATTGAGTTCAACTAGTTAATCTTCGAAATCATTCCGGTAATCGTTCAAGTCTCAAAATCAATACTACCAAAAATATAAAATTCAGCGAAATAAGATAAAACACATCCACAATTGTATTATCCTCACACAAATACAGATAATAAAAAATAAAAATAAAAAGATTCTTAGAAATTATTTCTGGAGGTGCAGAAGAAAACAATTTAAAGCATAATTTAAAATATTCTAATTGGGACAAAAATCTCCTTGTGTCCTATTCTTCGACACAAATAAAGGAGACCTGTATTTTATGTTTCCATTCAATTTACTTTAGTTTCACAATTTTATTAAGTCACCTCTCCATGTTCGAGTCCAATTTTTAAGTAGGTGCATTTTAAGAAAAAATTAAAAATATATAATTTTTCCGATGTCCTTCTAGCTAACTATTTATGTTAAAATATGTTCTGGGATCTTTCACTGTGCTTGACTCATAATTCAGGTCGCTGATCCATGGTTCAAGTGTCATCTTCTCCTTTCATGACTGCGGCGTTGTCAGATCTTATGACAACATGTCATATCGGTGACTATACGGGGTCATATCGGTGACTATACGGGATGCAAACAGTGACAAAACGCGTTAGTTCGACTGCATAAAACCATATTAATAGGGGCAGCTGATTCACCCGGTATGTACTGCCTGTTCCGATTCAACACGGAACTGTAAAATGGGTTGCCTACCCACCCGCAATCGGCTTGAAATCTGCTCACAGCGCGCTAGCGATGGGGCTGAGTTCGATTTCACTGATTGCCGCCTTCTTATGCAGCATTGCAAAGTATTTTGCTCTTTCAAAATATGTTGCGTCGAAGACTGATTACAATTTTGTAACACACCATTTCCAAATAGTATATCGTTTTGTGGTATTAGGTTCTTCTTCTTCTTGATCGCCTCAACCTGGCGGTTGGTGGGTAGCATGAATGTCTTCGTCCAAAGGTCTTTTATCCTGAGCCCGCTGTTTGATCAGGTGGTACGGACTTCTTCCTCCGATGTCATCAAAAAACTCTGCTCTGGTCGTTCTCTTCCTGCCTTGCCTTCCATTTTCCCTTCAAGCAGTGTGATGCACCATGGTGAATGCCGGAGTAGGTGGCCTATCCAATTATTTCTTCTTTTTTTTTGGTTGTTTCTGTCAGATTGATGATTTCCTCTGCTATTCTTAGAACCTCTTCATTAGTTAGCCTTAGGATCCAAGGTATCCGTAGCATTCGTCGCCAGCACCACATTTCAAATACACATAATCGTTTCTTGTCGGCCTTCAATAGTGTCCAGGTTTCGCAACCATAGGTCGCGATGCTCCAAATGTAACTTTTAATGAAGTGTTTTTTGACTTGTAGGGATATGGCTTTGGATGTCAGGAGACTTCTCTTCTTGTTGGAAGCTTCTTTAGCCTGGGCTATTCGAGAGCGGATGTCCTTTTCACATCTCCCATCAGAAGTAATAATGCTTCCCAAGTACTTGAAAAGATTTACTTGAGCCACTCTTTCATTACCATACATTACTGTTCTGACTACCATCTCGACTACATTTCATTATCTTGGTTTTTGTTTTGTTAATCTTCATGTTACATTTTACCCTTAGATGATCATTTAATTCATGTAATGCAATTTCTAGTTTTTCCTCATCATCTGCTATGAGGGCAATGTCATCTGAGAAACGTATTGTTTGGTACAATTCACCGTTTATTTTTATTCCATGTGTGCATGTTGTTGAACATTCTTTTATTGCTTCTTCTACATACACATTGAAGAGCAGAGGTGAAAGGCTGCACCCTTGTCTTACTCCTTTTCCTATTTTCGTGGCCATTTGTTCCTTTCCAATAATTGCTGTCTGGTTCTTGTACAACTGGTAAATGATTTTCCGATCTCTGTAGTCCACGTTCAAGCTTTTAAGGGCTTTGAACATAATGTTCCAATTTACATTATCAAAAGCTTTCTCTATGTCAGTGAAAGCAATGAGGATGTTTTTATTGATTCTTATGGCCTTTTCAATAATTGTTCTCAGACTCAGGATTGCCTCCCTCGTTCCTCTATTTCTTCTGAACCCGAATTGATCTTCTGAGAGATTATCTTCAATTCTCTTCCCCATGCGGTGGTAAACAATTCTTGTGAGTATTTTGGAAGCATGAGTTGTCAGGCTTGTGGTTCTGTAATCTTGACATTTCTGTGCATGGTTACTTTTTGCAATAGGTATCAGTGCAGTTTTCTCAAAATCTCCTGGTATTTCTCCTGTAGTATACATGTCATTTACGAGTTGATACAGAGAAGTCTTTGCCTTATAACCCAGTGTTTGTAGGATTTCGCCTGGGATTGAGTCTATTCCGGGTGCTTTCCTTAGTTTTAAACCTTTCAAAGCTTTATCAAATTCCTCCCTAAGTATATTGGGTCCAAGACCATCTTGTTCAATATCAGTGTCTTTCTCTATTACATCGTCATCTAGTTGACCTTCGTATAAGTCTTCTACATATTCTTTCCATCTTGTAGCTATCTTATCCTCTTCTATTATCACATCTCCATTGTTGTCTTTTCTTCTTCTTCTTCTTTTGAGACCACAAAGGATCACTTTACCCAACCATTAGTTCGTCGACTTGTAGGAACTGTACGAGCCTTGCGGTCCTCCCAGTACTTCTTCATGCGTATTGATCGTCTTGCCCGTTCTTCGGCGGAAAATATTCTTGTAGGAATTTATTGTTGTCTTTTATTGTACTCAAGGGCTTTGTTTTCCTTTGGAATTGTCTACGAACTTCCGAGAAAGCTTGTTCGGTATTTCCTTTAGCCATGTTTTCATCTATCTCTTTGCATTTCACTTCAATCCATTGTTCTCTAGCCTTTTTGGTTTCTTGGTTAATTTTATTTCTTATCTCCTTGTAGTCGCCATGGTGACCTCTCCTTTTGGCCATTTGGCGCTCGGTCATTAATTACAAAATGTGTGGTGTAATCCAAGGCTTGTAGATTCTTCTTTCTTCTTTTCCAAAACACTTTTCTGCTGCATCCACTATTTTCCCCTTGATTTCTTCCCACTTTTCTTGGATATTATGTCCGCTCAGTCCCTCAGGATCAATCTTGTCATCAGTTACTTCCTTGAACTTTTTAATTGCTTCGGTGTTTTTCATTGCTTTACTCAAGTTCCATTTTGGTGTGGGTCTTTCTATCTTTTTCTTTTTGAGTTTTAGTTGACTCGTCATCAGCACAAGGTTGTGATCAGAGTCGACATCAGCTCCAGGGTAGCTTTTGATTAGTTTTACTTGATTTCGATATCTTTCTCTAACTAGTATATAATCTAGTTGATATCTATTTCCATTTCCTGGCATTGTCCATGTGTATCTTCTTCTCTTTGGTTGACTAAATAACGTATTTGTGATTACAAGTGAGTGACTTCGACAGAATTCAATGAGTCTATTTCCTCTTTCGTTTCTGGATCCCAAACACAAAAATACATTGTGTTGTAATAAACTATGTTGTATAATAACATTTTATTTAATAGAAATGCTCTGCAAAAGCCATTAACGTATTGTGAAGCCTGTGTAAATATATTTTGAAAGAGCAAAATACTTTGCAATGCTGCATAAGAAGGCGGCAATCAGTGAAATCGAACTCAGCGAGCAGATTTCAAGCTGATTGCGGGTTGGTAGGTAACCCATTTTACAGTTCCGTGTTGAATCGGAGCAGTCTGTACACCTAATAAGTTGCATTGTGTGTTGTTAAGAGGGCCGTCGAGAGTGATCACGGGCCTTAGAACAAGGTCTTTCGGGCACCTCCATTTTTATTCAACCTGTGACATAATTTTGGAACTACGGTATTAAGGTTACCAAGGTTTAACCCCCCCCCCCCCTGCCCAAAGAAAGCTCTGTGAAATTTGAGCTTGCCCAACTGAATATTAATTTACTTTGATTTTAGTTATTCAGACACCCTCCTTTTTCTTCTTTATTATTTATTTATCGTTTGGCAATACAAGATTTCAGAGAAAGTTACAAAGAAAATCACTTTAAAATCTACTGTACATTATTTTTACTGTTTACACTATTATTACAGTCTCTGGTCTAATGAGTCTATCCATTGGACCACGTCAGGTGTCGCCAACAGGAAGTCGATCCAGTCCCCTCCATATGCCCTCAGAGGACAGTCAGTTGTAATGTGTTGGATGGCTTGATTAGGAGCACCACAATCACACTGAGACAAAAATTTTCCCCATTTGAACAAAGTTCCATTGCATACTCCGTGGTTTGTCCGAATCCTATTGAGAGTTGCCCAAGCCCTCCTAGGCAGATCGGAACCTCGAGTGGATGTTCTTGTAGGGTCCAGGAAGGATCTCGACTCAGGACAAGCATTTAGTGTCCATTCAGTAATCCACTGCATGCTGGAATCAAAATGGTTTCTTACAAGCCTCTGGGCATGACAAATGGGTGGCTTCCTGGATTTGAACCTGTTCATTTGAAGAGAGGGGATGTCTTCATGAATTGGTAGTGTAGGGCGATCCATGATCTTGTAGTACTCCCGTAGCAAGGCAACTTCTCTACGAAGGTGGGGTGGAAGAATATTGCTGAGGGCTGGAAGCCAATATGCTGGTGTAGTTCTTATACAACCAGTGATTAGTCTCATGGTGTTGTTCAACTGGGTGTCAACGAGTTTGACATGTGGGCTATTGAGCCAAACTGGGGCGCAGTATTCAGCCACAGAGAAGGCTAGACCTAAGGCAGAGCATCTTGTAGTAGTGGCAGAAGCTCCCCAAGATGTTCCACTTAGCTTTAGCAATATATTGTTGCGGCTTCTAATTTTAGCTGCTGTGCTCTGGAGGTGGTGCTTGTAAGAGAGTGTTCGGTCAAGTATTACTCCTAAGTACTTTGGGAACTTGTTATATTTCAAAATCTTCTCCTCGAATTTTACATTGAGTTGGGTATTAGCCAATATGTTGCTCAGGTGGAAACAAGATACCTCAGTTTTTGTAGCACTGGGTTGGAGCCTCCATTTGTGGAAATAACTTCCAAGTTTAGCCAAATCATCTTCAAGTACATTTTCCAAATCTTCCATATTTTGGTGTTTAGTGACCAATGCTATGTCATCAGCATAACAAAACTTTTTTGAGTTTGTTTCTGGTAGATACGATAAGTACAGATTGAAGAGGAGAGGAGCCAGTACTGAACCCTGTGGGAGGCCATTAGTTAGCTTCTTTCGTTTGCTGATTTTTGATCCCAAGACAACCTGGAAATGCCTGTTGTTAATCATATTGTCAATGAGCTGGGCCATAGATTTACAGGGAATCACATTTAGGAATTTATACAGTAGACCTTCTCTCCAAACTGTATCATATGCAGCAGTTAAATCTAAGAAGGCAACGACTGTTTTCTGGTGAAGTTGGAAACCAGCTTCTATGTGAGATGTTAGAGCGAGAACTTGATCACAGCAACTTCGGTTTTTCTGGAAACCAGCTTGCTCAATGGGGATGTCTTGGGTGATACTGGGGCTGATTCTGTTCAAAATCAGTCTTTCAAGAAGCTTATAGGTGCAGCTAAGTAGGGCTATAGGTCGATAGCTCTCAGGCAAATCTTTTGGTTCCCCAGGTTTTAAGATGGCAATTATTTTGTATTTCTTAAACTGCTTTGGGAGTATTCCTGTTCGGAGAATATCAGAGAAAAAACGAGCCAGCCATTTTTTTGCATTGTTTCCCATATGTATGAGGAACTCGGGATGGATACCATCAAAGCCAGGTGCTTTTCTAGCTTTCATGTCCTTTTTCTTCTTTGTCTGTCATTGATTGTTCTTTTACGTCACTATTTTGATCACTGTTCATTAGAATTCCATATTTGTTGTATCTGAACGTGTACAAGTACCACAAGAATAAGCCATACTCCTTTTAGAAATGTAGGAAGAAAAGAGTCAATTTTTTTATGAGATTGAATTAAAAACGATGTTCTCGACAAAGAGCTCTTGAATTTAACCAACTTATAAATTAAATGGACAACTCTGGCTGCTTTGCCATTTCCCTGAAAGAAACACGAAAAACACAATTATTTATAAAATTAATTCTTTGTTCTCTTTTTGAAGTGTTGGATACTATATACTGGCCGTATTTATATCGAACAGAGTCATATCAGTAATTTGCATATTAGATTAGACATTAGATTAAATGAAGTTGTCCACAATACATCCTTTGACCACCTCAGGTCCATCATACAATCTGGGTCCCGGGGATACAGCCCCGATTGCCCCTCTCTCTCATCGGGCCTGAGTGTAGGAAAGGGCCAAGAACCCTAATTTCACCACAAAAGAAGCGTCAATAATAATAAAAAAAAGATGTTAATAAATAAAAGAAGGTAAGGAAGTATATTGAAACCCCTAGACACTGAACTGAAATAGCCAAATAATTGTCATAATAATACAATAAGTTAGTTTAAATATATATTTTTACAATAATAACATTTTCGTAGTCGTGTGGCCTCCTGAGAGGCCAAGTGCAGGTCTTTCTGGTCGACGCCCGTGGGCGATCTGCGCGCGGGGATTAGAGAAGGAATGGATGAAGATGAATGAAACAGGGCAAGGGTGTGGAAGGAAGCGGACGTGACCTGTCAGAAGATACCTTCCCAGCATTTGCCTGGTGTTGGAAAATGGGAAACCACGGAAAGCAATTTCAAGGACGGCTGACGGTGGGGCTCGAACCCACGCGTCTACCGAGTCAGCAGAGAGCTTGGCCCCATGGCCATGGCGTTATGCCATTATTATTTGTAGGTTCTTTGACTTAATTTTTAAATTCAAATTGTTATTTATTAATTGTACTGAGCCTTAGCCAATTTTCATTTTATGAAACAAGTAGTTCCGTGAAGAACTATACAGCCTATTTTCATATATCCTACTTATGTTAATTGCCTCTAGCAACATACACAATTTCAGTTTGATTGCTATAATAGATTCGTAGATATTGAGAACCGACTAAATATTTCGGATGGTCGCCATGTTGGATTTTATATATGTAGGTCCTAGAGTTATGTACTGTTACATGCAGATTATTGTGTACGTGTAGCATTCAGACTTCAATCGCATAATTAGGACACAAGAAAAAACAAGGAGATTTAAAAATTTTCACAGCTGCCATCTTGAGGTTATGGAAACAATTGAAATAAATTAGATGCCAGTGGATTAACATTCGGATAAAGATTTACTGTACCAAGTTTCACTGCACGTGGATGGTTAAATTGCGAGAAACGTCCATGTGAATATTTATAATTCGCGTCACCGCCATGTTGGATTTGTGATCACCAGGTTATTTAAAGTCCTATAGGTGAACTTAAGTTCATAGCCCCTATGAACATTAAAAAATGCAGTTTGATTGTTAAATAGATTCGTAGATATTCAGTATCGTCCAAATATTTCGGATGGTCGCCATGTTGGATTGTTAAATGTATAGGCCATAGAGTCATGTACCATTAAAGGAAAATTATTGCGTAGGTTCATTATTCAAACTTTCACTTCGATCGCATGACTACATCACAAGAAATAAAAACTTAATTTTAAAATTCGCACTACCGCCATCTTGAGGTTATGTAAACAATTGAACTAAATTAGATACCAGTGGATTACAATGTGTATAAATATTTCCTGTACCAGGTTTCAGTGCGCTTGGAACATTAAATAGCGAGAAAGGTCTATTTAAAATGTTCAAATTCGCTTAGCCGCCATGTTCTTTTTGTAGTTAACCGGTTTTTGAAAATCTTATAGATGGACTTCCAGTAGTGCCCTTTATTTCCTTACAAAATTTTAGGGAGATACCGCTAATAGTTTCAGAGATATAGAATACCGGTGAAATATTTCGCACATCCGCCATCTTGTGATTATGTAAACAATTGAACGAAGTTAGATGTCGGTGCATTACAATGTATATAAACATATACTGTACCAAGTTTCATTGCGTTTGGTTGGTCAAATCGCGAGAAACGTCTATTTAAAAGTCGCAAATTCGCTTGGCCGCCATGTTGGTTTTGTAGTTACCATGTTTTCAAAAGTCACATAAGTGAACTTATAGTAGTCCCCTCTATCACCATAGAAAATGTCAGGGTAATATCGGTAATAGTTTCGGAGATATTGAATGCTGGTGAAATATTTCGCACAGCCGCCATGTTGGATTGGTGAGTCGTAACAAAATTTGAAGGGCACGGTCGAGGTCGCCGGGAATAGTGCTATGAACTTTCCGAGTTTCATTGAAATCGCTCCTGCCGTTTAGATTTTATTAGTGGGGGGGGTGGGACACACACACACACACACACGAATAACACACACACACACGCACACACACACGGGCAAAAGGTGATCTCATAAGCCTATTTTTTCAAAATTGAAAATAGGCTAAAAATAGTCTTATAAGATCACCTTTTGTCCGTGTGTGTGTGCGTATGTGTGTGTGTGTGTCCCGCTAATAACTTCTGAACGGATCGACGGATTTCAATGAAACTCGGTAGGGTCATAGCACCATTTTGGCCGACTTCGACCGTGCCCTTCAAAATTTATTACGTCTCACGAATCCAACATGGCGGCTGTGAGAAATATTTCACCAGCATTCAATATCTCCGAAACTATTACTGATATCACCCTGAAATTGTGTACGGTGATAAAGGGCACTACTAGAAATTCACCTATGAGACTTTCGAAAACCTGGTAACTACAAAACCAACTTGGCGGCCAAGTGAAGTTGAGACTTTCAAATAACCTTTCTCGCAATTTACCATCCAAACGCAATGAAACTTTGTACAGCAAATGTTCATACACATTGTAATGCACTGACATCTAATTCTGTTCAATTGTTTACATAACCTCAAGATGGCAGCTGTGCGAAATATTTCACCGGCATTCTATATCTCCGAAACTATTTCTGATATCATCCTAAAATTTTGTACGGTGATACTAAAAGTTCAGCTATGGGACTTCCAAAAACGAACATGGCGGCCAAGCTAAAGTGAAACATTTTAATAGACTTTCCTCGCGATTCAACCATCGGAGGGCAGTGAAATATGGTACAGTAAATGTTATTACATATTGTAATGAACTGGCATCTAATTTAGTACAATTGTTTACATAACCTCAAGATGACGGCTGTTCGAAATTTTAAAGTTAAATTTTTATTTCTTGTGTCGCAATCATATGATCGACGTCAATGTTTGAATAATGAACCTACGCAATATTTTTCCTTTAATGGTACATAACTCTATGGACTATAGGCTACATATAACAATCCAAAATGGTGACCATCCGAAATATTTAGACGGTTCTCAATATCTACGAATCTATTACAGCAATCAAACTGAAATGTTGTATGTTGATAGAGGCAATTAACATAAGTAGGATATATGAAAATAGGCTGCATAGTTCTTCACGGAACTACTTGTTGTATTAAGCTATTAGGGAATCACTGTAACTAATAATCACATGTAGGCTATCAGGTGATGGTTGCAATAAACAATATTCTCACCGCGATCTCTGACTATCTGAAATTCGGAAGAGAGGGTACTCTAAATTCTATTAAGCAAGAAGAACGCTGACAGCTGTTATCAACTTGTAAGGTGAGGTGTGTAGAAGACGTGAGTGTGGTAATTGTAGCCTACACACAGACGACGACGAGCACATTGCTCAGTTTCTGCAACAGTTTGTGTGGGAAACTGCACTTAAAGATCTGAAGGCAGGTACTAAACTGTGGATCATTTAGCCTAAGTACGGTAATGTGAAGGTTTTGACGCCATATTGAATTGGGAATGTATTACTTTGCTTCAGATGAGTATAACAGACACCATCGAAATATTTTTATTTATTTAGCGTATGGCATTTAGTGCCGGTAGTGTCCGAGGACATGTTCGGCTCACCAGAGGCTGTAGCTGCTTCAAGCGATCACCCATAGGGTGAGCTACAAGTTCCGTTCAATTTCAGGCAGTTCCAACTTTCCACCACCAGATGTTACTGACACCTAGTGATGAACGTTGGTACTTTGATAGAGCGTTACAACGAAATCTAACCTAGAAATTTAGCTACACACAAGTTTAGTTAGTGAAAGGATCTTTTACATGCCATAAATCTATGACCGCCGGCTTTTCTTCCCCTCCGAAGGAAGGCATACTGAAGGATTTTAACGCTCTCAAAAAATCCGACGACTTCGGCCGGGTTTGAACCCGCGATCTTGAGCACAGCTGTTCAGCATGCTACTAACTACACCACCGAAGCAGCTACCAACGCAATTAAGAAGTATCAGTGTTTTTGTTGTACCGGTACAGTAATTGCAATATTTTCGGAAACCGACACTACGAATTAGGCTATGTAGTCTCACGTCGCCAAGAAAAAAGCGATAAAGTAGTGTGGATTTTCACCAGTCGATAAGGAATATTTTCTTGCACAACATAGAGGTAAACATTAAAAAAAATACAGATTTCTAGTTATACCACTGTCGCAGACATTTAGCGACATGGTCTGACGCAGTGTCCTTCCGGGGTGAGCCTTGTTACTCACTGGCAGTACTATCCCGTGTGCGTACTGAAGTGAATTTGGTTAGTTTGTTTTTCACAGAATAGAATATCCTCCAGGTAACAGCAAAAAGTGCTTACACAATAGTCTAATGGTTCTCGTGTTACTAGCACGAACATGCATACATATACAGTAGAAAAAGATTAGATATAGCCTAACCTGTCTTAGTGGAAACGCGGCATTTTCCCACGAGATGGCTTTGGCAAATGTTAGCGTTCTTCTTGTATGATACAGGCCATATGAGCCGATGTGAACATGTGAGCAACTACCGAAGTGAACGTTCTTTCCCTCTTAATAACGCTGCAGCACATGGACTCGCCCGCACACGAAACTCATTGCGTGCGAATGTGCCATCAGGTAATTTTCGTCGAGAAGTTGTCACTGATATGAACGACTGAAGGCTGAGAATGTTGAAGCTCACCCACACTTTGGCCATGTAATACCTCAGCCTAGGCTAAAATCAAGAAAACGTTTCCTTCGAACAGCAAAACCTTTGAAAGTCCATCCAGACAAGGCAAGAATTCTTCGATGAAAATCGGTACAACAATATTGGATGGGGTGCTTCGAGGTCCCTTAACCGCTTAAGAACTGGGGTCGGTAGGGCGAAGTCCTCTCTTCAACTATGGGGTTTCACAGGGGATAGCAAGTGTGAGAGTGCAGAACAAACGGAGGAACACCTGTGTCAGTGCCCTTTTTGTCCATTTACCTGCTCAACGCAGGACCTTATGCTTGCAAACGATAGTGCCATAGGTAAAAGTAATTGGTATTCTGCCTGAAAGCAGGTCTGAGCCTGCGAAGAGGCTACCCCAGCCGGTGTTTACGTATGGTAGGGTGGCTAGGGCCTTTCCGCTCCTCCTTATGTGAGCCAACAGCGCGCAGTACCTAGAACCGGCATAACATCCAAGTTTCGACCATGCCCAATGCTGCTTGTGGGGAGACTGTATTCCCTATACCAACAATGTTAATTTACCAACTTTGAGATACACTTTTCTCAGAGACTATCTATTCTATATGTATGAAACTTTATACACGTTTTAATGGTTTCTTTTGTGTCTTGTGACATTTTGTTAAAAGTCTCAAATTGAAAAAATAAAATAAAATAAATGTAATGCATTTTTGAAAATTGTGTAAAAATATTTAATTTTTTGCTTATAAAACACTGTATAAACAAATTTCTATTAGACGTGGGACCTTGAATAAGTGTCATAATGTGTATTTATATTGGTCAAATAAGCAGTGAAAATTTCATATATGTATGTTGGATAGTTTCCGAGAAAAGTGTATTATTATTATTATTTTTATTGATTTAAGCCCACCACGGAGCGCTAATGACTAGTTCTTCGATGCTCTTTTCCGTTCCCAATATCTCTTGAGCCCTGCTGATAATTTCTCCTTTCTCTCCAGCGAAAGGGGCTTCCGACATTTAGGGACTCTAGGTGGTGGGGTCCAAGATTCTACCATAGCACGAAATTTAGAACGATCTTCTACATCAAGGTCAGCAATTCCAGCCGAATAAAAGTCCTTTTGTACTTCATTAAGCCACAGGCTTCCAGTCTTGTAGCTTTTAACCAAGGAGAAGATCTTCTTGGTAAGCCTGTTGCTGTTCATTCGTTGTAGGTGCCCGTAGAACTTTAGCCTCCTACGTCGCATACTGGTATTGGCTGATTCTAACTGTCGATACAGGTCAGAATTAGATTTCAAACGGTAGATTCCATCTGGGAGCAATCTCGGGCCATGGATTTTCCTGAGGATACGTCTTTCGGCTTTCTCCAGGTCATCCATGGTGCCTTTTCTGTTCATCAAGAGGGTCTCTGCGGCATACAGAAACTGTGGTCTGACAGCAGTTCTGTAGTGACAGATCTTAGCATTCCTCGAAATGCATTTCTTGTTGTACAAATTGTGGGAGAGTTGGTATGCTGCGTTGAGTTTGGTACGCCTTGCTAAGATGGGAGAAAAGTGTACCTTTATGAAAAAATATATATATATATTTTGAGATAATTGGTGTTAAAGTTAAGACATGATTCTCGAATGCCATCAAAACATTCCTGGTCCGTAATCACGATCATTATCGTTCTCTGCATCCTCCGTGACCCTTTCAAGTTGCTTGGCATGCTGTCTGGACTGTTTCTTGGTGATTTCCAACTCTCTTTCAGCCATTTTCACACGGACCGTATCAATTTCAGAACAATATGTCACTATGTTCACGACATTAAGTTTGCCCACACTACCGTCATTGAATGATATCACTGCATCATACACACCCATCAACAATGTGTCATACCCTACACAGACTGTTCTATGCATTTTGTTACAAATCTTATTATTAGAAGGCTCAGGCAAGGCCCTTTCTTGCAGTAATACCTTCATAACACACAATGCTGTCACATACACCACAAAATTTACCCTTCATGAAACTACAAACAGCAGTTAACAGTAGCTATATATCTATTATAATGTTCCCATTCAATGATTTTTACTAGTAGAATCGTCATAATCTTCACATACACTCTCATTCACACTATTTACACTCGTGTCAGTAGAAGATAGCTTTCGTTTCGAGGCACTACAAATATTTACACTTGCAGAACATAACCTATCCCCACTCTCACCATTATCACCATGTACACTAGTTTCCGATTTTTTTACACTATCCTCTGTATTTACAGGTATAATCTTCTTTCACCCAGGACCTCCTTTGCGCTCTGCGTATTATATTGTATTTTTCTTTGACGAGGCATTCTCTACACACGAAGTCAAAATCTCACTTTTCCATAGAAGCAACAACAAACATGGAGGGAAACAAATTAATAACATAATGTGGATGCAGAGCTATAGCATACATAAAGAAAATTCCCAGCATAGGTCATAGAACTCTTATAAACGAGATATTACATGGAGAATAACTTCAGGTAAGAAATGGGGACGTAGCACCTAGTACAGAGGGTGATTTAAATTGTCATTTTAGGCCCTTAAAAATTACTTTCAGGAAAGAGACTATTTTATTCCAATAAATAAGAGTCCACGGAACTCTTCAGGATTGCACAGGATAAGAAGGTGTTAGCCATGGTCGTAGCCAACGTCCGTATCGGATAAGGTAGAAGAAGGAGAAGAAGAAGATATAAGAGTCCAAACTAACATAAAATGAAAAAATCAAAAAGAAAAAAACACGGAAATAGAAAATTGTTAACAAATCTGACTACAGTCTCCCCTTAACTGCTGAGTTCACATGGGATCCGGTGTTTCAACATGGCCAGACCGTTGGCTAGTGCCATAGGTATGGATCAATCTCTTAATGTGTATTTTGTTTTTGTAAATATTGCACCCTTGCGAGAAGCTTTTAATGAGACTCTTTTCTTCGGGGAGTGTACGGTCCATAACGCCGTTGTTAAATACACTTCCACAAGGTGCAAGGTAACATAGTCCAAATGTATGACAGAAAGAACAAAGTGAAGCCAAAACTTAAACAAAAACAAATTTAATATCAGAATAAGGAATAAACATAAAACACAACAAACAACACGAGGGAACACCCTCTTACGTTACACCCATATTTACAGTATGAAATGCAAAATAACTTATCTCGCCAGAGATGTGAAATGAAAAGACAGGTCCCGAAATCCGGCCTGTTCATCCTAAAATCATGTGTGTGTGTGATGTGACAAGCATGCGATATGGAAGAGTACTTGATACGCGATTTTTTGCCATCCTGCGACTGCCGTCCGGCTACAAATCCGCTTCTGTGATACCTTAGCGATGGGAACTAAACAATACTAAATAATATCAATACACTAAGCCGACACTCGCTAACTTTAATTATTTACGATAAACAAAGATTTCCGTTGAAATCTGGACCAACGTGCTACAGCACAACATTACTGCCTCATCACAGGACTTGTCAATAAAACACAGGAGTGAGTAACGTGACCATGAAACAACAACAACAAAGAATGACCGCATGTCATCTTACACTGAATTGCACAACAAGGTGTCAACAAGAAAATTACATTAATCAAGAAAAATTAAAATAAAACACATGCTCAGCAGCACGACAATTAAATATACAAGAAAAACATTTCATTTGGACGTCAAACATGGTAATACCGCTCAGGCGTGGCGATCTAAATCCCTGAATATCATATCGCACTTTAAATGAACAAGCAAGCTATCTGTTTAATAAGTAGGCCACGGAAAGGCCGTTCCCCCTTCCTCACACACACAGGTGTCCAGAACTACACCTCAGATCAGCGCTCAGTGTGGAACACGTTATCAAATGTCAAAATCACCCCAGCGTGAACATGTCCCGGGCCAGCACTAATTGCTTGGTCCCCAAGATCCACGATGAAATATAGCTGTCACCGCAGCTCAAATGTGTGTGTGTGTCATCAAAATCAATATCTCATCAATTCCCCTTGGAATTCAAGACCAGCATTGGATTGGTAGAGGTCCCTGCGGGCAACATTCTCCATCCTAAAAAACATTGCAGCAGGCAGAGGACTAGCCCAAAGCTATCCTCCCGCGCAGAAAGATCACACCATGTGATACACGTAACACACAGACACACACAATATCACGCGCTAGGGTTTTGGCAAATACCTGAAATAAAAGTACACAAGTATATTTTCCACACACAACGCGCGCCTGATCTGGTATCCTGACCACAGAAATAATTACTCAAAAAGCAAACATTAATGAATTAAAAGAACGGACGGTTCTTTACAAAATCATGTTGCAACAAGGCAACTCAGAATAAAGACTTGTTCATTCAAAGTCCTAACAACACAAGTTTTCTCCCCTTTGCTATTTTTAACTATACTTACGGCAGCGCCACTTGTCACCGGTGCCGCATCCATGTTTACGCCAAATCAAATATATGCGTACACGAGTACACAATTAAAATACACAAATACACTGAATCAAACTAATGGTCACGCGTCCTCACGCATTTACATAATTGAGTGTCGGTACACTACGTTAATCTAAGTCAAAAATGAAACAAGAAAAATATTACACACAAAAATTATTTACAAAAATTTGTTCCGATGCCAAAATATCTAGAATATGGATAATTCGGTATTGGTACTCATCCAAATCACTCGTCACGTCAGCGGACTCCTGCGCCATGACCCACCATGGATCTACTCAGCCATATCAAACATCTTAGTTGGTTGCAGGTACATCACTCCAACGGTCGACCCAAAGTTCATCATCTTGGTGCTGGCTTCGGCGATGAAAAAAATACAGTTCAAAATTAATAATCTTTCCTATTCCTGCTATAATTACAACAGAGCTACACAATCACTCTTTGTCCTAGGCAATTAATAAAACGTCGACACTTTCCCTAAAATAAGCACTTGGCTGAATTCACACGCAAACATATTATAAAATTTACAAATATTTACACTCGGCTCTCAACGGAGTCCACACAACTTTAAACATCTCGTTTAATATCGAAGACCAAAAGTACTTTAAAATGTTAGTAGCGCTTGGCTATACCAAAATATGAACTTGAACAAATACGTGTAGTACCTCCCAGGTACATCAAAACAAGAACAGTAGCGACGTGTAGTAGCCTCGGCTACATCGAAATTAAGAACAAACGTACGTTTAGCAGCCACGGCCAGATCAGAAATACGAACAAACGTACGTGTAGCAGCCTCGGCTACATCAGCGATAGAACGTGGTCGCTAGCACAGACAACTAATTTATACAATCTGGTCAAATGCGTAGTAGTGGGGACGTTAATATTTTTATAATTCGAAGCAGTCATCGTAGAAACTTGCGGGTGGTGTCAAACTTCATCATTTCTTTTGAACGTCAAAACGATGCCTCACGGAATCGAATCGCATCGGTGATTTATTAGATACTGCATTCGCGGGCTTTTTCCAGGGCACGCTACATTAATGCCGAGCTTGGCTTGGGTCTTCCTGATTCGTCAATCCAAACGTAAAATCGTTGAGTAAAGTAGGTCACTTCCCCCACTTGCCAGCATCCTTCTCTTTCTTTCCTCAATGCTTGACCTGGCTAACAAAGACTGGGGACGCGAGGTCAGCGATCATCGACCCCTCTTCCAGGAATATGTTTAAATATATCAGGCGCGCTCAACTGCCCTACCTTTTGCAACACACAGCTCCCAAGTTGCTTCAACTGACTGCGGCCTCAATGCAGTACATAAAATAAAATATGAACCATTATTCTATGATATAAAGAATAGGGTTCAATATGTATAGCCTATTGTATATAAATGTGCGTATTGTAAAGATAGGCTTCTGACACGATTAAAATAAAATCAGGTAATGATAGTGTTCTACTAGACTCGCTTCAATGCGCGAGCTCTCAGGGACACCACCAGGAATCCGTGGAGTAAACTGCATTTAGCTTAAGGGCATGACGGTTTTCTATTATTATTAAACGTTTGGCAAAGTACACAAAATATATAACATATTACAAACAATAACATTTTAGAAACAATCAACTGGGCACCTGATACATTTAAATCTAAATTGTCCAGCCACTTTATAGTCATTGTAGAATTATTGGAATATGTTAAAAATTACATGCATTTTATTTTTCACATATTCCAATAACTGGATTGATTTTTGTGTTGACCGACTGAAGAATACAATATTAATAAACTAGCATTTCCCGTCGCGGCTTCGCCCGCGAATATTCTAGTAGTAAAGAGAACACTTAGCAAAATCTCAATCATGAATGCTATGACTGATTTATCCTTGGTATGAATAATCAGACGTTAGGCCTATCAATTCAGCTACTGGTGCAGTGGTTAGGGGTTTGTCATTACTTCATAGGTAGCCTATATCAGAACGAAGTTAGTTTTCTGGGAATATCACAGACACTGTTAATTTAAGGGCCTTTAAATGTGGTTTTCGGAGATCCTTTACAGTCGGGCGAAAAAGACCTTTCGTACCACACTCACACGTGAAAATTGCGTGAAAAAATTCTATAGTGCCCCTTGACCCCCTTAAGCACATTATACTGTATGTATTGATGAATCTTACAGCTTAATTTGGTTCAGTGATAACCTTATAACCGTCTGGAAACTTTCACAGTAATGTAATAATTGGAACTGCATTGCGTCTTACAGAAATAGATGGACTTCTGAGATTCTGTTACCATGGTTACCGTGTTGCATTCTTTCATTATTTCATTGTTAATATACATGTTTTAAGGTCTATTCACACTATACTGTGCCCAACTCTAGGAATGGGTATTCCAAGATTCAGACACCTAGATATCAAGGGAAAGGCTACAGCCGCTTTTGAAAGTTGAGATATTTGAATATCGCGCTCCATTGCTTCTAGAAGCAATTGGAAATTTTATGCAGCTAAGAGCATGTCAAGTGACGTAGCAAGTAGTAGCAGAGGTCGAGGCTATTTATTGATTAAATAGTTAGCCATGAAGTAGAGACTTGAGACTTGGATCAGATTACTGGCACGGCCAAATGAAAGAGAATGCACTTAGTATCAAGTAAATCGGACCAGGGATACCAGAGATATGAGGATTTCCAGATTTCAGCTGATTCAGCGTGACCCTGACCGTTTTGAATAAAAGCCGGCCGGCCGAAGCAACTTCAGCTCACTTCGAAACAAGCACTTGCAAGGCAAGGTGCTGCTGCTACGCTGAGCCAAGGCACATGGTTGCCGGATCTACGCAGAAGATATTTCAAATTGTGATAGTTATAAAAGTACTGCGCGACATGTGGAACATAGTAAGTTTCCGGCAGAGAGAATCACTAAGGTGATTGACATTTTTCTACAGACACTGGTGAAATACTTTATTTCTTTATGGACATATGCTAGACTTTGTCTAGAAAGTACTTTTTCACAGTCCAGTAATAGTAATCTAATACTTGGATATTTTAGTCCAATTTAGTCAGTTTCATTATTTGTAACCTGATAACCACTTCGATCTTTCAGTATATTGAAGGCCAGTCTATCACGGTGTTGTTCATTAGCCGACGATGGGAAACTATAAGTTGCTTCGCGCATGATAGATGGTGAGAAGCCATGCCCAGGGAACGATCTTCAGAACAGCCGTTGATTGGTTTAGACTGTCAGTGTTTTCTTGTACTGAAACGATTACCGTGAGTTACGTTACAACTGACATATTTGAGAATAGATCATTTAGATCTGACCCCATTTAAGCAAACTGTTATGGCGTTAACAGAAGCCAATATTAAAATGGATCAACAGTTACTTCAAACGTCAAGAGATATTACCACTATGTCTTGTTAGACAGATTGTGGGTATATAATGGCGGCCGATACAAGGATTATACGTGCTTGTCCGATAGGGCATGTATATGGATAAATCTGGTACAGACCAGGTTCACTACGCTTCAAGACCATCAAGAAATGTAAGCCACATTTTGACTTTATATTATGCCTAGCTAATTGGAACAAACTATTTTTCTGCAGATGACCAACACATTTATTTTTCTTCGTATTTAAATCTTGCAATGATTTACGCAAGACATATTAGAGTTATTCTGAGTATTTTCAGCACTCAGAACAGTTTAGGATCGATGACCGAGCAGAACGAGCATTTATTTGAATATTTCATATTTTTGGGAAGTCACGGAAAACCGTCGATGTAACTGTAAAAGTTAAATTATTTTTTTGTTGAGGAATGGATATCTTTTCCATATTCGAAGGTTCGAACATGTGGATTCTCACATAATGAAATAATAATTAAATACATTTGAAATAATATAACTAATAATAATAATAATAATCCACTAATAATAATAATAATTTTCATAATTTTTCTAAATAATTTTTGGATCTTATATTTTCTAATAATCACATTTATTGAGAGAGAGCTTATGAAGTAGTTTAATCATTTCTAGTTTGGAACAGGTGATTTTCCGAGGGAGAGTGGTTAGCGCAAGCCCGCATTCAACCAACATTTCAGTTCTGGTTGAACAGTTGATATTTGCAATGAGCAAAGTATATTTTTCAGATAACACGGAGAGGCATGAAACAGGAAGCAAATGATATTTGTATCAAATAGGATATTTTTGTATTTATATAAAATCATGACGTAAATACACATTCGAAAGTGAAATAAAGATTTTCATAAGTATGATAAATTCACGGGTTGAACTGAATGGTAAAATAAAATAAACTTGTCAGTTTATTAATCTTCCAGTGTTGATAACAAGCAGAGGCTTGATTTATTGTATAAATTTTGGGAAGAAAATTTATGTGTGTGGAGTAGTTGAAATGCCATTCCCAGGTGCGCATGTTTAAGTCGCAGGAATGAGGTTTTTATTGAGCATCAATCAAATAGCAGGTTCGATGGCTCAGGTTTATAGGAGTATTGGAACTACACATTGCGTCGTATGAATGACCCGAAGGTTATTTCTTAGAAACCATCAGTTCTTATTTTAACCTTGTTTACGGATTCAATTTAGACTTTGATTTTGCTAGAACCCGGATTTGTCATGATAGTAGTTTATTCTTCTTCAGAGGAAGACCTTTGCCGTTGTTGTTGGAATATTATGTTCTTATGAAAATAATAGAATGGGCCACTGCCAATTAAAAATAATTCTATAACCACGAATAATTTGAAGGATGTTTTCAATCCTAGTGCCATGAACTAAATGAATTTATTATAAAGCTATAATTCTTATTTCCGCATTCTGTCGAAGAATTGCAAGTTGTGAAAGTTACTAAAATGGCCATGAATATAAATATTTTTCATAATAATGATTCCAAGTGGAAAGTCAAATTGTTGAATAGTTGAATGGTCCAACAATTTATTGATCAAGTGGATGATTCAGAAATCATATATTTTGTTAGGAACTTGAAGTTCATAATCGAGTCACTTCTCGAAACGTTAATGTCAGAAGAACAATTAATTTTGTTGTGCTTCGCACAGTCCTTCGATGCTATGCTCAAGGTCAAATACTTTTCAGATGTTATTAATATGTGTACATAATTTGTGTTGATTCAGAAATAATAATATTTTTAGACAATATATATATTTTTTGAAACTGGAAAAATAAGTGAAAGTTAAAATTCTATGAACATTTATTCTACGAGTGTTAATATTATGTAAAAATTCAAACAGTGAACTACAGTATTTCCAGTAAAGACAATTAAATTTGAACTGGATTTAATCACAAATAATGAATATAATTTTGGAACACAGTCTACAGGACTAATAATCAGACTTTTGTCTCCAAAGATAATTGTCCAATGTGTTGGGAACATTTCTGTACATTGTGTAAATAGGATGTGGGTCGCCACATGTGAATGATGCTGCTTTGAGCATTTTTTCAGTCAATTTTAACTTCAAAATAAAATGAGATAATTTTACATGATGTGTTATGCCCAGTTGAATCTCCTTCTATCCTTATTGTTGCATTGAGCCAAAAATCAGTAAAGCATTTTTTTTCATTTGATGTCGTTTTTGCGATTAGCTTTAACCCATCTAGCGCCCCGGGATATTTTGACTCTCGTGCTGACTGATTATTGGTAAAATGCATATGTGGTCGTGCGGACTCCGGTCTAAACGGGCACAATACGTTACGTAACCTTTCCATTTCCTTTCCATACCCGTTGCGTTAAAAGTTGTTGTATTCACACCATACTGTACCGTTCCTTGTCACGACGATATGTCTACGGAAGGTATGCGGACACTTATTGACAGAGTGCACTAGCAACCATTTCCATTCCGTGTTTAGAAGGCGTGTTTTTGCGTTCCCTTTGGTTTTAACCTGGGTTAGGTTTGGTTATAGTTTGCGGTAACCGCAAAATCGCCAAAACGAAACACGTTATAAGAAAAGTTAGCAATTTCAGGACTTAGTGACAGAATGTGGTCCAGAAAAAAAATAGTTCTATGTGCCATTATTATTTTAGACGAGGAGGAGCGTAGTACAAGAAAGAGGAAACGAAGAAAATGGGTTCATGTTATGTTAAAGAGCGAAATATAGAAAATCATACTGCGCTGGATGTTTTCTTACATGCTCAATCAATTTTTCGTCCATGATGCTGGAATATTGGACGCGGTTTGGCGTATGATATACTTTGGTTAATACAAAAGCTAACCAGACCGTTTTGGCGAGCTTTGATGTTAACCCGGGTATAGTCTGGTGGTGAAATTACTAACCAACCTTGTACTGTGGTTACTGAAATTTTAACCACATTAGAAGCGCCCATTCAAACATAATCTGAAACTACCATTGAAAGTACGGATATCAAATTATGCTTGAACTTGAACCACTCAGCACTCAACAAATGAAATCATATAGGCTAATATCAAATTCTTTGTGGTTTTTATAATTTTATATTTCACGATTGCAATTGAGGTTAAACACACTCGGAAAATGCAACTTAGATCGAAAAGACTTACAAAATTCAACGTAGATTGAAAATACCCACAAAATGGAGTGTAGGTGCGAAAAAAAAACGCTAAAGGGAATTTAGATACACGGGGAGCCAATTAACAAAAACAGTGCGGGATCAGGAAAGATGAGACAAGGGCCAATTAAGGCGGGAAAGTGAAATACTCCCTAGGCTTCGGATAGCCTAATACCGTCGGGGTCGGAAGAGAACAAGAGTTGACCAAGTGAGGTCGACAGGAAAGAAGACGGAGAAGAGCCGGCGCAAGTAAGTGGAAGCAATGCCGGACTCAGCTGGGGCCCCGTGGTCGCCAACCCACGTCCCACTAGATGTGAGCTCCTGGGGGAAAAAAACCAATTTGAAGATTCCCCAGTTAGGCCTCACTAATGTCGGCACTTAATTTCTCGTCACATGTCAAGGGTTGTTATTTTTCCCCCTCTCAACAGTGATTAAAGCCATGGAATGAAAATCAATCCGAGGTCCGGCCTGCGACAAAGACGTGTGGGGCCGTCCCTCCCACGCCACGGGGTCGACGACCCTTAAATTACATTCAACTATCAATTAAGTATAATGTGCCAATCACCGCCGCTCTTTATCCCAATAATTAATTACAAGTTGTGCCCCGGTTAATTACAATATGTAAATGATGAAACCAGTGCTGGCGCAGGAACAACGCAGACTTACGTTAATTAGAGATAAGGCAAGCCTGGGAGATATGACGAGCCATTTTACTGCTGTATATTTCTAGCCTTTGCCCGCGGCTTCGCATGCGTAGAATTGAAGAGGTGAATTCTAAGATACACTAACTGGAAAAGTGCATGATGTTCCCGATGAGGAGCGCGATGAAACTCTCACATATACGTATGTAGGCCTACAGTATGTATGTCTGCCCCTTATTATTCCCGTTTACTAACGGGGTCCGTGATGAGATGCGATGAAAGTCTTTGAGGCGGATTGTTTTTACGGCCGGAATCCCTTCCTGACGCCAACCTTATGAGAGGAGTTTATGAGAGATGAAATGAATGACGGTGAATGAAACTGGGCAAGGATGTGGAAGGAAGCGGCCGTGTCCTGTCAGAAGGTTCCGTATTAGCATTTGCATGAAGTTGAAAAAGGGGAACGGGAAACCATTTCAAGGACGGCCGATGGTGGGACTCGAACCCACGTCTACCAAGTCGGTGGAGCGTTTGGCCCCTAGCACTGTGTGTTAGCGAGCGTAGCTACAGCTGTCGGTAAACTCTCTCGTATATAAGTTGGGAATATATTAATTATGACGGTAATAATAATTATAATAATATTAATAATATCGTATGGCCTCGGGTGACGGGAGCAAGCTTTGTTATTTGACACCGAAAGGGTAGCTTGCACGTCGAATTTCGTTATTCCTTGAAGCACTATGAAAGTCATGGAGGTTAGATATCAAAGCTCCTTGAACACTATAGCGCTTTCTAGTAGAGATGGTTGGTTCTTAAGTTTGGGGGCTGCGACAACGCGGTCATGTAGCCCCGTGTACTTTGGGTGTGTGTAGTATCTGTCTGATAACCGGTGTTAATTGTGATGACTGTATTAGTGTGTGTTACCTGTTTTTTTAATTTAAGTACTGCAACTTAGATTTTTTCAAATAGTTCCTGCTTTTGCCGCCAAGCGCCACCGTCAACGACTACTAGGCCAAGTTCAGAACTTAGCTACTAGACGCCACCTCAGTCGGCTCTTGGCAACGAACGTAGAAACCTAAGAGCGTTGTTTACATTCTTAACCTATCCAATTTAGCTTCACACAGGTGCAATTAGTGGAAGATTCTTTAACATGCCATAAATCTATGACATGGGACCGCCGGCTTTACTTCCCCTCCGAGGGAAGGCATACTGAGGGAATTTTAACGCTCTTAAAAAATCCGACGGCTTCGGCCGGGTTTTTTCTAGTAGAGAAATGAGGAACTTTGTGTTGGCGGTAACCCCCGAGATTAATTTTGCCATTATGAACACGGCCTACTGAATTAAAATGGGTTCTTTGACATGCCAACATTGTATGACATGGTGTCGTAATTTTTGCCACCTTTCAAAAATCACTTACCACGGCCAGGAGCGAACCTGTAAGCTTGGGGTTCGTAGACCGACACGTTGACCACTCACCCACTGTGGCAAGCTATTATGATGGTTAATCGAAATTTAAAGCTTTCCAGTCGGTCAACACAATTGTATTCAATTACAATGGATGGTTTCCTAATCCTGAAAATAATATACCTGAGATTAATAAATACACTTGGATGACCAGCTTCGATCGTCAAGTAATCATCATCAGATCCTTTACACTTAAGCTATTAAATCTCTGTCTACAAGTATGGGTACAGTGCAGGCAGTGGGAGGGGGTAGGAGCACGGGAATGGACCACACATCACTCAAACAGCTAAGTGCACAATCCACTCTAACCTGCCTATTTAATAACAACCACATACTCACACTAAGCAAACAAACTTGAAGGTCAATCACCACTATCACTTTTATATTCGACTGCCGAGTACTGCTCTGCTGTATGGTAGAATAGCTCCCACACTCGACTGGTAGATGTCTAGCTACGCCACTCAATGAGAGTTATATCTGGTACATCACACCCCACTCCTGTCCAGTGGTTACCGGTTCTGAGCAACATTGAACCTCCTTACATCAGACGGAAGAGATCCCTTGCTAGATTATGGTCGAGGATTCTGATGATCCATCAGAACACAGACGAAAATGCCGGAACGAGACTGAAGTCTCGGAAACCTGCTTGGAGGACAGCCAAGGAATTAGCTGCCATGCCTTTCAGACCTAAGGAGGCATGGAAACAAGAATGGTCTCAATCACACTCGTCTGGCATTTCTATCAGGGATCCAACAATAAAACTGGCTGGGTTCAATCTCCCCCGCTCCACCTGGATCAAACTTAACAGGATATGCTGTGGTGTTGGAAGAAGTGCTTCCCTTCTCCACTAGTGGGGTTGGCTGATGTCTCCTGCTTGTGGCTGTGGTTCTGAAGTGCAAACCATCATGCACATTGTCAAGGGCTGTCCTCTGAGAGCATTCTCTGGATCATTCGAAGACCTCCATCGTTTAACCACTGATGCACTCACTTGGTTGGAGAGGCTGGACATACGTCTGTGAGAGGCTACCACATTGCCGAAGCCTTTTTTCACATTTTTTTGGTTTTTCTTATACATATTTATATATTGTGTGACCCGATTGTCAATTGTAACATCATACGCTAATAATAATCTTTATGAATACGGTAGTAGTCACGGATATTGAGATCAGGAGTTGGCGATCCCCAGGGGGATTCCTGATCTGGGTCCGGTGATTAACCTTTTTTCATTGCCTTTGGGGCAGACTCTCTAACTCTTTTCGCTATCGTATCATGACTCTCCTTTCTTTCAAGTCCCTTAATTCTCATTCTTCAGGGTTGAGAGCATTACCTTTCCTCCTATTCTTTATTCACCATATCGGGAATAGTTTCGGAGATATTGAATGCTGGTGAAATATTTCGCACAGCCGCCATGTTGGATTGGTGATATGTAACAAAATTTGAAGGGCACGGTCGGGGTCGCCTGGAATAGTGCTATGATCTTACCGGGTTTCATTGAAATCGCTCTAGCCGCTTAGACGTTATTAGGGGGACACACACACACACACCTCTCTCTCACACACACACGCGCTCACACACAGACACACGGACAAAAGGTGATCACATAAACCTTATTTTTTCAAAATTGATAATAGGCTAAAAACGAATGGGAAATATGAAAAAAAAAAAGGTCTTGAGCGAAGCGCTCAACGGGTTAAAGCCCACCAGAGGCTCACAGCTGAGTTCGGCATTGCTTCCACTTACTTGTGCCGGACTCCTGTCTGTTTTCTTTCCTGTTGACCTCCCGTGGTCAACTCTAGTTCTCTTCCGACCCCGATCGTATTAGGGTATACGACGCCTAGGGAATGTTTCGTTTCCCGCCTTGTCTCATCTTTACTGATGCCAGACGTCTCCTGGTATCTCCTGCCTTCTGCACTAGGCCCTCAAGGAGGCAGGGTTGAATACTTCCCACACTCGACTGGTCGATGTCCAGCTACGCCACTCAATGAGAGTTATATCTGGTACATCACACCCCACTCCTGTCCAGTGGTTACCGGTTCTGAGCAACATTGAACCTCCTTACATCAGACGGAAGAGATCCCTTGCTAGAGTATGGTCGAGGATTCTGATGAACAGCTCTCTTCCCATCCATCAGGACACAGACGGAAATGCCGTAACGAGACTGAAGTCTCGGAAACCTGCTTGTAGGACAGCCAAGGAATTAGCTGCCATGCCTTTCAGACCTAAGGAGGCATGGAAACAAGAATGGTCTCAATCATACTCGTCTGGCATTCCTATCAGAGAGCCAACAATAAAACTGGCTGGGTTCAATCTCCCCCGCTCCACCTGGATCAAACTTAACAGGATATGCTGTGGTGTTGGAAGAAGTGCTTTCCTTCTCCACCAGTGGGGTTGGCTGATGTCTCCTGCTTGTGATTGTGGTTCTGAAGTGCAAACCATCATGCACATTGTGAAGGACTGTTTTTTGCTAGCATTCTCTGGATTATTCGCAGACCTCCATCGTTTAACCCCTGACGCAATCACTTGGTTGGAGAGATTGGACATACGTCTGTGAGAGGCTACCACATTGCCGAAGCCTTTTTCACATTTCTTTGTTTTCTTATACCAGGTGGCCCGTTTGCCCCGTGCAATATAGTTTTAGGTGTCCCGCATACATTAATGCCGTATGGGATGTCTGTTAAGTGATTTCAACAGGGGTCACACAGATCGCAGGCCGATTACGTCAGAATAGGAAGGAACAACAACCTGACGGCCGCTAGCTGCATGTTCCTCAGCGCTACCCGTCTAATGCACCCCATTGCCTTCTGGAGCCTCGCATTTGAGAGCGTAATATACTCATTTGTGGTACAACAAAATGACAGTTGCTGGCAACATATTGACGATGGCTGGTGAATTCAGCATCGATGAGTACACGGACATTACACTAATCTTTGGAGAAGCTGGTCGTAAAGCAGTTGAAGCTCGTGGACGGTAAGCACTGGTGTTTCCAGATAGACGTCCGCCGTCTACGCTAGCCAGCGAGGCCTCATACCGCTATGGGGCGCATTAGACGGGAGTACTGAGGGACATGCAGCAGGTGGCCGTCTGGTTGTTATATCTTGGCAATCTGACGCAACCGGCTTGCATGTTAGGTTACCCCTTAGCAATTCAGTTATTAGACCTCCCGTTCATCACCCGTACATGCGGGACACTTATTAGTAGATTGCACGGCGCAAATGGGCCACCTGGTATATATATATTTATCTATTTTGTGACCCGATTGTCAATTGTAACATCATACGCTAATAATAATACCACTATCAGTATCTCAACAAAAACCACACATCCAGACTAGTTGTGCTAATTTAATTATACTGCAACTAAATAAATGTATATCTTGTAAATATCATAACCCATTCACCTTGTTCTTACGTTGCTCCTGATACCAAACTGGTCTTTACCCAACTCGGTTTCAATCCGTTGTTCCATCGGCTTGTAAATTATTTATTCTTGTCAGTATTTTTGAAGCATGAGAGATCAAGTTGACTGTACGATAATTTTCACATCTCTCAGCTCCTGCTTTCTTATGTGTAGGAATTATAACATTCTTCTTGAAAATCAGAGGATACCTCCCTTTTTAGCCTATTTTCAATTTTGAAAAAATAGGCTTATGAGATCACCTTTTGTCCGTGTGTGTGTGCGTGTGTGTGTGTGTGTGTGTGTGTGTGCGTGTGTGTGTGATTCGTGTGTGTGTCCCCCCCTAATAAAATCGAAACGGCTGGAGCGATTTCAATGAAACTCGGGAAGTTCATAGCACTATTCCCGGTGACCTCGACCGTGCCCTTCAAATTTTGTTACGTCTCTCCAATCCAACATGGCGGCTGTGCGAAATACTTCACTAGCATTCAATATCTCCGAAACTATTATCGATATCGCCCTGAAATTGTGTACGGTGATAAAGGGCACTACTAGAAGTTCACCTATGAGACTTTCAAAAACCTGGTGACTACAAAACCAACATGGCGGCCAAGCGAAGTTGAGACATTTAAATAGACTTTTCTCGCGATTTAACTATCTAAATGTAATGAAACTTGGTACAGCAAATGTTTATACATATTGTAATGCACTGGAGTCTAATTTAGTTCAATTGTTTACATAACCTCAAAATGGCGGCTGTGCGAAATATTTCACTGACATTCTATATCTCCGAAACTATTACAGATATCACCCTGCAATTTTGTACGGTGATAAAGGGTACTGATACAGGTATACCGATGTATATTTCATAAACCTGTAAAGTACGAAACGAACATGGCGACCAAGCGAATTTAAAATATTTTAATATACTTTTCTCGTGATTTAACTCTCTGAGCGCAGTGAAATGTGGTACAGTAATTGATTTTGCAGATTGTAATGCACTGCCATCTAATTTAATTCAATTGTTTACATAACCTCAAGATGGCGGCTGTGCGAAATTTTAAAATTAAGTTTTAATTTCTTGTGTCGTAATCATGCGATCGAAGTGAAAGTTTGAATAATGAACCTAGGCAATAATTGTCCTTGAATGGTACATAACTCTATGGCCTATACACATATCACTCCTAAATGGTGAGCTCCCGAAATATTTAGACGGTTCTCAATATCTATGAATCTTTTACAGCAACCAAACTGAAGTTTTTTATGTTCATAGAGACTATGAACATATGTTCACCTATAGGACTTTCAGGAACCTGGTGAGCACAAATCCAACATGGCGGCGACGCGAAGTATAAATATTTAAATGGACGTTTCTCGCGAATTAACTATCCGAGTGCCGTGAAACGTTGCACGTTAAATGCTTATACAAATGTTGATCCACTGGCATCTAATTTATTTCAATGGTTTGCATTATCACAAGATGGCTGCTGTGCGTAATTTTAAAATCTCGTTTTTACTTCTTGTTGTCTAATCATGCGATTGAAGTTTGAATACCACACGTACACAATAATCTTAATGTAATAGTACAAAAATAAAAAACCAACCTGGCGACCATCTGAAATATTTAGACGGTTCTCAATATCTACTAATCTGTTACAGCAATTAAACTGAAATTTTGTATGTTGATTGTGGCAGTTAACATAAGTAGGATATATGAAAATAGGCTGTATAGTTCTTCACGGAACTACTTGTTTTAAATAAAATCGCATATACCCTGAAGTAGCAAGTAGCAATTCCAGCCGGTATATAATCTATTTTGTTCTGTTCTCTAGCTCTGTTTCCTGTAGAGTTTGAGTCAGAGAAACGGTAATGTCGATAATGATAGCTTATTTGTCAGTTTCTACATGGGGACCATCAACCGTTCTATCAGTCATCGTAGAGTATTTACTATTAGTTAAGCCTATTATTTTGTCCTTTTGTATTGAATTTCTAAATGATCGCATATCTTCTTGGAAATAAAACATTCTTTCTGGAAGATATCAAATCGCTCTTCAAGCTACCCAACACGGCTGCCTTGGACGCGGTCTTGGAAGAAAGGAAAACTAAAGCACGTCAAATTCCTAGGGAATTTTTCGAAATTGAAAAGTCACGAATGGAAAGGACCAAATTTCAAGTTACACCACGTCTTCACGCGTTACGCTGCACATGGTTTTCATAGTAAAATATGTACAAATCCGAAATTTCACAAACCGACAGAAAAGTGCATATGTCGCCTATGTGGGGAGCTATGCTTCCTGTATCATCTTGGAGACTGTGCTGAAAGATCACAACCGATCAGCACATTTGCTAAAGACTGATACAAATCAGTATTATCTCATTCATATTAATTTTCTTTATTTGTACACATTGTGTTTAATTAATAAAAATAATGTTACGGCTGTGAGTTTGTTTCATCGCTCGCAGCATGAGTCACAACTGCCCCCGGGCTGGGCTTTGCTCTGCCTCAGTGTATTGCGTGCGCCTTATGCAACAGGACTACTAGGACAAAGGGATGGTCCAGAATATTCGTGACCCAGCCAGTGATGGAAACCTCGAGAAGCCGTGAACCCTGGATGGATCTAGAAGCATTTATTGAGTCACCGGCCTGCTATATAAGAGCGACCTGTCCAGCGGTGTGTGTGTTTTTCGAGCTAGTGCGAGCGTTTACCTTGAGGGACAGTTGTTGGTGACGTGACTTGCGAAACCCTAGTGAAGCTGATTCTCTTGACAGTGAAGGAGTGTGAATCATACGGAGAGACTGTGTATTGAAGAGTGTGTGCTTACCTAGTGCGACAGAGGTCATTGTGGTGAATTTCAGAACAGTGAGTGACAGACTTAGTGCAGCTGTTTCCAGCCAGTGCACGGGACCACTTCATTAGCGAGAGGATTAAATGCAAGGCCGAGTGAAAGGGTGAGTCGGGCTCCATACAGGAGGGAGCTTCTGTAAGACAGTTAATTGTTTCTATCTGCTTATTGTACGGTGTATATTTCTGACCTGCAAGCAATAAAGCTAACTTCTCTTTAAAGGAACAATTGTGTTTGTGCTTTCACCTGCCGTAATCCAGTTAACGGAACTTGCCACTGGGGGGTGGCACGTAACAATAATAATAAATGATTAGGGAGTTCACGTTTACGGAATTCCATGTGAGTTTTGCCCAGAGAATTGTATCTCTATTTCGAGTAATTTGGTTATTTTGTCATGAAATGTTATTGCATCAGGTCTGTCGGTATTGTGACCGAAATCCACCATGTTGCTCTGCTCCGATTGGGGATAATTTAATTGTCGAGATTCGCAAAGCAACCTTGAAAGTATTTGATGAATGCAATATATTGAAATGTATTCCAGCATGCATTTGTAACAGACCCAGAGCTATGAAACATTAATCCAGCTGATATAAAAGGAACTATCATATGGCCTTGAGTTAATAATTATCGCAAGCGAGAGTCGAACATCTTCAAGGGAAGGCACTCCCAATGTCTTAGACCGGCCGTGACGCAACACTTGAGGGTTGATAGTTTCCCCACGCACTGCTTTGAATGCACAGGTGACCATGCGGTGTGTGCTCTGGCAGTACTAGAGGCCAGGCATTCGAGTGTATTCTCTCGCTGGTTAGACACATGTGTGCGCGAAGGCGATGTTTTTATTGCATTCGGATAGCGTGTGTTTGCACTATATAACTAAGCATCACAATTTGCTAGTAATATGCAGGTACTTGAAATAATTTCATTACCAGTTACAAGTAAAGTAAAATCAGTGTTATTCTACAAGTGGCTGAAATACTGTAGGTAATAAATAAACTATTATTCTGTGGACACATTCACAGCACCATATCGGAATGGAAATTTTCACCGTGGAACGCAGGCCAGTAGACATAGATATGTAACTTGTTACGGCTCGCAACACATGGCAGACTTTGTCGCATTATAACACCAGGCACACAGATAGACAATGTCTATACTATTATTGTACCACATTCAAAAGAATAAGGTCAACATTTAATTCAATTGCTAGCAAGTGCATTCATGAATAATGAACAGCATTGCAATTACATCACTTATTCCATTTTTATAAAATACTAGGAACAGTTCTTGAACAGTGGCGTACACCTAATTATACTTAGGGGGTGTATGAAGTCATCCACTATGCTCCTTGCAATAAAGAACGGCATCATGGAAACACTGATGCAGAGTTTCTTACAATTCAAGATGATAACTTAAGCTATTAACAGGGAGACTTAATGGCAGGGATGAGTCCGAGATCTGAGGGACTGAATTCACGATAGATCAGGCGTCACGACGATGGAGACATTACAAGAGTACCTTAAGCGTCGATCCTGCAAAATTAAGAATAGGACCAAGATTAACCCGCCGTGGGAGGACACATGGGCGACACATTCACCGTCAACCAGGGCACGCATTCAGGCCATTTCCGTCTGAAATTATATGTCAAGCCATTACCATGAAATAAATATGTCATTTCTTCCAGGTGAATGAAATGTTTCGAATGAATTTCCAAACTAAAGAGCAAATAATTTATGGATATTAAGAGTAATTTCACACACATATATTGCGATATTTAATAATTTGTTTTATGGTTGAATTCCAATATTTAATTAACTTATTCTAAACTTAGTTTCGTTCTTCCTCATGGAGGATTTTACCATGAAGGCGATTGCAAGCGGAACAGTAAACTTTTTGCAGAGCTATTTTTTGAAGCTTGATAATTAATTTATGGCACAGTAATTATCATCTGGATTCAATTCATGATCTGTGATCCTAAACCCTACTGTAATTAATTCAGATTGTATAAGAATACGAAGCCTATAATGATCGTTAATATTAAGAGATTCTGACCAGTCTTATGATTGCCGTTTAACAACATTTATAATGGTTTAAGGATTACTTGACTTTATGTCAAAAGGAATTTGGAAATGCACTTTTAATAAAATCACAATTTATAAGCGAGTTGAAGACACATTGTAGTGGTCTAATTGTGGCAACTGTTGGAAATGAGATATTCCATTCCAACGTATTAATCGATTAATAATTCATGAATTTCTTCGATGATATAAATGCTTGTGATTATATCAGAATGTATAGGGGTCTATGTAGTCCTAGGTCAAATGGTATTAGTATGTGCTTTATATTAGTAATTATATTTAATATTTCCAATTGTGGGACATAGTGCAATGGCAGTTATATTTCCTGTCAATTTAATCGTCATTTTGTGCACTGTTGTCAGAGTTAAATGAGCTGGTCGATTTAGAATTCATAAATTATGCAGACCACAGGGAATAATACAGTATTCTAAATTTTTTCTAAATGCAACTGTTACCTAATCACAATCTGAATAATTTAATTAATCCCATAAGGATATGTTGAATCCAATCACTTATTTGAGAATGACTTGAGTGATTAGAATTCGATTGAAAACCAATTTTTGAGTGGCTACGATAGATCAATGCTACTTTGAGCTGAGATGTTTTCCATAAGGAAACTTGAAATTATTGTGGTAATATAATGATAATAATAATTTATTTCCTATAATTAATTAACGGTCATTAATGTCAACCTAATGTATGAAAATATCAGGGATGTGTATAATTTGTGTGAATTATTAATTTAGTTTGTTTAAAGGGAGGGGAAAAATGTTTAGTTATATTTTTTCCTACAAAGCTGAAACTGGTAGTGAAGTGTTTTTTTAATATTCAGCTAAACATTGAACTCTCGAACTCCGATGATTTTTTGTGAGAACTTCCCATTTAAGTGAAATAGGGCAGCTCAACGGCACAGGTGGACATTATGGATACTTGTATCCCAACCTAATGAGTTTCCTTGAGTGATAGGAGTGTAATTCTCTTTCTTTTGTCCGTCTGCTCTGAAATAAATTTAAAATCTTGATTTTAAACATTTCAAATTATTTCTGTAGTTTTGAACTTCTCCCGAATCAGTGATACTTTTTAGCCTATTTTCAATTTAAAAAAAAATAGCCTTATGAGATCACCTTTTGTCCGTGTGTGTGTGTGTGTGTGTGTGTGTGTGTGTGAGGAGTGTGTGTGTATGTCTCCCCCTAATAAATTCTAAACAGCTGGAGAGATTTCAATGAAACTCAGCAAGTTCATAGCACTATTCCGGACGACCCCGACCGTGCCCTTCAAATTTTGCTACATCTCACCAATCAAACATGGCGGCAGTGCGAAATATTTCACCAGTATTCAATATCTCCGAAACTATTCACGATATCAGCCTGGAATTTTTACGGTGATAAAGGGTACTACTAAAAGTTCACCTATGTGACTTTTGAAAAACTGGTGTCTACAAAACCAACATGGCAGCCTAGCGAAGTTGCGACTTTTAAATAGACGTTTCTCGCGATTTAACCAACCAATCGCTATAAAACTTGGTACAGTATATGTGCATACACATTGTAATGCACCAACGTCTAACTTAGTTCAATTGTTTACATAACCACAAGATGGCGGATGAGCGAAATATTTCACCGGCATTCTATATCACTGAAACTATTAGTGGTATCACCCTGAAATTTTGTACGATGATAAAGGGCACTACTGAAAGTTCATCTGTAAGATTTTCAAAAACCGGTTAACTACAAAACGAATATGGCGGCCAAGCGAATTTGGAAAGTTTAAATAGACCTTTCTCGCGATTTAATGTTCCAACCGCAATGAAATCTGGTACAGGAAATATTTATACACATTGTAATACACTAGTATCTAATTTAGTTCAATTGTTTACAAAACCTCAAGATGGCGGCTTTGCGAATTTTAAAATTAAGTTTTTATTCCTTGTGTCGTAATCATGCGATCGAAGTGAAAGTTTGAATATTGAACCTACGCAATAATTTTCCTTTAATGGTACATGACTCTATGGCCTATACATTTAACAATCCAACATGGCAACCATCCGAAATAATTAGACGGCTCTGAATATCTACGAATCTATTATAGCAATCAAACTGATTTTCTATGTTCATAGGGGCTATGAACTTAAGTTCACCTATAGGAGTTTAAATAACCTGGTGATCACAAATCCAACTTGGCGGCGACGCGAATTATGAATATTCACATGGACGTTTCTCGCAATTTAACAATCCGAGTGCAATGAAACTTGGTACAGTTAATCCTTATACGAATGTTAATCCACTGGCATCTAATTTATTTCAATTGTTTCCATAACCACAAGATGACAGCTGTGCGAAATTTTGAAATCTCCTTGTTACTTCTTGTGTCCTAATCATGCGATTGAAGTTTGAATGCTATACGTACACAATAATCTTCATGTAACAGTACATAACTCTAGGACCTGCATATGTAAAATCCAACATGGCGACCATCCGAAATATTTAGTCGGTTCTCAATATCTACGAATCTATTACAGCAATCAAACTGAAATTTTGTATGTAGATAGAGGCAATTGACATAAGTAGGATATATGAAAATAGGCTATATAGTTCTTCACGGAACTACTTGTTTTTTATTGGACAAATAATTCCAGGACTTAATTTTATTTTATCGCCTGTGTCCCTTCTTCGGTTTTTCGTTGAAATCGCCGGGCCAACGTGACGTCGTGGAAACGGGCACAGTATCGTGCGAGTTGCCTCGCTGGCAGAGATAAGGTTACCTTGAGGGACATATTAATTATTCTTAACTGGATTTGTTATCTACTGCCGCCATACGGACTAGGAGCGGGACACGCTATTGTCAAGTCTAAATGTTTACTTTCCTGCTTTATGGCCATTCAGCTCCATTCCCAGGTGTATGGGAGACTTTGCTAATTCCGAAGAGCTTGAAATATACCTATTGTTGCAGAGATATCCCATCGCAAGAGACGAGTTCATTTCACCAGTTGTGTTAGGTCAACTATTTAATTTCCCTTGTCTATGATTTTCGAAACGATAAATGCTGCCACCTAGTCATTGGCGGATCCAGGCCTTGCGGGGCCCTGGGTGATATGATAAGGAGGGGCCCACAACAATAGGAAACAAGATGTTCAGTAAAGAACATATAGCCTACTTTCTCCTAAATGTATGAGTATAGTTATAACTCGTTGTTATTATCAAAGAGTATAATAGAACTATTCTTTGTTGAAGACCTTAGAAACGATTTACCTCTACCAAACGCCACAACCTAGATAAAAACTGCTACCATCATTGAAGAAAGAAAGATAAGAAGTATATCAAGAATGTTATGGATCTGGAGACATAATCGACCGGACTGGCTGCGTGGCTCAGCGGTAACGTTCTCGCTTGCTGGGCCCTAGGTTGCAGGTTCGTATCCTGGCGCAGTCAGCTGGCATTTGAGGGTGCACAAATGCGAGGGAGCCGTGTCAGTACATTTACTGGCACGTTAAAGATCCCCTTCGGGCCAAAATTCCGGCACCCCGGTGTCTCTAAAAGCAGCAGTAGTTAAAAGGGATGTAAAACCAATAACATTATTATTATTATTATTATTATTATTATTATTATTATTACATATACGACCTGCCGTGGGCAACATCCAACTTTGAGTTGAGGCATGTCTTTACACGTCTGGTTGTGCATGGCTTTCACAACCCTAATTGAATTAACAAATCTTTCCATGACCCTACAGAGACGTGTGTATACAAACTATGTGGATATTTTCGATTCCTATTTGCCTGAAATAAAAGTAGTAATTAATAACCTGAACTAACATCAACGGCTTGAATTCAGTTACTATGTGAAATCGTTTTGTTCTTTACTTCAAATAACATTTTCAAGTAACGCAAAATAGGCTGTTACAAACCCTTTAAAATAAAAAGTAAAAATGTATCGTAGTATCATCTTGTCATTCTTCAAATTCGATGCGCATAGAATGCCAATGGTATAGTAATCAATGGAGCCCCACGTAGACTAGTCGTGACATCTAGTGATGAAATATCGAACAATATAATCCTAACAGAGCGAGTGCATTCTAGCGGCCAGAAGAAGAAACTTTTCAATAAAATCTGGATGTTAATAAGTAGGTCGGCGTGCAGTTACCTTTTTGGCAGCTAGATGTCTCGAGTAAATCTGCTGGCGAATTATGTTTTAATTAAATATATATTTTACACCATAATATGCACAATATAACGCTTAATTTTAAAACGTCTGAGTCATTACAAAACAATAAACATATAACATTTCAAGCAAAAAACCTAGCTCTGACCGGGTTTGAACCATAGGCATTTGACCGATAGGCTAACGCTCTACCACTGAGCTAATTGTGTCAACGAATATCGTTCTATATAAAATGACTTACATAGAACTTGTTAGCAAATAATGATTTATACTAAACGATTTCATCACTGGAGTATATTATTTATATATAAAGCATTTCATACAAAGTTTATTTATTTTGTATCAGTACGCTATATTGCATGCAATACTCAAATTAGTGAAATATAAGTCAGGCACAAGATATCCGCTGCCATCTTGTCTTATTACTGAATCGGCTCAGCTTTTTAAAATCACGTCTGCACTATAGTATTACAAAATAAACTTTTAATTTCGAACGTGCCTCTTCCTTTAGAACAGTTAAAACGATTCTCGGCTCGATAATCGGAACTGGTGGGTCCCATGATATGGATTATAAAGTTTGCATAATTCGCACGGCCGCCATCCTGAAATGGTATGGCGGACGACCTTGTAGTTTGGTCACAAGACGCATCCTATACGAAGGTATGTTGTTACCAAATTTGGTAGAGATCGGATGATTTGGTTAGTCGTTATTTGATTTTACGTTTTGAACGTTTGAGTGGCCGCCATTCAGTTTTAGTAAAGATGGCGGCGATATAAAACATGACACTGAGGTGCCCTTTGCTTGTTCTACCTCTGTACCAAATTTCGTTCAATTCGGTTTCACCGTGTTCGAATTGATAGGGGGGGGACAGACATTCAGAGTACACACACTCACACACAGACACACACACACAGACTCACACACACACATACACACACACACACAGACTCACACACACACATACACACACACACACAGACAGACACAATTTTTTCGCCCTGTGTTGATCTCATAAGTCTACTTTCATTTTTTGCAAAAATCGAAAGTAGGCTAAAAATCAAATCAAATGGAAAATAGTTTGGTAATCATAATAAAATAAAGAATAGTTACAATATTTTGAATACACTACAGTATATTTTTAGCCTACTTTTCACATTTTGCAAAAATGAGGAAAAAGTAGACTTATGAGATCGATCCGGGAAAATGTGTCTGTCTGTCTGTCCTTCTGTCTCTCTGGCTGTGTGTGTGTCTCCCCCTATCAACTCCTAAATGGCTGCAGAAATCGAAACCAAATTTTGTGTGAGTAAAGATCTATACCGGAGTATCTCACGTCCATATTTGAAAATGATGTAAGTGCTACCAACTGCTGAAAAAACGCACTAGAAATTTGAGCTCCATGTTGGATATCCTGGAAGGTATGCAGGGGAGCTATTCCATAATTGCCACACATGTAGATAACACTATTTCAGTTTAATTTCCGGAAGGCCATACATGACAGTGTTGCCAAAATAATTTTAAGCCTTGTGATAGGTGCAATTTTTAAATGCCTATAACTTCTACACTATCAATTGGATTTCAACCAAATTTTGTATGTAATATGTGTACATAAACAGATATGACTGAGCATATTCTTAAGAGCCACCAGGGCTGCGAACTGTTGATAATTGCTCTGTCTTTTTTTAAATCCAAATACCAATATATCAGAAATTATGCAAGCCGACAACTTTAAACTATGCACACGTACAGTACCTGACATTTTAGATTAATTTGGAGTAACTTAAATACGTCAGTTCTACCAACATGATTCTAAGCCTGCTGATAGGACCAATTTTTAAATACATGTAGCTTCTATACTATCAGTTGGATTTCATCCAAATTTCGTATGTGCTATGTGTAACATAACAGATATATGACTATAAGTATTCTTAAGAGCAATGAGGGCTGACAACTGTTAATAAATGCTGTCTATACTTTTTTACCCTATTATTCTAGATAGGTTCATATACTGTAGATTAATCATTGGCATTAATCTTAAATTTTAAGAAAAGTAGGCTCTTTAGTTCGTCACGGAACTTCTTGTTTTTAATAATATGAAAGAAACCTTTAAGTCCCCTTGAAGAGGATTATGTAAACTATGAAATATTAAAATATTACTTTGCGACTTTTTTCGCGGCTGAAGTCTGCTATTATTTCACTGAAATCTAAACTTGCTAAACGGTCACGGGAGGTCATAGCTGCACTGAAAAAGGAATATGAATTATAAATTGGTTTGAAAAGTATTATTAATTAATTAAATTTTAAACAAGTAGTTCCGTGAAGAACTATACAGCCTATTTTCATATATCCTACACATGTTAATTGCCTCTATAAACATACAACATTTCAGTTTGAAGGTTCTGATAGATTCGTAGTTATTGAGAACCGTCTAAATATTTCAGATGGTCCCAGGTTGGATTTTTATTTTTGTACTATTACATTAAGATTATTGTGTACGTGTGGTACTCAAACTGCAATCGCATGATTAGAACACAAGAAGTAAAAACGAGATTTTAAAATTTTGCGCAGCTGCCATCTTGTGATTTTCCAAACAATAGAAATAAATTAGATGCCAGTGGATTAACATTTGTGTAAGCATTTAACGTGCAACGTTTTACTGCACTCGGATAGTTAATTTGCGAGAAACGTCCATTTAAATATTTATATTTCGCCTCGCCGCCATGTTGGATTTGTGCTCACCAGGTTACTGAAAGTCCTATAGGTGAACATATGTTCATAGCCCCTATGAACATAAAAGAAATCAGTTTGATTGCTGTAAAAGATTCATAGATATTGAGATCCATCTAAATATTTCGGTTGGTCGCCATTTTGGATTGTTATATGTATATGCCATAGAGTTACTGATGTCGCGTCAGGAGTTGGCAGTCGGGTTTGAACTGCAGGGGTCTTCCCGCTCACTGCATATCGCGCATTCCAAAAACATTCAGTTGTTCACTACTTGCTTCACTCACTCAGCACAATCCTTCTTTCAGTGGCTGAGTGTCGCCTGCTGCAATGACAACCATTGGCATGCGGCAAGCCGATATATTTAACTTAGGAATGGGCTGGCCGCGCATGCGTACTGCAAGACCCCCCGCACCCCAACACAGCGTGTTCAACTGCCATCTCCTGCCTCGATGACAGTATGTACCATTAGGGGACAATTATTGCGTAGGTTCATTATTCGAACTTTCACTTCGATCGCATGATTACGACACAAGAAATAAAAACTTAATTTTAAAATTTCGCACAGCCGCCATCTTGAGGTTATGTAAACAATTGAACTAAATTAGATGCCAGTGCATTACAATATGTACAATCATTTACTGTACCATATTTCACTGCGCTCAGAGAGTTAAATCACGAGAAAAGTCTATTAAAATGTTTCAAATTCGCTTGGTCGCCATGTTCGTTTTGTACTTTACAGGGTTATGAAAGTTACATAGATAAACTTGCATCAGTACCCTTTATCACCGTACAGAATTTCAGGGTGATATCTATAATAGTTTCGGAGATATAGAATGTCAGTGAAATATTTCGCACAGCCGCCATTTTGAGGTTATGTAAACAATTGAACTAAATTAGACTCCAGTGCATTACAATGTGTATAAACATTTGCTGTACCATGTTTCATTGCGTTTGGATAGTTAAATCGCGAGACAAATCTATTTAAATGTCTCAAATTCGCTTGGCCGCCATGTTGTTTTTGTAGTCACCAGGTTTTTGAAAGTCTCATAGGTGACCTTCTAGTACTGCCCTTTATCACCGTACAAAATTTCAGGGCGATATCGGTAATAGTTTCGGAGATACTGAATTCTGGTGAAATATTTCGCACAGCCGCCATGTTGGATTGGTGAGAGACAATACAATTTGAAGGGCTCGTTCGGGGTCGGCCAGAATAGTGCTATGTTCTTACCGAGTTTTATTGTAATCGCTCCAGCCGTTTAGAAGTTATTAGGACACACACACACACACGCGCACACACACACACGGACAAAAGGTGATCTCATAAGCCTATCTTTTTCATAAAATGAAAATAGGCTAAATATCCATGGCGCGGGGCCCCCTGGACCACGGGGCCCTGGGCGGTCGCCCTTCTCGCCCTCCCCTAGATCCGTCCCTGCAGCAAGTGGTAAAATCGTGAAAACCTGTATTGTATTTATAAAATCTCATTCATTTCGGTGATGCTTTTATGGAGTAGTAGTAGTAGTAGTATTAGTAGCGGTAATGAAGTAGACTATATAGTATGAAATAAGTAGACTTACTTTAGGCCTATTGCAGATTTACCCAAGGTACCGTGGATTTAGGACTAGTACCACTAGTATCAACCAAAACTCCTTAAAAAGTTACGAAATTCAAATTTCGTCGAAAGTGATTTTTTTTAGCATTAATTGATTTAGGTAACCCATGCCAGATGAAATTTTAAGAACTAAATTTATGAAAGGACATGAAAATGACCACACTAGCCCGTTTCCTTACTGACTACGTAATTATAATAAGATTTATAAAACCATAAGTCAATATATATAGAGTAAAGTGCCCTTAACCGAACCCCTCCCCCTAATACGGACCCCAAAATATTATAATTAAGTTTCATTTCAGCTGTAGTGCTAAGAAAGCTAAAATAATACTTTCCAGTACTTTAAATCTGCTTTAGTACGGCTAGCGAATTGAAAGATTCCACCCAGTGTGAAGAAGAGTTTAAAGTAGAATTCGCCATTAAATGGGAAAATAACGACTTTATTAACAGAATATGGTAAATTAAATTCGTATTTCTTTCGTTTCAAAATTAAAGACAGTCATTTATGCACGTATGGAAAAGAAGATCAAACAGTCGACCACTTGTTATTTTCCTGAATTGAATTCCATAAAGAAAGGGAAATGTTTCAAAAAAAGTTGGTCAACAAATATGGACATTCGAAAAGGATATATTAATGGGATTTTACCCTACATATTTAATTGTACTCCTTAATTTAATAGAGATAGAAAGATTGTAGAGGGTCACATGATAATATATATGGTTCACATAAGGAATATAAATTAATATTAGTTCGATTTAGATAAGTTCCAGAATAATATAGAAGAATAACAAATGTAAATACAGGTAGTACCATATTAATTAAAACAAGTAGTTCCGTGAAGAACTATACAGCCTATTTTCATATATCCTACTTATGTTAACTGCCACTATCAGCATACACAATTTCAGTTTGATTGCTGTAATAGATTCGTAGATATTGAGAACCGACTAAATATTTCGGATGGTCGCCATGTTGGATTTTATATATGTAGGTCCTAGAGTTATGTACTGTTATATGAAGATTATTGTGTACGTGTAGCATTCAAACTTCAGTCGCGTTATTAAGACACAAGAAGTAACAAGGACATTTTAAAATTTTGCACAGCTGCCATATTGTGGTTATGGAAACAATTGAAATAAATTAGACGCCAGTGAATTAACATTCGTGTAAGGATTTACTGTACCAAGTTTCACTGCACTCGTATGGTTAAATTGCGTGAAACGTCCATGTGAATATTCATAATTCGCGTCACCGCCATGTTGGATTTGTGATCACCAGGTTATTTAAAGTCATCTAGGTGAACTTAAGTTCATTGCCCATATGAACATAAAAAATCAGTTTGATTGCTATAATAGATTCGTAGATATTCAGAGCCGTTTAAATATTTCGGATGGTCGCCATGTTGGATTGTTAAATATATAGGTCATAGAGTCATGTGCCTTTAAAGGAAAATTATTGCATAGTTTCATTATTCAAACTTTCACTTCGATCGCATGATTACGACACAAGAAATAAAAGCTTAATTTTAAAATCGCAAAGCCGCAATCTTGAGCTTATGTAAACAATTGAACTAAATTAGATACCAGTGCATTACAATGTGTATAAACATTTCCTGTACCAGATTTCATTGCGTTTGGAACATTGAATCGCGAGAAAGGTCTATTTAAAATTTTCAAATTCGCTTGGCCGCCATGTTCGTTTTGTAGTTAACCGGTTTTTGAAAGTCTTATAGATGAACTTCCAGTAGTGCCCTTTATCTCATTACAAAATTTCAGGGTGATACCGCTAATAGTTTCAGAGATATAGAATGCCGGTGAAATATTTCGCACATCTGCCATGTTGTGGTTATGTAAACAATTGAACGATGTTAGATGTTGGTGCATTACAATGTGTATAAACATATACTGTACCAAGTTTTATCGCGTTTGGTTGGTTAAATCGCGAGAAACGTCTATTTAAAAGTCGCAAATTCGCGTGGCCGCCATGTTGGTTTTGTAGTTACCAGTTTTTCAAAAGTGACATGGGTGAACTTCTAGTAGTTCCCTTTATCACCGTAAAAAATTCCAGGGTGATATCGGGAATAGTTTCGGAGATATTGAATGCTGGTGAAATATTTCGCACAGCCGCCATGTTGGATTGGTGAGACGTAACACAATTGTAAGGGCATGGTCGGGTCGCCCGGAATAGTGCTATGAACTTACCGAGTTTCATTGACATCGCTCCAGCCGTTTAGAAGTTATTACGACACACTCTCTCTCACACACACACACACACACACACACACACCTCTCTCTCACACACACACCTCTCTCACACACACTGACAAAAGGTGATCTCATAAGCCTACTTTATCAAAATTTAAAATAGGCTAAAAAGGTAATTAAGAAACTAAGACTTAGCCGTTGAATAATAATAGTAGCGAATATAAGTTAATTTATGTCTCTTCTTCTCGCGGATGGGTCACTTAAGGGAAAGACCACGCGGAATCAACGTATGTTGAGCCTTCCTTCTTGCCCAGTAGTTCTTCATAAGCATGGTTTGTTGTAGTTTCTGTTCCTCCGACCATGCACCTCGTGTTGGATTCTTCTGATCTTCCTCAAATCCCCTTGTGTGAACAATATTCCTGATTACATTTCTAAATATAAATAATTGTATTCTTTTGAACTTATGCATGTAGTATTTATTACCTTCATTTTAATGGAACGTGCCGTAAAAACATTAGAACTAAAGCCTATTTTCATATATCCTATTTATGTTAATTGCCACTATCAACATACAAAATATCAGTTTGATTGCTGTAATAGATTCGTAGATCTTGAGAACCGACTAAATATTGCGGATGGTCGCCATGTTGGATTTTTATATATGTAGGTCTTAGAGTTATGTACTGTTACATGAAGATTATTGTGTACGTGTAGTATTCAAACTTCAATCGCATTATTAGGACACAAGAAGTAAAAACAAGATTTTAAAATTTCGCACAGCCTCCATCTTGAGGTTATGTAAACAATTGAACTAAATTAAATACCAGTGCATTACAATGTGTATAAACATTTGCTGTACCAAGTTTCGTTGCGTTTGGATCATTAAATCGCGAGAAAAGTCAATTAAAACTTTCAATTTCGTTTGGCCGCCATGTTCGTTTTGTAGCTAACCGGTTTTTGAAAGTCTCATAGATGAACTTACAGTAGTGCCCTTTTTCTCCGTACAAATGTTCAGGGTGACACCGGTAATAGTTTCAGAGATATAGAATGCAGGTGAAATATTTCGCACAGCCGCCATCTTGAGGTTATGGAAACAATTGAACGAAGTTAGATATCGGTGCATTACAATGTGTATAAACATATACTGTACCAAGTTACATTGCGCTTGGTTGGTTAAATCGCGAGAAACATCTATTTAAATGTCGCAAATTCGCTTGACCGCCATGTTGGTTTTGTAGTTACCAGGTTTTCAAAAGTCACATTGGTGAACTTCTAGTAGTTCCCTTTACAAAACTCCAGGGTGGTATCGGTAATAGTTTCGGAGATATTGAATGCTGGTGAAATATGTCGCACAGCCGCCATGTTGGATTGGTGAGACGTAACAAAATTTGAAGGGCACGGTCGGGCTCGTCTGGAATAGTGCTATGAACTTACCGAGTTTCATTGAAATCGCTCCTGTCGTTTAGATTTTATTAGGGGTGACACACACACACACACACACACACACACACACACACACACACATGCACACGCAGGCAGACACACGGACAGAAGGTGATCTCATAAGCCTATTTTTTCATAAATGAAAATAGGTTACAAATTGAGAACTGAACAGAAAATATCATAGTAAATGAATGAACGAACTATGCATTATCTTTTGGGAGTAGTCAACATATTGTGTGGAACATAATTCGTGAATCCTTTCGACCACATATGAAAAAAAAAGTGATTCAGTGTAGAATTTCTTTTCTTATAATCGTAAAAATAAAAAGCATTGTGTTGAAATCTAAAACAATGAAAGAAAGAAAGAAAGAAAGACTACTCAGAATGTTTTAATATTCAAGACTAAAAACGTAATGCCTCATATGGCGTTGATGATGAGAGCAAAAAAAAAAAAACAATTGATACAAGTCCCTAATTCCCTCCAAGATGTGAGGTATAAAGAGTACTAAAATCAAAATGTTTGTAACTAAGATGTTCTTATAGCTACATATAGGCCTAGATGTATCTTGTTATTGTTGTTGTTGTTTGAGTCTTCAGTCTTTTGACTGGTTTGATGCAGCTGTGCATGCTTTCCTGTCCTGAACTAATCGTTTCATCTCTAAATCACTACGACGATGGACCTTACATGGACCTTACTGTTTGCAGTAACATATTCTAACCTTGGTCTACCCCTAGATTTCTTGTCCTCAACACTTCTTCCATAACTAAGCTTGCTACTGCTGTATGTCTCAGTATGTGTCCTACCAACCTATCTCTTGTCTTCATTAGCAGTCGCCAGAAACATCTCTCCTCTCCCACACGTCTTAATACTTCTGCATTTGTTACTCTATCTACCCAACTGAATTTCATCATTCTCCTGTAACACCACATTTAAACGCTTCAATTCTTCTCTTTTCTGCTGCTTCAACAGTTCAAGTTTCACTTCCACAGAGCGCCACGCTCCAGACAATGGCTTTCAAAAATTATTTTCTAATACGTAAATCTATATTCGATGTGTCTACCTATCTAGAATGCATAGGGCCAGATAACGAACACTTGTTGCCATGGTAACCACCGGGTATCCGAGTCGGGTTTTAGCCTACTTTCGATTTTTGCAAAAAATGAAAATAGACTTATGAGATCTACACGGAACAAAAGTTGTCAGTGTGTGTGTTTGTGATTGGGTATGTCTGTCTGTCCCCCCCCCCCCCCCCCCCACTATTAATTCATACACGACGAAACCAAATTGAACCAAAATTGGTACAAAGCTAGCACTAGCAAAGGACATCTCAGTGTCATGCTTTATATCGCCGCCATCTTGACGGAAATGGAATGGCGGCCACTCAAATGTTCAAAGCTTAGCCTAAATCAAATTACGACTGACCTAATCATCTGATCTCCACAAAAATTTGCAACAATATACCTTCATGTGGGAAGCGTCTTTTGCCCAAACTACAAGGTCATCAGCCAAATAGTTTTAAGATGGCGGTTTATGAATCATGCAATTATTATAGCCTAAGCGTAACTTACGATTCAACAAGGCCCTTCCTCACTATATCCGCTTATCGTTCAAATGGTGGTTTAAACTGTCTTCAAGGAGGTGACCTGTAGGATATTAACATTTTATAATAGAATATTATTCCGTAGTGGTGACTAATAGTTCAGGCTGAACGTACCGTATCGTGCTGTGCCATGCCGACTCGTTGGGTCATAATGGAGGCAATTTTTTGCTTAGTAGTCCATATTTCAGTAGATTGATATCATTTTAGGGATGTACTGAACAAAATAATACAAATTTAGTATCAATTGTTTTATGAAATCAGCAGAAAATGCTAATGACATCATTCTTTCCATGATAAAACATGCTATACAGTTATACTAAACCAGTTGTTAACCTAGTGTCAGTACTGGGCTTGTAGTGTACTGGTTGCATCTTTAGCTCTTAACCTAGAGATTCGTGGATCGACCCAAGCGGGTTCAATGTTTCTTACTTGATTTTTTTGGAGTTATTGATCTATAAGTACTCACACGTTATAATGCTAAGCATAGCCTATATAGTGCATATGCAATCGAAAATATTATTTATAACACCACATATTTCAACACTCGACTACAGCGATTAAAATTCGTTCTCCTTGATCCGCGGTAATGACTGTTGTACTTGTAAATGAGGTAGGATTTGTGTAGGAAGCTGTCCTTTATCTACGGTAGAGTTTGTTGTTGTTGATTGATTCTTTAGGGGCTTTGCGGCATCGTGGCCATGTAGCCCCGTGTACTTTGGTGTGTGAAGAAGTTGTCTGATAAACTGTGTCACTGTGATGTCTGTACTAGTGTGTGTACTTTTATACGAGGGAAGATTTGGGTAGAAAGCTGTTGTTGTTGTTGTTTCATTTGAGAGGCTTGGACATCATGGTCATTTGAGTACTTGTTTGAGTATTGAATTTTGCATGATAACTCGTGTTATTGTAATGGCTGTATTATATTGTGTATTTATAATTCTGGTGAGGATTCAATCAATCAACGTATAATATGGCACGTTATAAGCTACTACAACCAACATTCAATTACACTCCTTGAAAAGGACAAAGAGTTATATCTATACCCATGCATTTAAGGGAAAGTAGGCTATATGTTCTTTACTGTACATCTTGTTTTGTTCATGTTAATCACAGATAGACCTCCAGCCCTAAAGCATGTTCATGATAAAAGTGCGATTCATTTGTAGAGAGATCATGTTGCGTATTTTTCTGTGACCGAAGAGCTCCGCAGTCAAGCTGACAACTCACTCCCACCCGAGTGGATGAAACAACCAATAAGTACTGTACACTGATTTGTCAGCGAAGTTCTTGATACAGAGTTGTACTCCATAAACATTCGTAATTCACTTAGTTATTTAATCACCGGTTACGTCCTTTTTTTTCCCCACAAATTGTTCCATAACAACGGAATGGAAAATTGTTCCACATACCACGGTGATAATGACGTTACATAACTCAGTTACTACAGGTTGAGCCACTTAGCTGATATGTTAATTGCTGGCGATGATAAGCCCCCATATCGCTAAACCTATACAGTCATGGGCAACTGATAGCTCGCCTCACTATTAACCGTATTCTTTCCCATTCTTATTTTGAAGTACAGCAGCAATGGCTCGTCCAATGTGAGTGGAGGATCAAAGCCTATACCGTTGTATTGAGTAACATTGACTTTATATACACCTCGTAGCTGGGGAGGGTTTGGGGCCAATCTGCAATTAAAATAACAATCTCGGAAGAAATAGGGATATTTTTGTTGACACTAAAATTTAATGTTGGTACGGTACCACTGGCGTCTTCAATTTAAAATAACATTCGTAGATTAGCGTGGATAACAAGTAGTTCCGTGACGAAATAAAGAGCCTACTTTTCTTGAAATTACAGAGACCATATTATATCAACAGTTGGCAGACCTGGCGACTCTGAATATATTCTTAGTTTTATCTCTTAAGATACACAATGCACATGCAGAATTTGTTTGAGTTCCAATAGATAGTATGCACGTTACATGTATTTAAACATTGCATATAATATTATCCGTAGAATCAGGTTGGCGACAAAGTTAATACAACTTAAATTGAAATATTATGACCTATATATATATGCCAATTTTGAAAGAAATTCATTTATTAGTATGGTAGTTACACGTGATTAAATTTATACCTATTAGCACGTGTAGAATCATGTTGGCAGCATTGTTGTATATCGGTTACTGAAAATTAATCTGCATTTGCAAGTACTATATGTATGCAAAGTTAAGAACTGTTGGCTTACATACTTTATGATATATTGAGATTAGGATAAACATTTATAGAGTGCATTTTTACAACAGTTGTCAGCCTTGTCGACACTAAAGAAAACGCATAGTCATATCTGCTCCGGTGCGCAAATCACTTACCAAATTTTGTTGAAATCTAATAGATAGTATGGAAGTTACATGTATTTAAAGATTAGACCTATCAGCAGGCATATACTCATGTTGGCAACACCCTCATGTATGGGTTCCTGTAAATTAATTTGATGTAATATTATCCTTATGTATGCCAATTTTGGGGCAGTTCCCATGCATATCTTCTGAGATATCAAACACAGAGATCAAATTTCAATTGTGATTTTTCAGCATTTGGTAGCACTGATGTCATTTGAAATATGGCCGTGAGCTATTCAAGCAAAGATCTATGCTTGTACCAAATTTGGTTTTGATAGCTGCAGCCATTTAGGAGTTGATAAGGGGGGCCTTAGCCTATTATCATTTGTGAAAAAAAAAATAGGCTTATGAGATCACCTTTTGTCCGTCTGTGTATGTGTGTGTGTGTGTGTGTGGTGTGTGTGTGTGCGTATGTGTGCGTGTCCCTAATTAAATCTAAATGGCTGGAGCGATTTCAATGAAGCTCGGTGAGGTCATAGCACCATTTTGACCAACCCCGACCGTGCCCTTCGAATTTTATTACGTCTCGCCAATCCAACATGACGGCTGTGCGAAATATTTCTCCAGCATTCTATATCTCCGAAGATATTACTGATATCACCTTGACATTTTGTACGGTGATAAAGGGCAATACTGCGGTAGAAGTTCACCTATGAGACTTTCAGAAACCTGTTAACGACGAAACGAGCATGGTGGCCAAGCGAATTTGAAACATTTAAATTGACTTTTCTCGCGATTTAACCATCCAAACGCAATGAAACATGGTACAGCAAATTCTCATACACATTGTAACGCAGTGACATCTAAGTTAGTTCAATTGTTTACATAACTTCAATATGGCGGCTGTGCGAATTATTTCACCGGCATTCTATATCTCCGAAACTATTACTGATATCACCCTGAAATTTTGTACGCTGATAGAGGGCAATACTAGAAAATCACCTATGAGACTTTCAAAACCCTGTTAACTACAAAACAAACATGGCGGCCAAGCGGATTTGTAAAATTTAAATAGAATTTTCTCGCGATTTAACCATCCAAACGCAGTGAAACTTGGCACAGTAAATGTTTATAATATAATAACCCCTGGCACGACAGCACATGAAGGACCTAAGCCTACCAAGCGACGGCTGCCCAGCCATTTGGCCTGCAGATATTGGAGTGACGCGTGATCAGCGCATCGGGTCGCCTCGGCCGTTAATCTTGGTTTTCGTGATCAGGGCGCTGCCTCACAGTCAGACAGCTACTCAATTGTCCTCACGAGGCTGAGTGCACCCCGTTACAGCCCTCACGTCAGTTTATAAAATTCCTGACGGAGCCGGGAATCGAACCCAGGGCCTCCGAGCTAGAGGAAGGCGCACTACCCCAACACCACGGGGCCAGCCAAATGTTTATATACATTGTAATGCACTGGCATAAAATTTAGCTGTTCATTTGTTTACATAAACTCAACATGACAGCTGTGCGAAATTTTGAAATTAAGTTTTTATTTCTTGTGTATTAAACATGCGATCTAAGTGAACGTTTGAATAATGAACCTACGCAATAATCTCCATATAATAGTTTATAACTCTATGGCCTACTTATATAACATCTGATATGGCGACCATCCGAAATATTTGGACGGATCTCAATATTTATTAATCTATGACAGTAATCAAACCGAAATTTTGTATGTTGATGGACGCTATATACATAGGTTCATATATAGGACTTTCAATAACCTGGTGAGCACAAATCAAACATGGCAGCGACGCGAAATATAAATATTTAAATGGACGTTTCTCGCGATTTAACCATCCGAGCGCAGTGAAACTTGGTAGATAAATGCTTATACAAATTTTAATCCACTGTCATCTAATTTATTCCAATTGTTTTCATAACCACAAGATGGCAGTTGTGCGAAATTTTAAATCTAGTTTCTTTTCTTGTGTCCTAATCATGCGATTTAAGTTTGAAAACTACACCTACACAATAATCTTCACCTACTACACCTACACCTACTCTAGGACCTACAAAATAAAAATCCAACATGGCCACCATCCGAAATATTTAGACGGTTCTCAATATCTACGAATCTATTACAGCAATCAAACTGACATTTTGTATGTTGATAGAGGCAAATAACATAAGTAGGATATATGAAAATAAGCTGTATAGTTCTTCACGGAACTACTTTTCAATTATGAAAAAAAAAAACTTCTAAGATCATCTTTTGTCCGTGTGTGTGTGTATGTGTGTGTGTGTGTGTGTGTGCGTAAGTAGCCTATGTGTGTCCCAAGTAATAAAATCTAAACGGCTTGAGCGATTGCAATGAAACTCGGTGAGGTCATAGTACTATATCTTTCCGACCCCGACCGTTCCCTTCAAATTTTATTACGTCTCACCAATTCAACATGGCGGCTGTGCGAAATATTTCGCTGGCATTCTATGTCGCCGAAACTGTTTGTACAGTGATAAAGGGCACTAAAGGAATTTTGCATATGTGACTTTTAAACACCTGTTAAGTACAAAACGAGCATGGAGGCCAAGATAATTTGAAACATTTAAATAGACTTTTCTCTTGATTTAATCAACCGACTGGAGTGAAACATGGAACAGCATTCTAATTTACTGACATCTAATTTAGTTCAATTGTTTACATGACATAACTTCAAGATGGCGGCTGTGCGAAATTTTAAAATTTATTTTTTATTTTTTTAACTCTTGCTCTCAGGAGATGTTCAATATGCATCAACTCGCTGTCGTAGTGAATCTCTGATGCGCTGATGTATCCTTAGAGTAATGCGTATGGTCTCACAGCCTTCCATACTACGAGCACGGAGATTCTGAACATCTTGCACTGGGGTTCGATACGCAAGAGCTTTCAAATGCCCCGCAAATAAAAGTCCAATGGGTTTCGGTCCGGAGAGCGTGGAGGCCATGCAATTGGTGCACCTTTTCCTATCCATCCGTCACAAATTCTGTTATTTAGAAGCCGACGGACATTAACACTAAAATGAGGAGGTGCTCCATCGTGCATGAGTTATGTATTCCGTCTAGGGTCGAACTCCAGACCCCATTCTAAACTAAGACTTATGATTATTATTATTAGAGATGCCGCGTGTATCTGTCATTCTGTATATCTCGATATGTTTACCCCACTATCTATGAGTGTTCGCTTGTATTCAATTCAGAGAATTCTTATTCTCGGAACCAAGGAAATGACACACTGCCTATGAGTGTTCACTTCATGGAATTCCTGTTATCGGAACCATGAATCAATATCCTGTATGACGCACATTGCCCTCTCCCTTGTGAAGGAAACTGTATAAAAGCCCTGCGCTGAGGAGCACAGATCTCTTCCAGTTACAGCACTGACCGAACAGGTTGACTGTCTGGTGTTAACTTGTATATATTGGATTGTCAAAGATTAATAAATACATCTACAAAACTAACCAACGAGTTCTCATTCATAGAAAGCAGATACTACTCATCAGAAGTAAGAACCACGAGACCTACTGACTTAGCAGTAGCGACAACTTCTTAGTACATCACTAAAGAAGACTGTTAAGCGACAAACTTAACTGGGGGCCCGTCCGGGATAGGTAACGATTATCCTTGCCAGATAATCTACGAGTAAGTTGGTACAGTGTTCTGACAAACCTCACAAGGAGGCATTTCGTCACTATACTAGCGACACCAAGGTACCTATCTTCAGTACTAGATGCAGTCATCGTTTCTATGAATCAGCCAGCAAGCCAGGAGTGGTACTGACAACCTCAGGGAGGCCTTTCGTCCACAAACGACTTCGCCAGCTTGAAGGAAGCGAGTTAGAAGTGGAACTGACATCGTTCCAAGAGAGACGCCTTTCGTCCACAACCAACTTTGCTACCTTAACGGAAGGAAGGAATTTCGCCGACAAACGTTCCAAGAAGCTCACGCTCCAAGAAAACGCCTTTCGCAATTTCCGACCGCCATCGCCGTACGTGCCGACAACGCTCCAGAAGCGCTTTCCGACCACACGACGACACAAGAGAACCAACCGACTCCGCAGTTCCAAGAGGATGCAGCCAGCACTGATCATCTTTTCTTGTCTGTAAGTCAAACTCCAAATAATACCTTATTAGTGAACTAGAGTATTATTAGTAAAGCATGGTTCAATATTTCAAGTAACAAATTGGGAGAGCAACAATAATAATAATAAAACCTAAATAATACATTCTTTCCCTTTCAAACAAAAACAAATTACAGTAAACTTTAACTAGTAGAGTTTGCCTTGTCATTTCGATTTGAATTAAACTTAATAAACTTAAAACAAACAATAAATACTTAATAATAAATATTCATGACTTTAAAGAGGAAATAATTTAGTGGGCTCTAATTAGCAGACCTTACACTCTTTATTTACTTTTGAATTAATATTGTAACTAAACAATTAAAACAAAAAATAATAATAAAGTTATATCATTTCCTAGCAAAAGTGAGTTAGTGCAGCCCATACTGGTCTTTCGCTTGTCACTATTAAAGGAATTAATAAAATAATTAAATATTTATTATCATCATCAATCATCATCCTCATTTCAGAAGACATATAATTAATTTTATCATTTTACTAGTTCATATTGTGGAGAATCTAAACGCGATATCCACATATCATTAATTTTAGATTAATAATAATAATAACTTATTTCCTTTATTGTGAAAACCTAACCGGGGCTCTTTCACATATATTTTGATTAATAATAATAATAATAATAATAATAAGTTATTTCCTTTATTGTGAAAACCTAACCGGGACTCTTTCACATATATTTTGATTAATAATTAACACTTATAAGTAAGTAATTAACTTTTAAAAGTAACCACTGTTACAAAATTTAATCTAACAATTTAAATATTTATTATAAACAATTTTGAAAACCGTCTTCATAAATTCAAACAAAATGCCTGAAACCGAGTTACTTTCAAAATTCGAATGTGCTCAGCTACAGCTTTTGCCTGAATTTAACGGCACTAATTCTTGCAGTCTTGACTATTTCTTAGCAAGAACAGAATCGTTTCTAAACACTCATAAGAGAATAGCGTCAGCTACAAACTCAGTATTAATAACTGACTTCCTATTTAACGTCATAAAGTCAAAACTAAAAGGTGAAGCATGTAGCATTCTTGACTTAGAAGCCAACAGCACTTATGAAAAATTTAAAGATAAACTCATAAGAAAATACGGTAACGTCAAAGACGAGAGACTTCTCATCCAGGAGATCTCTAATTGCTACCAGAAAAGAAACGAATCATACAATGACTACCATGATAAATTAGAAGGATTGACTTTGCAATGCAAAAGCTTATGCAAACTCAATTACCAAAACCAAATTTTGGAATTGAAATTAAGAGAACTTGAAGAGTTAAGCCTAAACACGTTTAAAGCAGGAGTTTTGGAACCCTACCGTTCATACTTAAGATATGCACAGATTACAGACCTGAATCATTGCCTCAGGTTATGCAGGTCTTATGATAACGATCGCGCCCATGAAGATTACATGGACCAACTAAGAGGAAAACTACCTCCTAGCAAGTTTCCAACAGCTCGACCACTAGGCCACTCAGCACACAATCCATTCTCGAATTCTAACCCCGCTCCACCAAGGAACCCATTTAACTAACCTTTCATGCAAAATCAAACCCACAGACCCTTCTTTAAAGATAAACCACAACCAATTTTCGGACATGCTCAAGCTCCGAACACTCAGCCTTTCAAGCCACCAAACTCCATGAATCGTCCTTACCCAACTCCCAATAATATTGGCCGACGTTTCACACCCACTAACCAGCAAAGATTTCCACAGCCGATGTCCGGTGTTTCAACCATTAGAGGTAATCTGAATGCTCACTTAGAACCTTCAGAAGACATCGAACAGGAAGCTTTAGGTCCCATACAGCAATCACTAGAGTATGTAGATGAGTACAACATACAAAACTACCCGAAAGAGTACGACACTCAGTACTATGAATATGAGTACGATACAGAGGAACAGTCTCAGGATTTTCGCTTGGCCCAGCCATCAAAATCGAAGACTTAAATAATTTAGGTAGCGCAGATTTCGCTCAATTAGACGCAAAGATTGACTACGCCTCGAACCTAGTCACTCGCAACAGCACAGACATACCGTTTCACTTTCATTCTTCACATAATCAAGTGAATCAATTTCAACCCACAGTAGATACAGCTAACACTGCGATTCCCGTCAACATCGAGAAAGAAGATGAGTATGTTCTGAATTTTAAATATGGTGAAATGTATCTCTTAGATGCCAAAACTCACCAAGCCATACAGCCCACAGAGGGACAACTAAAACAAGAGTTTAAGGAACCAATTTTAGTTGAGCCACTGGAAATAAATTCCATTACATACGGTAACATTCAAGAATATCCCCACACAATACCAGGAGAGTCTGATTACGTCAAAGACAAAACTAACTATGTCGCAGACGCACTCTCTAGAGTAGAAATTAACATGGCTGATGAAGCATCTTCAATCATTGCCATCCCCGGAGATGACACCTACCAAAATGATATGGATAATGAAACTGTCCATTCAAACCAAGCAGACCCCATATTCACATTGAAAATATCTGAACGGAACTTAAACCAAAACCGCAATCAGATTATTGTAAAATATGGTAATTATCCCAAGGTACTTAAACAAAACCTGTTTAAAAATGTACCAGACACATAATGATTGTCACAAAGAAGAATCTTCAGGAAGATTTAGCAAATCTCCTCCTCAAAATAATAGTAACTTCAAACAAGTACGCTACTTATTTTGACGATATCACTCTCGAGATCCCATTCATCAGGGCATGCCAGAAGCTATATACTTCTGAACTAATCATTATCAGGTCATCCAAATTCTTGGAAGACATTGAAAGCCCCGAAACTCAGAGACAGCTGATTTCACACTATCATTCTGAAAACCACAATGGTATAGTAGAAACTTAAGAACATCTTAAGACCAAATACTACTGGCCTCATTTAAGAGAACAAATTAGGACAATCATCAATCAATGTAACCTCTGTCAAAGAAACAAATACGAGACACACCCTAACGAGGTATCGAACCAAGGTCCCATCACCGCCGATCACCCTTTCTCTCAAATTCACATCGACACGTTTCACTTCGAGCAAAGTCGCACATTAACTATAATTGACATTTTCTCAAAGTATGGACAAGCCTACATTTTACCAGGTCTGGCCACACTAAGCCAATTACAAGTTTACTTTTCCCACCATGAATTCCCAAGGAAAATCACACATGACCAAGGAGGAGAGTTCGAAAACAATGTCATAAAAGAATATTGTAAAGCCACGAACATCGAATATCACGCTACTACCCCTTTGAATTCTTCATCTAATTCTCCAGTAGAAAGACTGAATTCGACCCTTCTAGAGAAACTTCGTATCTCCAGAGATAACGATAAGTTCACTCCGCTCTCAGAGCTCGTGACCACCATAATCACGAATTACAATTCTTCAATCCATTCCACTACTAAACAACCTCCTTTCAACGTTCTATATGGGCCATACTATAAAGCTTTAGACGACGTCTTCTCGCCATGTCCCAAAATCAATGAATACATTGAAAGACAAGGAAATCAGTTGAAAATTGTAAAAGAGAGTCATACTAAACCGAACACCGACACTTTCAATCATAATTACCAAATTAATGAAACTGTCTACGTATTAGATCCCCTCACCAGAAACAAGAAATCAAAAAACCTGTACAACGAAGGTATCATTACCAAAATTGAAGAAAATAGGGTATACTGTAAAATGAGAAACGGTAAAACTCATGTAAGGAATTTTCGGGACATTAAACCAAAAAGAAAATTTCGTATTCCAGATTCCTCCCTGGATATGGCACCATCATCACACAGCCCATCCAGACACAAGGATTCTATGCCGACTCATTAGGACCAGCCTTAATAATTAACGATTATCACCGGTTCATGTTTCATTTCAATTTAACGAGTTTAAAAGAATCTTATAATAATATTCAAGACACTATCTCAAGTCTCGTATCACGAAGCAATAATACTTTTCCTTATCTAATATCAGAATTAAGAGAATCAATTAAAGAAACAAAAAAGGAATTAAATAAGTTGCTGCCTGCTACACCTAGAAGTAAGAGAGGTCTTATAAATGGTTTAGGTAGTATAATTAAATTCATATCAGGTAATCTAGACCAGGATGATCTAGACAATCTACAGGAACAATTAAAAGCATTAAAACAAAGTAACGCCAAAGAAATTAAACATATTAATAAATTAGTATCATTCAGTAACTCCATTGCTCAAACGTTCTATAATGAAATGAACCATGTAAACTATAATATGAAGGTAATTAAAGGTATTTTACAAGAAGACGACTTCAAGATTAACCTTCTGGAACATCAACAATATGTGCTCTTGTGTACGAACAAATTAGATAAAATCATACAAGTGATGCAAGATACTATTAGCTTGTCATTTAATGAAATGACAAATATCAAGATGTTCTCCCAAAAGGATTTAACAAATGTTGTAAAACATTTACAACTAATCTACCCAACAAAAACTATAATTCATACTGACCAGTATCATCAATTTGAGAACCTTAAACTGTCAAAAACGCAAGTTCTCATGATGAACGAAGAAATGGTTGTAATATTATATATGCCAATCACTGATGCTAAAACTTATACATTGTATAAAATTTCTCCTGTACCTAGCAATAATCTAATATTAATCCCTCCGGAAAAATATTACTTGCAAGGACCTACCTTAAGATGGTCTAACGCACCTTGTATAAAAATTACTCAATATTACGCATGTATACTCTTTAATACTAGAATAACTTCATGTAATTTAACGGACACTACCAGATGTCAATTTGCCACTGTAAAAAACGAGGTACAACTATTTCAACCACTAAATAAGAAGCATAGCCTTTTCTCTAGCAAAATTCCTCAAATAATCTTGCAAACCTGCCCAGAATCTCAGAGAACTATAAAATTAGCAGGATCATATGTTATCTACTCAAATGAGTCTTGCCCTATTACAAGTATGGGCATAACTTTGCAACAGCAACCTACAAATTATGTGCACCTGTTTCCACTCCTGACAACTCCAAGTGATCCATACGTTAAGACCGAAATAAATTTCCATTCATCCCACCTCGATGTGAAAGGAATGAAGTTAGATTTAAAACCCATTCAAGAATATAATACTAAAATGAAGACTTTTGTGTCTGTGAACACAAGTATTATAATACTTATTTTCTGTGTTATCCTGTTAATATATAGAACAAGGATAAATCAATGTATTAAATCTGTAAAAAATAGATTTAAGAAAATTGTTATCGAGGACGATAACGATCAACAAAGGGTGGAGGAGTAATGTATTCCGTCTAGGGTCGAACTCCAGACCCCATTCTAAACTAAGACTTATGATTATTATTATTAGAGATGCCGCGTGTATCTGTCATTCTGTATATCTCGATATGTTTACCCCACTATCTATGAGTGTTCGCTTGTATTCAATTCAGAGAATTCTTATTCTCGGAACCAAGGAAATGACACACTGCCTATGAGTGTTCACTTCATGGAATTCCTGTTATCGGAACCATGAATCAATATCCTGTATGACGCACATTGCCCTCTCCCTTGTGAAGGGAACTGTATAAAAGCCCTGCGCTGAGGAGCACAGATCTCTTCCAGTTACAGCAGCGACCGAACAGGTTGACTGTCTGGTGTTAACTTGTATATATTGGATTGTCAAAGATTAATAAATACATGTACAAAACTAACCAACGAGTTCTCATTCATAGAAAGCAGATACTACTCATCAGAAGTAAGAACCACGAGACCTACTGACTTAGCAGTAGCGACAACTTCTTAGTACATCACTAAAGAAGACTGTTAAGCGACAAACTTAACTCATGAAGTACATGTTTTGTCTCACAGCTCAAGGCACATCTGCTAAGTCGCATGGCAACGGAGCCATGTAAAACAAACCACTGGCGGTGCACCTGCGATAATGACAACGTAACCAGTCGTAACCAAGAGTGCATGTTCCCCACGATTCTAACGTTCTGTTCTTGTGTGTTTCCCATGCTTAATGAGTTGGAGTCAATGAGGTGTAACATGGAAACAAAGCGTTTCCGGACCCAAGTTCATATAACATAATTTCTTCGTCTACTTGTGAGGAATGTGTCCAGCATTTTGTGCCGTACATTTTTGTTACACCCTGTATATATTCACATTTGATTCAATTGTTTCCTCATTTCGTTGTTAAATTTCCATTTTAGAACCTAAATGAACGTAGTGAAATATTCACATTATTAATATTGACCTCACAACAGTATTTCCTCTATAGTCTATACCCGCAGACCCGGCTTATGTAAATCTGTACGAAAAGAAAGGCTTATGCACGCAAGGGTTAATGGGGGGTGTAGTGCCAGATTTTGTTGTTGTTATCGTTCATACATGTAGGCCTACTGTAGCTGTACCGTATTAAATCGTCTGCCGCATTAAGCTCAGTTGCCAGAACAGCGGAGACCAAAGCCACCAAAGACGTGGTTTCTAGAACCACATGCGATAGGCATTTTCATTCTCTATCTTCCATCTACGCTAGGGTTGCCAGACGTTCTTTTTTTTTTCTTGTTTTGTTCCACGTTCCCTTTTAATCTTTAACAGAACGCCAAATATACCATTTTTAGTTAATTTAATAATATATTCAATTTCGCACCAATTTTCAAATGTCTCGCTTCAGAATTGATTGTAATACCTAGCCTATTTCCTGGTGACACAGGTGCAAGTTTGAAAAAGAAAATGATTTCTATGTCTATGTTTGATAGAAGGGTACATGCTATAGATTTATTAGGGGCAACAGAATTAAGGAATATCTTAGTCCTTGTGAAGTTAATACTCAGCATTTTCCCCTCCAATGCTTTAACGAAGAGAGTTTTTTCTGCCATGAATATCAAATGGAGAGATAATAGAAACAGAAGCTCCATTAGTTTGATAAAACAAGAATTGTTCACATATTACATTTATGACGAAAATTGTAGTGAGGTTTATCAGAAGGTACTTACAAATAAAAAAAATCCTTGCAGAGGGTCGTTCAAATGAAAAGCATTTGTAAGTTGCTGGTGTCATGGGCCTATATAATATGTCAGCAATATCTAGTTTTAATTTTGTGTATTTGATTATGTAATGCTTATTTTATACACATGTGTATTATTTATTACAACATTTAACAACCTTGATTTAAAAAGACAATGTTTTGGGACGTGTGTTCCATTCTGGAAATCTGGCAACCATAATCGACGCGTACTATTCGCACAGTACACAACCTAATCGCTGTAAGCCTTAGTCATGCAGACTATACAATGAGCAATATTTTTACCTGAGCTACGCCTCCAGCTTGTTCTGAAGACAGTGTTTACCGTTGTAAATCGGTCAGCGATAAACTTAAGTACTGTATTAGCAAATGAGTGCTGGTAAAAGTAGAGGCTCTTGCTAAGTATTTGAACGAGAGAAAGTCTCTACTTGTAATGCCGGACACGAAGCAGGATGCTCTATTTGATTTCCATCATTTTAATAGCAAGATTCCATTCTCCCCACGTCAGCGCGCCTCACTCATTAGACTTGATACACACGTACAGAACCTGGCCTTTCTAAATCCCTGCATGACCCGACCCGACATGACATAACAGGTACAATTACCACTCGGGGGGTAGCAGCAACAACGGAACTTGATAGAAATGTTAGCTCGAGATGAGACTTTAATACTATTACTAAAGACATTACATGACAGTGATTACACTGTTAACTGATCGGTTCACATCAAACGTGGACTCTGCGATGGCCAATAATGATGATGATGATAATTGTTGTTTTAAGGGGCCTAACATCTAGGTTATCGGCCCCTGATGGTTCGGGTGATCGTGAAGATGAAAAATGAAATGCTGCTGCTGATGATGATGATGATAATTGTTGTTTTAAAGGGCCTAACATCTAGGTTATCGGCCCCTAATGGTTTGGGTGATCGTGAAGATGAAAATGAAATGCAAACTTAAAACTAAAACTAACTACTAACCTACATACTAGAAGAAGAAATGGAAAACTAAAGGAGAATAAGACAAATAAAGGACAGGAGGAAAGGAAATGCCCTCAACCCTCGAAGAATGCGGATTGAGGGACTTGGAAGGAAACAAGGCCATGAAAGGCAGATAGGAAAGTGAAAGAGGAGAGGGTCCGCCCCACTGGTAAGGGACAAAAGGGGAAAACGGACCCAGCTCAGGAATCCCTCGGGGTCGCCAACTCCCAAACTCACCAGCCGTGAGCCCCTGAGGGTGTAGCATTATCTAGGGTGCACCAGAAGTGGTGGGGCTGCATACACCCGGCCTCCTTGAGGGCCTTGAGCAGAAGGCAGGAGATAACATGAAAAGAAAAAGAAGGCTGACCCCTCACAAAAGGAGGGAATCAGAAAAGATGAGACAAGGGCCAATTAAGGCGGGAAATGAAGAGACTCCCTAGGCCTCGGATACCCTAATACCGTCGGGGTCGGAAGAGAACAAGAGTTGACCAAGTGAGGTCGAAAGGAAAGAAGACGGAGAGGAGCCGGCACAAGTAAGTGGAAGCAATGCCGGACTCAGCTGGGGTCCCGTGGTCGCCAACCCACGTCCCACTAGATGTGAGCCCCTGGGGGATATGGCCAAAAAGCTTACTATCTCGGCATACAGGGTGTTTAAGGAGGAATAGTAAATATTTTAGGAGGTGGTAGTACAAATGAAATGCAATAAAAATGCCATATAACAAGTGTCCCAATTGTATAGCGTACAGAGATACAGCTGGTAGTATTTAACCCAAACAAATGTAAAGCCAAGGCAAATGAGGACGCTCAAAGTTGATTTTCAAAACTTCCACCACCAATTTCAATGCATTTTGCACTTCTCTTGGCGTTCTTAGACGAGGGCTGCACTATGCATAAACCGAACGACCAACTCGGCTCTTGTGATAACATTTTCCTTGTAGACTTCACCTTTCATCCATCCCCACAGGCAAAAATCCAAAAGGGTAAGTCCGGGGACCTTGGTGGCCAAGAAACATATTTCTATCTCCCGATCCATCTTCCGGGGAATGTTAGGTTTAGATGTAGTATCAACATTTCGACAGCTGGTTACTGCACCAGAGTCACGCAGTGTATTGTAAACACTCTTGAATCTGGTCGTCTGCGGTTAGGAAATCGTATTCCGTATTCTCTACAAGCGGCAGCAGCGTTTCCATTGCAAAACCCCTCACACAAATACCATATCGGCATACTCAGCATGTGTAAAAACGTGCGGCATGTTTAAGCGATACAGTACAGACAACTTGGTCAATAAAGCACACTGACAGGTGAACACATTCAATGGAAACTAAAGCACAACTTCATAACGTGAACAACCACACACGACTGTTGACAATCGTTAAATACGCCCTTAGTAACCGCTGTGCCAACACACGAAACGACAACTGCCCAGGTTACATACCAACATCTGTATCTCGGTATGCAATACAAATGGGACACATGATATATGGATTTTAGCCTACTTTTCACATTTTGAAAAAATGAGGAAAAAGTAGACTTATGAGATCGATCCGGGAAAATGTGTGTCTGTCTGTCTGTCTGTCCTTCTGTCTGGCTCTGTGTGTGCCCCCCCCCCCCTATCAACTCCTAACCGGCTGCAGCAATCGAAACCAAATTTAGTACGGTATGAGTAAAGATGTATACCGGAATATCTCAAGCCCATATTTGAAAATGTGGTCAGTGATACCAACTGCAGAAAAAAAGCACTGGAAATTTGAGCTCCATGTTGGATATCTTGGAAGGTATGCATGGGAGCTATTCCAAAATTGGCATACATGTAGATAATACTATTTCAGTTTAATTTCCAGTAGGCCATACATGACAGTGTTGTCAAAATAATTTTAAGCCTTCTGATAGGTCCAATTTTTAAATGCATATAACATATACACTATGAATTGGATTTAAACCAAATTTTGTATGTAATATGTGCACAGAAACAGATATGACTGAGCGTATTCATAAGAGCCACCAGGACTGCCAACTGTTAATAATTGCTCTCTCATTTTTTTTTATCCAAATACCAATATACCAGAAAGTATGCAAGCCGACAGCTTTAAACTATGCACTCGTATAGTACCTGACATTTTAGATTAATTTGGAGTAACTTATATATGTCAGTTCTACCAACATGATTCTATGCCTGCTGATAGGACCAATTTTTAATTCCTTGTAACTTCTATACTATCAGTTGGATTTCAACCAAATTTCGTATGTGCTATGTGTAACATAACACATATGTCTCGAAGTATTCTTTAGAGCAATCAGGGATGCCAACTGTTAATAAATGCTGTCTATATGTTTTACCCTGACTTAGCTAAGTATTCTTTTATAAACAGGGGTATTTTAACATGGAATGAGTTACCTGAAGAAGTCTTAGAACCTTTTCCTAACAGTTTAAAAGCTTTCAAGAAGAAATTAAATGTTGCTTTCAGGGAACCCAGAGACATTAAGGAGAGAAATTGAGTTATAAGCAGCATGTAAATATCTTGTTACCACCAGGTTTTGCCTAACTGTAACAGTACCTTTTAATAAAAAATAAAGTATCAATATATCAGAAAGTATGCAAGCCAACAGCTCTATAGGCTACTTTGCACACGTATAGCACGTGACATTCTAGATTAATTTTGAGTAATTAATATAAGTCAGTGCTTCCAACATGATTCTATGCCTGCTGATGGTCCAATTTTAAAATACATGTAACTTCTATACTAACAAATGGATTTCTTCCAAATTTGGCACAACAAGATATAATATTTTAGATTATTTATGACCAGCACACGCATGACATTGTTGCCAACATGCTTTTACGCGTGCTGATAGATCCAACGTCTAACTACATGTGACGTCCATTGGACTTCAACCAAAATTTTTGTATTCTGTACCTTAAGAGATGGAACTAAGAATATATTCAGACACCAGGGCTGCCAACTGTAGTGCTCAATTAGGCTTCATTTTACCAGGTATATTTCGAACTAATTAGACATTTCGATATTACCAACTTAATTTCGTCATTATTCTAGATAGGTTCATATAGGCTAGTCTAGATTAATCATTGGAATGAATCTTAATTTTAAGAAAAGTAGGCTCTTTAGTTCGTCACGGAACTTCTTGTTTAAATTGCAATTCATCTATTCCACCACCTCCTAAAATATCAACTATTCCTCCTGAAACACCCTGTATATGTCAAAAATTAACAGAACTAACACAAAACCTCCCACCTAGTAGTGTGGTCGAACGTGTTAAGTCATGTTACACAACTTCATTGGGGAGCTGCAAGTTCAGATATCTGAGGCACTGACGAAGTCCATTCTGAGTGTGGGGTTTCTCCGGTTTTCTCCATATCCTTCCAGGCAAATGTGGTTATGGTACATTATCCAAATTCCACAGCCTAATAATAATAGCAAACTATTTTGAGCAACTGTTGAACTGTGAAGAATGGCCAAGAAATCTTCCACAAGAAATCAACAGAGATTCTGTCCCACCGAACTACGATGACACTCAGCAGACTGTCACGGAACTAATGAACAACAAAGTCGCAGGGGACGATTCAATCACATCAAAGATAGCCTACTAAAAAGTGATGGATTCATAACTATTAAGGCATTAGCTCAAGAAATGTTGCACATACGGGAAACCGAGACCAACCACGATGAATGGAAAACGGCATTGATTCACCTTTTACAGGGCCAGATTACCTTCCTGTTCCACCCCTTAAAACAAAAATCACCATCACCATCATCATCATCACCATCGTAATCATCAGCATCACCACCACCCTCTACATAAAAAGCCGATGATACAAATGCCAATAACTACCGGTACGGGGCAATTCTATTGTTCTTTTAGCGCAGGGCCATCCAGTCATTGAGCTCTGAGAGCACTGCGCAGTCAGGCTAGCGTTCCTTCCCCTACCACCACTACACTGTGGCAGCGAGGAGACCTGAGACAGACGGACGATGTTCTGACCGCGCGGACAAGATATGTACGTACAGTCGTGGGGTCGACGGCTTTTGTGGGATTGTTGACACCATAGTGATAGGGCTGTTTTCCCATAAAAATATACCTCATATAGGATTACACGGTGAGATATTTTCTAATTTCTCAACTAGCTCCGTAGGACGAATACATGCCACCGCGTCCATTAGGCACTCTTTGATTAAATTCCCTTCCGCGAAGGGTTTCCCAGCGTTGGCAATTCGCATCGGACATTTGTAGCTTGCTCGTAAATTGGGTCCACGTACCTCACTCTCCTCTATATCATGTTAGACAGAAATACGGCAAGTAACAATTTTAGTGTTCTTCAGTTAATTAAGTCATTTGTTTGTTTGTAAACAAGCATTTTAAAATTAAAACAATAATACTTACAGAAAAGTGCTGCTTGAAATGTTCTTCCAATTCTTCCAACTCCGATTGGCGACTGTCGTCTGTCAAATCACCGTAATCATCCCTGTGGTTGGCACTGCAGTGTTTAAACACATTAAATCTCAGTGGCACATTAAACATTTGACATGTCCTTTATAAGCTGTACAGAAAAATTAAATTTCCCATTCTGCTTTAAGGGCTGCTGCTTCGCCACTCTTTTCTTTTTAATATGATGTTCAGTCATGATCACTTCGAAACTGACTTACACGCTGTCAACAAAGCGCATTGGACTAGACTAGCGACTAGACGCGCTCAGCCAGCCAAGCTCCTCCCACCCCTAACAAACCTACCTTCCACCAAAGCGCTCGGGGAGCGCTGTGTGGATGGCCCTGTTAGATTATAAGGTACTCTCAAAAGCTCCTCAGACCAGACTAGTGTACCAAATAGATCTATAACTTGGTGAATATCAAAGCGGTTTCAGAAAAGGACGATCGTGCATTGAGCACATATGGAATTTGAAAATAATAATGGAAAATTACTCATCGAAAGTTCGGGTAGTGTTCTTCGTAGATTTCTAGAAAGCGTATTATTCAGTTGACCGAGGAGTGCTTCGTGACATATTGAGTGAATTCAGATTGGATGCCGAAACAACGGAACTCATAAATCAGACCATAACACACAACACTCATCCTATGCAAGAATAAGGCAATTTCAATGCAAGCCAAACTCAGACATTACAATACCGTGATTAATCCGAGTGTCTCTTTGGAAGTGAATGCCTCCGAATTATTGGAAAGGCTAATCTGAGTGAAGTAGAGGAGTTTGTGAGAAGGATCCTCAGAAGGGCAATGGCCCTGAAGATCGTGGCTGGACAATACAGGTTGAAAGGAAGTTCGGCATTGTATCAAAGCAACGAACGACTGTTGGAATTCATAAAGAAGCGAAGACTCAATTTCTATACTCACCTACTAAGAAAGGACGAAAAGCGGTTGACTAACATAATTTCCACCATTCTTGACGGCAGATCTAAAACCTCTGATAAGTGGTTCTGAGAGGTCAGGAAAAAATGGGTATGAAGACATTGCTAATAGAATCAGCAGCAGATCTATAAACTCAAGGGCTTTCACGAAGGAGGCAATCTGAATAGCGGATGGACGGTGGAAAGGATACAGACTGCAAGATACTGGGATGCAAAGAAGGTTTCTATGGATGTGTTACAGTTATTTAACGTGGTCTCTAATGACGGTTAAAGAAATTAGAGAATAATAATAATCTAGTAATAATAAACTTATTGCCTTAGCTACCTGAACAAATTAACAGTGTCAAGATCTTACTGTCTTCTGGTAACGTGACTATACTGATTATTAAGAATTTAAATGAAGAACTTAACACAGTCTAACTAAGCTCGAGATTGGCGACACCGTCAAAACCATCTCGTCTGTGTGTAACCGTCATGGAGAATTAGGTTCTTGCTGATTTGATATTTCCTGTTTTGGATTTTATTTTACAGTAAGCCATCCTTGAACAGTTTATTATAATCGCTTATACGTTTGTGATGATGACTCCCTACGTTTCTCTAACTTCCAATTTCCTATTATTTTCTTGATATGTCTTACTACTACACTATGCAGTGTGTAAGTCAATTCAGCGGCTTATTTCTCTGTGTAAAAGATCGTTTTTGCAAGTTGCGCAAAACAGACGCCCTTTTCCAAGGTTAATCATTTCTTAACCTCCCCATCATAAAGGAGATTATACCAAATGAAATAACTTGGAACAGAATAAATGAAAAAAAATCTACAAGGAACAACTGAAAATTCACTATTGTCTGCACTACGGCTCTAATATAAACCTACAAATCAACAAAAATACATTTTCCCTGAATCTCTTTGGCGCCTTTATAATCTTTGACCGAAACCAGCTGAGTCAGTATAAGTCAAAATGCCAACAAGCCTAGAACAGAGATAACAAACTGTCTTCAGTGGAAATTTCGTATTTAAGCCTAAACAAAGCCAAAAGTATGGTATATTGGCTTTCACGACCAAGGAATTAAAACTCAACAATATTTCTAGGGCTATGCCGTGTCTTGTGCCTCGGAACACCGGTCACGGATCCCAGGAGCCCGCTGATGAGCCTATCTTGGTGTTCCTAGGCGAAAACCCGCATAAGGCACGGCATAAACCTAGAAAATTGCTGAGTTTTAAAGCCAAAGTAACTTACAAGTAATCAAAGATCGATCATAATAAGTGTAAGTGTACCGAATCTTCATAATGACTTCTTAATTGAATTTCTGCATTCATTTTATTATCTTGTAATTTGTCTTAGGTCAGCCTCTCATTGTAAGGGAAGTTAATACAGCAGTAACATAAGAAGCGATCGTAAACCAAAATGAGATAAAAGTAGAAACGAATGTACTGACCAGTTCAATATTGTTTAATTTATTGCCGAGATTAGACTGTTCCGGTGTTACAACGTGACTGACCTTCACACAATTAGGTGCACTTGGAAATGAGAATTGCACAGACAACTAGTTTGAACAGGGATCAGACAAAAAAAACTCAATTATCCCTATCACAAAATAATGTTAGTGAAAGTGTCTTATTAAATACATGGGAAAAATTGCCTCCCCAAATTATAGGCTGGTTTTATTTTTAGACAAATAAGCACTGGAACGATGATCTCAGCAGTGATTTAGAAGATGTATTACAGTAAATGGAACACGAAGTAACGTAATTACTGTTGAGGAACGAAAAACACTTTGTTGTTAACTTAACAAAATAGCTCCAGAAAATAAAGAAAAATATAATGGTTCTACAGTGTTCAATATCGAATGTTTCCACACATTCTGGTCTTCAGACACAGGAGTATTTTCTCTCTATCTGGCCAACTGAAGTGGGGTGACCCAGATCTGTTGTTCAACCGCTCACCACGACCGTCATGGGCAGCTGCGGCAAGTCCGGAGATCGAGGGTTCGAATCCCAACACTGACAGCAAATAAACGCTATTAACATGGACGATGTGAAGAACAGATCACAGCAAGGTCAAATTATGTAAATGAATTATAAATAGTTATGCTTATAGTATTGAAAAACTACAAGTTGTCTTAATGGCTCCCACGGCCAAGTAATACAAATCCAGCAAATATTCTAGGATTTTGCCCTGTCTTTTGCGGAGTTTTGCCTAGGTTTACCAAGTCTGGCTAATTAGTGGATTCTTGGTACACCCTGCCCGGACCGCCGCTGGGGTAGTGGAGCATGCACTATATGAATAGCATATATGTCCCATATATGTGAACAGTATCGCACTTTGCTGTGGTAACTGAGAGCTCCCACAAAATTTTCTCCTCCCTACCAAAACTGGCATATTGGCATTCACGTCCAAATAATTAAAATTCCGCCATTTTTCTATTATTATTAATATTATTGTGGCCCTCTCATACACATAATCAGACACAATGCAACTTCCTACAAGTATACATACATACATACGGTAGGCTATGCCATTCTTACTTAACCTACCATACTGAATCTAAGCAAACTTAAAGTAAATAGGAGATGGCAATCGGGTGTTTGACATGTTATTAGAATATATTAACTAATCTATAGAAGATTTATATAATAACAATTTTTGCCGTTTCTTTTGCGGGTTTCGCCTAGGTGCACCAAGTCAGGCTCTTTAGTGGATTTCAGTCTATATTTAAAAACAATATTTTAAGTGTATTTCAAAAGGTTTGATATATATCGGTTTTACACATAATTACAAGAAGAATGATACAAAACAAAGTATAAATTAGCTACTCTAATGGACCACAAAAAGAACTCAAACAAGATGTTCAGTAAAGAACTATAGCCTACTTTCTCCTAAATGCATGGGTATTGTTATAACTCTTTGTCCTTTTCAAGGAGTATAATTGAATGTTGGTTGTAGTAGCTTGTTGAAATACATTGTGTTATACGGATATTAAACATGAGTATGAGGTGCCCTTTGCTAGTTCTACCTCTGTACAAAATTTCATTCAATTCGTTTTCACCGTGTTTGAATTGATATGGTGAATCGATTTGCACACAAACATGGCCGCTATCTGCAAACAATTGGGCCGATGACCTTGTAGTCCAGTCAAAAGTTGCTTCCCACAAAAAGGTATGTTGTTGCAAAATTTGGTAGAGATCAGATGATTTTAACAATTGCGTGGCCACCATTCCGTTTCCGTCAAGATGGCGGCGATATAAATCATGAGACTGAGGAGTCCTTTGCTAGTGCTACCTCTGTACCAAATTGCGTTCAATTCGGTTTTACCGTGTTTGAATTGATAGGGGAATCGCTTTGCACACACACATGGCCGCCATATGTAAACTATTAGACTGGCGACCTTGTACCTTGGTAAAAGAAAGCTTCTCACATAAAGGTATGTTGTTACAAAAGTTGGTTGAGATCAGATGATTAGGTTGGTCGTAATTTGATTTAAGCTTTTAACATTTGGGTGGCCGCCATTACGTTTCCGTCAAGATGGCGCCGATATAAAACATGACACTGAGGTGCCCTTTGCTAGTGCTACCTCTGTACAAAATTTCGTTCAATTCGGTTTCACCGTGTTTGAATAGATACGGGGAATCGATTTGCACACATACATGGCCGCCATCCGCAAATTATTGGGCGGATGACCTTTTAGTTTAGTCAAAAGATTTTTCATACATAAAGGTATAACGTTGCAAAAATTGGTAGAGATCAGATGATTAGGTTGGTCGTAATTTGATTCTAGCTTTTAACATTTGGGTGGCCGCCATTACGTTTTCGTCAAGATGGCGGCGATATAAAAGTTGACACTGAGGTTCCCTTGGCTAGTGCTATCTCTGTACCAAATTTCGTTCAAGTCGGTTTTACCGTGTTTGAATTGATAGGGGGAATCGATTTGCATACATACATGGCCGCCATCTGCAAACTATTAGGCTGATGACCTTGTAGTTTAGTTGAAAGACGCTCGCCTTACAAATATATGTTGTTGCAAAATATTGTGGAGATCGGATTATTAAGTTAGTCGTAATTTGATTTAAGCTTTGAACATTTGGGTGGCCGCCATTACGTTTCCGTCAAGATGGCGGCGACATAAAACATGACACTGAGGTGCCCTTTGCTAGTGCTACCTCTGTACCAAATTTCGTTCAATTCGGTTTCACCGTGTTTGAATTGATGGGGGGGACCGACATTCAGAGTACACACACTCACTCACTCACACACACACACACACACACACACACACAGATACAATTTTTGGCCCTGTGTTGATCTCATAAGTCTACTTTTTTTTTTTTTTTTTTGGATAAATCGAAAGTAGGCTTAAAATACAGTCCATGAATTTTGTGTTTGAAGGCATTTTTCAGTGTTGCCTTATTAAACAAAAGTTTAGTGCGGATCGACTGAAAAGCACTAAATATTTGTTCATACAAACATGTAAATTATTCATTGATATAATGTCCTTAGTGACATGAACTTAATAATTTTAAGAGCTTTCTTAATGACGTTTAAATAATTTGATTATACCTTATGTCAATAAATTAAACTAGCGGGCCCGTGCGAGAAATCTCGCTTGTTCATAAGCCACAATTTCCCCAATAGGTTTATAATGAGACACTTAATGAGAAAGGTTGTTATGCTTTTATTTCAACCAAATGATTATAGAATACTATTAACATTTCAGTTAGAATTCCAACTTCTACGTTCCCTAACTTAGGAAGGCAATCACTGAAAATTGGTTCATCGTAACACTCACCGGTTATTCGATATTTATGAAATTTGATTTACTGTTTCTGAAATCCATGCACAATGATAAAGGAAAGACCTTAGAATGTTAGAATGACATGAAACAGGCGGTACAGTGGCCAAAATGTGAATTGGACAGCAACAGTATCTGCAAATCGCATATTTCGTACATTTTTTAGAAGAAATTATAGAAATTTATGAAATTGGAGTGCAATTCGTCACTGCTAATACCTATTCTCTTTAATTTGAATGCTCATTTGTCACGATTGGTCGCTTGTGAGCGCCGCGGGAGGGATCTAAACTACTGAAATAATATATGGGGTATGATTAATATACATTAGCGGCTTCGGTGGCGTAGTTGGTAGCATCCTGAACTGCTGTGTCCAAGATAGCGGGTTCAAACCCAGCCGAAGTCGTCGGATTTTTTAAGAGCATTAAAAATCCTTCAGCATGCCTTCCTTAGGAGGGGAAGTAAAGCCGGCGGTCCCATGTCATAGATTTATGGCATGTAAAAGATCCTTCCACAGACTAAACTTGTGTGAAGCTAAATTGGTAGGTTAGATTTCGTCGGAAGTATCTATCAAAGTTCCAACGTTCACCACTAGGTATTATTGATATCTGGTGGCGAAAGTTGGAACTACTTGAAATTGAACGGAACGTGTAGCTCACCCTCTGGGTGTCCGCTGGAAGCAGCTACAGACTCAGGCGAGCCGAACATGTCCTCGGACGCTCCCGGCACTAAAAGCCATACGATAGGCTACATAAATAAATAATAATATACATTAATTAATTATACTAACTTTGGCCACATTATGGCCCTTCTCAGCATTGTTTTTTAAAAGTAACTATTATAATTGCGCGTTAAGTTTGAATATACTGTATAGCCTATTATACTTCGATTCTTTCCTTTGAGAAATAAATTAGAAATATATCAAAATAGTTCAAAATCAGATCTGTAACAATTATGGGCTTTAACTTGATGAGAATATAAAACAATTTTGTGAAAATTACATATGTAAACAGTTGGTGATTGTATATTACTATAAAACAGACTAAACATTTTTCTTTAAAAAATATCTTGTGATAATAGTTTCTTAAAGACAATTACCGAGGAGAGCCATAATGTGGCTGAAACTAGTATAACCAATTAACGTATATTAATTCAAGTTATTGACATAATGTGTGATAACATTATTAAATGCACATGGTATTTCATTTAATCACTTTTCTTGTAAAGCTGTATTAATTTGAAATATACTAATCACTTACCCAGCATCGTCCTATCCTATGTCAATTACGTGCTGCTGTTCGCCTGCAATGTGTCCCACTTAGACGAAGATACAATTTCAAGAAAACAAACTGGCAAGCATTCACTGCAATATTAGATGAGAAGGTTACATCAATACAACCGACATATGATGAGTTCGTTGATCTCATAAAAGTCTGTTCACGGCGAACCATCCCCCGAGGTTGAAGAACCAGATATATCCAAGGCCTTAACCCTGAAACATCTGCTCTCATAGAAGAATATTATAGTCTGTTTGCCCGAGATCCTTTCAGCGATGAAACTACGAAGTACGTCCAGAAAGTAAGTTCCGTTTGGTAATAACATTAAATTGTGTACAGATACAGAAAAATTATGTATTGCACAAAATTCTACAACCCTTAAACTACTTTTCCACATAACTGCTGAAATGTTGCAGGCATTTGTCGTAGCGTGGCACGAGTTTTTGTATACCTTCTTCATAGACGTGTGCCGCCTGTGTCTTCACCTAGTTGTACGTTCCTCTGCAGCGCAGTTCCGCATATGCGCGGTAGACGCTCTGTATCAAGGAGAAGAAACGTGCGCCATTTGGAGAGCGCTGTCAGCCACGTACGCGTTGTTGTGCATGTTTACTCGTACAATGTCGGTGTTGATTGAAAATCCCGCCGCTTGTGAAATCAGATCTGTGATTCGTTTTCTGAATGCTAGGAAAGTAAAACCAATTGACATTTATCGGCAAATTTGCGAAGTGTATGGACAAAATGCGATGAATGATTCAATGGTGAGAAGATGGGTCCGACAGTTCAATGAAGGACGTAGTGAAGTGCACGATGAAGAACGAAGTGGGCGTCCATCTTTGGTTACAGAATAACTGGTTCACGCGATTGATGACAAGATCCGGGAAAACCGCAGGTTTACAATTAGTGCTCTCGCTATGGAATTTCCCCAAATCTCACGATCACTAATTCATAAAATTCATGAAAGATTCTTACGGAGCAACACAAAACAAAACGGATGGCAGAGTCGAGAAGGCTGTGACGAGACAATGTTCACGAGGTTCGTGCTGCCGTAGTTACATCTCATTTGGAGAGGTTTTTGGATATCACATTGGAGTGCGAATCGTATATCAAAGTGTTCTAGATACCTACAACACTTTTGTAAGTATTATTCCTAATATTTGTGAACCTTACCGTAAGTTACGTGAAGTGGAAAATACACAACCTAAAACTCTGTTCCGATCAACCCAACATGGCCGCCGCCTCTGTTGATAGAGGTCGGTGTCTCTTAACGAACACAACGAATGATAAAACTTCTGACGTATCAACCCACCAAGTACCAAACCAACCAATGAATTATTATAATGCTGTAAATAACCCTGATTTTAACAACAGTACATCTGGCACCCAAATTACAACTACAATAACTACCGGTACCAAAGAAACAAATCCAAGGTCAAGCTATTCTGCTATAGCTAGGGTTACCATCCGTCCGGATTTCGTCCGGACAGTCCGGATTTTAAACATGTGTCCGGTTTGGCGTCCGGATTTAAAAATTGTCCGGAAACCGATTACGTGGCAAATATTTGGGGAAATTTTACTTCACACCACATATAGGTTGGTCACATTGAGCACCAGGACTGCTCAGGCGGCTGCACCTGTTCTGTGTGCCGCTCCTGTCGCCATTTTATTTGGAAGGAGTGCGTTCTGTCAGTTTAGTGCTACTGTTTTGTTTGCTGGACTGCGTCCATTTCTAGACGTTTTATGTTATTAGTTTTCAGTATCAGTAGTTTTTAAGTATATAACAACACAGTAGTGTTATAAATTGGGAAAATGACGAAGCGTAAGTGTGTTTTTAACGACAAACTTAAAGAAGAATATAAGTTTCTGAGATAGTGCCAAAATAGCAATGATCGCGTGAGGTGTACGGTGTGCAATTCAGAATTTTCGGTGGAACATCGTGGACGCTATGATATAGAAAATCATTTGGAGACTGAAAGACATAAGGAGGCGAATCAAGCAGCGTCCTCGGCAAGTATTAAAACATTTAAAAAAATACTGATGCCACTGATGCTGAGCTGCAATGTTCAGCAAAATAAGCTACTTTTGCCTACCATACTGCAATGCATGGACTTAGTTTCAAAACGTCTGATTGCAATGCCAAACTGATTAAAAAGCTTTTTGAACCGAAATTCTCGGGAGCTCGTACTAAGACCGAAGCCATCATTGTAAATGTAATATCCCCTTACATATTTGACAAACTTCTCAAAGATCTGAAGGATGCAAATTTCATTACACTAACAATTGACAGTTCAAACAGACTCCTGCTGGTGTTCGTTATTTTAACCAAAATGAAGGTGTTAACGTGAAGCTGTTATTTTTTGATGAACTTCCAGGTGAAACCTCTGATATCTTAGTAGAACATGTTTTAAAATGCATCAAAAAGTTCTCTATTGACTCCAAGGTCGTATGCCTATGCGCTGACAACACCAATACCAACTTTGGTGGTGTTAAAAGGCCAAGGAAATGTATTTCGCAAACTTCAAAATGCCCTCTCAAGGCCAATTCTTGGCATTGGCTGTTCGGCGCACATTCTGCATAACGCAGTGCAGCATGCCTGTGATGCTCTACATGTGGACGTCGAGGCAATCGTTGTGAAAGTGTACAAATACTTCTTCCAATATACTGTCAGAGTGACTGCATTGAAAGAATTTTGTGAATCTGTAGAAGTTGAGTACAAAAGGATCCTTTCCCACGGCAATACGAGATTTTTAAGCTTGATGCCAGCAGTAGAAAGAATATTGGTTTTGTTTGAGCCCTTGAAAGCATATTTCTCATCACTTAACAACTGCCCTGCAACAGTTCAATCATTTTTTGAAGACCCAGTCAATGAACTGCTTTTAACATTTGTTCACGGATGTCTGCAAATGTTTCAACTATCAATATTGAAAGTCGAGTCTGATCAAATATCAGCTACAGAAGCGGCGCAAGTATATGAACAATTACTTGAGAAACTGGAAGAAAGGAAGGCTGACAATTACATACCATTTGCTGCTAAACAATTACTAAGGAAATTGAAAACTGAAGAAGCTATTAATGACAGCAAGGAAGAAGAGTTTTTAAAATGTGCCGAAGGTTTTTATCAAGCAGGCATTAGCTACTTGAAACTTTGGGAAAGCAGCTTTGACAAAGCTAAACACTTCAAGTGGTTGACACTACAACATGTCCCTTCTTGGGATGAAATGGAAGACAGTGTTCTGACAGTAGTCAGTGTCATACCAGATTCAATAAATGTGGATGAGCTATTTGATGAACGTTCGGCACTTATTCAAGTTTTGAAGAATCTGAGACCCGAATGGGACGCCCTGCCAAAAGAAGAACCCCCTAAAACTCATGAAAAGTGGAGACAATTGTTTGAAGTATTTTCCAAGAGCAATGTGTCCTTTGCGAATATTTACAAACTTGTAGAATTCGCCATGTGTCTGCCTGGAACCGGCTCCAGCTGAGCGAATTTTTTCAATGGTGGGAGCAATATGGACAGCTGAACGAGGACGATTATCTCTTGCAGTTGTCAGGGACCTGCTAGTTATCAAGGCAAATAGTGATATGACATGCTCAGAGTTCCACGACCAAATAAAAATTAACAAGCCATTTCTGAAGAAAGTCAGCTCTAATGAAAAATACGACGCAAGGAAAATTGAGGAACCTGCCCCTGGACCCAACACAGATTAATCTAAGACGAGAAAAAATTGTTCAAGGGATCAGTATGATATATGATGAACACTGATTGATGTTTTTGTATATTCTTATGTAATCATGTTATGTAATTGTAAAGGGATTGTAAACCTATAAAATCAAGTTCAGTTCATTTCATTTTGTTCGTCCATACCCCCCAGACCCCCGGAAGATCCGACGTCCGGATTTGGCCTAAAAATATTATGGTAACCATAGCTATAGCTCAATCTCTCCCCTCCAAAGAACACGCTATCGTAATTGAATCCCAAGATGGAATCAGTATCAAAGATTATGTGCTAGCTGTAGGAAAACTCACTAGCCCTAGCAACATTCGTTTTGTTTCACGAATATCGAATGGACGAATATGCATTTTTCTTTCTAGCAAGAAAGTTGTTGAAGAGTTAATATTAGCAAACCCCAAGATCTTAATAAACAATGTATCTTTGGAAATGCGACCACTCTTAACAAAAAACAAGCGTATTATATTATCAAACGTTTGTCCTGTAATACCCAACTATGTAATTGAAGAGGAATTGTTAAACATTGGTGTGAAAATCATGTCTAAAATTACCCCTATCAGAGCAGGCTTATCCATCCCAGGTTTTTCTCATATTTTGAGCTTTCGAAGACAAATGAACATCCAAAATGAAGACTTCGATAAACTCCCTGCATCTCTCCAAATTGAATACGATGGCACTAACTACTGGATTTACCTATCATCTGACTCACCCACCTGCTTTATTTGTAAAACTGAGGGACATTTGGCCAAAGACTGTCCTACTAACAACTCAGTTCCAATTGATCAACCAACCTCTCAGCACGACATTCATGAAATTGACAAACCTACCTTCTCCAAATTTCCTAAACTACAAGAGAAACCACAAACAACAGAGATAAACCCCAAAAATGCAACCAGTACTCCCGACCTTCCTCCAACAAATTCACATGATGAAACTTCATCAGCTATCCTAAACTTAACTCAAAACCAAGATTGTAATGGTATTTCTCTCTCCGAAATTCCAATAGAAAGTACAGTGCCTGGACATAGTGAAACATGTCCTGCCTCAACAACTGGACATTTCCCTGGATTTAAAAGACCAATGTCACACGCCAGCAGTGAAAGAACTGACCAAAATATTTCTATTAGCAACAGACCCAAAATCGACTCTTCTGAGCAAATTGAGAATCACAAGGTAAATCACACTTCTAAGAAACCCAAGAAAGAACCACAAAAACCAACAATCAGCGATAAGCTCCTTCCTGTGAAACAGGTTTTTGGAAGCTGATCCATCACTAGCTCCTCTCAGTTACACACAACTCCAATCTTTTCTCGAAAATTCCCAAGGTGTCAAGGACGTGGTGGCAATTGCTTTCAATTACACCCAAGACATAGAAGGACTCGCTAAAGCCCTACAGAAACTATACCCCTACTACACCGATAAAAGCATTAAAAACAGAAGCTCTCGGATAGTGAAGAAATTACTGAAGTTCATCAACCTAAGCGAAGACCAAATGGATAACAATGTTTCTCTAGACTATTCTAGCGATGACTAATCTCTCCCTCTATAATAATGGAAATGGATCTTTTGCTATTCCTTATCATACTAATGGCAACAACACTAATCCATTGGAATATCAACAGCTATCGATCCCAGTTAGAATTCCTACAACTCCTAATACAGTAAATAAACACCAACCACCCATTATCTCTCTCCAAGAGACCAACTTTCGGAACGATTTTGCTGCTAATCTAAGTCTTTACGATGTGTATAATAAAAACAGAACTAATGCAAGTCATGCAAGTGGAGGAGTAGCTACCTATGTCAAAAACAATATATACCTTAAAGAAATTTCTTTAAACTCCAATTTGGAAGCTGTAGCCGTCTCATTGCATCTACCTCCCTCTCTGTGTATCTGCAATATTTATATTCCAAACAGTTAGCTATTTCACGGAGATGATCTACGAAATCTTATCCGTCAGCTACCTAAACCATTCATTCTAGTAGGCGACTTCAACAGCCATAACACGTTATGGGTCAGTCATCACTCCGATGCAAGAGGGAAGGAGATAGAAAAGATACTACACACATCAAAAAAAGTTTTGCATCACCTCGGTTCCAAGAGTTCCGGAACCGTTAAATACAAAGGGAATAGAGATCAACACAAACAACATTTCAGCTCGTTTTATTGCTCATGAGACCCACACATTGCATGTTGTACCATCATACAGCTAGACTTTCAGCATTTGTGGTCCAGATTGCAGTACACACCACTACCTCTAATACGCAGTAGCACGTCCTCTTGCATTGATGCATGCCTGTATTCGCCGTGGCATACTATCCACAAGTTCATCAAGACACTGTTGGTCCAAATTGTCCCACTCCTCAACGACAATTCGGCGTAAATCTCTCAGAGTGGTTGGTGGGTCAAGACGTCCATAAACAGCCCTTTTCAACATATCCCAGGCATGTTCGATAGGGTTCATGACTGGCGAACATGCTGGCCACTGTAGTCGAGCGATGTCGTTACCTTGAAGGAACGCATTCACAAGATGTGCACGATGAGGTCGAGAATTGTCGTCCATGAAGACAAATGCCTCTCCAATATTCTGCCGATATGGTTGCACTATGGGTCGGAGGATGTCATTCAGGTATCGTAAAGCCGTTTCGGAGCCTTCCATGACCACCAGTGGCGTACGTCGGCCCCACATAATGCCACCCCAAAACATCAGGGAACCACCACCTTGCTGCACTCGCTGGACAGTGTGTCTAAGACGTTCAGCCTGACCAGGGTGCCTCCAAACACGTCTCCGACGATTGTCTGGTTGAAGGCATATGCGACACTCATCGGTGAAGAGAACGTGATGCCAATTCCGTGGGGTCCATTCAGCATGTTGTTGGGCCCATCTGTACCGCGCTGCATGGTGTCGGGGTTGCAAAGCTGGACCTCGCCATGGACGTCGGGAGTGAAGTTGCGCATCATGCAGCCTATTGCGCACAGTTTGAGTTGAAACACGACGTCCTGTGGCTGAACGAAACGCATTATTCAACATGGTGGCATTGCTGTCAGGGTTCCTCCGAGCGGCAATCCGTAAGTAGCGGTCATCCACTACAGTAGTAGCCCTTGGGCGGCCTGAGCGAGGCCTGTCATCGACAGTTCCTGTATCTCTGTACCTCCTCCATGTCCGAACAACATCGCTTTGGTTCACTCTGAGACGCCTGGAAACTTCCCTTGTTGAGAGCCCTTCTTGACACAAAGTAACAATGCGGACGCGATCGAACTGCGGTATTGACCTTCTAGGCATGGTAGAACTACAGACAACATGAGCAGCGTACCTTCGTCCTGGTGGAATGACTGGAATTGATCGGCTGTCGTACCCCCTCCGTCTAATAGGCCCTGCTCATGCATGGTTGTTTACATCTTTGAGCAGTTTTAGTGACATCTATGAACAGTCAAAGGGACTGTATCTTGGATACAATATACACAGTCAACGTCTATATGCCGGAGATCTGGGAACCGAGGTGATGCAAAACTTTTTTTGATGTGTGTAGATGAATTTGACCTAATTCTAATGAATTCAACTGCTCCAACTCGTTTCGATATTGCTCATGGAACCTATAGTAGCATAGACCTAACTATCTGCACTCCGGAGATAGTAACTGGTTTTGACTGGTCTGTCTATTCGACGCTCCAAGGAAATAGTGACCACTTCCCCATACTGATCAATAACGACAACGCTTCAATCAACGCCCCGATACCCCAAACCCTTAAATGGAACTTAAATAAAGCAAATTGGACGCAGTTCAATCATATAGTCAACAACCATTTAATTGGCCTAACCCATCCACATGACTTCCCTTCCAAACACATCAATGATATTGTTCAAGATTTTTCAGAAGCAATAGTTAAATCTGCTAACCTTAGTGTTCCGAAAATAAAGATAAACCCGTGTAAGAAGACAGTACCTTGGTGGAACGACGCATGCAAGGAAGCTCTAGAGAATAAAAACCATGCTATGTGTTTAAGAGGAAACCAACTCCTGAAAATAAAGCCCAATTTCAGAAATGTAGAGCAATCGCCCGAAAAGAAATTAAAGATAGCAAAAAGAACTCGTGGCTGACATTTGTTTCCTCACTAAATTCTCAAACTCCACAAAAAGAAGTATGGAATAAACTCAAACGTGTAAATGGTAAATATAACCAGTTCCACATTACTTCTCTCAGAAACCCGAATGATGGATCCTTCATAACCAGCCCTCAAAACATTGCTGATAAATTAGCTGACACATTCTCCGAGATTTCTAGTGACCACAATTATGACCAATATTTTCTCCATATAAAGAAAACCAGCGAACCTCTTGATCTAAAAAGAACCTCCTCCGACTCCAATTCTAATTTAAATGAACCTTTTCAATTACAGGACATGATTATTGAACTTGACAAATGTGGCAAATCCAGCCCTGGCCCAGATACGGTCCCTTATGAGTTCCTAAGACAGCTCCCACTAAACGCATTAAATTATCTTCTGGCTATTTTCAACTACATATGGACCTCTCAGACGTTCCCTGATCAATGGCGCAGAGCCATTGTTGTTCCAATACTCAAGCCAGGGAAGGATAACTCAATTGCAGAAAATTACCGTCCAATCGCTTTAACAAATGCAATGTGCAAATTAATGGAGAAAATTGTTAACAGGAGATTACGATGGTATCTTGAACATATAAACTTTTTTAGTGATGTACAAAGTGGATTTCGTAAAGGACGTTCAACTGTCGATACTCTCATAAGTTTGGAATCTGAAATTAGGGAAGCTTTCCTAAACAACCATCACCTCATAGCAGTTAGTCTAGATATTGAAAAGGCATATGACATGGTGTTCAAAGACCATGTACTTCATTGATAGAATATAACATTTCAGGAAATATGCTCTATTTCATCTACAACTTCCTCAAAGATTGTAGAATTCAAGTTAAGACAAATGGCATTTTGTCACAGGAAGTTACAATCGACAATGGAGTCCCTCAAGGATCAGTTATCTGTGTTACTTTATTCCTGGTCGCAATAAACGGAATTGTATCCAACATCCACTTGCCAGTAAAGGCTTGTCTTTTTGTCGACGATTTGACCATATTCTGTGCTGGAAGAAATAGTTCAACTACTCAACAACTACTTCAAGAATCACTTGAAAATATTCAACAATTGGCCAAGATTACTGGATTCAAGTTCTCCAAAACAAAGTCCAAATGCATAGTATTCTCTGAAAACAAACACACTTTACCAGATCCCGAGCTCAACATAAACAATCATAAAATTGAGACAGTATCTACTCTTAAAATCCTGGGAATTCTGTTTGATAGTAAATTAAGTTGGATTCCATTCCTGAAAAATCTCAAGGATGAGTGTCTACGACGGATTAATTTAATGAAGATTCTCGCAGCAAAAAACTGGGGAGCAGACTATCAAGTGCTCATGAATACTTATAGATCAATTATTAGGGCCAAATTAGATTATGTCAGTATAGTATACAACTGTGCAACAGCGTCTTCCCTCAAGATCCTTGATTCTATCCAGTCAGCTGCTCTTCGAATTGCTCTGGGAACTCTCCGCACCAGTCTAGTAACCAGTATGCAAATAGAAGCCAATGAACCACCTCTTGCAAGTAGACGTCAACAACTAAGTTTATCATATGCACTCAAAGTATCAACTATGACTAAATGTTTTCCCTACTAACAGCCACACAAGAACAAACACTGAATCAAGACGACAACCTTCGCCCTTCAATGTCAGAATATCCAAGTTCCTTGAAGAATTAAACCTAAATATTCCTCCCATACTACTCTCAGACAATTCTCTTGATATCCCACCATGGTCAATTACCTTACCAACAGTCAACTTCGAACTGAACAACTCGGTTAAAAACCAAACTGATAGATCACAGTACCATCGATTATTTCTTGAAATCTTCAATAGATACCCAATGCATAGTGCTATTTATACTGATGGTTCGAAATATGACGAAAGAAACGGTTGTGGGATAATTTATCCTGACCATACCATGCTTTTTCGACTTCCTGAATCTATCACTGTCTATTCTAATGAACTCTTTGCTCTTAAACAGGCCATGAAATACAATTTGAATACAGCCAGCTGCAACAACTCATTTATTATTTACTTCGATTCACGAAGTGCATTAAACGCAATAGAGAATATATCTTCGACAAACGTCCTTGTACAAGAAAATCAACTGATATTCCATAAAGTGGTGAAGCAAGGTAAACAAGTCATATTTGTGTGGGTACCCTCTCACAGAGGCATTCATGGCAATGAATCTGCCGATCAAGCAGCTAAAGAAGCCACTTTTGTACCTTTATGTGATCCTACAATAGCTACACCTCATACTGACATCATTTCCTACGTCAAAAGAAAAGTATTCCAACAGTGGAAGAATCATTGGCTTAGAACTTCTACCAGTAAACTCCATGAAATAACATCAGGAACCACAGAACAATATCTCCATCATAAACTTTCCAGGCAAGATCAAGTTCTAATATCACGAATAAGAATAGGTCATACCAACATCACCCACAGCTATCTCCTCGAGAAGCTGCTCAACATGTAACAGCGTACTGACTGTGCAGCACATAATCTCAGACTGTGCTCTCTACAACCACTGGCGCCAGCACAACAGCATTCCCAAGAAGATATGTGAGGCCTTCTCATCTCTTTCACAGCTCAAAAAACTCATCAAGTTCTTCAAAGACTCGGAACTTTATTTCAAAATCTGATTGATCAACTCATAGTAGTGGGACTTTTCTTTATTTCTAGTGTTCATTTTATGATTTTATAGTGTATTCAATTCAATGTATTGTATGTATTGTATTGTATAATGTAAATCTACAGTGACAGTCGCGGTAAGACTTTCCAAGTTAAAGCGACTATAAATTAATCTAATAAAAAAAACGAATGGGTAGTGCACTACAGTTTTTGACCCGTTACAATGAAGGCGGCGAAGAATTTCTGACACAGGTAGTCACAGGAGATGAAACTTGGGTTTCTTACGACACCCCTGAAAGTAAGCGGCAATCAATGGAATGGAGGCACACTTCATCCCCAGCAAAGGTTAAGCCGAAACAAATCTTGACACCTCGGAAAATGATGTGCACAGTGTTCTGGGACTGGAAAGGCATCTTACTCATTGATTTCTTACCGCGTGGTCAAACAATCAACGCAGATGCTTACTGCGAGACACTTAGGAAATTGCGCCGCGCAATACAGAATAAGCGCCGAGGGTTGCTGTCAAAAGGTGTTGTTTTTCTTCACGACAACGCACGACCACACACTGCAATTGTGACGAAAAACCTCCTACAGGGATTTGGCTGGGACGTGTTTGACCACCCTCCGTACGGCCCTGACCTCGCTCCTAGCGACTTTCATCTGTTCACACATCTCAAGTCTTTCCTTGGCGGTTAACACTTCAACAATGACGACGAGCTGAAAGAAGATGTTTCCAACAGGTTGAAGACACAGGCGGCAAACTTCTATGAAGAAGGTATCCAAAAACTTGTGCCACAATATGACATATGCCTGCAAAGGTTCGGCAGTTATGTGTAAAAGTAGTTTAAGAGGTGTAGAATGTTGTGCAATAAATAATTTTTCTGTATCTGTACACAATTTAATTGTATTACCAAACGGAACTTACTTTCTGGACGTGCCTCGTATTACATGTGGACAGCAAGTTATCTCGTCCATTTCAGCATCAAAGCGAGAGCAGTGGTTAAAGATAATGGAAGAGCTGAATATGGGGAGAAGTAGCTACAATGCCTGGAGATTGCTACACCGTCTGAGTAATGATCCCACCAAGTCCACATCACACAGCAATGTCACAGCAGACCAAATCGCTCATCAACTTATAAAAAATGGAAAGTCTGAAAAAGCCAAGAATATTCGTAGACCTCGAATAAATAACCCAGATAATCAAGGAACCAGCATCCTTTCAAACAACTTCACGTTAGAGGAGTTAGATAAAGCCATTAATAAATGCAGGAATGGGAAAGCTGCTGGCCTGGATGAAATATGCACCGAGCAGTTGAAGCACTTTGGACCAGCTGCTAGTAAATGGTTGCTAGATCTTTTTAATAACTGTATAAAGACCTGCAGAATACCAAAACTGTCGAGAAAAGCCAGAGTTGTAGCAATTCTAAAGCCAGGCAAGAATGCAGACGACCCAATGAATTACAGGCCGATCTCATTATTGTGCCAACTGTACAAAATCCTGGAAAGAATGATTCTTGAAAGACTTTCTGAAATTATAGATCCACTGCTAATTACAGAACAAGCAGGATTCAGATCGGGGAAAAGTTGCACCTCTCAAATCTTACACCTGACACAGTATATCGAGGATGGCTTTGAAGACAAGAAGATTACAGGTGCAGTCTTTATCGAGTTGTCGTCTGCTTACGACACAGTGAATCACCGTACGCTCTTAGGCAAATTGTATGAAATGACTAAGGATTCCATGATAACCCAATTTGTTGGATGTCTTCTCCAGAATCGAAGATTTTTCGTAGACTTCCAAGGACGTCGTAGCAGATGGAAGAACTTGAAGAATGGCCTTCCCCAAGGAAGCGTGTTGGTTCCAATACTCTTCAATATTTATACCAACGACCAGCCCCTACCAGAAGGAACGAAGAGTTTTATATATGCAGATGATCGCGCCATTACTGTCCAGGGTGATTGCTTTGAAACCGTGGAACAAAGGCTGTCCGCCGCCTTACAAGGCCTAAGCAAATATTACAAGGAAAACCAGCTAAAACCGAACCCTACGAAAACGCAAACTTGCACATTTAATCTCAGTAATAAACAGGCAACTAGACAACTAAATGTGTTGTGGGAAGGAATTCAACTTGAGCACTCCACCACCCCTAAATATCTAGGGGTCACTCTAGATCGAACTCTTACCTATAGAGCCCGCTGCCTGAAAACGAAACAGAAAGTATCGGCAAGAAACAATATCCTACGTAAACTCTCTGGAACCGGATGAGGGACACAACATAGCACGCTTAGAACAACTGCCTTGGCTCTATGCTACTCCACTGCAGAATATGCATGCCCTGTATGGTATACATCTAGTCACTCGAAGCAAGTAGACATCGCTCTGAACGACACCTGCCGACTTATCACCGGTTGCCTAAGACCCACGCCAACAGAAAAAGTTAACTGCTTAGCTGGAATCTCCCCACCAGATATCAGACGTGAAGTGGCAGCCAGAGTTGAAAGAACAAAGGCAGACAACTCAGAAAACCATCCTTCATATGGGTACACACCATCAAATCAAAGGCTCAAGTCAAGGAAAAGCTTCCTCCATTCAGCAAAAAGCCTCACGGAACCGCCCGGAAAAATTAGATTAACATCATGGAAAAGGAGAGTTAAAGACCTTGAAGACCGGATTATCCCTCATGAAAGTTTACCTTCGGGACATGACAATGGATGGGTTTCGTGGAGAACACTGAACAGGTTACGAAGTGGGGTAGGTAGGTCCAAGGTGAATTTGAAGAAATGGGGATACACTTCCGACACCACCATGTGCGAGTGCGGGGAAGAACAAACCATGAATCACCTTCTTGTATGCAGATTATCTCCTGCTAAGTGCACGATGAAGGACTTGATGAAGGCAACACCTGAAGCACGTGATGTGGCAAAATACTGGTCACATAGTAACATATAGTAGTATATAGTTTCACTGACTGTTTTGATGAGATTGTATATAGTACCAGCTAAATACCATGTATGATGTACTTTTTCTTGAGACTGATGTTGCATCTCACACGATTAAATAAATAAACTTACCGATAAAATAACAAATTTAGAAACATTACGAATTGATTGGCCTAGTACAATAGGTGACTCATAGGCCGGTCCTAATCCCCTTCGCTCTTGTTTGTGCGGTCTGTGCGTGGATTTTATACTTGATCCCAGCCGCATTTCTAGTTTGCTACAACTATAAGTCCCATACTGTGTATGTGAAATGCATCGCATTTTGCTGGGGGAACTACTGAAAGAGCCCCGACAACATTATCACCTCCGTATAAATGTACCAAAAGAAGGCTTTCACGGTCAAATACTAGAAATCTAGCAAAATACACGGTACCCCCCCCCCCCCCAAATTGCTGGAATTTTAATTTTCGAGTTGTTACTGGTAGCAAGGATGTCTGTGGCGATTCTGGCGCGAATTTCATCCGTGCATTGAACATCTTTTGTCAGCAAGCTTCCCAAGTACTTGAACTGCTTCACATTCTCCACTTTAACCGGATCTTTTCATATTTTATATACAAGAAAACCCTGGATTTTCGAACTTGAAAAATACCTTCTAGAAGTAGGGATCACTCATGAAGACATCCGGGAACGTGATCCTCTCCGGATGAAACTTCGAGCGTACCAGCGATTCCAAGAAAAGACAAAGCTGAAAACCGGAAAGAAGTGGACTGATGCAACAAGGAGACTCACAGAAAACGAATGCGGGTATACCGGGGAAAAAATAAAGTTCAATGATTCAAATGGTTGAAAAAAAACCATGGTCTACAGGAGTGCAAAACGAATAATAATAATAATAATAATAATAATAATAATAATAATAATAATAATAATAATAAGACACGGATAGTCAGTCTGAAAGACTAGACTTTATATCATTTTAAATGCTACAAATGCCGACTCTCGGCACTAAAAGCCATACGCTTTACAAAATAAAATAAAAATATAATAATACAAAAAATGCAAGTGCAAACCAAAGTCAAAGGAGGTAGCTGGCTGGATGACGTCTCGCTCACCGGAGCGCGCGGTGAAAGGAGGAAACTCAAGCAGTACTATGACGTCACACACCTTAGTGCATTCTCGGTACATTTCGTCCCGTCACCGTAACGTAACGCCAGATCCCAGATAAAGTCGACATAATCATTTAAAATTATAATAATAATAATAATAATAATAATAATAATAATAATAATAATAATAATAATAATAAAAACACCTGATTACCAGAATACAGAAGGCAGTGCTGCTGGACACGTGTCGTATTGTTAGGCTATTTTTTTTTTATCTCAGTAATACTGTAGGTTTACAGGATACTTGATTATCAAATCCGTATGTTGTAGACTGAGTTGTACCATAATTATGAGAAATTAAAGATAATAATAATAATCATAATAATCGTCTCTTATTGAAGAAGAGAGACAAGAGAGGGAACTATTGAGGAAAATCTTTGGTCCAGGCTGCTAAGAAGGAATCTGGATGAAACGGAATTCTCGGGAGCTTTATCAGAATACTGAAAGGAGCACTGACACCTTCATGAAAAGGCGATTGAAGTTCTACGGCCACATTCTCTGAATGACAGGGGCGTATATAAGGGGGGTGCTGAGGGGTCTCCAGCCCCCCCCCCCTCTGAAAAAAGCCAATAAAAATTAAGAAAGTGTTGTTTTGGTAAGAGCATAAAGTACTGTAATTGTAAATTTGATTGTACCCTAATCTTAACTTATTGGCTAAGTTATAAACAATATTAAGATTGACATTAGACTAACTCGTGGTGTAGTAGCTAGCATTCTCGACTGACGCCCCGGAGGTCCGAATTCAATTCCCGGCTCTGCCAAGAAATTTTAATTCTAGCCTGAGGGCTCACTCAGCCTTGTGAGGCAAAACTGTGAATTCTACAGTACGGTACTCTTGAAAAATAAATTATCAACTTGTAAAAATAATTTAAAAAATCTGTTAACCGGTACCTTTCTGCTTAGTAAATTAACAAATATTTTGATATTTGCCATTCATGCTCCATTTGGTCATAATAGAAAATGGATTAAGTATAAAATTTTGTTTGTGTGTTGTGTTGTATTTTACAACTTTTTTTTTGTATTTCCAGTAATTGTAGGCTGTATAAACTTTGAATGTCATCTAAAATAATTACGCAAAGTTATATGCTCTAAGGTATTGGTTGATATTTCTGGGTATTTTGCGGTGACAATCCCCTGAGAATACTCAAAATTTTCCAGGATAGCCCCCCCCCCGCGAAAAATGTATATACGCCCCTGCTGAATGAACAAATACAGGCACAGAAACAAGATTCTCAACCTTGCTCTCTCAATGAAAGTCAATAACCACTGGCTTAAAGAAATAGAAAAAGACCTTCAAGGAATTGGCATTACAGAGGAAATCATACAAGACCGATTCCAGTTCGAAACAGTAAACAACCATCATTATACTGAGAAAATTAATGCCGGGACCTAGAAATCATGGATGAAGATTTTCAGTGCCCTTTGAAGATATTTTGGGAGAAGAAAAAATAACATCATCAGCTAAATAAATTCTATCGCGCTCCATAAATGGGCATAACGATGTGTAATAATAATAATAATAATTGACAAAGAGTCAATGGAAAACAGAAGACTTATACTAGAAAAACTCAACTTCTCCACTATTAGTACATTATGCAACGAGCCTATAATGGCTATAATTAAGACACGAGTATTTTTTATAAAACGAGCGTATGCGAGTTTTATAATTTCCATACGAGTGTCTTAATTACCATTATAGGCGAGTTGCATACGACTGTTTATGTTCGACGATAATTATAACTTTATTATATGTTTTAACATAAATATTCATAAATATCAGTTGAGAGTCAGCTACTGGAATTTAGTGATCGCAGAGCGAGCGTTGGGTGTTATATCTTTGTCTTTCAAGAGCTTTGAACGACCGACGCATGCGCTCTGGGTGTTTGCAATGCCATATGCAAACCATATGATTACATCTGCCGTCCCTCAGTAATATTGTCACCTGTGTCAGTTGAAGACAATGCGCTGTGTAAAATTAGTGTTGGTGATTTTAAGGTACAGTGCTATTTCTTGTCTCATATTCGCCAGTTTATTTACGCGAACATATGGACGGTGGGTATTCCATGTCGGTAATTTATTATAGTTCGATGTTGTGTTTATGTCCGACATGTTGGATTTTGAGCGCATGCGCGAAGTTATCGTTACCTAATTGGTCAATGAACGAGCTCTGATTGGCTGGAGAAACTGTATCATAATGGAAAACAGTGTTATAATGACCATCATTATGATACAGTTATCTGACACATAATAGTGAGGGTCGAACATAAAAATATATAGGCTACAACAAAAAGAACCTCTCCTTTAATGCCAAACTACAACACTACAATGCCTGTGGTAAAACCGGTGATCTTATATAGTGTGGAGACGGCAAATTTGATGAACCTGGAAAAGCTTTTGAAGATTGAAAGGAGGATATTGCGGAGGATTTACGGCCCAAAAGTAGTACAGGAAACCTACAGACTAAGAACAAACAAGGAGATATATGAAAGGGTGGAAGACTTGGAAACAACAATTAGGAAAATACGTTTACGTTTCTATGGACATATGGTTAGAATGGATCCAACAAGAATAAATAAACACATTTTTGATCAATTATATAATCTGAAGAGCCAAGGGGATGAAGGAAAAACTCAGGAGGCTAGGAATTAAAGATGACGACTGTCGAGACAGAACACAATTCAGGGAAATACTTTCAAACATAAAGGTGCTTGTGGACGAAAAGAGAGAACGCAGGGGAGGAAGATGGACAGCAGAGAGAAAGGCACAACACTCTGAAAGAATGAAGGACGTGAGGAGGAAGAGAAAGGAAGAAAGAACTATGAGAAGGAAATGAAATGATATTTGCGTGGTCCTTAGTTTTTGGCCGGTTCGCATAATGTAATGTATTTTAATAATAGGGGAGAGTCGGTCAAAACAGGGTACTTAATAAACAAAGTGGTATATCTTATGAACTTGTTATACTAATGTGTTAAATTTTTAAGGACTAGTTGTATAATATATCTATTTACAAATGATAATGAAGAAAATAATTTTAAAAAAGCTTAACCGTAAATTGTTTATTTATGTAAATGTTTGTCCAGTATCCCGTTTTATCAGACGAGTTGGATACTGGGTACTGGATTTAAAGTGAACATTACAAAATAGAAATACTTTTACAAACATTGAAATTCACTTCATGTACAAGAATCACATTTATACGGTTCATCATCTTCATCATCAATGCCGGCACACTGTTCATGAGCCCATTCACCACATTTATAACACTTGACCCAGCCTTCTTCAGACTTCGAATTAGTGAATAGTTCATTACAATAAATGCAAGCTGCGTTATTATTTTCTCATTCCTCCTCTGACGAGGTGTTATACGCCTGCACTTTTCTAACTTTCTTCCATTTCTGCTTTACGACATTTGTGACGTCAGAAGGCCTAAATCTGGGAGATTGTGACTCCATTTGAAGTTTCCTTTTGGGAGTCTTCCCCTTTTTCATAGATGAAGTTAATTCTTCCTTGTATGGGGAACTTGTCAGAATAGCTGTCTTTCCTCTTCGTCTATCGGTTATTCCTTCCTTTCTTTCAGCTCTCGGTACTGCCTTTATGTCTTTCAGAGAGACTTGGAAAGCTGAAGTCCAACCAAGTCTTAGGCCTAACTGACCGAGAAGACCCTGATGTGGATGGAACAGGTCTATCTGACTGGTAAGACCGTGATGTGGTTAGAGCAGATGATTTTCCGTTTGATGGCTCAGATAGAGATCCCGAAGACAGGATATTACCTTTCTCCAATGGTGGGTCTAATAAAACGGGGTACTACCCTGTTCTATCCAACTTAGTGGTACCCTGTTTTATCCAACAACACCATGTTAGGAGCAAGTGGAATTCTACAGCACTTAAGCCAGTCATTCATTTTGAAACACCTACAATCATGTAGTGCAAACAATGTTTAATTTATATCATCCTTACCATACAGTCTTCATAATAAGGTCTTGGATATATAAGCACACAATTTACAAGCGGATATTATAACACAACACTGTAAAAATAGATTTTACCCCTGTGAGAACGCACGCTTGCACCTTACAGATTGCAACTGCTCTAAGAATGAAGGTCATCAAGTGAGAAAGAGGTTATTATGTTCACCGGAGAAGTCACTACATACCAGACGAGAAAACTATGGTACCCCGTTTCATCAGGCTACCCTGTTTTATCAGACTCTCCCCTAATAATTAATACTGTAATAATAACTTGAATAACTTCATGAAGGAATACTGGAAGAAAAGGGAAGAACAACTAAGGAGGACGATTTAAAATTGTAACGTGGTCCTTAGAATGCCGTAACTCAAGAAGAAGAAGAAGAAGAACTTGCGTAGACCTATACTTTCTACTTCTGCCCTGGCTAGACCTGCAGTAATCTTGGGGGTCAGAACTCAGTCATTCTAAAATGAAATGAAAGAAAGGAGTGTGGGGGATTGCTTACCGCTCTCCTTAGCGCCACGCTGACATGGAGAACAGTATGTGGGTGGCAGTTGATGCACTCGAGGCTAAATGTCACTAAATGAACAAACAAGCTTTTCAAGGTACCGCCGAATGAGCAGGTGGTTGACCTGACGTGGCACTAATACACCCCATTATGGAAATGGGCCACCTATCAAGATGTAATTAAATATGTTTCATTGAATTGAGGATGTACTGGACGTGGAAAGCAATACCATCTTCACTTTGTTAGCCGCTTGTCGGCGGAGGGGCAGGTGCTCAGGGCTCCGTCATGGCCGCCATGATGCACTCTCTGGCTAACTAGGGAACATCGTGAGTGTGAACCTCCTGGTCTGGGTACATGTTTTCTAGACCACAGGCATAGTATCTGTTGTGCCTAAATTTGCCCGAGGCATATCTAGAGAGCAGGCACGTATCCAGAGGTGATCTGGCTGCAACCGCTCCAAAATACTCCAGAAATTCCTTTAAGAAAAGGTAAAGCAAAGTTCCTCTGCTACACTGAGAAACATCAATTCATGGATATGATTCTATTCTAGAGCTCCTTATTAATAAGATTTTGAGCCGTGCATTGTGATTTTGAGCTGCACAGATAAGATTTTGAGCTGCGGATTGAGATTTTGAGCTGCGCATTGAGACTTTGAGCTGCGGATTAATTAAACAAACGTTCTATATTTCATATTTAATTTTTTACATTTTACATTTTATTTTTAACATTTTTCATTTTACATTTTGTATTTAGCCTACATTTTACATTTTATATATTATATTTCATATTTCATATTTTATATTTGAAATTTGTATTTTATATTTTATATTTTACATTTTACATTGCATATTGCATTTTGCATTTTTAATATTTTAATATTTTTCACTGTTGCCTTAGTAATGAAAATTAATGCTTTTCAGTCGGTCAACACGATTGCACCCAATCGTAATGGTTGATTCCCTAAAACTTAAAAGACCTGAATTTAAAAAATAAATTCACTTGATGATCTGATGATTCATCAGATGATGACAGCTTGACGATCGAAACTGGTCATCTAAAGTGAATTTATTTATTAATCTCAAGTACATGTTTTTCAGGTTTAGGGAAGCACCCATTACAATTGGGTATAATTAGGTTGACCGACTGATAAGTAGTAACTTCGTTTTTTAATAAATTAGCGACAACATATTTTTTAGCTAATCGTTTCTCAATTAAACTTTTTTGATTTTAATAACAAACGATTTTTATAGATCTAACAGTTTCGCTTAAATTTGTTTCTTTAACCTTAAATATGTTCCATTTTCGTTTCCTTAATTTAATATATTTGCCCTAATGATATTTCGTGTTTGGTGGATGTTATTGTCGGTAAAATAAACAACTTTCTGTTCATCAACTTTTAATCCAGTGCGGCTATACCGGTATTTTTCTTCCCGGATGGCGGCACTAAATACTCCAAAATACCAGTATAGGCTACCGCTCCACTGTACATCTATTCCTCGCACTAGACTCGTGAACTGAAAAAGTTTCGCAACATTTCGTCAGAAACATTTATTAAATGTACGTGCAAAATCGCTTAAGAGGGTCAAGATTAAAATGAATCTCTAAAAGTTCAAGAAATCGTTTCTTCACAAAAGGTTTAAAAGTTTTTGGAAACAGGATTCCTATGAGACGGTTTCAATCGTTTAATCGGGGCATCGCAAAAACGTTTCTGATCGTGAACCCCATATTTATTAATCTGTTGTTGTTTGTTGTTTGAGTCTTCAGTCTTTTGACTGGTTTGATGCAGCTCTCCATGTCTCCCTGTCTTGAGCAAATCGTTTCATCTCTACATAGCTACCACACCTTACATCCGAGACAATCTGTTTAACATATTCTAATCTTGGTCTACCCTTACAGTTCTTGTCCTCGACCTTTCCTTCCATAAATAAGTTTGCTATTCCTGGGTATCTTAGTTAGTGTCCTACCAACCTATCTCTTCTCTAGCAGTCACAAGAAACATCTCTCCTCGTCCACTCGTCTTAATACTCTTCATTTGTTACTCTATCTATCCATCTGATCTTCATCATTTTCCTGTAACACCACATTTTAAATGCTCCTAATCTCCTCTTTTCTGCTGGGCCTACAGTCCAAGTTTCACTTCCATAGAGCGCCACGCTCCAGATAAAGGCTTTGAAAAATTATTTTCTAATACCTAAATCTATATTTGATGTCAACAAATTCCTTTTCTGTTGAAATGCTTTCTTTGCCTGATCCTACCTACTTTTTATATCGCGCACGCCTCAACAACTGGGATCTAAAAGTCTGCTTGCCCTTGTTGCCATGGTAACTACAGTGTGTCCGCATAGTCTCTCCGCAGGCGGCTTCGGTGGCGTAGACGGTAGCATGCTGAGCTTCTATGCCCAAGATCGCGGGTTCAAATACGGCTGAAGTCGTCGGATGTTTAAGAGCGTTAAAAATACCTCAGTATGCCTTCCTTCGGAGGGGAAGTAATGCCGGTGGTCCCATGTCATAGATGTATGGCGTGTTAAAGAACCTTCCACTAATTACACCTGTGTGAAGCTAAATTGTATAGGTTAAGAATGTAAACAACGCTCTTAGATCCCTACGTTCGTTGCCAAGAGTCGACTGCGGTGGCGTCTGGTAGCTAAGTTCTTAACTAGTAGTCGTTGACGGTGGCATTTGGTGGCAAAAGTAGGATCTATTTGAAAAATTCAAAAGTCTGCAGTCCTTACTTGAATTTAAAAAAACAGATAACACACACTAATACAGTCATCACAATTAACACCGGTTATCAGACAGATTCTACACACTCCCAAAGTACACGGGGCTACATGATCGCGTTGTCGCAGTCCCTAAACTTAAGAACCAACCAACCAACAATGTTAATAAACATTTGCTGTACGAAGTTTGACTGCGTTCGGGTGGTTAAATCGCGAGAAAAGTCTATTTAAATATTTGAACTTCGCTTGGCCGCCATGTTCGTTTTGTAGTTAACAGCAGCGGGTCTCGTTGAACGTTAGTAGCACATTCATGTTGAAAGTCTTACCACAGCAGTACCGGGAGAGTTAGCCGTGGTCGTTACGGCATGACTGCTGGCAGTCACTCACATCCGGGAGGCGAGGAGATTCGAATCCCCCCGCCGGCAACCTTGAAGATGGTCTTCTGTGGTTTCCCATCTTCCTTCCAGGCAAATGCCGGGGTTGGTCCCTAACTATAGGCCACAGCCGCTACCTTCCAACTTCTCGTCCTTACATTCCAACTTTCCTCCCCAACGGCACTTGTAGCTCACCCATTGGGTGTCCGTCTCGAAGCAGCTACAAAACTGGCGAGCCGAACATGTTCATGGACACTCCCAGCACTAAAAAAAGCCATACGCCAAAAAAAAAAACACCAAGCAGTTCGCATAAGCATGCTCTTGTTCCATGTTGACCTTCAACTGGAGTGATAGGGTGGAGAATACCGGCTCATTATTGCTGACAGTGAGTGGCCTGTGCGTGACAGCATTGACGCTGTAAGTTGTGTTCTTGTCAAGTTCTTGTGTAAGCTGAGTCTAGTGGGAATGCTTACTACTGAGGAGCGTGTGTTTTTATTGGAAGAGGTTTTCCATGCTGGTGGAAACTTTGCAGAGCACAGTGTGTTAGTGTTGACTACCGCATTACTTAATTTAATGTAATTGTTTTCCTTGTAACAACATCGCATGAATGTACTGCCAACCCAACACGTCCTGCAAGGCGACACACGCGCTGCGGAGAGACTTTGCGGGCACACTGTAGTTGTCGAGAATTTGTCGATGGAACACACTTCAATGATCTGTGTTTTTATTAAACTAGAATGCATAAGTTTAGATGACAATCACTTGTTACCACTCCACCATGTTGGAATTTTGTCCACTTTAATCACAGAGAGAGTTAGTTATTGTTGTTTTAAGGGGCGGAACTACGAGATCATCTGCCCCTAAATCACACAGATACCCTGAGTCCCATAACATTGGCTTATCCATGTTAAAATTTGATTTTATTTCCTATGTGCAACACGCTATATTTACAGTACACTGAAGGGAGTTTTTATCATTTCAAATGATCTTGTCGACTTCGTCGTTATGGTTGGGGTCCATCGTTATGCGTTACGGACACGGACACGGAGACGGACGTGACGTCATGTAGCTGCGCGGGAACGTGACGTCATGCTCACGCGGGGAGTGAGAAGCAGACGCTAATGATTATTGGAGTCTGTTGAAAGAGGCCTGGCGTCGAGCGACCTGGGGCTTTGAGCGAAGCGAACACAAGAATACAGGGTGACTTCTAAAGAGATATACAAGATGCCATATAAGAATACGGGGTGCCTCCTAAAGAGGTGTGCAGGATGTCAGAGCAAAAAATTACAGTCAGCCTTAAATAAAAATACAGGGTGCCTTCTAAAGAGGTGTGCAGGATGTCAGAGCAAAGCATCGAACCAGTCCCAATATTCCATCCCTACTCTCACTCAAAATAGCCCCCCCCCCCCCCTAATGTTCAGCCCGCCACTACTCGCTCCCAGGTTCTACAACTCATCTCCCAACTCTCTATCGTTACACTAGTCTAGCCAGATCGAACACAGGCCTGCCTGGGGCAAATACACTCCTTTTCAGAGAAATAACTCCGCAACAAGCTTCACGAAAACCCAAATTAAAATCGAAAATTACATTCTACAAACACCAAATTCAGTAAACTTCCCTCATTTCAGTTACTCTATACTTTAAACAGACACAGAAGGCATAGTCATGACTCCTTCATGGAGTAGGCTATTGTCTAATCATATTCACCTCTCCTTCACCTTTACCATAAATTTCATAAACTCTATTTAAAAATCAGAAACTCCCTCCACAAATCTGTAAATCAGTATTCTTCCCTTATTTCAGATACACTATTCATTAAACAAACATATAAGGCTTAGTCATGACCCCTTCATGGAGTAGGCTATTGTCTAAATCTGGACACTCATACTACATCCTTACACTAATTCAAATTTACGGCCAAATGATCCTTCTGACAGGGAGGCAAAGGTTTCTGCCGGCTTGCCTGAGATGATGGGCCACAAAACCGCTATCAAAAAGTACACAATTTACACTTTATTCAACCAAACACATAGCAAAGCGAGAAGCCCTCCTGAGCCTTTCTAACATGTGTTGCATTTGTAGCATGCGTCATTTGAAATGATACAACGTCTAGTCTTTCAGACTGACTGTGATTTTTTTTACAAGTACATTAATTTTATAATTACGACAAAAGTATTGTCAACGCAAACTGCTTCTCAGTAGCTTATAGACAACTCTCAGTGGCTGAGGGAAATCTCACAGTGTATGCATTGTGCTATGTCTCAAATGTTCACATTCCTGCGACATACTGTAATGGTGGTATTTTGATGCTTAGACACCATCAAAAGTAACATTTACGTTCGACGATGTCGAAATGTAAATATTAGTCTATATGTCAGAAAACTGTATCATAATGAGGGTCATTATAGTACTATTCTTCATTATGAGACGGTTGCTCCAGCCAATCAGAGCTCATTCATTGACCAATTAGGTAAGGATAGCTTCGCGCATGTGCTCAAAATCCAACATATCGGACATGAATTACATGATTTGAAAGTTCAAAATGGATATCGGAACAACCATCGTAGTTACAATCCCAAACACAAAGACAAAATCAGCACGAACCTTTACGGTAACAAGAAGATACTATGACATATGCAAGAAATGTATGAATCTACGTCCAGAAGTTAGCAACACAGCATCCTTCTATATAAATTACCGACATGGAAAGTGCACCGTCCCATATGTTCGCGTAAATAAACTGGCGAATATGAGACAAGAAATAGCACTGTACCTTAATATCCCCAACCCCAATTTCTACACAACGCATTGCTTTCAAATGACTTCGGTGACAAAATTAGTGAATGTGAGCTCTGATCGGCACTAGACATCATGCAGGCTGTAAACAATAGTGTTGCGAAGCAAAGTAAATTTCTTTGCTTTCGAAATTCTTTGACCCACGCATGCGCTCTGTTCAGTCAGCAAACCACCCAGCGCGCTCTGTTCACTAACTGAAGTTACTGAATCCCACAGATATTTATGAATATTTATGTTAAAACATATAATAAAGTTATAATTATCGTCGAACATAAACAGTCGTATGCAACTCGCCTATAGTGGTAATTAAGACACGAGTATGTTTATAAAACTCGCTAAGCTCGTTTTATAAACATTATTGCCATTATAGGCTCGTTGCATAATGTACTATTATGCAAGAAAGCCACGAAGCATGTAATTTAATCAATCATTGTAGGCCCTATTTCCACAATTACTTTGGACATTTTACTGATTCAGAATAATTTATGACAATACTTGTAGATTTTTAGCCTATTTTCAATTTTGAAAAAATAGGCTTATGAGATCACCTTTTGTCCGTGTGTGTGTGTGTGCGCGTGTGTGTGTGCGTGTGTGTGTGTGTGTGTGTGTGTGTGTCCCCTAATAAAATCTAAACGGCTGAAGCGATTTCAACGAAACTCAGTGAGTTCATAGCGCTATTCCCGGCGACCTCGACCGTGCCCTTCAAAATTTGTTACGTCTCACCAATCCAACATGGCGGCTGTGCGAAATATTTCACTAGCATTCAATATCTCCGAAACTATTACCGATATCGCCCTGAAATTCTGCACGGTGATAAAGGGCACTACTACAAGTTCACTTATGAGACTTTCAAAAACCTGGTGACTACAAAACCAACATGGCGGCCAAGCGAATTTGAGACTTTTAAATAGAATTTTCTCACGATTTAACTATCCAAACGTAATGAAATTTGGTACAGCAATTGTTTATATACATTGTAATGCACTGGAGTCTAATTTAGTTCAATTGTTTACATAACCTCAAAATGGCGGCTGTGCGATAATTTCACTGACATTCTATATATCCGAAACGATTACAGATATCACCCTGCAATTTTGTACGGTGATAAAGGGTACTGATACAAGTTTACCTATGTATATTTCATAAACCTGTAAAGTACAAAACGAACATGGCGACCAAGCGAATTTGAAATATTTTAATAGACTTTTCTCGTGATTTAACTCTCTGAGCGCAGTGAAATGTGGTACAGTAAATGATTTTGCAGATTGTAATGCACTGCCATCTAATTTAATTCAATTGTTTACATAACCACAAGATGGCGGCTGTGCGAAATTTTAAAATGAAGTTTTTATTTCTTGTGTCGTAATCATGCGATCGAAGTGAAAGTTTGAATAATGAACCTAGGCAATAATTGTCCTTGAATGGTACATAACTCTATGGCCTATACATATAACAATCCTAAATGGTGAGCTTCCGAAATATTTAGACGGTTCTCAATATCTATGAATCTTTTACAGCAACCAAACTGATTTTTTTTAATGTTCATAGAGACTATGAACATATGTTCACCTATAGGACTTTCAGTAACCTGGTGAGCACAAATCCAACATGGCGGCGACGAGAAGTATAAATATTTAAATGGACGTTTCTCGCGAATTATCTATCCGAGTGCCGTGAAACGTTGCACGTTAAATGCTTATACAAATATTGATCCACTGGCATCTAATTTATTTCAATTGTTTGCATAATCACAAGATGGCTGCTGTGCGTAATTTTAAAATCTCGTTTTTAATTCTTGTGTTCTAATCATGCGATTGAAGTTTGAATACCACACGTACACAATAATCTTAATGTAATAGTACAAAAATAAAAATCCAACCTGGCGACCATCTGAAATATTTAGACGGTTCTCAATATCTACGAATCTGTTACAGCAATTTAACTGAAATTTTGTATGTTGATAGAGGCAATTAACATGAGCAGGATATATGAAAATAGGCTGTATAGTTCTTCACGGAACTACTTGTTAGTTACCGGTATCAGAATACGAGATAGGCTAGTTTGTATTTTGTTTGACAACTTTCTATTGGTTTGTAAACTGAATAAGACCTTTTCACATCGCAGAATAGCTTTCAGTTAATTTTAGGAGTTGACTGACTATTTTATTGCTAATAACATGGCCTACCTTCTCGCATTTAAACTCGAATTATTTATTTATATAATTTATTTTCACCTGCTTTACAGTATTTAATTTTAATCCCTAAGGTCATGGTGGTACCTGTTGCTTTAATTGAGGGAGGGATGGAAAGGAAGGGAAAGAAGGAAAGAAAGAAGGAAAGCAAAGGAGGAGAGGAAGGAAGGGAAAGAAAGAAGTAAAGGAAGGAAGGAAAGAATATAAAGAAGAAAAGGAAGGATAGAAAGAAGCATAGAAAAAAGGAAACAAAGAAAGAAAGTAAGAAAGAAAGAAAGAAGAAAAGGTAGAAAGAAAGGTAGGGAAAGTAGGAAGGAAAGGAAAGATAGAAGAAAAGGAAAGAAAGGAGGGAAGGAAAGGAAGGAAAGAAAAGAAGGAAATGTAGGAAAGAAAGAGGTAAAGAAGGAAGGAAAGAAACGAAGGAAGGAAAGGGAAGAAAGAAGGAAAGACGGAAAGGAAAGGAAAGGTAGGAAAGAAAGAAGGAAAGGAAGGAAAGGAAAGAAAGAAGCATAGAAAAAAGGAAAAAAGAAGGAAGAAAAGGTAGACATCAAGGAAAGAAAGAAGCACAGAAAAGAGGAAAAAAGAAAGAAGAAAAGGTAGAAAGAAAGGAAGGGAAAGGAAGAAGGAAAGGAAAGAAAGAAGAAAAGGAAAGAAAGGAGGGAAGGAAATGTAGGAAAGAAAAGAAGGAAATATAGGAAAGAAAGAGGTAAGGAAAGAAGGAAAGAAACGAAGGAAGGAAGGAAAGGAAAGAAAGAAGGAAAGATGGAAAGGAAAGATGGAAAAGAAAGGTAGGAAAGAAAGAAGGAAAGGAAGGAAAGAAAGAAGCATAGAAAAAGGAAAAAAGAAGGAAGAAAAGGTAGAAAGAAAGGAAAGAAAGAAGCATAGAAAAAAGGAAAAAAGAAAGAAGAAAAGGTAGAAAGAAAGGAAGGGAAAGTAAGAAGGGAAGAAAAGAAAGGAGAGAAGGAAAGGAAGGAAAGAAAAGAAGGAAATGTAAGAAAGCAAGAGGTAAAGAAAGAAGGAAAGAAACGAAAGAAGGAAAGGTAAGAAAGAAGGAAAGGAAGGATAGTAGGAAAAGGAAAAAGGAAGGAAGGAAAGGAAAAGACAGAGAGGAGGAAAGGAACGGAAGGAAGGAAGCTTGAAGTTCTACGTGTGCGTTATTCTCGCGATTATGAGGCATGGTATCTCCTTTAGCCTACAGTATACGTAAATTCTGAAGATCAAAATCATCCGTTTACCTGAGGTCCTTATGGCTACACAAACCAAGTAAATGTTCCCTGTTATCCAAATTAGCGTACAAAGTGTCAATGCATATGTTGATTAATTAATAAGACGTGTCGATAATTAATATCTTGAGTTTCTAGTCATAATATTTCGTAACAAATATTCAGAGTTTTAAATACTGGTCTGCACCTAATTTTAACACATTTCCTAATGAGCCATCAGTCATGGAAGAGAGTAGACTCCAGTCTGTGCGTGAAGTGGTGGGATATCAAGAGTTCAGATCGTAAGATCAATGAGTAAATTCTGGGAACTTGATGATCACAACAATTAGACAAATTTAAACAACAAGCGTGAACACGAAGCCGCTCTTTAATCATTTTCTTAATTACCTGTTCATCCTCAAGGGAGCACCATCGCGTGAGCTATCTCTTGTTACATTAAACACTAATTAAGACCAGATTAGCTGTAGGCCTCTCCAGGGCGCACCTGTCTGCGAGGGTAACTATTATCAGCTTAATTCCATCTTTCTCACAATTATCCACTCAATTCCGTTCTTCTTACAATTTTATTATCAGCTCAATTTTCGTATTACTCTAAATTCCGTTGTTATTACATTTATAAACTCAATTCCATTTTCATCACAACTATCAGCTCAATTTCGTTCTTATTTATTATCATTTTAATTCCGTCCTTATTACAATTATCAGCTCAATTCCATTTCCATCACAATTATCAGCTCAATTCCGTTCTTACAATTATCAGCTCAATTTCCATCTTACAATTATCAGCTAAATTCCGACCTTATTACAATTATCAACTCAATTCCGTTTCCATCACAATTATCAGCTGAATTCCGTTCTTATTTATTATCAGCTGAATTCCGTTCTTACAATTATCAGCTCAATTCCATTCTTCTTACAAAGAAATGAGTGGTTTTAGTAGACAGTGTCTGTGTTTCCTCAAGATATCTACAATAATATGTCTTAAGCTTATATTCTGTATCCTTCGATTGACTGTTGAAGGGATTCTGGCACCCCGAAACCTGTAACGCAAATGTATTTGAATACTTTAACATTCGTATTGAAAGGTATAGAATACTGCTGATTGTCCCATGTGAATGGTGAATGGTAAAATTAATAAACCAGTTATACATTCCAATGTATATTGTGTTAAAATTTGGATCGAGCTGATGACGGGTTTGTGAGATAATAATTCTTAAATGTGACGCATGGTTGAAACACGCTTAAAAACTGGCACTTTTTGTGTTCCAACTGCGATAAAAAATATTAAAATATAAATTTAAAAATCCAAACCTACATGAACTAACGTAAAATAGAACGACGAAAATGTTGATGTTTTTGGATTTTATGTAGGTCTATTAGTTACTTCACAAACAGTCTTCAAACTCGAGTACATATAATATTTTGGTCGACAGTAGGATTATATCTAGGAACTTATACCAGCACACAGAGAAAATCTCAGACACATTTAGGAAAAGACGATTGAAATTTTACGGGCATATCCTCAGGATGGGCAATCAGAGACTGACCATGATGATTCTTAACCTTGCCCTGTCAAAGAAAGTTAAAGCACCTGGCTGCTTGAAGTTGGAAAAGATCTTCAGGAAATAGGCATCACAGATGACATTGTACTAGGCAGAGCTAAGTTCAGAGAATTAGTCGATAATCACCGCTTTGCAGACCATCCAAGCACTATCTCCAACAAAACTTGGTCAGAAGATCACAAGAGAAGCCACAGCGACAAGATGAAGAGATTTTGGGAGAAGAGAAAGGCAATGCCATCAGCTAAATAAGTTCAATCGCGCTCCTTAGTCGGGCATGACGAAGAAAGAAAGAAAGAAAGAAAGAAAGAAATAGGCCTGTGACATTGTGATTATTATTTCGTGGCAGAGCCGGGAATCGAACCCAGGACCTCCGGGGCGGCAGCTAACCATGCTGACCGATACGCTACGGAGGCGACATTTATAATACGGAACTAATTTTATTTGATGATTTGTAGTTGCATTTTGTAAATATTGTCAATTCAAATAACAGTACAGTAAGTATGTAGTTAGTTTTAGTTGTAAGTAGGTAGTTAGTTTGTCTATTAGATATATGTCATTGTTCTATTAGACTGTGGTGTGTGAGTGTGTCTGGTAGCAGTTGCATTGTTTATTAGTTATAGTTCATTGTTTCAGTAGACTGTGATGTGTGAGGGTGCATGTGAGTGTGCCTGGTGACAGACTGTTTTAGTGGTAGTATTTGTTGTATGTGGAACTTAAGTTTTTGTTTGTAGAATTTTGGTATTTAATTTTTAGTACGGTAGAAGGTTAGTATTTTTGTTAGTAGAATTGCTCTTTACTTATTCTGAAAGGGAGTAGCAGCCTTTCAGAATAAATCAATTCTTTACTAGTCTTATAGACGGTTAAGATATTGATAATATAAGCCAAATAATGGCTACACTGCGTCCTGCTGCACGGCTGAAAGCAACGGGAAACTACAGCCGTATGCTATTCCCGAGGATATGCACCTCTCTATGCATAATTACATGTGATGATGGCCTCCTCCCTTGTAAAATTTCAATCCGGAGGTAAACTAGTCCCCCGTTCGGATCTCCGGGTGGGGACTACTCGAGAGGGGGTTACCATCACAGAAGTGACAAAGAGGAAATCTGACATTCTACGGATCGGAGCGTGGAATGTTAGAAGTCTGCTAGGAAGTGGAAGGTTAGAAAACTTAGAAAGGGAAATGGATAGGTTGAGGTTGGATTTGGTTGGGATTAGTGAAATGCGCTGGCAGGAAGAACAGGACTTTTGGTCAGGAGACTATAGGGTCATTAGCACTAAATCAAACAATGGCCAAGCAGGGGTTGGCCTCATATTGAGTAGGAAACTTGGACAGCGGGTGGAATATTATGAGCAATATAGTGAACGGATTATTGTAGCAAAAATCAATACTAAACCTACCTGCACCACAGTGGTACAAGTCTATATGCCTACCAGTCAAGCTGATGATGAGGATGTTGAAAAGGTCTACGAAGAAATAGACGAAATTCTGAGGTATATCAAGGGTGATGAAAATGTTATAGTAATGGGAGATTGGAATGCTGTGGTAGGAAAAGGGAGAGAAGGGAAGATAGTAGGAGATTTCGGATTAGGTGAAAGGAATGATCGAGGAAGCAGGCTGGTAGAATTCTGCACCGAGCATGAGTTGGTCATAGCTAACACCTTATTCAATAACCTCAATAGAAGAATATACACATGGATGAGACCAGGAGATACAGGGCGTTACCAAATCGACTTCATTATGGTCAAGCAGAGGTTTCGAAACCAGATTTTGGATTGTAAAACATATCCTGGTGCTGACATAAACTCTGATCACAATCTGGTTGTAATGAAATGCAGATTAAAGCTGAAGAAACTGCAGAAAAGTCAAAATCCAAAAAGGTGGGCAATAGACAGACTGAAAGAGAAGGATGTAAACGAAAGATTCAAGAAGAGTATAACGGAAGGACTAATGAAAAACCCTAAACAAACTTCAATTACAGACGAATGGGCACTTTTGAAGAATGAAATAACAAAATCCGCAGAAGAAAACATTGGTAGGAAAGAAAGAATAGGTAGGAAACCGTGGATCACTCAGGATATACTAGAATTGATTGATGAAAGGCGGTAACACAAGAATCTAAGAGATGAAAAGGGGAAAGCAGAATACAGACGTCTGAGAAATGAGGTTAACAAGAAGTGCAAGGAAGCGAAAGAAGAATGGTTGAAAGAGAAATGTGCAGGTATAGAAAATTGTCTGAAATTAGGAAAAGTAGACACAGCTTATCGAAGGATTAAGAATACTTTTGGGGAAAAGAAGACTAAGTGCTGTAATATTAAGGACACAAATGGAAAGCCTCTAACAGATAGGGAAGAAAAGGTTGAGAGATGGAAAGTTTACATAGAGAGTTTGTATAAGGGAAAGGAGATTGAGAATCATGTAATGGAAAGGGAGGAGGAAATTGATGAGGATGCGAAAGGAGATTTAATATTGAGATCACAATTTGATAGAGCTTAGGAAGACTTAAGCAGGAACAAAACACCAGGCATAGATGATATACCGATTGAGTTGCTACGCTGCATAGGAGATGAAGGTCTGATCAGGTTATTTCACTTAGTGTGTAGGATTTATGAGACAGGTGAGGTACCCCCTGATTTCAAGAAGAATGTAATCATCCCTATACCAAAGAAAGTGGGAGCTGACAGATGTGAAGAATACCGTACAATCAGCTTGATTACTCATGCTTCAAAGATCCTGTCTAGAATAATTTACAAGAGGATTGAAAGCCAGATAGAAACGGAGTTGGGTGAAGACCAGTTTGGTTTCAGGAGAAATGTAGGAACAAGAGAAGCTGTACTAAGTCTTAGGCTGATTTTGGAAGGTAGAATAAGGAAAGATAAGAGAACGTTCATGGCTTTTGTAGACTTAGAAAAGGCTTTTGATAACGTTGATTGGACTAAATTGTTTGACATTTTGAAATCGATTGGAATAAAGTACAGGGATAGGAAGGTGATATACAATCTGTGCAGAAACCAGACAGCAGTCATTCGAGTTGAAGGACATGAGAGAGAAGCTGGTATTCAGAAAGGTGTAAGGCAAGGCTGCAACTTATCACCCATACTTTTCAATCTTTACATTGAACAAGCAATGAAGGAAATTAGAGAAAAATTTAAAGTGGGAGTGAAGATTCAAGGAGAAATAATTTCAACTCTGAGATTTGCTGATGACATCGTCATCTTGGCCGACAATCCTGAGTATTTGAATGAGTTTTTGAATGGTTTGGACTCCGTCTTACGGAAAGAATTCATGATGAAAATAAATAAATGTAAAACAAAAATACTGGAATGCAGCCGAAATAAATCAGAAACCTCTATGGAGATCAAATTGGCAGGTGAAAAGCTGAAGGAAGTAGGAGACTTCTGTTATTTAGGAAGCAGAATAACCAGTGATGGACGAAGCAAAGAGGATATTAAAAGTAGGTTGGCTCAGGCAAAGAAAGCATTTCTACAAAAAAGGAATCTGCTGACATCGAATATAGATTTAGGTATTAGGAAGTCATTTTTGAAAGCCTTTGTCTGGAGCGTGGCGCTCTATGGAAGTGAAACTTGGACTATTGGTGCAGCAGAAAAGAGGAGAATTGAAGCATTTGAAATGTGGTGTTACAGGAGAATGATGAAGATCATATGGGTAGATAGGGTTACAAACAAAGAGGTATTAAGACGAGTGGGAGAGATGTTTCTGGCGACTGCTAATGAAGAGAAGAGATAGGTTGGTAGGACACATACTAAGACACCCAGGAATAGCAAGCTTAGTTATGGAAGGAAGGGTCGAGGACAAAAACTGTAGGGGTAGACCAAGGTTAGAATATGTTAAACAGATTGCCTCGGATGTAGGGTGTCGGAGCTATGTAGAGATGAAACGATTAGCTCAGGACAGGGAGGCATGGAGTGCTGCATCAAACCAGTCAAAAGACTGAAGACTCAAACAACAACAATTATTAGCAATATCCACGTGCCTTTTTCATTAATAATAGTATTACCGTATTACAATATTTAATTTACTCCTTATTTATCATCATAATTATAACAATATGTAACGAATCCGTGTGAGGGCATTTCAAAATTATTTCAATACAATGATATAGAGCATTGATGGCTAACTTGGCTTATTTATGTTACCAAGGTTGTCTTGCATATGCGAGTTCTGACCACAATGTTATTAATAAATGATCATATTGAATGTAGTTGCCACATACTTACTTTTTTCTGATTTAGTTATTTATTGTCCGTCAATTATTAATAATGGAGATTCATTTAAAGCATTAACATAATCCTTAGCCTCCAATAATATAAAGCCTACTCAATCGTGGCGTTCTCTGCATCAACACTGTCCTCCTAGCAGTGCGCATATTGAACACTGCAGCGTTGAGAACCCACATCACAATTACAGTACATGTAATAGCATTGCTATCGCAAGCTATAACCAGCAAAAGTATACCTATACATTATAATTACAGTACATGAGTACACATTGTTGAGTAGAATGTAGTAAAATATAAGAGATGTTCATCTTTTACTACTAGGAGTTCGTTTCAACTGCGGATTTCCCTATTAGATAGCACGCACAAGTGTTTGGTATGTAGGCCTACAAGAGTAAGGTACGGTACTGTCAGTAGATGGTTGCTTGCCACGGTGGGTGAGTGGTTAACGTGTCGGTCTACTAACCCCAAGCTTGCAGGTTCGCTCCTGGCCTCGGTAAGTGATTTTTGAAAGGCGGCAAAAATTACGACACCATGTCATACGATGTTGGCATGCCAAAGAACCCATTTGAATTCAGTAGGCCGTGTTCATAATGGCAAAATTAATCTCGGGAGTTTCCGCCAACACAAAGTTCCTTATTTCTCTACTAGAAAGCGCTATAGTGTTCAAGGAGCTTAGATATCTAACCTCCTTGACATTCATAGTGCTTAAAGGAACAACAAAATTCGACATGTAAGCTACCCTTTGGGTGTCAAATAACAAAGCTTGCACGCGGCACCCGAGGCCATACGATATTATTATATTATAGTAGATGGTTGCACTGAATATTTTTAGCCTACTTTTCACATTTTGCAAAAATGAGGAAAAAGTAGACTTGTGGGATCGTTCCGGGCAAATGTTCGTCTGTCTGTCTGTCTGCCATTCTGTCTGTCTGTCTGTCCGTCTGTCTGGCTCTGTGTGTGTGTGTGTGTGTGTGTGTGTCCTTATCAACTTCTAAACGGCTGGAGCAATCGAAACAAAATTTGGTAGGAGTAAAGATCTATACCTAAATATCTCACGGCCATATTTGAAAGTGATGTCAGTGCTACCAACTGCTGAAAAATCGCAATTGAAATTTGAGCTCCATGTTGGATATCTTGGAAGGTATGAATGGGAGTTATTTCAAAATTGGCACACGTGTAGATAATAATATTGCAGTTAAATTTCCAGGAGGCCATACATGGCAGTGTTGCCAAAATGATTATAAGCTTGCTGATAGGTCCAATTTTTAAATGCATATAACTTCTACACTATCAATTGGAATTCAACCAAATTTCGTATGTACTATGTGTACATACACAGATATGAATGAGCATATTCTTAAGAACCACCAGGGCTGCCAACTGTTAATAAATGCACTACCTATTGTTTTTATCCAAATACCAATATATCAGAAAGTATGCTTTAAACTATGCACACGCATAGTACCTGACATTCTATATTAATTTGGAGTGACTTATATACGTCAGTGCTACCAACATAATTCTAAGCCTGCTGAGAGGTCCAACTTTAAATACACGTAACTTCTATACTATCATTTGGATTTCAACCAAATTTCGTGTGTGTTATGTGTACCATAACAGATATGACTATGTGTATATTTAGGAGCAACCAGGGCTGCCAACTGTTAATAAATACTGTCTCTATTTTTGTTACCCTAATGTCATTATATCAGAAAGTATGCAAGCCAATAGCTCTAAACTTTGCGCACGTATAGTACCTGGCATTCTAGATTAATTTGGAGTAACTAATATAGGCCTACGCCAGTGCTGCCAACATGATTCTAAGCCTGTTGATAGGTCCAATTTTAAAATGCATGTAACTTCTCTACTAACTAATGGATTTCATTCTAAATTGACACAACAATAGATCATATAATTTCAGATTATTTCTGACCAATACATGTATGTCATTGATGCCAACATGATTTTACGCGCGCTGTTAGATGCAATGTTTAACTGCATGGAACGTCCATGCTATCCATTGGATTTCAACCAAATTTTGTATGCTGTACCTTAAGAGATGGAACTAAGAATATACTCAGTCACCAGGGCTGCCAACTGTAGTTCTCTATTAGGCTACATTATGCCAGGTATACAGTATTTCGAACTAATTAGAAATTTCTATATTGCCAACTTAATTTCGTCATTATTCTAGATAGATCCATTTAGATTAATCATTGGCATGAATCTTAAATTTTAAGAAAAGTAGGCTCTTTAGTTCGTCACGGAACTTCTTGTTACCAGTGTACCATAGACTAGAGTTTCAGTGAAAAGGAACGACTTTTCTTATTTTTTGTGATTCTTTCTTTTCATAATTTGTATTTCTTCTCAAGACGTAGTCTCGTGTCATTGGTGTACTCTAGTTAGCGACAGATGGGCGCAGAAACATTTTCAATTTTATCCTGCTCAGTTCCTCAGGATGATCACTTACTCCACACTGTAGAACATGATTTTTAGCAACATGTGGCAACAGAATTCTAGTTTATTATATTTCCAAAATTGTCTCATATGCACTGGTACCATATTGCTGTAAGAGAGGGCCATGAGCCCTAACTTCGCCACTACTGAAGACATATCATATATATTATTTCAGTAGTATGCATCCCTCCTGCGGCGCTCACAAGCGACCGATCGTGACAAATGAGCATTCAAATGAAAGAGAATAGACATTAGCAGTGACTTATTGCACTATAATTTCATAAATATCTATAATTTCTTTAAAAAATGACTTTAAAATAATTGTACGAAGTGTGCGATTTGCAAACACCGTTGATGTAGGAAAATACGCTCCATAATTGCTGTCCACGGGCCGCTGTGACGCCTGTTTCATGTCATATTAACATTCTGAGCTCTTTCCATTATCCTGAACTGTAAATAGTGTTCTATAATCATTTTGTTGAAATAAAAAATAACCTTTCTCCTTAAGTGTCTCATTATAAACCTATTGGGGAAAGTGTGGTTTATGAACAGGCGAGATTTCTCGCACGGGTCCGCTAGTAATAAATAAATAAATAAGGCTATGGCATATGCTGTATTGTTTCTGACTCATTACAATCATCGTGTACAGCTGGATCCTTTACAATGAACTTGACGTAGTTTTTGATGTGTAACATCTTTCCACTCGGTAGCTGGACATTTTTGTGGGAGTGATTTTGGAAAAGGGACGGAAATGGATGGGACGGAAGTGCATGGGACGGAAACAATGAGCGCGCGTGATGGCGGAGATCGGTACAACGACGTACAGAACTGTAGGCCATGTGGCTATGGCGAATGTATATCGCATACAGTTTAGTTCAAGGTTTGGAGACCCCATTTAAGATATTCCTACAATAAATCATCTTCAAGTTGTCGTTCTTTGGTGTGAAAATATTCTTTTTATCATATTTGCTGAAAACAATTACGATTTATTAAATCTTCATACCTTTGCTTTATGCTTATTTAATGTAAGCACTCGATGTACTGTCGGTCATGTGGCTATGTGGAATCTATATCGCATCAACAAACATTCCAAACAACGTAAGAATTCGGTATATTAACGCCGACTACTAACAATAATTGAAACTTCGTTGGTCTAAACATATCACTGGGAGAAACACTTTTAAAATACCTTCCGCACACCTCATTTTTAATCGCGCCTATACTTAGCAGTGCGCTGATCGGCAAAACGAGGCCATTTTCAATAACATCGCTGGCATGGGTTTACTACCTGGCCGGTATAGAGCGCAGCTCGCATCAAGTAGGCAGTGGATTGCATCCGCCACGGCAAATAACAATTATGATTCATTTATTACGGTCAATCTGCACAGTGTGCGTTATCTGTATTATTATTATTATTTATTACGGTCAGGATTTGGCAGTGGAGTTTTACAAGTAGTTATTTCAATGACCAACAGAGTTCACTGTCAACAAGGAATTTGCGCTCCCGGGACTCACATAGCAGGATAACATATCACATGTTACACATCATATGCGACTACTGTAAGGGTCGTTTTTAGCCTATTTTCAATTTTGAAAAAATAGGCTTATGAGATCACCTTTTGTCCGTGTGTGTGCGTGTGCGTGCGTGTGTGTGTGTGTGTGTGAGGTGTGTGTGTCCCCCCCCCCCCTAATAAAATCTAAACGGCTGGAGCGATTTCAATGAAACTCGGTAAGTTCATAGCACTATTCCCGGCGACCTCGGCCGTGCCCTTCAAATTTTGTTACGTCTCACCAATCCAACATGGCGGCTGTGCGAAATGTTTCACTAGCATTCAATATCTCCGAAACTATTACCGATATCGGCCTGAAATTGCATACGGTGATAAAGGGCACTACTAGAAGTTCACCTATGAGACTTTCAAAAACCTGGTGACTACAAAACCAACATGGCGGTCAAGCGAAATTGAGACACTTAAATAGACATTTCTCGCGATTTAACTATCCAAACGTAATGAAACTTGGTACAGCAAATGTTTATACACATTGTAATGCACTGGAGTCTAATTTAGTTCAATTGTTTACATAACCTCAAAATGGCGGCTGTGCGAAATATTTCACTGACATTCTATATCTCCGAAACTATTACAGATATCACCCTGCAATTTTGTACGGTGATAAAGGGTACTGATACAAGTTTACCTATGTATATTTCATAAACCTGTAAAGTACAAAACGAACATGGCAACCAATCGAATTTGAAATATTTTAATGGACTTTTCTCGTGATTTAACTCTCTGAGCGCAGTGAAATGTGGTACAGTAAATGATTTTGCAGATTGTAATGCACTGTCATCTAATTTAATTCAATTGTTTACATAACCTCAAGATGGCGGCTGTGCGAAATTTTAAAATTAAGTTTTTATTCTTGTGTCGTAATCATGCGATCGAAGTGAGAGTTTGAATAATGAAGCTAGGCAATAATTGTCCTTGAATGGTACATAACTCTATGGCCTATACATATAACAATCCTAAATGGCGAGCTTCCGAAATATTTAGACGGTTCTCAATTTCTATGAATCTTTTACAGCAACCAAACTGATTTTTTTTATGTTCATAGAGACTATGAACATATGTTCACCTATAGGAATTTCAGTAACCTGGTGAGCACAAATCCAACATGGCGGCGACGCGAAGTATAAATATTTAAATGGACGTTTCTCGCGAATTAACTATCCGAGTGCCATGAAACGTTGCACGTTAAATGATTATACAAATGTTGATCCACTGACATGTAATTTATTTCAATTGTTTGCATAATCACAAGATGGCTGGTGTGCGTACTTTTAAAATCTCGTTTTTTACTTCTTGTGTTCTAATCATGCGATTGAAGTTTGAATACCACACGTACACAATAATCTTAATGTAATAGTACAAAAATAAAAATCCAACCTGGCGACCATATGAAATATTTAGACGGTTCTCAATATCTACGAATCTGTTACAGCAATTAAACTGAAATTTTGTATGTTGATAGAGACAATTAACATGAGCAGGATACATGAAAATAGGCTGTATAGTTCTTCGCGGAACTACTTGTTTTCTTTGGAGGACTTGGTCTTGAATTGCAAGCATACAACCTTCAGTTTCTGGGAAGATCAGTCCTGAAGTAAGCCAGTAGTTTGATGCAGTTATATCTAGAGCCCTGCTCGGATAAACAAAACGTTATCCACACCCGCCCCGCATCCGCACGACGGTTATCCGAATATGCTGGTATTACAATACCATTTTTAGCCTATTTTCAATTTTGAAAAAATAGGCTTATGAGATCACCTTTTGTCCGTGTGTGTGCGTGTGTGTGTGCGTGTGTGAGGTGTGTGTGTGTTCCCCCCTAATAAAATCTAAACGGCTGGAGTGATTTCAATGAAACTCGGTAAGTTCATAGCACTATTTCCGGCGACCTCGACCGTGCCCTTCAAATTTTGTTACGTCTCACCAATCCAACATGGCGGCTGTGCGAAATATTTCACTAGCATTCAATTTCTCCGAAACTATTACTGATATCGCCCTGAAATTGTGTACGGTGATAAAAGGCACTACTAGAAGTTCACCTATGAGACTTTCAAAATCCTGGTGACTACAAAACCAACATGGCGGCCAAGCGAAGTTGAGACATTTAAATAGACTTTTTTCGCGATTTAACTATCTAAATGTAATAAAACTTGGTACAGCAAATGTTTATACACATTGTAATGCACTGGAGTCTAATTTAGATCAATTGTTTACATAACCTCAAAATGGCGGCTGTGCGAAATATTTCACTGACATTCTATATCTCCGAAACTATTGCAGATATCACCCTGCAATTTTGTACGGTGATAAAGGGTACTGATATAAGTATACCTATGTTTATTTCATAAACCTGTAAAGTACGAAACGAACATGGCGACCAAGCGAATTTAAAATATTTTAATAGACTTTTCTCGTGATTTAACTTTCTGAGCGCAGTGAAATGTGGTACAGTAAATGATTTTGCAGATTGTAATGCACTGCCATCTAATTTAATTCAATTGCTTACATAACCTCAAGATGGCGGCTGTGCGAAATTTTAAAATTAAGTTTTAATTTCTTGTGTCGTAATCATGCGATCGAAGTGAAAGTTTGAATAATGAACCTGGGCAATAATTGTCCTTGAATGGGACATAACTCTATGGTCTATACATATAACACTCCTAAATGGCGAGCTTCCGAAATATTTATACGGTTCTCAATATCTATGAATCTTTTACAGCAACCAAACTGAAATTTTTTATGTTCTTAGAGACTATGAACATATGTTCACCTATAGGACTTTCAGGAACCTGGTGAGCACAAATCCAACATGGCGGCGACGCGAAGTATAAATATTTAAATGGACGTTTCTCGCGAATTATCTATCCGAGTGCCGTGAAACGTTGCACGTTAAATGCTTATACAAATGTTGATCCACTGGCATCTACTTTATTTCAATGGGTTGCATAATAACAAGATGGCTGCTGTGCGTAATTTTAAAATCAGGTTTTTACTTCTTGTTGTCTAATCATGCGATTGAAGTTTGAATACCACACGTACACAGTAATCTTAATGTAATAGTACAAAAATAAAAATCCAACCTGGCGACCATCTGAAATATTTAGACGGTTCTCAATATCTACGAATCTGTTACAGCAATTAAACTGAAATTTTGTATGTTGATAGATGCAATTAACATGATCAGGAAATATGAAAATAGGCTGTATAGTTCTTCACGGAACTACTTGTTAGGTAAAGCATAAAGTATTAAAGCAGCACATTCATGTGAGGAGAAAGTCGCTCCCTTAGGCTATGTAGGCTAAGTCATGTGTTATGATTAAAATGAATGTTATACAGCCAGAATTGCAACCCTTTTCAGTTCGGAATGTTAATTGTGCTTAATGACATAATTTGAATGAGATTAGCTTAAATCATCATCTTAGACTACATTTATCATGAAAAAATATAACGGTAAAATATGATAGGCTATGTCATAAACATCTAACTAACTAATTGTCGCGTAGCCAGCCGAGACATTCGATTTAAGGGGAGGTTGTAAGCTGTTTTGGGTCAAAAAGTGGAATTTTAGATTTTATGTTATTTTGATAGCCTGAGTCCAATTTATAATATACTAGCTGAAGTACCCGTGCTTCGCTACGCGTCATAAATAAATTAAAATGTGAAGGTGACAGTTAAAACAGGGGATAGGCGAGGTGCTGCGCAGAGGGAGATTAAGGATGGAACATTTTGTCCAACTACACCGCTCGGCGTTGACCGTGTTTTATAGCACAAATTTAGGTTTTACTCGCTAACCGTTGGAGATACCTTTCGGATAGAAAATGTAATTTTAAACCTCGTATAGGCCTATGCCATCAAAAGTTTGCTATTTCTAAGCGTTCTCTTTTTATTTGAAATGGAAATATGAAAGTTTGAAACCAAAGGGTGTAGTGACGTCACTAAAATGCTCGCCATCTTTAAATAGTGCAAAGTATTGAAATCAAAAGTAACCTATATGTTAACCTGGTAAATCAGCTACTTCCATGTAAAATTCATGTAAATCGGACCAGTGGTACTTGCGTGATTGAGTAATACACAGACACACACCATCTCATTTTTAGCCTCGCTTCGCTCGCGTCATAGTCGTGTCATATTGTTATTCAATGAAATGCAGGTTTAACCCCGTTAACACCCCTTTAGAACCTGAATACCCAAAAATCCCTCCTTGGTAGACGTTTTCGACACACAACAAACATATCCCCAAAATATCAATCTTCTAACTTTAATAGTTTTGGTTGGTCGATGAGAGTGAACATCCAAAAATCCTTCCTTAGTGGACGTTTTTCTTCCAGAATTTCACCCCTCCCCATAGGCCCCTTAAATTGCATTTATGAAAAAAACGGTCGAACACCTATTTATTTTATTTATTTATTTTTAAGCTGATTGATTTCCTCCGAGTTTCAAACTCCTCGCCTATGTCGTTTAAGAGATACACGCTCCGTTAGGAATCTTTCAACCCCCACTTTTCATCCCTTTCACCTCATAATATACACTACATCGAAAAACCATTAGACATGTGTCAGCTTATTTTTAATGATTAGTATATGTGCCAATTATCACATCCCCAAATGAAACCACTCGTGAGATATTGTTATTCATTGAAATGCACGTTTACCCCCTTAACACCTCTTTAGAACCTGAATATCCAAAACTCTTTCCTTAGTGGACGTTTTCGACATACAACGAACATATCCCCAAAATTTCATGTTTCTAACTTCAATAATTTTGGCTGGGCGATGATGAGTGAGTGAGTCAGTCAGGACATTTTCTTTCAGTTATTTTGATAATTTCACCCCTCCCCATGAACCCCTAAAATTGGATTTATGAAACAAACGGTCGAACAACTATTTACTTATTTAAAGCTGTTTTCCCCTGAGTTTGATGAGTAAGTGAGTCAATCAGTTAGGACACTTTCTTTCCTGTTTTTTTTTTTCCCACAGAATTTCACCCCTCTCCAAGGGCCCCTTAAATTGGAATTATGAAAAAACGGTCGAACACCTATTTACTTGTATTTTAAGCTGTTTTTTTTTCGCCGAATTTCAAACCTCTCGTCTGTGTCGTTTCAGAGATACACGCTCCGTTAAGAATTCCTCAACCCCCAATTTTCACCCCTTTCACCTCATAATAATACACCACATCGAAAAACCCTTAGACACATGTCTGCTTATTTTTAATGATTAGTTTATATGCCGAGAATCACATCCACAAATGAAACCACTCGTGAGATTTTGTTATTCAATGAAATGCAGGTTTAACCCCCTTAAGACCCCTTTAGAACCTGAATATCCAAAAACCTCCCTTAGTAAACGGTTTTGACATACAACGAACATATCCCCGAAATGCCATGTTTCCAACTTCAGTATTTTTGGCTGGGCGATAATGAGTGAGTGAATGAGTCAGGACATTTTCTTTCAATTTTTTCTTCTTCAGAATTTCACCCCTCCCGATAAACCCCTTCAATTTGATTGAAAAAAAAAAAGCTATTTACTTACTTTAAAGCAGTTTTCTCCCCCTGAGTTTGATGAGTGAGTCAGTCAGTCAATCAGTTAGGAAACTTTCTTTCCTGTTTCCCCCAGAATTTCACCCTTCCCCATGGGCCCCTTAAATTGGATTTATAAGAAAAAAAAAAAACGGTCAAACACATATTTACTTATTTTTAGCCTATTTTCAATTTTGAAAAAAAAAATAGGCTTATGAGATCACCTTTTGACCGTGTGTGTGTGCGTGTGCGTGTGCGTGTGCGTGTGTGTGTGTGTGTGTGTGTGTGTGTGTGTGTGTGTGTGAGAGAGGTGTGTGTGTGAGGTGTGTGTCCCCTAATAAAATCTAAACGGCTGGAACTATTTCAATGAAACTCGGTAACTTCATAGCACTATACCGGACGACCCCGACCGTGCCCTTCAAATTTTGTTACGTCTCACCAAACCAACATGGCTGCTGTGCGAAACATTTCACCAGCTTTCAATATTTCCGAAACTATTCCCGATATCACCCTGGATTTTTTTTACGGTCATAAAGGAAACAACTAGAAGTTCACCTATGTGACTTTTGAAAAACTGGTAACTACAAAACCAACATGGCGGGCACGCGAATTCGCGACATTTAAATAGACGTTTCTCGCGATTTAACCAACCAAACGCAATAAAACTTGGTACAGTATATGTTTATACACATTGCAATGCACTGACATCTAACTTCGTTCAATTGCTTACATAACCACAAGATGGCAGATGTGCGAAATATTTCACCGGCAATCTATATCTCTGAAACTATTAGCAGTATCACCCTGAAATGTTGTACGGATATAAAGGGCACTACTGGAATTTCACCTATAAGACTTTCAAAAACCGGTTAACTACAAAACGAACATGGCGGCCAGGCGAATTTGAAAATTTTAAATAGACCTTTCTCGCGATTTAATGTTCCAAACGCAATGAAATCTGGTACAGGAAATGTTTATACACATTGCAATGCACTGGTATCTAATTTAGTTCAATTATTTACATAACCTCAAGATGGCGGCTGTGCGAATTTTAAAATTAAGTTTTTATTTCTTGTGTCGTAATCATGCGATCGAAGTGAAAGTTTGAATAATGAACCTTCGCAATAATTTTCCTTTAGTGGTACATGACTCTATGGCCTATACATTTAACAATCTAACATGACGACCATCCGAAATATTTAGACGGCTCTGAATACCTACGAATCTATTATAGCAATCAAACTGAATGTTTATATGTTCATAGGGGCTATGAACTTAAGTTCACCTATAGGACTTTAAATAACCTGGTGATCACAAATCCAACATGGCGGCGACGCGAAGTATAAATATTCACATGCACGTTTCTCGCAATTTAACCATCCGAGTGTAGTGAAACTTGGTACAGTATATACTTTTACGAATGTTAATCCACTGGCATCTAATTTATTTCAATTGTTTCCATAACCACAAGAAGGCAGCTGTGCGAAATTTTAAAATCTCCTTGTTACTTCTTGTGGCCTAATCATGCGATTGAAGTTTGAATGCTGCACGTACACAATAATCTTCATGTAACAGTACATAACTCTAGGACCTGCATATATAAAATCCAACATGGCGACCATCCGAAATATTTAGTCGGTTCTGAATATCTACGAATCTATTACAGCAATCAAACTGAAATTTGGTATGTTGATAGTGGCAATTAACATAAGTAGGATACATGAAAATAGGCTGTATAGTTCTTCACGGAACTACTTGTTATACTTGTGGTCACACCGTCCTTATGCAAGGTCAAACACATACTTACTTATTTTTTATGCTGATTTTTTCCCGCTGAGTTTCAAACTCCTCGCCTATATCGTTTAAGAGATACACGCTCCGTTAGGAATCTTTCAATCCCCACTTTTCACCCCTTTCACCTCATAAACACTCGAAAAACCCTCAGACACGTGTCTTGTTGCTTTTTAATGATGAGTTTATATGCCGTGTATCACATCCCCCAATGAAACCAATCGGGAAATATTGTTATTCAATGAAATGCAGGTTTAACCCCCTTAAGACCCTTTTAGAACCTGAATATCCGAAAATCCTCCCTTAGTAGACGGTTTTGACATACAATGAACTTATCCCAAACTGTCATGTTTCTAACTTAAATAATTTTGGCTGGGCGATGATGAGTGAGTGAGTGATTGAGTGAGTCAGGACATTTTCTTTCAATTTTCTTTTTTCAGATTTTCACCCCTCTCCATGAACCCCTTAAATTTGATTTATGAAAAAAAAAACCTGTCGAACAGCTATTTACTTACTTTAAAGCAGTTTTCCCCCTGAGTTTGATGAGTTAGTCAGTCAGTCAATCAGTTAGGACACTTTCTTTCCTGTCCCCCCCCCCAGAATTTCATCTCTCCCCATGGGCCCCTTAAATTGGATTTATGAAAAAACGGTCAAACACATATATACTTCCTTTTTATGTTGATTTTTTTCGCTGAGTTTCAAACTCCTCGCATATGTCGTTTAAGAAATACACGCTCCGTTAGGAATCTTTCAATCCCCACTTTTCACCCCTTTCACCTCATAATATACACCACATCGAAAAACCCTCAGACACGTGTCTTCTTATTTTTAATGATGAGTTTATATGCCGAGTATCACATCCCCCAATGAAACCAATCGGGAGATATTGCTATTCAATGAAATGAAGGTCTACCCCCTTAACACCCCTTTAGAACCTTAATATCCAAAAATCCTTTCTTAGTGGGCATTTGCGGCCCTTGAGGAAGCTGCATACCAGATTTCATTCCAATCCGTTCGGTGGTTTCTGAGATTTCGTGATGAATAAATGAATGAGTGAGTGAGTGAGTGAGTGAGTGAGTGAGTGAGTGGTATTTGACAAATATATAGTAGAAAGAAGATAGTGTCAAGTCTTTGTTATGCTAAACTCGTTTGTCAGTGCTGTGTGAGCAGTTGAGTAACTAACGGGATTTCAAGTAAAGATCCTCATTTTCTATACCGGTAGTGCAGAGCGCAATTGGCATCTAGTCGGCCGTGTCTCGACTTGAGCTATGTTGCCATGGAAACTATCTGGCTTGCCATTCCTTCATGAGTATATTAGCCTACTTTCGATTTTTGCAAAAAATGAAAGTAGACTTATGAGATCACTACAGGGCGAAAAAAAGTGTGTCTGTCTGTGTGTGTGTATGTGTGTGTGTGAGTCTGTGTGTGAGTGTGTGAGTGTGTGTACTCTGAATGTCTGTCCCCCCCTATCAATTCGAACACGGTGAGCGCAAATTGAACAAAATTTGGTACAAAGGTAGCACTAGCAAAGGACACCTCAGTGTCATGTTTTATATCGCCGCCATCTTGACGGAAACGTAATGGTGGCCACACAAATGTTCAAAGCTTAAATCAAATTACGACTAACCTAATCATCCGATCTCTACCAAATTTTGCAACAACATACCTTTATGGGGGCAGCATCCTTTGACCAAACTAATAGGTCATCAGCCTAATAGTTTGCAGATGGCGGCCATCTTTGTGTGAAAATCGATTGCCCCTATTAATTCGAACACGGTGAAACCGAATGAAACGAAATTTGGTACAGAGGTAGTACTAACAAAAGGCACCTCAGTGTCATGTTTTATATCGCCGCCATCTTGACGGAAACGTAATGGCGGCCACACAAATGTTCAAAGCTTAAATCAAATTACGATTAACCTAATCATCCGATCTCTACCAAATTTTGCAACTACATACCTTTATGGAGGGAGGATCCTTTGACCAATCTAATAGGTCATTAGCCTAATAGTTTGCGGATGGCGGCCATGTTTATGTCAAAATTGATTCCCCCTATCAATTCAAACACGGTGAAACCGAATGGAACGAAATTTGGTACAGAGGTAGCACTAGCAAAGGGCATCTCAGTGTCATGATTTATATCGCCGCCATATTGACAGAAACGTAATGGCGGCCACACAAATGTTTAAAGCTTAAATCAAATTACGACTAACATAACCATCCGATCTCTACCAAACTTTGCAACAACATACCTTTATGGAGGGAGCATCCTTTGACCAATCTAATAGGTCATTAGCCTAATAGTTTGCGGATGGCGGCCATCTTTATGTCAAAATTGATTCCCCCTATCAATTCAAACACGGTGAAACCGAATGGAACGAAATTTGGTACAGAGGTAGCACTGGCAAAGCGCACCTCAGTGTCATGTTTTATATCGCCGCCATCTTGACGGAAACGTAATGGCGGCCACACAAATGTTCAAAGCTTAAATCAAATTACGATTAGCCTAATCATCCGATCTCTAGCAAATTTAGCAACAACATACCTTTATGGAGGGAGCATCCTTTGACCAAACTAATAGGTCATTAGCCTAATATTTTGCGGATGGCGGCCATCTTTGTGTGAAAATCGATTCCCCTTATCAGTTCGAACACGGTGAAACCGAATGGTATGAAATTTGGTACAGAGGTAGCACTAGCAAAGGGCACCTCAGTGTCATGTTTTATATCACCGCTATCTTGACGGAAACGTAATCGCGGCCACCCAAATGTTAAAAGCTAAAATGTAATTACGACCAACCTAATAATCTAGACTCTACCAAATTTTGCAACACCATATCTTTATGTGGGAAACATATTCTGACCAAACTGCAAGAACATCAGCCCAATAGTTTGCAGATGGTGGCCATGCATGTGTGCAAATCGATTCCCCCTATGAATTCAAACACGGTGAAACCGAATTGAACGAAATTTGGTACAGAGGTAGCACTAGCAAAGGGCACCTCATTTTCATGTTTAATATCCCTATAGCACGTTGTATTTCAACAAGCTACTACAACCAACATTCAATTATACTCCTTGAAAAGGACAAAGAGTTATAACAATACCCATGCATTTAGGAGAAAGTAGGCTATATGTTCTTTACTGAACATCTTGTTTTATGATTTGATTAGCCTGTGCTTGAGTGCAAAAGGGCCGAAATCAGAAGAATGAGAAAGACTATCGAAAATTTATGTAGCCAGCGGCTCCTTCTGGGTCCTAAACTATGTGTATGCAAAATATGGTTGAGATTGGTGGAACGGTGTAGATTTGTATACGGAACCAACCCACATACATACATACATACATACTGTAACGTAATCTTGATTACGGTACAAATTATTATTAATATTATTATTTTTAATATCATTGTGTAATTATTATTATTATTATTGAAATATCAAAGTTATATCGTTTTATTCACCCATTAATATCAAGGGAGGGGCCATACCATATTCACGTCATTACCATAGTCATATATAATATTGTCAAGTGCTTAGATTAAGAAACAGGGTTTTTATAGAGGTCTAGGGCTGTTTTATTAGTTAAATTGTAAAGACAGGACGGGCATGGTTGGAAGAAGTTACGGACGGTGAAGCAACATATTGCAAGAAAATGTATTTCTGGAACGAAGCCACGCTGACTGGAGACAAGGGCTTGGAGAAAGATTTCGGCGGAATATATATATGCGCAACGAGAGGAATAGCGGGTTCTGAGTGGAATATTTGAAGTACGCGGGCCTGTATTCCCGCTCGGAGAAGTTTTAGCGTCGCTTGAGGACTGAGAAATGCTTTGCTATAATTGGTCTGATGGGTCGCGGGCAAATTTATGCCGCGAAACATCGGGACCATTCAGAGTGTATAAAAGCCCAGCGCGACTTCAGCACTGGCTATTCTATAGATTCTATTCTGTCATTCACATATTCGATCACGCACTCACTCACTGACTTTGTGAGTCGTAGACTCTGCCAGTCCCTCAGTAAGATGGGACTTAGTGAATTCAATTAGCCTGGTTTGTTCAAATTTGCTTACCATGGTGATCAAACTCAGAAACAAGCAGCAGCAGCAGCAGCAACAACAACAACAACGAGAAGAAGAAAACATATGTTTTCAAAGGTCAATAAACGTGTGTTGGCGTAAGATCTCAAATTAGACTGCAAGCAGACCAACGAGATGGACTTTGAACCACAAGGCACCAGGTATGTGGACCGAGTTATTATCAACACAGAAGATCAGCGCTAGCGAGAAGACAGTCAATATTGCCCCGCAATTAGGGAATATTAATGCACATATTGTACACAGCTCGAAACCTCAGATCAAATGTTAATAATTTTGTTGTAAATAAACCAGTATTAGTTAAAATGTCTTGTTCATTGGGAGTTGAATATATAGGATAGTTGGAATGCAAAGAGTATCTCATAGAGCAAGTTTATTGCCCTACGCTCCGATGATAGATCTTGGCTCAAGGAAGGGAGCGGCCGTGGCTAAATAAAATTTTAATGTGTTATCTTTACGATAACTGGCGCCCAGTAAATCTAAATTAATAAAGTGTATGTCGTCTGTCTAGACAGGCCAATGCTAAATAAGAACGATGAGGTGGTTTTAAGGAGTCTTGAGTGTAATATCTGTAGAAACGTTATAAATGATCGCCCAACTTGTAGAGCGATATCCAACGACAAAGAAAGCCGTTACAAATGGCACAACCAATGTGTGGCTACGAAATATCGTACTGAAGTGAATGGATATTATGTATAAATCCAGTTTATTTCAAGTATGTTAAAGTTTAAAGTTGTTTTCATGTACGATATAAACGAGTACTCTTTGCATTCATTCCGAGTTTTTCAATAAAGAGGCATATATCAAGTTAGGGAACTACGGTTATAAATTAGGAGTGTTCTTTTGATGAGTTTTTTTGGGGGGGTAATGAGTAACAGGGATAATTTGGGGAATATAAATTTGAGAAACCGTAGTATTATAAGATCAGTTAAAATGTCGAAATTAGATGTGCAGGGTACCAATGACGAGATGTCAAAAGTAAGCGAAAATCAGGAAACTGAGGAAAATAAACAAGACGGGGCTACAAACATCCAGATTAATGAGGGGGAGAATCCTTCCTGGCTTCGAAACCTGACGATGCTGATAACAGAACAGAACAGAAACATAGATATTAAGTTAGGCGAGCAAAGTGCAAAGTTAGAGGAACAAAGTAAGAAATTTGACGTGCGTAGTGATCAATTAGAGAAATCAATAGATCTTAAGTTCACTGAGCATAGTAAGAAGCTAGATGAACAACGTAAGAAGTTTGATGAAGCTACAGAGAACTTCAATAAACAAATTAATGAAGTAGGCCGAGAATTTCACAATAAGTTAGAAAGCAGGATTAGTGAGGTGGAAGAATCATGGTCACTTAAGGTTGACGCCAGAATGCAACAAGTGTCGGAGCGAGTTGATAAAATTGATGAGGAAGTGAAAATTAAATGTAGTAAGGTTAGGGTTGACTTAGAAGGAGAAGTCAACAGTATGAAGGTCAAGTGTGATAATAATATTGCTAAAATAGGTAATTTAGAAAATAAACTAGAGAGCGATAATCAAGAAATTAGGGAAGAGGTTAACAGTAAATTTAACAGTATCAGTGAAGAAGTAGCGAGTAAGACAGATAAAATGGAGGAGAAATTGCAGAGATGTCAGAAGCAAATAGCAACAAATAGCGGTAATGTACAAATAGGAAATTTAAGTAGATTTCTAACTAAAGAGGCAGATTTGCCAGTATTCACAGGCAAGGCATATAACCCAATGGAATTCTTAAAAACAGTAGAAAAGAAGTTCGCTAAAGATTTAGAAGAGGGGATCGTTCAATGGGAACAAGTACTTGAGATGCTAGATAAATCTTTTGTTAGGGATTCAAGGTCATGGTTCAGTGTGTATAAATACCAGATGACTAGTTTTAGAAAATTTAAAGAGAAGTTCATAGCCAAGTACTGGAATGAAAATGTGCAAGAAAGAGAAAGATGTAACATTATTTTTGGGAAGTACCAAAGGAGAGATGGTGTTTCGTACACAGAGTATTTCTTAGCGCATGTACTTATATGCCAGAATTTAGAAGGTTTAGAGACTGAATCACAGGTAATTAAAACATTATTAAGGCATTTTCCTGATATAATTAAAGAAGCATTCTTCATGCAGAATATTACTACTATTGACGGGTTCGAGAAGCTATTGGAAAACTTTGACTCTCTTGAAAATAGTAGGACCGAACGCAAGCCAATAAGTAGAGGAGATAATTTCGGGCAGGGTGAGAGAGAGAGGGGAAGAGAACAAGGCAGGAATGCGAATTACGAAAGACGACTTGACAATGGGGGACGCACAGCAAATACGAGGAACGAGAATTTGAACAGAGTAGGGGAAGGTACTAGGCCAGACAGACGTACAGGTCAACAACAACAATCTACATCAGGGGCAGGTAGGCCTAATTTAAACGAATAACGGGTTGCAGTGAGGTCAACAGACAGCCCGAAGTGATTTCAGTTCAATGTCCTAGGAATATTGAGTATTTAGGAGATTTTAATATAGATGTTAGAGAAGAACTGCTTTATGACCTAAATGGTGGAAATTTAGATAATGTTGAGAATGAGATTATGTCACCAGTAATTAAACTTAATGTGTGGGGTAAAGAAGTTGATGTTTTATTGGACAGTGGAAGCGAAAACTCTTGTATAAATTTAAGATTTTTGGAAGATGTAATGAGAGAAGGTATTCATGTTGATATAATTCCAGTTAAGTCCACTTTCATTGTCACAGCTGTAGGTAGTAGGTCTCAGAAAATATCTAAGCAAGTCGCAGTTCCAATTAACATTAGTGAGTTAGTTAAATTTCAGCCCTGTTTGGCAGTTCCAAATTTAGTATATCCGGTGATTCTCGGTGCGGAATGGTTATCATTATATCAAGTTAAATTAGATTTTCATTTTGGCAGGATATGTTTATTTTGGCAGGATAAAGAAGTTCAGGTTACGTATAAGGTGTCTAAGACTGACAAACAGATGAAAGTGTGTATGTTTGAGGAAGAAAGCAACGTGGTTGTGAGTGATGAGTTTCCTGAAGTAAATGAGGTAGACCGCGGAGATGCTAGTGAGAGCAAAGTTTTTAAGGTGTGTCAGGTTGCAATGGAGTCTGAACTTGAGAGTAGGATCCATGATGCATTGTCACAGTGTAAGCTGGATGATGAGCAAGGTCATCAGTTACATGAGGTATTAATAAAATATAAGGAAATTTTCAGCTCAAAACCCGGAGCAACACACTTATATGAGCATAGTTTTGTCGTTAAAGACACAAGTAGTTTCGTAGGGCCTAGGTATCCTGTCGCAACTAAATATATGAAAGCCGTCGAAGAACAGATAGAATTAATGTTGGAAAACGACATAATTGAGCCTTCAGCTAGCCATTGTTTAAATCCATTAGTTGTAGTAGCCAAGAAAGACAATTCAGTGAGATTGTGCATAGACGCCAGAATGTTAAATACTAGGGTCGAAAGCGACCAGTTGAGAACTGAAGCAGTGGAGGATTTAGTTCAACGTTTTCAGGGGCGGAAGTGGTTCTCAACAGTAGATTTTAGTAGTAGTTGCTCAACGTTAGTGAGGAAATTAGGTAGGACACTAGGTAGTTATTTCAGGTATGTATTGTTGACTCATGTGACGTTATTCAGGCTAGCCAGTGTTTTGTTGAGAGGTAGGAAGAACATGAAAGTTTGTAGCAACGATTGTTACGTAAGCCGTTGCCATCTTGTGCATTGGAAGGGAAAATGTCAAAGCTGTTTTTATTGTTTACTGGACCTTATGTCGTTTCGAAGAGGATAGGAAAGAATGCCTACTTATTGAAAGATCAGGAAAATTGTGTCATTGGTACATATAACATTTACAATCTGAGGAAATATCATAGAAAAGAGCAAGTGCAGCAAGAAGGGCAGACTGCCGTGTGTTTATAATTAGAGTCGTGTCGTGGCTCTAAGGAATTGGTGGAAGTGAGATAAATCACTTGTGTTGCGTGAAACAAGAAGCAATATATATTGTGTTCTGTTATTGTAAGGGACTACAAGAACAAATGTAGTATGTAAATCCTGTATGACTGCACAGGTCAATCAGAATGTTTATGTAACATTGCAAGAAGAGTGCAGATCAATCAAGGAAAATGAAAAGGGTATAATCATTATGTATGTAATTTGAAGGGTCATATATGTATATTCAGTGTATTTCCTGTTAAGTTTTAAAGGGAAGATTTGTGATTTCATCATTCATTACATTCTTTATGAAACCATGGGGACGTTTTGTAACGTAATCTTGATTACGGTACAAATTATTATTAATATTATTATTTTTAATATCATTGTGTAATTATTATTATTATTATTATTATTGAAATATCAAAGTTATATCGTTTTATTCACCCATTAATATCAAGGGAGGGGCCATACCATATTCACGTCATTACCATAGTCATATATAATATTGTCAAGTGCTTAGATTAAGAAACAGGGTTTTTATAGAGGTCTAGGGCTGTTTTATTAGTTAAATTGTAAAGACAGGACGGGCATGGTTGGAAGAAGTTACGGACGGTGAAGCAACATATTGCAAGAAAATGTATTTCTGGAACGAAGCCACGCTGACTGGAGACAAGGGCTTGGAAAAAGATTTCGGCGGAATATATATATGCGCAACGAGAGGAATAGCGGGTTCTGAGTGGAATATTTGAAGTACGCGGGCCTGTATTCCCGCTCGGAGAAGTTTTAGCGTCGCTTGAGGACTGAGAAATGCTTTGCTATAATTGGTCTGATGGGTCGCGGGCAAATTTATGCCGCGAAACATCGGGACCATTCAGAGTGTATAAAAGCCCAGCGCGACTTCAGCACTGGCTATTCTATAGATTCTATTCTGTCATTCACATATTCGATCACGCACTCACTCACTGACTTTGTGAGTCGTAGACTCTGCCAGTCCCTGAGTAAGATGGGACTTAGTGAATTCAATTAGCCTGGTTTGTTCAAATTTGCTTACCATGGTGATCAAACTCAGAAACAAGCAGCAGCAGCAGCAACAACAACAACAACAACAACGAGAAGAAGAAAACATATGTTTTCAAAGGTCAATAAACGTGTGTTGGCGTAAGATCTCAAATTAGACTGCAAGCAGACCAACGAGATGGACTTTGAACCACAAGGCACCAGGTATGTGGACCGAGTTATTATCAACACAGAAGATCAGCGCTAGCGAGAAGACAGTCAATATTGCCCCGCAATTAGGGAATATTAATGCACATATTGTACACAGCTCGAAACCTCAGATCAAATGTTAATAATTTTGTTGTAAATAAACCAGTATTAGTTAAAATGTCTTGTTCATTGGGAGTTGAATATATAGGATAGTTGGAATGCAAAGAGTATCTCATAGAGCAAGTTTATTGCCCTACGCTCCGATGATAGATCTTGGCTCAAGGAAGGGAGCGGCCGTGGCTAAATAAAATTTTAATGTGTTATCTTTACGATAACTGGCGCCCAGTAAATCTAAATTAATAAAGTGTATGTCGTCTGTCTAGACAGGCCAATGCTAAATAAGAACGATGAGGTGGTTTTAAGGAGTCTTGAGTGTAATATCTGTAGAAACGTTATAAATGATCGCCCAACTTGTAGAGCGATATCCAACGACAAAGGTAGCCGTTACAAAAAGCCACGCCCCCCTTGAAGATCTGTTCCTGAGAACTGGCATATTTTCTCCTCCTCCTTCTTCTCCTCCTTCTTCTCTTTCTCCTTCCTTTCCTCCTTCTCCTTCTTCTCCTGCTCCTTCTTCTCCTCTTTATCCTTCCCCCTCCTTATCCTCTCCTCCTAATCCTCCTCCTTCTGCTCCTTATTCCCTTTCTCCTTCAACTCCTCCTTCGTATCCAGCTCCTTCTTCTCTTTCTCCTGCTGCTCCTTCTTCTCCTGCTCCTTCCTCTCTTTCTCCTTCCCCTTCTTCTCCTGATCATATTCCTCTTCCTCCTGCTCCTTCTTCTCTTTCCTCTTCTCCTGCTCCTCCCTCTCCTCCTTCTCCTCCTCCTTCTTATCCTCTTTCTCCTTCTTTTCTCTCTCTAAATAAGCTAGGAAGTAAAAAAGAAACCAGAAGAGGGACAGAGAAGATGAAGACAACCCAGTTGATCCTGAATATGGGGCTGGTGCAGATTAAGGTAACACTTATCTTGAATGTTGGGTAAGGGCTCTGCCTTGGCAAGAGCCTACCAAGAGACGTTGAAAGAATTAGAAGTCGAAGAGTAAAGTTGATAGGTTTATTTCCACAAGTAGATAGCCTATTTAAAGTCAAGTCTTCAAAGATGGTACAGTTGAATGTAGAGTAGCGATGGTATTCACAAAAGACAATGAGCATACTATTCTAGTATCTTATATACTACTCTTGTTGATTACAGTAAAGTCTAGAGGGCACTTCCTGACCTCGGTTACTTAGAAATTACTTGTTATTGTAAACCAGCGGCAAACAGCTAGCCGGCCATAATAAGATTAGTTTAAGTTAAATAAATATGAACTGGAGATAAATACCTCATTGGAAAGTTTCTGTTTATGAAGCGGCACAATGGTAGCAAATGTTTCCTGTCCTAAGTACATATGTTGTCTCAAGCGATATGACTATCAGCCTTGCTTCATAGTAGCAGTAACTTGAACCGAAGAGTGATTTCACTACCGAGACCAGTAATAATAATAATACTAGGTCATTACTAATTACTCTTGATGAGGACGGGCGCAATTATGCCACATAATGATATTCAACAAGTTCGGATTGGATTCTAAAAACTATCCGAAAATTTACTCCAAACATTATCCGCAGCTTATCCGATATCCGCACAGCCTTGCAACCTATAACCGCATGGCGAAAAATGTTGCGGATACCCGCGGATTTCCGCATTAGCGCAGGGCTTTAGTTATATCAACATTTGCTTGACTCACCGCATTTGGATGTCTTCCGTGCAAAGGTCTTGCTTTCCATTATTATTATTATTATTATTATTTTTATAATCGTTTCGGTCGTCTATAGACCACGTTATTTCAACTGCCTTTTCCCTCTTTCTTTCACATTGGCCCAGTATTCGCGCATTCTTCTTCGATGAGCTTCCTTCCGTTCTTCGGTATCTGTATCTGTATCTCTGTATCTCCCCAAGTTTCTTCTTCAAAGAGTCACGTTCCAAGATGTCCTCATGTGATATCCCCAGTTCTTGTAGGTTTTTTTTTCACCTCTGTAAACCAGATCCCTTTGGTTTTCTTTCCGATAAGGTAGGCACAGATTCGATTGGACAAACTTCCAGAGTTCATTCGTGTTAAGTGGCCATAAAAGGAGAGTCTTCTTTTGCGAATGGTGTCCGTTATTTTATCCACATGTAGATAAACCATTATTATTATTATTATTATTATTATTATTATTATTATCTCATAAATATGGTGCAACTCAATCTACAAGATACGGATTTCACAATCAAGCATCATATAAATCTTACTTTGATAACAAGTAGTTCCGTGAAGAACTATATAGCCTATTCTCTTATATCCTTCTGGTCTTCTCAATTAAAAATTCTCCCGCCTATGAAAAGGATCGTCATGTTGGATTGTTCTATACTCGTATGTAGGCCATAGAGTTATGTACCATTATATGAAAATTATTGCGTATGTTTATTATTCAAACGTTCACTTCGATCGCATGATCGACACAGAAATAAAAACTCAATTTTAAAATTTCGCACAGCCGCCATCTGGGGCGTATATAACGGGGGTGCTGAGGGGGCTTCAGCCCCCCCCCCTCCCCGCGAAAAAGTCAATAAAAATTAAGAAAGTGTTGCTTTGGTAAGAGCATAAAATAGCCTAATTATAAATTTGGTTGTACCCTAATCTTAACTTATTGGCTAAGTTATAAACAATATTAGGATTGAAATTAGACTAACTCGTGGTGTAGTGGCTAGCATTCTTGGCTGCCACCCCGGAGGTCCGAATTCGATTCCCGGCTCTACCAAGAAATTTTAATTCTGGTCTGAGGGCTGGAACGGGGTACACTCAGCTTTGTGAGTCAAAACTGTGAATTCCACAGTACGGTATCTAAAAAAAAACCTTTCTCCTTAGTAAATTGACAAATATTTAGATATTTGCCATTCATACTCCATAGATCATAATAGAAAATTCATTAAGTATAAAAGGTTATTTGTGTGTTGTGTTGTATTCTACAACTTTTTTTTATTGCCAGTAATAATAATAATAATAATAATTGTAGGCGATATAAACTTTGAATCTTATCTAAAATAATTACACAAAGTTATATGCTCTAAGGTAGCCTATTGGTTGCTATGTCTGTGTATTTTGCGGTGACAATCCCCTGAGAATACTCACAATTTTCCAGGATAGCCAGCCCCCCCCCCCCCTCGAAAAAAATTGTATATACGCCTCTGGCCGCCATCTTGGGGTTATGAAAACAATTGAATTTAATTAGTTGCCAGTAGATTAAAGATTGTATGAACATTTACCGTACCAAGTTTCACTGCGCTCGGATGACTATACCACGAGTAAATTCCATTTAAGTGTTTAAACTTCGCTTGGCCACCATGTTGGTTTTGTGCTAACCAGGTTATTTAAAGTCCAATAGGTAAACTTATATTAATAGCCTGTATTAACATACATATCAGTTTGATTGCTGTGATAGATTCGTAGAACTGCCTAAATATATCGGGTGGTCGCCATGTTGGATTGTTAAATAGGCTATGTAGGCCATAGAGTTACGTACCTTTAGATGAAGATTATTGCGTAGGTTCATTATTCAAACGTTCACTCCGATCACATGATTAGGACACAAGAAATAGAAAACATGATATTAAAATTTCGCACAGCTGTCATATTCAGGTGATGAATACAATTGAATAAAATTAGATGCCAGTGCATTAAAATGTGTATATACATTCACTGTTTCAAGTTTCACTGCACTCGAATGTTTAAATCGCGTGAAACATCCATTAAAATGTTTCAAATTCGCTTGGCCAACATTTTCGTTTTGTACAAAACAGGTGTATAAAAGTAACATAGATGAACTTGTAGTAGTGCCCTTTATCACTGTACAAAATGTCAGGGTGATATCTGTTACCATGCCAGTGAAATATTTCGCGTGGCCACCATGCTGAATTGGTGAAACGTATCAAACTTTGAAAGGCACCGTCGAGGTCGGACGAGATAGTAGTATATACTAACGGAGTTTCGAAATCGCTTCAACCGCTTACATTGTATTAGGGTTACACACACATACACACGCGCGCGCACACACACGCACACACGCACGGACAAAAGGTGATCTCATAAACTTATAATACTTTTTTTCATCAATGAAAATAAGCCAAAAAATAGCTTAACAATATGACACAAGTATCCAGCAGCACTCACTGGCTTCTGTATTCTGGCAATCAGGTATTTCATTTTCAGTTCCTCCAAAGCCATTACCAACGTCTTTGGAACAACTCCCGTGGAAGAGATCACCACGGGCAAAGTTCTCTCGTAGTACACCACTTTCGTATCCAGAAGTCTACATTTTATAGCTATCTCTTGATGGTATACTCTAAACCAGCCAGATTTTAGCCTACTTTTCACATTTTGCAAAAATGAGGAAAAAGTAGACTTGTGGGATCGATCCGGGCAAATGTTTGTCTGTCTGTCTGTCCTGTCTGTCTGTCTGTCTGTCTGTCTGGCTGGCTGTGTGTGTGTGTGTGTGTCCCTATCAACTTCTAAACGGCTGTAGCAATCGAAACAAAATTTAGTAGGAGTAAAGATCTATACCTGAATATCTCAATGCCGTATTTGAAAATGATGTCAGTGCTACCAACTGCTGAAAAATCACAATTGAAATTTGAGCTCCATGTTGGATATCTTGGAAGGTATGAATGGCAGCTATTTCAAAATTGGCACACGTATAGATAATAATATTCCAGTTTATTTCCAGTGGCAGTGTTGCCAAAATGATTATAAGTCTGCTGATAGGTCCAATTTTTTAATGCGTATAACTTCTACACTATCAATTGGAATTCAGACAAATTTTGCATGTGCTATGTGTACATAAATGGATATGACTGAGCGTATTCCTAAGATCCACCAGGGCTGCCAACTGTAAGTAAATGCTCTCAATTTATTTTATCCAAATACCAATATATCAGAAAGTATGCAAGCCGACAGCTTTAAACTATGCACACGCATAGTACGTGACATTCTATATTAATTTGGAGTAACTTATATACGTCAGTGCTACCAACATGATTCTAAGCCTGCTGAGATGTCCAACTTTAAATACATGTAACTTCTATACTATCATTTGGATTTCAACCAAATTTCGTATGTGCTATGTGCACCATAACATATATGACTATGCGTACATTCATAAGAGCAAGCAGGGCTGCCAACTGTTAATAAATGCTGTCTCTATTTTTGTTACCCTAATACCTATATATCAGATAGTAAGCAAGCCAATAGCTCTAAACTTTGCACGCGTATAGTACCTGGCATTCTAGATTAATTTGGAGTAACTAATATTCGTCAGTGCTGCCAATATGATTCTAAGCCTGCTGATAGGTCCAATTTTAAAATGCATGTAACTTCAATACTAACTAATGGATTTCATTCAAAATTGACTCAACAATAGCTCGTATTATTTCAGATTATTTCTGACCAATACATGCATGAAATTGTTGCCAACATGATTTTACGCGCGCTGTTAAATGCAATGTTAACTGCATGTAACGTACATGCTATCCATTGGACTTCAACCAAATTTAGTATTCTGTATCTTAAGAGAAGGAACTAAGAATAAATTCAGTCACCAGGGCTACCAACTGTAGTGCTCTTTTAGGCTACATTATGCCAGGTATACAGAAATGTCGATATTACCAACTTAATTTCGTCATTATTCTAGATAGATCCATATAGATTAATCATTGGCATGAATCTTACGTTTTAAGAAATGTAGGCTCTTTAGTTCGTCACGGAACTTCTTGTTTTTTGTTACAATGACACGGCCCTGTATTGCAATTACAAAGCGTTCAGTTTCACTGAAGAGCGAACCATGCTTCAACCATAAGTTAGACATTGATTGGCTGACATGATGCTGGCTGAATATGTGACTGTAGTTCGTAACCACGCAATCTGGCGCTGTTCAAACGAAGCAACGTGTTCTTTTGTGTCATATTTATTATTCTATTATACTGAAATGCTTAGTTGAATATTGAAAAATAAGTTTAAACCCCTAAAAGCGTGAAATAATCAAGACAGATATGAAAATACGCAAGGAATCAGGAAATATTCTCGACCAGGCCAGTTAGAAACATATCTCCACGGGCAATGCTGTGTCGCTGCTAGTGGCAATGAAAGTCTAATTCGACCGAGCTTGTAAACAGTGCTTGTTCTAATTATATAGTAAAGCCCCGAGACCGGCAGTCAAATTATCCACTCCATGTTGTGAAATGGCATTCCAATCACTTATCTTGTAAAAGTACATTTGTGGGCACGAGAGCTATGTCATTGGCTGTCAAATTACAAACATTTGTGTGCGGAGACTTCAACTGCTGCTCAAAGCAAACCCCTATTTAACGGTAAGCAGTGGCGACTGTGGATTTAGTCTTTCAATTATACCAAACTGCTCGAATGGTGCATTTTCCGAAATAAGCAATTACGACTGATTTGCATAAACCAACAGAGACATAATTTAATTCTTTTGACATTGTAGGTTTGATGTAGCAGTTGGCAATTAGGGGTCTCCGCGGGCGGTACACGCTGTTACTCAAGTCTCCATCACAAGGGCGCCAGCTGCCTTTCTCTGCCCATGGAGTTGAAATGACTAAGAATGCGAGGTACTTAAAAGATAAATTGGCAAACAAATCTTACTTAAGGGCAGCCGGAGGGGGATATGTTCTCAATGTTAACTTTGGTCAAAATTAAGGATCATTTTCTCTGATTTTAGAATGTTGCAATTTTTACCGAGTATTTATGGGACATTTGTACAAATCTTGATGGAGTTAATTTTCATTTTCATGTTTTGTACCTGAGATATGAATTTTTAAGTATTTTGTGTAATATTTGTTAAAAAAACTGGACATATCTATTTTGTCACTTACCACAAAATCACGTCAATTTTTCTTCAAACTGCCGTGTAAAAATATAAAATACAATCCGTTCTAAAACTCATGAAACTTTGATATTAATATCTTCGATACATTCTGAGAAAATGTTTCTTTTATATGGAAATATTTAACTTTCAGAAAACGAGTTCGGAAGTTTATCAATGCACCCTACACCACATGCTGGCTCATCAGTGCCAGGTACTTCATTTTCCAGTAGCCCCTGTTCACTGCTCTAATCCTCTTTCTCATGGAGTTCTGCAGGTCTTTGCCCCTACTTCCCCTACCCCTTTTCCTTTCATAGACGATTAATTTCGTTTTCAGTCTACTTATCTCATTTTGCAAAAATGATGAAAAATAGACGTCTTATGAGATTGGGCCAGATCACCCGGGCAGATGTGTGACTGTCTGTCCGTCTGCCTGTCACTCCTCCTCTGTGTGTGGGTGTCTCCCTATCAACTAAACGGCTACAGCTATCGAAACCAAATTTGGTATGAGTGAGGATCTATAGATCACCTCGTGGCGCAGTGGCTAGTATTGTTGGCTGTCATCCCTGAGTTACTGGGTTCGATCCCCGGCTCTGCCAAGAATTTAAAAGTCTTGGTATTGTCTGGTACGGGGTCTCCCAACCTCGTGATGAAAAATGGAAACCTGCCGGATGCTATAGCAGGAGGAGGAGTGGAAAGGAGCTGGTCACCCTACCACACGCAAACTCCGGCTCAGGATGACTGGTTAGTGATCCCTGTCAAGGGCTCTAATTCAGGTCGCCTATGTCCCTGGAAACGGATGTGGCACTCTAATTAAAATTGAAAGGATCTATACCAGAACAACTCATGACCATATTTGAAAATGACGTCAGTGCTAACAATTGCTGAAAAATCACAATTAAAATTTGATCTCTATGTTGGATATCTCAGAAGGTATGAATGGGAACTGTTCCAAATTGGCACACACAGATAATAATATTGCAGATTAATTTTCAGGAGCCCTTACCTGACAGTATTGCCAACATGATCCTACGCCTGCTGATAGGTCCAATTTTTAAAAGTAGGTAACTTTTATACTGTCAATTGAATTTCAATCAAAATTCGTAAGTGCTTTGTGTACCGCAACTGATATGACTATGCCTAGGCTACTCTTTATTTCCATGGCTGGCAAATGTTGATAATAATTGCTCTCTATGATTGTTATCCTAATCTCAATAAACCATAAAGTATGCAGTCCAACAGTTCTAAACTTTGCACACGTATAATACAGGGTCTTCTATTTTGCTTGGCAAGGACATTCTCGCTCACGCGCTCCGCCAGTGACGGCACAGTTGCCGACTGCCGTGCGCGCATATGTACGGCGGTATCATGCGTTCTTACTCACCATGTTTACAGTAAATGCTGAACATGTTCCCCATCCACTGCCAAACATAATCAGAATCTCCTTATGAAGTTTCTGGTTACTCCGGTTAATTTAGCTTCAGTAAGGAAATAACGACCTTTACGTCTATTTTTATTGTTTTCTAAACCTGCATGTTTTAATCTCTTAGTAAGTTGTTTTATTGTCCGATTTAAAGGAACGGGTCTCCCTGGAAATTTCACTCGAAACATTTGTCTTGTTGTAACGTAGGCTACGATTTCCTGCACTTTATGTGCGTATTGTGCAGATATAGGCCTACACGTTCACGTAACGAATATTTCACATAGGCCATACACAATCACAACTAGCGTTGTCATCAGGAAGGTAGATATTTCTCTGCTGCATCCCGTATGGTACTGATGCGCTGCAATCATATCCTGCAAACGATACTGAGCACCATTAGTTTTTCCTTGATGTGACCACAGACTATTACGCGGGAAGCATAATAGTGTTCAGTATCGCTTGCATTCGTATACTTTAAACTGTGTTAAGAGGGGCAGATGACCTCGTATTTCCGCTTGCTGTACATTAGTACTATACGAGATGCAGCAGAGAAATATCCACCTTCCTGATAACATGCGTTCGTTGGAATGAATAAAACAATATTATTAGGGGCAGCTGATTCACCTGGCATATAATGTCATATTATTTCAGGTTGATTTTAGCAACCCCTATATGGCAGTGTTGCCAACAAAAGTTTACGCGCGCTGATAGATTCAATATTGAACTGCGTGTAACGTCCATACTATTTATTCGACATCAACCGAATTTTGTATGTGCATTGTGCATTTTAAGAGATGGAATTAAGAACATATTCAGAGTCGCCAGTGCTGGCAACTGTTGATATATCCACTCTATAATTTTGAACCCTAGTCTCAGTAGATTAGAAAGTATGCAGGCCAACATATCTACATTTATCGAACATAATATTAAAAATTTAATTTGAGTGTCCCAGACATGGCAATGTTTCCAACATGATTCTGCGTCTGCAAAAGTAACGGAAAATTAACAATGCGTTACTTCGAGCCTTGTAATAACTGTTGGTAACTTATTACTTATATGATTAGTAGAGGTAACTGTAACTTAGTTCTTTTAAGTACGCTACCTTTTTCTGCAATTTCGTAAGGATCATTTTCCTATGTTTATAGTAGAGAACAAGTAGTTCCGTGAAGAAATATACGGACTATTTTCATATGTCCTACTTATGTTAATTGCCTCTATCAACATACAAAATTTCAGTTTGATTGTCCTAATAGATTCGTAGATATTGAGACCGACAAAATATTTCGGATGGTCGCCATGTTGGATTTTATATATGTAGGTCCTAGAGTTATGTATTGTTACATGAAGTTTATTGTGTACGTATAGCATTCAAACTTCAATCGCATGATTAGGCCACAAGAAGTAACAAGGAGATTTTAAAATTTCGCACAGCTGCCATCTTGTGGTTACGGAAACAATTGAAATAAATTAGATGCCAGGGGATTAACATTCGTATAAAGATTTACTGTACCAAGTTTCACTGCACTCGGATGGTTAAATTGCGAGAAACGTCCATGTGAATATTTATAATTCGCGTCGCCGCCATGTTGGATTTGTGATCACCAGGTTATTTAAAGTCCTATAGGTGAACTTAAGTTCATAGCCCCTACATACATTAACAAATTCAGTTTGATTGCTATAATAGATTCGTAGATATTCAGAGCCGTCTAAATATTTCGGATGGTCGCCATGTTGGATTATTAAATGTATAGGCCATAGAGACATGTACCATTAAAGGAAAATTATTGCGTAGGTTCATTATTCAAACTTTCACTTCGATCGCATGATTACGACACAAGAAATAAAAACTTAATTTTAAAATTCGCACAGCCGCCAACTTGAAGTTAGGTAAACAATTGAACTAAATTAGATACCAGTGCATTACAATGTGTATAAACATTTGCTGTACCAGATTTCATTGCGTTTGGAACATTAGATCACGAGAAAGGTCTATTAAAAATTTTCAAATTCGCTTGGCCGCCATGTTCGTTTTGTAGTTAACCGGATTTTGAAAGTAGATGAATTCCCAGTAGTGCCCTTTATCTCCGTACAAAATTTCAGGGTGATACCGCTAATAGTTTCAGAGATATAGAATGCCGGTGAAATAATTCGCACATCCGCCATCTTGTGGTTATGTAAACAATGAACGAAGTTAGGTGTCGGTGCATTACAATGAGTATAAACATATACTGTACCAAGTTTGATTGCGTTTGGTTAGTTAAATCGCGAGAAACGTCTATTTAAAAGTCGCAAATTCGCGTGGCCGCCATGTTGGTTTTGTAGTTACCCGTTTTTCAAAAGTCACATAGATGAACTTCTAGTAGTTTCCTTTATCACCGTAAAAAAATCCAGGGTGATATCGGGAATAGTTTCGGAGATATTGAATGCTGGTGAAATATTTCGCACAGCCGCCATGTTGGATTGGTGAGACGTAACAAAATTTGAGGGGCACGGTCGGGGTCGTCCGGAATAGTGCTATGAACTTACCGAGTTTCATTGAAATTGCTCCAGCCGTGTAGAAGTTATTAGACACACACACACACACACACACACACACACCTCACACACACACACACACACACACACACGCACACAGACGGACAAAAGGTGGTCTCATAAGCCTATTTTTTCAAAATTGAAAATAGGCTAAAAATTACCTAACAAGAATTGAGGCACTGACATGGGGAAGGTTTTAAGTAGAGCTGGCAATAAGCGAATTTTAAATTATTTGAAAACGATTAATCGATTATTCAACTGACCGTTTATTCGATTAATTGATTAACCGAAGATTAGAATAATCGGCAAACTCAAAGAATCGATTAATTGATTAGTAGACCGAGATAACAAGATACATTTAAATGAGAGGTCATCGCTTTAGTTGAGTTGGCTGGCTGCGTGGCTCAACGGTAACGTTCTCGCTTGCTGTGGCCAAGGTTGCAGGATTGAATCCTGGCGTAGTCAGCTGGCATTTGAGGGTGCGTAAATGCGAGGGAGTCGTTTTAGTAGATTTTCTGGCACGTTAAAGAAACCCTACTGGGGAAAATTCGGACACCCCGGCGTCTCTAAAAGCCGCAGTAGTTAAAAGGGACGTAGAACAAATAACATTATTATATTAAGCTGAGTTACGCTTATTTTCGCAATGATGTATAGAAATTTATAAAAGTTGATTTTTATCTAAATATACAGATTCCGTCCTGATTTATGTTAACAATAACCAAATAAGAGTTAGTGTCAGTCGAAGGACAAACACCAATCAAATTGGGAAGAGTTTGAAAAAACAAAACGAAGAGTTTTCAGCAAAGATTTTGAATTCTTGTTCAATGTTTACAATTTAGGACAGGGACAGTTTTGTTTTACTTTGTTTTAGCCTTGTTTTCCCAAATAAGGTACATTATTTAACCCGTTGACTGCTACGCCCGTTTATAGGCGGTGCGCAAGAACTTAATTTTTTTCATAGTCCCCGTTCGATCTCAAGTGCCGAGTAAATCTCTCGCATATTCTGCCATCTGTTGGGCATTATTTGTACTACCTGAGTTTGGATTTTTTTTGTCTTCCAGAAGTAGATAACAGATGGAATTCATCTGTCATGTGAACAAGCATCGCGGAACAATAAACAAATTATTTTGGTTGCGTTGTGATTTCGGATCTAAGAATATAATTTTTGTCCTACAGCAGTAAGGAGCAACAAGTATTATTTAAGTACTGATTTTAGGAAATAATTTCCTTTTCGGTCCTTCTCCTTGTATGGAGATAATGAAAGCGTGGGAACAAAAATTATAATTTTGATTCGTCTGAAAAAAGCCTCCGTGGCTTAGGCGGCAGCACGCCGGCCTCTCACCGCTGGGTCCGTGGTTCAAATCCCGGCCACTCTATGTGAGATCTGTGCTGGACAAAACGGAGGCAGACAGGTTTTTCTCCGGGTACTCCGGTTTTCCCTGTCAACATTCCATTCCAGCAACACTCTCCACTATCATTTCATTTCATCTGTCATTCATTTAATCATTGCCCAAGAGGAGTGCGTCAGGCCTCGGCAGCCGGCACAGTTCATATCCTCGCCGCTAACTTCATTCATTCCATTCCTGACCCGGTCGGAGACTGGAAGCAGGCTGTGGATTTTCGTTTGTCTGAAAATTAAAATAAATTTAAACGTAAAATTTTGATTTTTCATTTCGGTAAAAAAAGGACCAAAAGCCTACACACTAGGCATTTTTAGCTTATTACTTCCCTGATAAGCTACAAGTTATGGTTTCTACTTTGAAGGATAAAACCCAGCACTCAAAAGGTTAACAATATATGATACAATATATTTTATGTTCGACACTGACTATTAGGCCTATATGTCAAAAAACTGTATCATAATGATGGTCATTATAACACTATTTTTAGCCTATTTTCAATTTTGAAAAAATAGGCTTATGAGATCACCTTTTGTCCGCGCGTGTGTGTGTGTGAGGGGTGTGTGTGTTTCCCCTTAATAACTTCTAAACGGGTCGAGCGATTTCAATGAAACTCAGCAAGTTCATAGCACTATTTCGGACGACCCCGACCGTGTCCTTAAAATTTTGTTACGTCTTACCAATCCACCATGGCGGCTGTGCGAAATATTTCACCAGCATTCAATATCTCCGAAACTATTCCCGATATCACCCTGGATTTTTTTACGACGATAAAGGGAACTACTAGAAGTTCACCTATGTGACTTCTGAATAACTGGTAACTACAAAACCAACAGGGTGACCACGCGAATTTTCGACTTTTAAATGGACGTTTCTCGCGATTTAACCAACCAAACGCAATAAAACTTGGTACAGTATATGTTTATACACATTGTAATGCACCGACATCTAACTTCGTTCAATTGTTTACATAACCACAAGATGGCGGATGTGCGAAATATTTCACCGGCATTCTATATCTCTGAAACTATTAGTGGTATCACCCTGAAATTTTGTACGGAGATAAAGGGCACTACTGGAAGTTCATCTATAAGACTTTCAAATACCGGTTAACTACAAAACGAACATGGCGGCCAAGCGAATTTGAAAATTTTAAATAGACCTTTCTCGCGATTTAATGTTCCAAACGCAATGAATCTGGTACTGGAAATGTTTATACACAATGTAATGCACTGGTATCTAATTTAGTTCAATTGTTTACATAACCTCAAGATGGCGGCTGTGCGAATTTTAAAATTAAGTTTTTATTTCTTGTGTCGTAGTCATGCGATCGAAGTGAAAGTTTGAATAATGAACCTACGCAATAATTTTCCTTTAATGGTACATGACTCTACGGCCTATACATTTAACAATCTAACATGGCGACCATCCGAAATATTTAGACGGCTCTGAATATCTACGAATCTATTATAGCAATCAAACTGATTTTTTATGTTCATAGGGGCTATGAACTTAAGTTCACCTATAGGACTTTAAATAACCTGGTGATCAAAAATTTAACATGGCGGCGACGCGAATTATAAATATTCACATGGACGTTTCTCGCGTTTTAACCATCCTAGTGCAGTGAATCTTGGTACAGTAAATCCTTATACGAATGTTAATCCACTGGCATCTAGTTTATTTCAATTGTTTCCGTAACCAAAAGTTGGCAGCTGAGCGAAATTTTAAAATCTCCTTGTTACTTCTTGTGTCCTATCATGCGATTGAAGTTTGAATGCTACACGTAGGCTACACAATAATCTTCATGTAACAGTACATAACTCTAGCACCTATATATAATAAATCCAACATGGCAACCATCCGAAATATTTAGTCGGTTCTCAATATCTACGAATCTATTACAACAATCAAACTGAAATTTTGTATGTTAATAGTGGCAATTAACATAAGTAGGATATATGAAAATAGGCTGTATAGTTCTTCACGGAACTACTTGTTCATTATGAAACAGTTTCTGCCACCAATCAGAGCTCAAGAAACAGTTGTTTGACCAATAGCATATCACCTGCGCTGAGTTCCACGGCCTTCTAATTTAAATTTCACTGCGTGACCTAGTGTCATAGTAGGGTAATCGAGGAGGCCATGGTCAAATACAAGGCATTCTCTGCGTCTCATGGGCTCTGTTCAGTACATAAAACTGGCGGAATCTCGACAGATATTCATGGATATTTATGTTCGAACCTAAAATTGTTATAAATAATTAACGTCGATAAACAGTCGTATGCAACTTGCCTATAATGGTACGGAAATTATAAACTCGTGTCTTAATTATTGCCATTATAGGCTCGTTGCATAATTAATTCATTAAATGGCTGTTTTGCTTCTTTTAGTGTGTAGTGAAAGGAGCGAAGTACATCGTTTAATCGATAAAACGATTAATCAATTATTCGTCAAACCGATTAATTGATTATATGCACAATCGATTAATCGTTATTTGTAGCAACTGATGGATTCTTCTGCTTTGATTAATCGATAATTCGAGAACGCATTAAAAGTACCAGCCCTAGTTTTTAAGTCCAAAAAATCGACTCGATTTTTGGTGTTCTCAGAACTACTTATTGAATCGGCTTCGGTGGCATAGTCGGTAGCATGCCGAACTGCTATGCCCAAGATCGCGGGTTCAAACCCGGCGAAAGTCGTCGGATTTTTAAGTGAGTAAAATACTCCAGTGACCTACAGTATGCCTACCTTCGGAGGTGAAGTAAAGCCAGATTTATGGCATCAAATAACATTCCTGCTACATTGAAGATGTGAATCCTAAATAAGTTTTTATTCGTCTATTCGCATTATAAGTAGTCTATCGCCCACGCTTCGACGAGTGGGAACTAAATGCACTTGTACATGTTGCCATGGTAACTAGGTATCGGAAGTTTATCCAAGGTAACGTGTCCATGTTAAATCCAGATAATCCCCCAGACCAGTGGTTACACTTGACGTGACAAACAGTTGTTGTTTGAGTCTTCAGTCTTTTGACTGGTTTGATGCAGCTCTCCATGCCTCCCTGTCCTGAGCTAATCGTTTCATCTCTACATAGCTACCACACCCTACATCCGAGGCAATCTGTTTAACATATTCTAACCTTGGTCTACCCCTACAGTTCTTGTCCTCGACCCTTCCTTCCATAACTAAGCTTGCTATTCCTGCGTGTCTTAGAATGTGTCCTACTAACCTATCTCTTCTCTTCATTAGCAGTCGCCAGAAACATCTCTCCTCTCCCACTCGTCTTAATACCTCTTCGTTTGTAACCCTATCTACCCATCTGATCTTCATCATTCTCCTGTAACACCACATTCCAAATGCTTCAATTCTCCTCTTTTCTGCTGCACCAATAGTCCAAGTTTCACTTCCATAGAGCGCCACGCTCCAGACAAAGGCTTTCAAAAACGACTTCCTAATACCTAAATCTATATTCGATGTCAACAGATTCCTGTTTTGTAGAAATGCTTTCCTTGCCTGAGCCAACCTACTTTTTATATCCTCTTTGCTTCGTCCATCACTGGTTATTTTGCTTCCTAAGTAACAGAAGTCTCCTACTTCCTTCAGCTTTTCACCTGCCAATTTGATGTCCATAGAGGTTTCTGATTTATTTCGGCTGCATTCTAGTATTTTTGTTTTACAATTATTAATTTTCATCATGTATTCTTTCCGTAAGACGGAGTCCATACCATTCAAATCCTCAGGCTTGTCGGCCAAGATGACGATGTCATCAGCAAATCTCAGAGTTGAAATTATTTCTCCTTGAATCTTCACTCCCACTTTAAATTTTTCTCTAATTTCCTTCATTGCTTGTGACAAACAGTAGTGGAGAGCAACAGAACGGCACCATATGTGTTCATATTTCATTGGTAGGCTCATGATTAGCACCAATACTTGCCCACACAAGACAAGGAGGGATATTGGAGTCTTTATTAATTCTGGACCATTAACAAGTTGATGGTAGCGTCACGATTTCTTCAAGGTTAGCCGAGTCAGTGCCGCTGGGGGGCCGCGCTGTGCTTCTAAATATGCATACTTCAGAAATAATGGCGTACCGTTTAGTTTCGCTTTTCTAAATTACATTTAGTGTATAACAGGTTCATTACAAGAGATAGTGCACGTAGGCCTACACTATGTGGTGACAAACATACCTACGGCCTTCCCGCCCAGTAGCCCATTTGTCAGACGCACTGGCGTTCTAACAGGAACAATCTTTTCGTGGAGTTTCTTGTTTAGCTAAGAAACGGAGCTAGGCTATTATAACGGACAGAGTATGGATGAAATGAGTAATGCGTGTAGTCTACATTTACCATTTTGTTATGGTAGGCCTAATGGTGATCCGCATTGACTATTGATAAATTTATGTTCGACGTTGTCGAAATGTAAATATTATATGTCAGAAAACTGTATCATAATGAGGGTCATTATAGTATTATTCTACGTTATGAAACAGTTTCTCCAGCCAATCAGAGCTCATTCATTGACCAATTAGGTAAGGATAGCTTCGAGCATGCGCTCAAAATCCAACATGTCGGACATGAATTACATGATTTGAAAGTTCAAATTGGATATCGGATTAACCATTGTAGTTACAATCCCAACACACAGAGACAAAATCAGCACGAACCTTTACGGTAACAAGAAAGAAGAAGAAAGAAGAAATGCATGAATCTACGTCCAAAAGTTAGCAACACAGCATCCTTCTATATAAATTACCTACATGGAAAGTGCACCGTCCATATGTTCGCGTAAATAAACTGGCGAATATGAGACAAGAAAAAGCACTGTACCTTAATACAGCATCCTTCTATATAAATTACCGACATGGAAAGTGCACCGTCCATATGTTCGCGTAAATAAACTGGCGAATATGAGACAAGAAATAGCACTGTACCTTAATATCCCCAACTCCAATTTCTACACAGCGCATTGCTTTCAAACGACTTCGGTGACAATATTAGTGAATGCTAGTTCTGATCGGCACTAGACATCATACAGGCTGTAAACTATAGCATTGACAAGCAAAGTAAATGGTCTCTGCTTTCGAATTTCTTTGACACACGCATGCGCTCTGTTCAGTCAGCAAACCACCCAGCGCGCTCTGTTCACTAACTGAAGTTACTGAATCCCACAGATATTTATGAATATTTATGTTAAAACATATAATAAAGTTATAATTATCGTCGAACATAAACAGTCGTATGCAACTATTGTAGTAAAGCCATCATTACTTCCAACTTGACGTTTCAGTTTTGCCCTAGAGTTATCTAGCGGTCAGAAGGAAAACACTTTAACTAGCCAATCACAGGCAGTCATGCAAATCAATATATCACTACAAATCGAGTTTCGTTCGCGATGTCGCGATTTAGCGAATTAAACTCTAGCCTAGTACTGAAACGTCAAGTCTGAAGTAATGATGGCTTTACTATAATACATAGGGTGTCACAAAGTTACGTCCACAAACTAAAACCAGAGGTTCTGGCCCTTATCTGAAGCAACTTGAGATAGGACACTTAAGGCCGGAAACGAACCGTTAAAAATCTGTGCGACGTTAAACTTTTAACGAGGCAAATCAGCAACACCGCACCGAAAAAGTGCGACTTTTTCTAATGTTTCCGATCCATACCGGCCGCGGAGTAATGCCGCCACTTCCCGTCTGGCGAACTAGATCAGTGGTATCGTGCACGGCACAGCGTGTTCCTTGAAACGAGTCATTTGCTAGCGGTTCGTATCAGAGCAAGCGCAACTTTTTCTTATCACAATTTTTCCATTTTTTGCCGTTTCAGTTTGTCGACGTAATTTTGCGACACCCTGTATATGATGGACATCCGCTTTGTCAATACTAAAGATACCAATTTAGTATTTGGTATTTTTACAATTTTAGTAAATAAATAAATAAATAAATAAGTTAAATTAAATTGAAATAAGTAACACTATTTTTAGCCAGTTAGGGAAATAAATAAATAAAACTATCACAACCAAAGACAAAACCAAAAACGTACAAAAACAAGTAGTTCTGTGAAGAACTAAAGCCTATTTTCATATATCTTACTTATGTTAATTGCCTCCATCAACATACAAACATTTCAATAACGTAGTGAGCACAAATCCAATTAGGAGGCGACGCGAAATATAAATATTGAAATGGACGATTCTCGTGATTTGACCATCCGAGCGCGTTAAAACGTGGTACGGTAAATGCTTATACAATATTTTTTTTCTTAGTCGTTTACCCTCCAGGTTGGTGGAACCCACGGACTCACCGAGGGAACTCACCACTACCGCCTCTACGGGCAGTGTCCTAGAGTGAGGAACATCGAATCGGAAGGGATACAACTGGTGAGGTGGGATTGGCACCTCGCCCAGGCGGCCTCACCTGCAAAGCGAACAGGCGCCTCATGAGGGAAGGTAAGGGATGGTTAGGATGGATAGACAAGGAAGAGGGAAGGAGGCGGCCGTGGCCTTGAAGAAGGAACCATCCCGGCATTTGCCCGAAGACGAAGTGGGAAACCACGGAAAACCACTTCGAGGATGGCTGAGGGGGAATCGAACCCCCTCTACTCATTTGGGCCACCAGAGGCTGAGTAGACCCCGTTCCAGTCCTCGTACCACTTTTCAAATTTCGTGGCAGAGCCGGGAATCGAACCCAGGACCTCCGGGGCGGCAGCTAACCATTCTGACCGCTACACTACGGAGGCGACTACAAATTTATTATCATTTTAAATGATCTAGTCGACTTCATCGTTACGTTACGGCAACGTCACGAAATGTACCGAGAATGCACTGAGGTGTGTGAGGTCATAGTACCGCTTGGTGCATGTGTACTGAGTTCACTGGTGAGCTCTGGCGTTACGAGACGGCAACGACACGGCGAGCGTGACGTCATCCAGCCAGCTCCCTCCTTTCACCGCGATGACTTGTAACTTTCTAGCGTTCTGATTGTTTCTTGATCATCTAACATGTCAAGAGTCTTTGGCTTCGAGCGAAGCGAGAACCCTCCAGCCTTTCTAGCATTTTTCAGCATTTGTAGCATTTAAAATAATATAAAGTCCAGTCTTTCCGTCTGACTGTCTCTTTTTTCACTAGCATCTAATTTATTTCAATTGCTATCATAACCAATGCACAGGCGCGTGTATTCCATGGATGTAAGGTAAGCATTGCTTACCCAAGTAAAATAATGACGGGTACAATGATTATTTACTTTGGTTATTGTGATATTCCAGTCTCTTGTTTCCTGTATTGTTTTAATGAACCCATTCACACTTCGTTGTTCTTTGATGCCTACTGCGAGTTCCTTGCGGAGTAGCCTGCAGCAGCACAATGGCGTGACATGCCCTCTTTTGGTATTTCTTGGTACTGAAGGGTGAGTGAAAGTGAAGGCTAGGAAGCAATTCCTTAAGTTACATACCTTAGGCCGAAAACAAGGAGCGGTCAGTTTTCAAAGATAATGTGTTTATTCGCCCATTATAGTTTGAAAAAGCGTGTCAGTATTTGTGTAAAACAGCTTTTTATATACTGTGTTAAAACGTGTGATTGCTTTACAGTGGTATGCCGTGATTATTATAGTTCAGCGATATAATGTTGTCTAATGCACTATAAGGGAGTAGGGTATGCAGTAGACGTTTTTGTTTACACTAGTAGGCGTGAGGAATCTGTAAAAAATATGGCACCGGGAGTTGGGTCTAGAGATGACAGCGTGTGATGTGCCGTAAATTTGAGAACAAAATATTAATTTTATTAGGAAGTCGTCCAACTCCTCAATTGAGTAGGTCTATTGAAACGAAAGTGAAAGTTTGTATTCGCTATTTTAACTAAACGTATAACATTTATCATTGATTTCAATTGAGATAGATTTACTTTGTAAGTTCCAAATATCCCAAACTTCTACAAGTGGGTCTTCAATGATTTTGCGAAGAAACCTATTGCTTACCCTAAGTAAAATTCCACCACACGCCACTGTAACCACAAGATGACAGCTGTGCGAAATTTTAAAATCTGATTTTCATATCTTGTGTCCTAATCATGCGATTGAAGTTTGAATACCACACCTACACAATAATCGTCATGTAATAGTACATAACTATAAAAATCCAACATGGTGACCATCCGAAATATTTAGACGGTTCTCAATATCTACGAATCTATTACAGCAATCAAACTGAAGTTTTATATGTTGATAGAGGCAATTAACATAAATAGGATATATGAAAATAGGCTGTATAGTTCTTCACGGAACTACTTATTCGTACTGGATTAGCACCTCGTTAAGGAGGCAGTCAACATATTTGTAAGACTTCATCACAGTCCATCTTCAAAAATGACATCATTAGATTATAATAGGAACTTCAACCACGTTCCCAAACTTAATAAACCAAGCTTCTAATTAAAATTCAATTTATGAGCCAATTTATTCAAGAATCAATTATTATTACACTCATAAATATAGATGGGGCAACAATGGATGTCCAGTAGAAACGAGTTTAAGTCACGCTGTCGACTAGGTAGATAGGTGGGTTTGTATTCTGCTGTTGTACATCCTTGAGATGATAATCCGTGGCTTCGTATTCTACATTTTTTTTTGTCGTGTAGCCTCCTGAGAGGCCGAGTGCAGGTCTTTCTAGGCGACCTGCACGTCGGGATGAGAGATGGCATGGATGAAGATGAATGAAACTGGGCAAGGATGTGGAAGGAAGAGGCCGTGGCCTGTCAGAAGGTACTGTCCCAGCATTTGCCTGGAGTTGAAAATGGGAAACCACGGAAAACCATTTCAAGGACAGCCGACGGTGGGGCTCGAACCCACGCGTCTACCGAGTCAGTGGAGAGCTTGGCCCCATGACCTAACGCTGCGCTTTAGCCCGCGTAGCCACTACTATCGGTTTCTACAGGGTGATTCGTATTACACTGGTGATTTTCTCAAGGCAAGGCCACTATCTTCGCAATGTTAGCCTTAATATCAGATGCTTATTTCTAAAATGTACCAAATCCAAAGAAAACGACAAATTGATAGAGTAAAATCTGTCTTCTACGGAATCAACCGGGACCGGCTTTTTTTTTCGTTAACGATTGGTTTCTGGTTAAGGGAGGTAGGTCAATGCTATCTTATTATATAATCCTTTCACCAGGCTAGCAATGAGTGTACATGTGTTCAGCGTGAAGAAGAGTGTGATACATATCACGTAATGGAGTGCAAGAAGAGAGCGGTCTCTCTGAATCAATTTAGCTCTGATTCTTGAGCCTGATTTAATGTATATATTTTGTACATTGTGCATAATAAATTTGTTATTATATAATACGCTAAGGTGTATGTTTCACGAAGCTCAAGCTCCTAAACCAGAGGGAGTTAGAAGGTGTGGTTTGTACCAAAATCTTCCAAATCATCTCAATAGTACAGGAAAACCTTTGCATTTCTTGAAAAGTCAACGGAAATATATTTATTTGTTTATAAAGTGCTTTTAAACAAATCAACAGGACGATATTTGTCAAGGAATTGGGTAGACATGGTTTTATTCAGTCTTTTCGTACACACCTTATTCAGTGTTGCATTTACATATTTCTACTACGAATTAATACAGTACTGTATCACTTTTACAAAGGCCGAGGGAAAGACAAGCTTTTGTTGATTAACAACTCATTAATGCGAGCGTTGGGAGAGGCTTTGGGGACAGGAAACAATTAGCCGTACACTTTGATGTGTAAGTTGGAGAACAGAAGAAGGAAGACCAATGTGTACATTCCTTGTTAGCTACAGAATCAACCGTTACAGGTGACAAAGTAAAATTTTACACGGTGCCTGAACATTTTCCGTTAAATAGCGTATTTTGAATTCCGTTGTCCACGTAACACAGTTTCCGTTCGATGAAGGGAATTTAACACGTTTTTCTCGCTAAGTTCACGCTACAGTCAAATATTTCTGTGTTATTCAACTTTCCATAGGGTGCGTTTCAGGCAGGTTTTAATGTATTATGATGAAAAGCATGCGTTGGTAGGAAGCTTCATAGTATAGAAGATTGAGGGTGCACAAATGTGAGGGAGCAGTGTCAGTAAATTTACTGACACGTTAAAGATCCTCTTTGGAGCAAACTTCCGGAACCCCGGCGACTCTATAAGCCACAATAATTGAAAGGGACGTACAACCAATAACATTACTATTATTATTAGTATAAAAGAAAAATAAATTGTCAAAATGTTTGAAGTACATGCCAAACGGGGTGAAAAATTGCGTTCGATGTAAATAAGTCGAGATTATTATCATCATTTTAACTAGCTAACTTAAATTCATTAATGAAATTGATTTATTGCATTGTTTTGGCGTTACATATCCACACTCTTTTGACATTTAATTTTCAACAATGGATGATAACTTAATTTTGATCAGTGTATATAAATGCAATTAGTTTTCCCCAAGATTTCGATGATTGTAGTGAAATGTATGCTTTCCACAGGCAGTTATTTAGAATTTTAGTGCCTAAATGTACCAAATTCATCCTATTTTCTTGAATATTTCTTATTCTGCCAAAGTTTATATTTGTACATTCATTTAGGGACTTTGCGACATCGTGGTCATGTAGCACCGGGTACTTGGGTGTGTGTGTCTGGAATTTGTCTGATAACCTGTGTTATTTTGATGAGTATTTGTAATTCATATGAGGATTGGGAAGGAGGTGACCGTGACCTTAAATTAGGAACCATCCCGGCATACATTTATACATACACACTACAAAAGTAGTTTTTCATATTGCTATGGAGCACAGTGAGGACGGACTTATTTATTAAGCAGTGTCCACGCCTGCTCTACACAATTGAGATCGGGAACATAGGCAGGCCATTCCATGCTGTGAATACCATTCTCCTGAAGAAAGGCTTTGACAATGCCAACTCTGTGCGGGCCAGCGTTATCGTCCTCGAAAGTGAAATTTGGGTCGAAATTGTCAGCATAGCCTTTCACTACAGATGCCAGGATAGTATCCCTATAACGTATGCCCGGCATACGCCCTGGGATGTACACAAGAGGGGTTCGGCGACCATACATGATGCCACCCCAATACATTGCACCACCTCCTCCTCCCTGTTGGCATCGGTCTCGGATGTATTGGTCGTGCATACGTTCCCACTCGCACAGATCTATCTTCATTGACACAAGCGAGTGTACACAGCCGATATACACCCATGCAAGGACGACTAATGGGTTTGAAACCATTACGATTCTTGGCCAGCAATATTCAAAACTTGTTTTGATGTGTGTAAATACTCCGTAAAGTGCTAAATGAAAATGAAAATCCACAGCCTGCTTCCAGTCTCCGACCGGGTCAGGAATGGAATGAATGAAGCCCCCATCTAGCGGCGAGGATATGAACTGTGCCGGCTGCCGAGGCCTGACGCACTCCTCTGGGGCAATGATTAAATGAATGACAGACGAAATGAAATGATAGTGGAGAGTGTTGCTGGAATGAAATTTGACAGGGAAAACCGGAGTACCCGGAGAAAAACCTGTCAGCCTCCGTTTTGTCCAGCACAGATCTCACATGGAGTGACTAGGATTTGAACCACGGACTCAGCGGTGAGAGGCCGGCGTGCTGCCGCCTGAGCCACGGAGGCTTCCCGTAAAGTGCTAAATATAATTTTGAATTACAATTTTACAATATGAGCGTTTTTTCTCTTTTGTAATATTTTACTTTAGCCTTTGATAAGCTTTCTCACATGATGAATACGTTCACTATAATACAGATTTGGTACCGACATTAATATGTAGGCTACATCGGATACCCTGTGTTATTGTGGTGTCGGTATGAATCTAGTTTGGAAAACAGAATAATTCAAACGAGAACATTAAATTAAAAATAGCAATTCCATTATTTTAAAAAATCTCTGTATTTTATTGGTTTTGCCCAATAAATCCCCCAATCCCCTTTGAGTTAATATATTTTAACACCCAGGGAAAATGCCTTCAACATAGCAATGCTGAGCAGCGCAGCATAAAATTCATAATTTTCTTAAAAATGTCGGATTATCAACAATTTTAATTTTGAAATCTTAGAAGCTTGGAAGGAAATTTGAACGGTCCTACAGTGGGGGAAGCCGCGCCGTGCTGTGGCGGCGAGCGGACACTCTCGTAAAGCAACGAACAAGGATCATAAATTCTAATCAAGGAGCATAATAATGCAATCCCCTCGCCCCAACCGCGGGCACTATTATAATTTGGTCGGAACAAAGGCGCTTCGCCTTCTGGTGGGGAGAGACAAGCCAGCTGATTGGTCAACACTTAACGATCGACAATCACTGCGTACACATTTACCAATTAGAATGGCAACTTTCTTGATCTTTATTTTCTTGTTAATTTATTACTTAAACGTGCATTTGGTTCATTAGGACGATCACAATGTTGCGACCATGTTGAGTTATCTACCAATAAACTACAGCAGTGCTATGAAGAGATCACTGGAAGCTATATTAGCTATGATGCAAACATACGTCAACATGAACCATTCATTTTATCAGTTGTCATGCCAACTTACATACAAGTTTGTAATGAAATGTGAGATAAGTTCAAGCTGCTTCCGTGGCGAAGTTGGTAGCATCCTGAGCTTCTATGCCCAAGATCGCGGGTTCAGACACGGCCGAAGTCGTCGGATTCTTTAAGAGCGTTAAAAATCCCTCAGTATGCCTTCCTTCGGAGGGGAAGTAAAGCCTCCGGGCCTATGTCATAGATTTAAGCCATATAAAAGAACCTTCCACTAACTACAATTGTGTGAAGCTGTTGTGGATTAGAATTGATTAACGCTCTATTAGTTCCAACGTTCGTCGCCAGATGCTGGATGCGGTGTCATCTAGTAATCAAGTTTGCAGCTATGTGTCGTTGACGGTAGCATTTGGTAGCAAATTGAAATTGATCATCTGCAGTCTTTACTTGAATTACAGATAGGCCCTAACACACACTAATACAGCCATCACAATTGACATCGGTTATCAGACAGATTCTACACACACACAAAGTACACGGGGCTACATGACTGCGTTGTCGCAGCCCCCTAATTGAGGAAACAACCAACCAGTGAAGTTCAAAGATACTAACACAATTCAAATATGTACTGTTTCTTCCAGGATTATTTTCGTCGAGTATATCATGAATCCTTTAGTGGAATCAAGGGAGGTAGCGCGCAGTTTACTACTTCTGTGGGTTTCCGGGCTGGGACATCAAGAGCCCGCTGATGAGCCAGTTTGGTGTCCTAGGCGAAACCCCTCACAAGACACGGCACAAACCTAGAAATATTGCAGAGTTATAATATGTTGGTGTTGATTTATTTAGGGGCTTGCGACGTCGTGGTCATTAAGCCCCGTGTACCTAGGTGTGTGTGTGCGGAATTTGTATGTTTTTATGATGGCTAACTTATATTAGTGTGTCTATTTGTACTTGAGGCTAGGATTCGGAAGGAGACAGCCGTGGCCGTAATTTATGTACCACCACGGCATTTGCCTAGAGTAGAAGTGGGAAACCATAGAAACCCAATTTTAGGATAGCTGAGTGTACCTAGTTCCAGCTCTCAAACCAGAATCAATGTTTTTGATAGAACCGGGAATCGATTCCGGGTCTCCAGAGCGACAATCTGTTTTTCTTTTAATAATAGACTACATTTTATTTCAACAAATAGGCCTAACTGTAATTCCAAAAGCTATAACAAGGAACAAGTCACCATGTATTTAACATAGTCTATTAGTGACACATCCAGTAACTTAATGGCAAATGGCAACAGTTGTGGAGCGTAAAAGGATAATATCAGCCATACATTTTTATGAGCAGTTTTATGGATCAGACGTTTAGTGGGTACAGTAAACTTGAAAAATTATATAATAATAGTCTAATAATAATAATAATAATAATAATAATAAATGTAATAATAATAATATATTTTAAAAAATATTTTTTTAGGGGAAGAAATGCATTTACGCACATAGTGTCGGGCTCCTGAGTAGCAGACTACCGACTAAAACTCCCACCGTTACTTCTGAACACTAGCCTGGAACCGTTTATCACATTATTTCAGGCTAGAGTCATTTTATATTTGCCCTTAGGGCACTCTTCCGTAATGAATCATCTTCAGTGGCGATCCAGATCCGTCTTCTTTGTTCGGAGGATCTCTTCAACAAAACTTGCTACAAGTTTCCAATGTTCTTCATTTTGTAGCATTACAGTACCGCAACAATATTGTCCGGATATAACTCTACATCAATGTGATCTTGAAAAGACTGCCTAATAGAAATAATAATAATAATAATAATAATAATAATAATAATAATAATAATAATAATAATAATATATTTACGTCTCTTTTAAGTACCTGTAATGTAGCTTTTAGAGACACCGGGGAGCCAGAAGGTGCCCCGAAGCAGAACTTGAACGTGCCAGTAAATCTACTGACACGGCTCCCTCACATTTGTGCACCCTCAAATGCCAACTGGTTGCGCCTGGATTCGATCCTGTAACGTTGGGCACAGTAGGCGAGAACGTTACCGCTTCTCCACGCTGCCAGTCAGCATCGATACGGGACGGAATTCAAAAATTCGATTGTGCAGAAGACAGATGTCAATTTTAATGAATAAACGCGTGCTGAATTTACCGATGAATATCGGAATTGACGAGGAAACGCTAGCGACTGAGATTACGACCGCTCCAGGAGCAGATTTCTACAGCAGCTCCATGATCGGCACTAGTGACTGCGATTACGAATGCTTCAGGAGGAGGCGTTTATAGCCACTACACGATTGACGCTAGCGACTCCAGCGATCGTCATGGGTAGAAAGATAACATGCAAACTTAGGAGCAGTAAACAAATGACAATTTAAAGGACAACAGCTTGGCCATGTTGAAACACCGGATCTCGTGAGCAACATTGGGCGTGGTCAGAACTGATGATGATGATGATAATTGTTGTTTTAAGGGGCCTAACATCGAGGTTATCGGCCCCTAATGGTTTTGGGTGATAGTGAAAATGATAATGAAATGTAAACTAGAATTAAAAACAAGTAGTTCCGTGAAGAACTATACAGCCTATTTTCATATATCCTACTTATGTTAATTGCCACTATCAACATACACAATTACAGTTTGATTGCTGTAACAGATTCGTAGATATTGAGAACCGACTAAATATTTCGGATGGTCGCCATGTTGGATTTTCTATATGTAGGTCCTAGAGTTATGTACTGTTACATGCAGATTATTGTGAACGTGTAGTATTCAAATTTCAATCGCATAATTAGGACACAAGAAAAAACAAGGAGATTTTAAAATTTTTCACAGCGGCCATCTTGAGGTTATGGAAACAATTGAAATAAATTAGATGCCAGTGGATTAACATTCGTATAAGGATTTACTGTACCAAGTTTCACTGCACGCGGATGGTTAAATTGCGAGAAACGTCCATGTGAATATTTATAATTCGCGCCACCGCCATGTTGGATTTGTGATCACCAGGTTATTTAAAGTCCTATAGGTGAACTTAAGTTCATAGCCCCTACCCCCTATGAACATTAAGAAATGCAGTTTGATTGCTAAAATAGATTCGTAGATATTCAGTATCGTCTAAATATTTCGGATGGTCGCCATGTTGGATTGTTAAATGTATAGGCCATAGAGTCATATACCATTAAAGGAAAATTATTGCGTAGGTTCATTATTCAAACTTTCACTTCGATCGCATGACTACATCACAATAAATAAAATCTTAATTTTAAAATTCGCACTGCCGCCATCTTGAGGTTATGTAAACAATTGAACTAAATTAGATACCAGTGGATTACAATGTGTATAAATATTTCCTGTGCCAGGTTTCAGTGCGCTTGGAACATTAAATCGCGAGAAAGGTCTATTTAAAATTTTCAAAATCTCTTGGCCGCCATGTTCGTTTTGTAGTTAACCGGTTTTTGAAAGTCTTATAGATGGACTTCCAGTAGTGCCCTTTATCTCCGTACAAAATTTCAGGGTTTTACCGCTAATAGTTTCAGAGATATAGAATGCCGGTGAAATATTTCGCACAACCGCCATCTTATGATTTTGTAAACAATTGAACGAAGTTAGATGTCGGTGCATTACAATGTATATAAACATATACTGTACCAAGTTTCATTGCGTTTGGTTGGTCAAATCGCGAGAAACGTCTATTTAAAAGTCGCAAATTCGCTTGGCCGCCATGTTGGTTTTGTAGTTACCAGATTTTCAAAAGTCACATAAGTGAACTTATAGTAGTTCTCTCTATCACCATAGAAAATATCAGGGTAATATCGGTAATAGTTTCGGAGATATTGAATGCTGGTGAAATATTTCGCACAGCCGCCATGTTGGATTGGTGAGTCGTAACAAAATTTGAAGGGCACGGTCGAGGTCGCCGGGAATAGTGCTATGAACTTTCCGAGTTTCATTGAAATCGCTCCAGCCGTTTAGATTTTATTTGGGGGGGACACACACACGAATCACACACACACACACACGCACACACACACACGGACAAAAGGTGATCTCATAAGCCTATTTTTTCAAAATTGAAAATAGGCTAATAACTACTAACTTATTTACTAGAAGAAGAAATGGAAAACAAAAGGAGAATAAGGCAAATAAAGGACAGGAGGAAAAGAAATGCCCTCAACCCTCAAAGAATGAGGATTGAGGGATTTGGAAGGAGGGAGAGCCATTAAATGCAGATAGGAAAGTGAAAGAGGAGAGGGTCCGCCCCAGAGGCAATGGAAAAAAGGGGGAAAAACGGATCCAGCTCAGGAATCCCTCGGGGTCGCCAACTCCCGAACTCACCAGCCGTGAGCCCTTGAGTGAGTAGCACTATCCAGGGTGCACCAGAAGTGGTGGGGCTACAAACACCCTGCCTCCTTAAGCGCCTTGGCAGAAGGCAGGAGACGTCAAGAGAACAGAAGAGGTCTGACCCCTCGAAGGATGAGGGATCAGAAAAGATGAGACAATTCGTGTCCAGTGAAGTGAAAAATATTAGACAATTCTTGATTAATAGTGTTAATAGAGACGAAAACTGGCCGATTCAGAAATCTGTGCTATTGAAAAAGTATTTGAAAGAATGTTCTAAATTTGTTAATGCCCTGGATTTTCAAGCTCTTAGGAAAAACGAAGAATAATATTGTTTGATATTGTTAAGATTAAGTCATATTGAAATTGAATTATTATAATGTAATTTATTTTGTTCATTTATAAAATGTATTGTAAGTAAATTTAAAAAAATAAAAAAATAAAAATAAAATGGGCCCATTAAGGCGGGAAAGTGAAAGACTCCCTAGGCCTCGGATACCCTAATACCGTCGGGGTCGGAAAAGAACAACAGTTGACCAAGGGAGGTCGATAGGAGAGATGATAGAGAGGAGCCCGTCACAAGTAAGTGGAAGCAATGCCAGACTCAGCTGGGGTTCAGTGGTCGCCAACCCACGTCCCACTAGATGTGAGCCCCTGGTGGGGTGTCAGAACTTGGGGGCCATGTGCTGTTGTCAGTAAATCTACTGGCACGTTAAAGATCACCCTCGGGGTCAAAATTCTGGCTCCATGGCGTCTCTAAAAGCCACAGTTGTTAAGAGGGCCGTAAAGCCAATAACATTAGTCTATTAATACTAGTTATCAATGTCGACAGTGGGAGTTTGTCGCGTGTCTCCAAGCAGGAGACAGTATGCCACCCGCTGGGACTCACCGGTAGCCTCTCGCCCTACCGCTGTGTCGCGTCAAGCTGAGCTCTTCATCGCACTCAATCCGCAGTGCCGCTCTGTATTATACCATTCTGTCGACACCAATCTTGATATTATTAATAACAGCGTTCAGCTTGGTAGGCTACGTAGGCCAATAATCATTGGCGGTGGGTGCAGAATATCAGTTGTGTGCTGTAACCCATCCCTCCACGCAGTGGAGGATCAAGGTCTAGCGGGGCCCAGGCGTTATGATAAGGTGGGGCCCACAACAATAGGAAATAAAAAATATCAAATCAAATGGAAAATAGTTTGGTAATAATAATAAAATAAAGAATAGTTACAATATTTTGAATACACTACCGTACATTTTTTAAATAATATGAAAGAAACCCTAAGTCCCATTGAAGGAGATTATGTAAACTATGAAATATTAAAATATTTGCGACTTTTTTCCCGGTTGAAGGCTTCTATTATTTCACTGAAATCTTAACTTGCTAAACGGTTACGGGAGGTCATAGCTGCACTGAAAAAAGAAATATGAATTATAAATTTGTTTGAAAAGTATAATTAATTAATTAAATATTAAACAAGTAGTTCCCGAAGAACTATACAGCCTATTTTCATATATCCTACTAATGTTAATTGCCCCTATCAACATACTACATTTCAGTTTGATTGATGTAATAGATTCATAGATATTGAGAACCGTCTAAATATTTCGGATGGTCGCCATGTTGGACTTTTATATATTGAACCCTTTACCCTATGTTGGTTAAATGATTCTACTTTTTATTTCTTCAATTAATAAATATTTCAACCAGCATCATGAAAGTAGCCAGACAGCGATGAGGAAATCTCAAGCATTTGTTGGAGACAGTAGGGACATACCTGCATCAGTTTAACAAAAGGCTAAGTACTTGAGCTATGAAAAGAAATAGCTTAGCTATGTATCACAGGGACAGGTGTGGCTACCTCAATTTTAGAAGCGACGCGCGGTGAGACATGGTTCTGGTATGTTCATTGTGATATTCGCGCCTAGAAGAAATATGATGCAGTAACGTGAATGGCTGATGAAGAAAATAGACACTCCCAAGACGCCAAGATCTACTAGAAACCGCCAAATTACAGAAAATGGAGAACCAATGAGAAGAGAATGCCTACTTGCGCGCCAACTCTGGCTGGGGTACGCGGCGGCTAGCATTCACGCGGGAAATCGCCTAGACAAAATCTCTACGATCGATTCTAGGATTAATGGGCATATTCTTGACCTGTGCAATATTACGAGTTCAGTGATATCTATTTCATTCCTGTACCACAATTACTTCGATAAATTTTTACATAAAATCCCCCTCCATCTAGACCCAAGGGCCAGTTCATTTATAAGTGTGTCGAAGAGCCAAGACATTGACTTTCATTCCGTGTGTCTAGGAGACATGACTTTTCATTCCGTGTGTCGAGAACACAGGACTTTGATTCTGTTCGTCTGAAGAGATAGACTTTATATTCGTGTCGAGGACACAAGATATTCATTGTAAAGTGGTAAATTCAGTGATAGATAGTCATAGTACTATAGTTATAGGGACAGTAGCGTCGATAATTCGCCAACGAACAGTGACAGGGAATTTAGTACCTGAACAAGCGAATTTAGTACTCAGGCATAAAGTGTATAATAACCTAATTTTTGTATCAGCGCAAGGATGACATCGATGAATGCAGAGGAAGTGTGGAATTCTCAACAGTCCGTCCAGATGGCTGCTATGAGATAAAGAAGCATCCAGTTGGGGAATGGCGTCTGATGTTCTTTGACGGGTGACTACAACACGAGATGAGTACAAATAATATTTTATTATTTATTAAATTAACTTATGGTTTATGGGACATATTTTTTTGTAAATACTTTGCTTGTGTGATTAATGTAGTATATTTAGTTTGATTTGACACACTTTTGTTAGGAAGCAGCTCGCACAATGGTAGTTAATGGAAGGTTCTTTTCTTTGTGTTGTGTTAACTAACGTATCTATGTGAACGGCCGTGTTCGCCTAGGTTACGAAGTGCGGTTAAAAACGTCTCTCGGAGATATGTCGTGTTTCAGAAGTAGGACTGAATTTATATAATTATATAGTAGATTGGAGGGTAATTTAAATATGTCATTGAAAATTATTATTGATCAGATTCAGTGTGATTATTGCCTTTGGAGCAATGTAATTTGTGACGAAGAGTACTCAGCTCTATCGTAGGTTTTAAATATTGTGTTAAATGTTTGCGAGCTTTAATTCAGCAGACCCATGTGAAAGGCGTTATGTCAGTCCCAGATGTGTGTACTGTGAGTATATTGTTGTGGTATTACAAGCGGGAACTTCAGCAGAGATTGATTTCTGTCAGCTTGGTACCAGATTCATATTGTTTCCTTGCGAGGACAATTATGGATATGTGATTATTGTCTGACCATATGTTGAGTGGGAGGAAATGTTAGCTGCTGTTGATTCCTTGAGATAACAGTTCAGCGGGTCGGCTATTTATATACACTGGATGGGGGACATGACTGGTATTGTGGAAAGGGGTGAGTTGTTGTCACAAGGGCTGACTGAGTTTCGCAAGCAGAGCTCATTAAAGTGGAGTGCACGTCTGACTCCCAATTACTTGAAAATAAATATAAATGTGAGAAACTGATCAATGGTAAAATTGTTTAAATAAATGGGAGTTGCCTACGAAACACGATTACCTTCGAAGCGTTTCCTTAACATGCAAATTTTGTTAATATAAATTAATCTTAACCACTCAGGTTGTTTGTTGTTGTTGGTTTAGTCTTTGTTTATTGTACATGTCAGTGACTCGTGAGTCACGTGCGGCGCTGTGTTTCCTTGTTGTTGAGTATCTGCCCATTGTGACAGCTCATTTGTTAAGTGTGTCACCACACTAATAAGGGTCTCAGAGAGATGCCTGTAAATAGTAGAGTTGTAATATGTGTGTCAGAATTAGATTTAAGGATTTTTATTAATGTTATGCCCATAGCCATAAAAGTTGATTTTACGAGATGATTGTTCGTGAGCACTGTGGCTGTTAACCCGTTGTGAACGAATGATCATCCAAGTACTCATTTCCCGTAGATAGTCACCACGCGAACATAAATTCACATGCAAGATAGTGGAACTGGGATCCACATTTTATTAGAAAAGGGGAGATCCATCTGACTCCTCAAAGTGATAAATATTCCTGTCAGGGGAAATTCTGGGAGGATTTTGTTAATTATTGTTTGTTTTATTCTTTTATGCACAAATTAGTTATTAAATATTGTTATTATCTTACGTTTTGTCTCCTTTCTTTCTTAGTTATAGTTTTCATCCTATAACCCTTGCCTCAGAAAAGCACGTAGTTTGGCGGACGTAAACACCACACTATGAACTGAACGCGACCCCTTGATCAAGATTCTTGCATAAAACACTGCTATTCTGAAGGGTTCATAGGTGAAAACTGGCGGCCAAAGGTGGGGCTATTCACTGTGGTGTAACGGGGAGATTACACATGTCAATAGTGGCGTATTTGAGTAAAACTGGCATGCCGCAAGTGCAGGCAGATATGACAGTATTTAATCACCGGGAAGTGATATTTTATTAAAAGTAGTTGAGGCGAAGTGGATACCGCCAAATGTGTGAAAAATAAATTAAAATCAGGAGTTTTCAAAGTAAAATACGGTTCACGTTGTTGTCTTTTAAATTAAAGTAAAATTAAGATGTGATACCGGGCGCCCAATGATAAAGTTAAAACTAGATTTGTGTAGAAAGTCAAACTCATGGAAATATTAGGAGGCTGTAGCCTAAAATGACAATTAATACTTTGTTAATTAGTCAGTGTTAATATCAGATCAGGATAACTGTTTAATGACTAAATATGTGCTTGGGTGTAAAATTAAATTGAGTAAAACTAGAAATACTCAGAGATGCAATCAACTAATGGGATTAAAGGTAAAAAAATAAATGAACTGAGTAGAATAAAGAAATTAAATGTGCATTGGATTTATGTGCGTGTCAAAGGGCATTGGCGTATGCCATTTCCCATATGTCTCATATATATTGTAAAACATGGCAACGGTGGCGCAGATCCAGGAGATCATTGAAAGTGCGGCAAGGAGAACTCAGGAATTGTTGGATACTAAATTAGCAGAACAAAGTGAATCGCTGAACACGAAGTTATCCGAACAAATAAACACTAAATTATCAGAACAGAGTCAATCTATAAACACTAGTATGGTAGAGCAAAGTGAAGCGTTGAATACAAAATTATCTGAACAAATAAATACTAAACTGTCAGAGCAAAGTGAAGCGTTGAATACAAAATTATCTGAACAAATAAATACTAAACTGTCAGAACAAAGTGAATCGCTAAATACGAAAATGTCAGAACAAAGTGAATCGCTAAACACTAAACTGTTAGAGCAAAGTGAATCGCTAAATACTAAACTGTTAGAGCAAAGTGAATCGCTAAATACGAAAATGTCAGAACAAAGTGAATCGCTAAATACTAAACTGTCAGAGCAAAGTAAATCGCTAAATACTAAACTGTTAGAACAAAGTGAATCATTGCGGACACAGTTAAATAACAGTAGAATTGAGCAAAATGAATATCAGGCGGAACAAGCTAGGTTATTAAAGAGTGAAATTAATGACACTATAAATTCACAGTTAGAGGCGCAAAATAATAAAAACACGAACCAATTAGCTTCGTTAACCGCAGAGATGAAAGAGCACACAAACCAACAGATGATATTACTGGCCCTTGATGTAAGCAAAAATAATGAGAAACAATTAGAGCAGATTAAACAAATGGAGAGTATTTTCGATAAAAAACTTAGCATTCTCGATGAAACGGTGTTAGCTAAATTAGAGCAGATTGAAATAGCATGCACAATGAATACAAGCGAGGTCAAAATAGCTCAAGATAAGTTGGAAGGTCGATTTAAGGAGATGGAGAAAAGTGGCAGGGTCATTCAACAACAAATATCAGCAGTAGATGAGAACATATCAGGCATAATTAAAGATATGGACCGTCTAGAGATAAAATCAGCGGAACAGTGGAAAAGCCTAGAAACGGAACAAGAACAATTTAAGAGTACATTAGACGAAAGGCTAAGCCAGATAGAAAATAATCAGGATGAAAATAAGAGCCAAATTGAAGAAAAAATAAGCACGATTAAAGAACAGATCAGGAAAGATTGGAAGAAAATGAATATTGATTCGAGAGAGGAAAGATCCACCATTATTAAAACAGTAGGCGAAAACCACACGCGTATTCAAGCTTTGGAGCAAGAGGTAAAAAATAGACTTAAAGAGCAGACAGACAGGATCATTAAAGCCGAACTTCGCTCATTAGAACAATCGTCTATATTTAAAACGGGAGCATTGAAAGACAAGCAGGATGACTCACATAGTCCCCAACCCAGCATAGCAGGAAGTCAGAATCAAGCAGAGAGCCCATTAACAACAAACACGGAAGGATTTCGTAAGAACGTAGATAGAAGCTCAACACCACAGGACGGTCATCAGCCCACACAACTTATTCAAGTAATTCGCTCAAATGACTACAAACCGCAGAAATACACCGAAAATTCAGGGGTAACGCCTAAGGCCTTTATCAAAGAGATTGAAGACCATTTCAATGACACTGGGGTACCTGAAGCACGTAGATTGAGAATGATGGAGAGATTTATATCAGGGAATGTTCTCATCTGGTTTTTAAGTTTCAAATACACATTTGGAACCATGTCAGACCTTAACTTAGCGTTTCTGCGCAAATACTGGTCTCCCGCCATACAACAGAGTTTAAGAATGGATCTTTACTCTAGAAAATACCAAACTACCCAGCAGACAAAATACTCAGATTTCTTTAACATGCAAATGCTAAAATTTCGCGATCTGGATTACCCATTAAACGAATCAGATTTGGTGATGACAATAGCAAGGCAAATGCCAGTTAATGTACAGCAAGTGCTAGTCGCAGCAAACGTCAGTACGGCCCTACATGCAGAGCAGATATTACGGCAAATAGATGAGACCACATCTCATAGTCATTTTAGAGGAGGAAGACAGCTGGAATTAGTCAACACTACAGAGGTCGTAAAAACAAAACAGGGAAATACTAAAACGCAGGGTACCAATACGAGCACCTCCACACCTAGGCGAAACCAGGAAGAAGGGGAAAACAGACCATATCAGCGTAACGAAAATTACTACAACAATAGATACCAGGACAACAATAGATACCAACAGAGAGGATATCAACAATGGCGTGATAATCGAAGGAATGACAGGCCTTATGGAAGATACGGTGATTATAATGCCAATCAACGATGGAAAGGAAGGAGAGATCAAAATCAAGGAGATCAACGTAACTATCGAGATGACTGGGATGATAGGCACGCTCAATCACAAAATTACATAGAGGAGTTACACGCTAATCAAGGTGGAGAGCTAGGAAGATGGGAAAAGGCCATTGGGAACAGAAAGAACCCAGATACACATACTGAGGAAGCTGGAAGTCTACTGAGACAAGAGGAATATCAAGGACATGAGCGACAGAAGGATGATGGGAGTCGAAATGGAGCTAAAAAAAATGTTAATTTTGGATCAAGGAGACAGTCTCCAAACACAACAGTCGGAAGTTGAAGATGGATGGATAGTAGCGAACATACAAGAATGGATTGCTTTACCAGAAGACTGCCTGGAGGAGACGGTGAAAACACGGAACGATGAAATTAGGCAATTACCCATTATTTACGCAAGGATTGGTGGAATTAATATAAGATGTTTATTGGATACGGGGTCACAGATCAGTCTAGTATCGGAGGCCTTGGTTCGAGAGTTGGGACGGACTCAGAATATTCCTGTAATTCCGGTACCACAGCTCAAAGTGAGGGGTGTTATTCCTGAACGCACCGTTACTTGTAAAAGTCAGGCATACTTAGAGTTGAACATATTGGAACACACTTTTGGGCAAACATTCATTATCATGGCAAAGATGAATTTCAATATAATTCTTGGTGCAAATTTCATTTGTGACTATCAAGCAGTGATAGATTTACACAAGAATACAGGCAGTTTTAGAGAATATGACCAGCTGAAAAACGTGGGATTGCATATGGATGAAATCACTACCGGAAGAGATGTAAATTCTTGGGCATTGGAAGCAATATCAGAAGAGACGGAAGAGGAGGTACGAAAGGCGGAAGATAACATCATAGAAGGGGCTGTTGTGGAACTAGATGATGAGATAGAATCCCAGGAGATATGGTCTTTATTAACAGAAGGAAGTAACAGCGATGCACAATTTGAAGAGTTACTACAGGAGCGGCTCAATGACATTCAACTTGGGGATGAACACATAAAACAGTTGGAAGAGATGTTAAGGAAGCACAAAACAGTATTTGATACAGTACCTAGGAAAATTTTAAATTTCAAGTACTCTATGCAAGTCGAGGACTGGTCACCTTTCAAAAGCAGATTGTACCCAATTCCTGAAAAATATCGTGGTCAAGTTAAAATTATTATAGATGAGATGTTAGAAGCTGGAGTGATAAGGAAGACACCTACACCTTATCTAAATGCGATTTTGGCAGTCAAAAAACCAAATGGATCTATTAGACTTTGTTTAGATGCCAGAAATCTCAACATGAGACTCATTTTTCCTGAGTATGACAGAGCGCCAATTATCAGAGACGTATTAAAAGGCTTTAAAAACAAGAGCATTTATTCATCAGTCGATCTGACGAGCTCGTTCCATCATCTTGAGTTGGATGAGAAGTCACAGCTTTTAACTGGCTTCTTATTCGATAACCAGACATATTGTTTCGTCAGAATGCCTTTTGGAGTCAAAACAGCGGGCTGCGCTTTAATCCGAGCACTGGACCGGAACCTAACCGAGGAAGTAAAGGAGATGACGGTGCGATACATTGACGACATTCTGTTGGCATCCGACAACATTGAAACTCACATGGAAAATTTAGATAAAGTATTGGATAACTTGAAAGCATCGAATTTCAAAGTAAACCTGAAGAAATCGCATTTCTTCAAGAGCGAGATCTTATATTTGGGTCACGTCATTGACAAGGAGGGAGTGAAGCCTAACCCAGTCAAGATCGAAGCAATAAAGAATTTCCCTACACCAACGAGAGTCAAGCACATTCGGGCTTTCTTAGGCGTAACGGGATTCTTTAAAGAAAACTGTCCAGGTTATACGGAGACTGTAGCTCCAATGCAAGAAATGTTAAAGAAAAATAACAAATGGTTATGGAACGCGGAATGTGAGAAGGCATTCCAAGCAACAAAACAGCTATTGGAAAACTACATTAAATTAGGATATCCAGATTTCAAGCTCAAATTTATAATCCAAGCGGATGCTTCACTAATTGGGATAGGTGCTATGCTCTACCAAGAAGATCCAGCGAACCTGCAGCACAAAACATATTTGGCATTTGTCAGCCGAAAATTGCGTAAGCACGAGCGGAATTATACTGTAACCGAGCTAGAATTGTTGGCCATCCTTCATGCGCTCCAACAATGGAAACGAATAATCTATGGTTACCCTATTGTTGTCAGAACTGACCACAAGGCACTAACATTCTTGTTTAAGACGTCAATGGCAAGCGAACGTGTGACACGTTGGTCTATATACATTCAGCAGTTCAGCATTGAAATTGAACATTGTCCAGGGAAGATGAACGTGATACCGGATGCACTCAGCAGGAACCCAGAGCCTGATAATGAAGAAACAGCGATGGTACAACACTTGGAGTTAACACCGAAGGACCGGGAATTCTTGGAGGAGTTACGTGAGATACAGCGAGAACAGGAAGCGGAACCATGGATGATGCTATTAATTAATTACTTCAAAAAGCAACTACCTACAGGAACACCTGCATTTCGAGAAGCGAAAGCCAAAGAAGGAAGATATGTTTATGTCAACAATTTGCTACACAAATGGGTAGATAATGACCACACCAAGTTACGCATATTAGTACCTGCATCGTTACAACGAGGATTGACATGGCATACGCACGAAAGTTACGGTCACGTGGGCTTAGACAAGTGCGAAGCGACAATAGGAGAGACATTTACATGGCCACGTATGAGAACAACTATATGTGACGTCATTACAACTTGTGACCCATGTCAGAGAACAAAGCCAAATAATTATTTACTGAGGCAATATCCTAGACCATTGCTACCTCAGAAACCATGTGAGCTACTGGCGATGGACTGTCTTGGTCCAATTCCGAAGGGAAGGAGAGGTTGCCGTCATTTGCTAGTGTGCATTGATGTATTTTCTAAGTTTGTAGTACTATGCCCTATTCAGAAAACCACATCGAAGCAGGTACTCAGTCGCATTCGTAATAGAGTTATTCCAACCCTTGGAAAACCAGAGTTTATATTATCAGATCACGGCAGTTATTTCACAAGCGCCGAATTCAAGAAAGGAATGGAAGACATGGGTATAAAACATGTTTTAAGCAGTATCCGACATGCCCAAGCTAATCCAAGCGAAAGAGTAATTAAATCTGTAACTGCATATTTGAGGATCTTCATTCCGAACGAACACCACAAATGGGTCGATAAAATTAAGGATGTAGAGACATGCATGAATTCTACCAGGCACGAGTCAACAGGACAAATCCCTATGGTCCTACACAAGAACGAGTATCCAGTAAGAACGTGGAAAAGCATCATTAACTGTCCACAAGATCCCATGATAGCACCAGACCTGAGAATTGAAAGAACGAGAGAATACATGAGGAAACAAGCAGACCGCAGATTACGGCGAGTAAGAAATAAGAGGTTCCACGGTGATCTTGAAGTCAACCAGCTCGTTTTGGTAAAACGACCCGCTACATCGGACCCAGAAAAGAAAATCTTTAGTAAGTTCTGCGAAAAATTCATAGGACCCTATTCTATCGTAAGAAACCTTGGAAATAATGCTTACAGAGTGAAAGAATTGAGCACAGGAACAATGTCAGTTTACAACGCTGCCAACCTAAAAAAAATATCGTCGAAGTGAGCCATGGTAGCGCCGAAATAATGACGCTGTTTGAATATACGGACGTCCTACTATCAACAAAGTCAACGGGGAGCAGTTGAGGACGGCACGTGATGAAGGAGGAAGTAGAGCTGTTGTTGACAAACATTGACGAGGCGAGTAAGGTCTTGCCGCAGGCAGCAGAGCGTCACGCAAGATTGGAAGGGGAAGAGACAAGCAGGATATGAAAACGAGTAAATGCCATTGAAGACAGGAGCGCCTAGACCAAGTAAGAAAAAGGGGTGATTCTGGAAATAAAACAAATTGGCCTACGGAAGTATTGTAAAATTGTCGACTTTATTCCTAAGTTCGAAATTTTGTGAGTGGGAGAGTTGTGAACCCTTTACCCTATGTTGGTTAAATGATTCTACTTTTTATTTCTTCATATATAAATATTTCAACCAGCATCATGAAAGTAGCCAGACAGCGATGAGGAAATCTCAAGCATTTGTTGGAGACAGTAGGGACATACCTGCATCAGTTTAACAAAAGGCTAAGTACTTGAGCTATGAAAAGAAATAGCTTAGCTATGTATCACAGGGACAGGTGTGGCTACCTCAATTTTAGAAGCGACGCGCGGTGAGACATGGTTCTGGTATGTTCATTGTGATATTCGCGCCTAGAAGAAATATGATGCAGTAACGTGAATGGCTGATGAAGAAAATAGACACTCCCAAGACGCCAAGATCTACTAGAAACCGCCAAATTACAGAAAATGGAGAACCAATGAGAAGAGAATGCCTACTTGCGCGCCAACTCTGGCTGGGGTACGCGGCGGCTAGCATTCACGCGGGAAATCGCCTAGACAAAATCTCTACGATCGATTCTAGGATTAATGGGCATATTCTTGACCTGTGCAATATTACGAGTTCAGTGATATCTATTTCATTCCTGTACCACAATTACTTCGATAAATTTTTACATAAAATCCCCCTCCATCTAGACCCAAGGGCCAGTTCATTTATAAGTGTGTCGAAGAGCCAAGACATTGACTTTCATTCCGTGTGTCTAGGAGACATTACTTTTCATTCCGTGTGTCGAGAACACAGGACTTTGATTCTGTTCGTCTGAAGAGATAGACTTTATATTCGTGTCGAGGACACAAGATATTCGTTGTAAAGTGGTAAATTCAGTGATAGATAGTCATAGTACTATAGTTATAGGGACAGTAGCGTCGATAATTCGCCAACGAACAGTGACAGGGAATTTAGTACCTGAACAAGCGAATTTAGTAGTCAGGCATAAAGTGTATAATAACCTAATTTTTGTATCAGCGCAAGGATGACATCGATGAATGCAGAGGAAGTGTGGAATTCTCAACAGTCCGTCCAGATGGCTGCTATGAGATAAAGAAGCATCCAGTTGGGGAATGGCGTCTGATGTTCTTTGACGGGTGACTACAACACGAGATGAGTACAAATAATATTTTATTATTTATTAAATTAACTTATGGTTTATGGGACATATTTTTTTGTAAATACTTTGCTTGTGTGATTAATGTAGTATATTTAGTTTGATTTGACACACTTTTGTTAGGAAGCAGCTCGCACAATGGTAGTTAATGGAAGGTTCTTTTCTTTGTGTTGTGTTAACTAACGTATCTATGTGAACGGCCGTGTTCGCCTAGGTTACGAAGTGCGGTTAAAAACGTCTCTCGGAGATATGTCGTGTTTCAGAAGTAGGACTGAATTAATATAATTATATAGTAGATTGGAGGGTAATTTAAATATGTCATTGAAAATTATTATTGATCAGATTCAGTGTGATTATTGCCTTTGGAGCAATGTAATTTGTGACGAAGAGTACTCAGCTCTATCGTAGGTTTTAAATATTGTGTTAAATGTTTGCGAGCTTTAATTCAGCAGACCCATGTGAAAGGCGTTATGTCAGTCCCAGATGTGTGTACTGTGAGTATATTGTTGTGGTATTACAAGCGGGAACTTCAGCAGAGATTGATTTCTGTCAGCTTGGTACCAGATTCATATTGTTTCCTTGCGAGGACAATTATGGATATGTGATTATTGTCTGGCCATATGTTGAGTGGGAGGAAATGTTAGCTGCTGTTGATTCCTTGAGATAACAGTTCAGCGGGTCGGCTATTTATATACACTGGATGGGGGACATGACTGGTATTGTGGAAAGGGGTGAGTTGTTGTCACAAGGGCTGACTGAGTTTCGCAAGCAGAGCTCATTAAAGTGGAGTGCACGTCTGACTCCCAATTACTTGAAAATAAATATAAATGTGAGAAACTGATCAATGGTAAAATTGTTTAAATAAATGGGAGTTGCCTACGAAACACGATTACCTTCGAAGCGTTTCCTTAACATGCAAATTTTGTTAATATAAATTAATCTTAACCACTCAGGTTGTTTGTTGTTGTTGGTTTAGTCTTTGTTTATTGTACATGTCAGTGACTCGTGAGTCACGTGCGGCGCTGTGTTTCCTTGTTGTTGAGTATCTGGCCATTGTGGCAGCTCATTTGTTAAGTGTGTCACCACACTAATAAGGGTCTCAGAGAGATGCCTGTAAATAGTAGAGTTGTAATATGTGTGTCAGAATTAGATTTAAGGATTTTTATTAATGTTATGCCCATAGCCATAAAAGTTGATTTTACGAGATGATTGTTCGTGAGCACTGTGGCTGTTAACCCGTTGTGAACGAATGATCATCCAAGTACTCATTTCCCGTAGATAGTCACCACGCGAACATAAATTCACATGCAAGATAGTGGAACTGGGATCCACATTTTATTAGAAAAGGGGAGATCCATCTGACTCCTCAAAGTGATAAATATTCCTGTCAGGGGAAATTCTGGGAGGATTTTGTTAATTATTGTTTGTTTTATTCTTTTATGCACAAATTAGTTATTAAATATTGTTATTATCTTACGTTTTGTCTCCTTTCTTTCTTAGTTATAGTTTTCATCCTATAACCCTTGCCTCAGAAAAGCACGTAGTTTGGCGGACGTAAACACCACACTATGAACTGAACGCGACCCCTTGATCAAGATTCTTGCATAAAACACTGCTATTCTGAAGGGTTCAATATGTAGGGCTTAGAGTTATGTACTATTACATGAAGATCATTGTGTACGTGTAGTATTCAAACTTCAATCGCATGATTAGTACACAAGAAGTAAAAACGAGATTTTAAAATTTCGCACAAATGCCATCTTGTGGTTATGGAAACAATTGAAAAACATTAGATGCCAGTGGATTAACAATTGTAAGTTATAAGGATTTACTGTACCAAGTGTCACTGCACTCGGATGGTTAAATTGCGAGAAACGACCATGTGAATATTTATAATTCGCTCTGCCGCCATGTTGGATTTGTGATCACCAGGTTATTGAAAGTCCTATAGGTAAACTTATGTCCATAGCCCCTATGAACATTAAAAAATTCAGTTTGATTGCTGTAATAGATTCGTAGATATTGAGAACCGTCTAAATATTTCGGATGGTCGCCATGTTGGATTGCTATACGTACAGGCCTTAGAGTCGTGTACCTTTAAAGGAAAATTATTGCGTAGGTTCATTTTTCAAACTTTCATTTCGATCGCATGATTACGACACAAGAAACAAAAACATAATTTAAAAATTCGCACAGCCACCATCTTGAGGTTATATAAATAATTGAACTAAGTTACATACCAGTGCATTACAATGTATATAAACATTTTCTGTACCAAGTTTCATTGCGTTTGGATCATTAAATCGCGAGAAAAGTCTATTTAAAACTTTCAACTTCGCTTGGCCGCCATGTTCGTTTTGTAGTTAACCGGTTTTTGAAATTCTCATAGATGAACTTCCAGTAGTGCCCTTTATCTCCGTGAAAAAATTTCAGGGTGATACCGGTAATAGTTTCCGAGATATAGAATGCCGGTGAAATATTTCGCACAGCCGCCATATTGAGGTTATGTGAACAATTGAACGAAGTTAGATGTCGGTGCATTACAATGTGTATACAAATATACTGTACCAAGTTTCATTGCGTTTGGTTGGTTAACTCGCGAGAAACGTCTATTTAAAAGTCGCACATTCGCTTGGCCACCATGTTGGTTTTGTAGATACCAGGTTTTTCAACGGTCACATAAGTGAACTTCTGGTAGTTCCCTCTGTCACCAAACAAAATTCCAGGGTGATATCGGTAATAGTTTCGAGATATTGAATGCTAGTGAAATATTTCGCACAGCCGCCATGTTGGATTGGTGAGATGTAACATAATTTGAAGGGCACGGTCGCGGTCGCCCGGAATAGTGCTATGAACTTACCGAGTTTCATTGAAATCGCTCCAGTCGTTTAGATTTTGTTAGGGACACACACACACGCGCGCACACACACACACACACACACACACACACGGACAAAAGGTGATCTCATAAGCCTATTTTTTCAAAATTGAAAATAGGCTAAAAATCCGTGGGTGTGAGCACGCAGAAACACTTCTCAGTTTTACCAAGTATTAAAATGTATTTTGCTATAGTGACATTTACAAACTAGACATCTTGTAACTAAAGAAAATCACATTATCATGTCCTTATTTTGGCAACATAAAAAGTATAATTTTTATAGTTCATCGATTTACAAAATGTGGCTATAGAATAGTTAAGTTGGGAGCATTAAAAAAGTGACAGTCAGTCTGAAAGACTAGACTTTGTATCATTTTAAATGCTACAAATGCTGAAAAATGCTAGAAAGGCTGGAGGCTTCTCGCTTCGCCCGAAGCCAAAGACTCTTGATATGTTAGAAAATTATCTGCATAATACTTATCTTGCTTATCTTGTTTCAAATTACTCGCGAAGGGCAAGTACAAACCAAGGGCAAAGCAAGCTCCAGCGCGGGAAATGCCGCACGCTCACCAGAGCGCTCGGGGACTTGCCCCTTCCATCCAGTCTAAGAACACTTATAGAGGGCGATGTATTGAAGATAGAGATATGCTCTCGCGGACATTTTTTGTAGAACTTTTCATGCTGACCAATTCTTACGCTCATAGTATACTGATATTTTTAACGGTTTGCCCAGCGTAAGCTTAAGAAGCGCACGGACGCCAAGTTTGTTTTCGACTTTTTCACTGAAATCGTTACTGCTTGGCTTCCTTTGTTCATACATACATTATTTTCTACAGAATCTTTCCTCGAGATATCCTTTACAGATTGGTGAAAACCGCATCAAAATCCATCCAGTGGTTCTCGAGATTACCCTTGACATCCAAGAATCGGAGATTTTTGTCTTATACTAACGAAGTAGAGATTGTCGGGGTACACATGCACCGAGCGGTACTATGACGTCACACACCTCAGTGCATCTGTCCGTCCGTCACCGTAACGTAACGCCAGACCCCAGCGTAACGACGAAGTCGACAAGATCATTTAAAATGATAAAATACCTTCTGGTGGGAACAACTGATGGCTTCCTCTATATTTCTCCCCGTTTGCTTTGAGCGATTGCCTCTGAAATGCTACCGCAATGTCTAGAAGGTCCCAGCTGTCACGTTCTCATTTCTTATGACCAGTGCTGCCGCTCTGTGGTCAATCGAAGAATCGCTGTGATGTCTTGGCTCTGGCCTTGGCTGTTGTCCCAACAGCTCAGCGGAAGAGTTGGGCACGCATGCGCAAAAGGCAGAGTCATGTTTGCTGGCAATAAACTTGGAATTTCTCACTGAGCTGCGATCTACACAGCCAGTGCCTGGCGCGGAGTGGAGCGCACGACTAGATACCTCGTTGTGAGGGGAGTAGAAATACCTAGATACCACTCACCCACCGTGGCAAGCTATTTAAAATGATACAAAGTCTAGTCTTTCAGACTGACTGTCACTTTTTAATGTGCTGTATTTTATTGCATATCATTTTCGAATAAAACAATGTGATGCAGCACTTCAGCACATAATGTGTGGCCGCCCCTGCCAATAATATGTTATATTTTTAACACCCCATTTAACTCCTGTGGGAAATCGTGATAACTCGTTGTTACTTAGTTGTTTGACTCGCCGCAGAGATGTCACTAGGCACGTTAACGACCAGTACTTGCACAGCTGGCAATACAGTAAAGATAGAGAGATAGGCCTACAAGGCATTGTTAAAGTCTAGCTTATTTTACAAGTTATTTTGTTGTTGATTCAGTAGGGGTTATGCGACATCGTGATAATGTAGCCCAGTATAGTTGGGTGTGTGTGGATATTGCCCCTTGTGTATGGTCTCACAAAGTGAATTGTGTCATAAAGTGAACGAAACACTAAAATAATAATAATAATAATAATAATAATAATAATAATAATAATAATAATAATAATAATAAGTTTTAGCGTATGGCTTTTAGTGCCGGGAGTGTCCGAGGACAGGTTCGGCTCGCCAGTTTTGTAGCTGCTCCGAGACGGACACCCAATGGGTGAGCTACAGTACCGTTGGGGAGCAAGGTTGGGATGTAAGGACGAGGAGTTGGAAGGTAGCGGCTGTGGCCTATAGTTAGGGACCAACCCCGGCATTTGCCTGGAAGGAAGATGGGAAACCACAGAAGACCATCTTCAAGGTTGCCGGCGGGGGGATTCGAACTTCCTCGCCTCCCGGATGTGAGCGACTGCCAGCAGTCATGCCGTAACGACCACGGCTAACTCACCCGGTATAATAATAATAAAAGCCATTGTTATTTTCGGGGCGCATACTTTAATGACATGTCATCTTTTAATTGGTACACCACGAACATTGCTAACTTATGCAGAAATCCTGACCATAGTTCCCGCAATGTAGAAATACTATTCTTTGTGTTTTTGTTACGTCATTTTCAAAAAGTAATGGAAGGAAGATTGTAGTTTAACGTGACCGTTAATCTCACGATCATGAGCCAAGGGACCTTTTTCACGTGGAATCCGAACCACATCACATGGCATTTCACTTCAAAAATCTCACATGCATTGAGCGGGAATCAAACTCGGTCTGCCTTGGTGAGAGGCAAACAGCTTGACCGCTGAGCTACCACGCCCCCTTTTTTTTTTTCTAAAAGTACATGTATACATAATTATCTGGTTAGTGTATAAAATGTATTGGACTCTTTGATAATTTTTGGGTCTTTTCTCATATTTTTAAGGGTTTTGATGCATTTTTGCGTACGCGATAGGATATTATCGGAACTTGAAATATGAGGATGTATTACTGAAGATGGAAGACTAGATTTGGAAATTAGCAAAAGAATACAACTCGGGAGTGCTTTCTACCAACAGGTACGGGGACTAGTATGGAACAAGGATATACCAATTAAGGCTAAAGAAGTTAAGTACAAAGCATATTATGTTCCTGTAATGACATCGCTCTATTAAGTTCCAACGTTTGCCGCCAGATGCCGGTTAAGGTGACATCTAGTAGCCAATTTCGCAGCTAGGTGTCGTTGATGGTAGCATTTGGTAGAAAAAGTAGGAACTACTTGAAATTGATCATCTGCAGTCCTTACCTGAATTACAGATAACACACATTAATACTGCCATCACAATTAACACCGGTTATCAGACAGATTCTACACACACCCAAAGTGCACGGAGCTATATGACCGCGTTGTCGCAGCCCCTAAACTGAGCAACCAACCTACCAATCAACCGATATTTTATAATAAGAATTCACCTCTACTGTTGTCCGTAGCGACCGATTTCTGGGGTTCAAGTGAAAGTTTCCTCACCCTCTGTTCAGTGTCGTTCTCTCCCTGAGACTATGCCCGTTGCTATCTGTTAGAGACGAAGGGAACTAGGAGGTATTTGAAACGAGCTTTTTTTTAAGGAAACTTGTTTATTGTCTTGATATATTTAAGGTACACAGGTGATTGTGAGGTGGTAGATGAATAACAATCGTGGATATTGATGAGTTTATCACAGTTATACTAGTCTACTTAATGTTCAATGTTCAATCACTATCACAAAACACAAAACATTCACATGATGCGGGTGAGCTGCTGGGCATAGTCCCCCAGCCGGCGAGTTCTTGTAGTACACTGAAGGCTCGTGAGGACACATTCACTTACCTCGGACAGCATTTCGAGTTCTGTATATGTCCCCGTAGTTTTCAGCACACAGTGCGCATAGCAACCAAGAAGTAACACTACCGCACTGTTCAGTTGAGATGGTTGCAGACTAAATGTTGGGCGGATCACCCATTCAGGAGTGATGTAGGTAGTAGGACAGTTCATGAAGCTATTCAGGACCCGGGTGAGGCGGTTCCAGGTCGATCGAATCGGATCACACTGCGTAAATCGGTGCAGGATTGTATCCTGATGAGAACATGAAGTGCATAAGGCTGTCTCCACCATGTGAATGCGATGGAGCCTGTTGTTTGTTGGTATAGCCTAAGGTCATGGATTACTTCATACCAACTTTCCTTCGCTGTGCTGGGAGAATGCGATTGGAGACATTCCTCCAGACTCGATTCCAGTTGACGATCAATGCGGATTGCATAATTCTGGGGGCAACATACTGTTGTGCCATGATAGAACGATACAGCTTTTTCGTTGAGATAGACCTGATGACGTCTTGTGGCACGTAGCTTAATTCAACTCTCAGATACCGTACATGAGGTGCATGATGGTTATATCATAATAAGCTGGTGGGTTCGAGCAGTCATGGGGACTACACCATCTCCGTAGGAAGTTATGTGACTCATCGGTCCCGAAGCCTGTAAGCAGTTGGAGGTGTCGTTTGAGGAATACAGTTCTAGCTTTCTTTTCAACGTCGATGAGTCCCAGACCTCCCTGGGATTTATGCAATGTTAATGTGCTGCGGGAAAGACGTAATAGAGCTCCTTGCCAAATAAACCATCCGACGGCGGAAATAATACGTGTACCCACCATTCTTGGCATAGGAAGAATTTGACTGAGATACCATATTTTACTTAAGCTGAACATATTCACGTAGGCTACATTGTTCGTTGGTGTAAGAGGAAGGAGCGGTACCGCACTTGTTGCAAGGCACCACGCACAGAATGTAGGGCAACGTCCCAGTTCTTTTTAATCATTTGGTGTACACTATTCAAGAAAGATATGCCCAATATTTTGAGTTCTGAGGCGATCGTTACCCACGCCGGGAGAACCCCTTGGACGCTGTCCAATTTCCCAATCCACATCGCCTTTGTTTTTCGTCGGTTCAGTCGCGCACCAGAATATTTCCCGTACTCATCAAGGTCCGTGAACAATTGCTGCATATCAACGGTTCGATCCACCACAAGGGTGACATCATCCGCATATGCAAAAATACTCATCTCCGTGCCATTGAAAGATGTATGGAGATTACAAAGAAGGGGTTCCAGGGATAGAACAAAAAGAAGCATGGACATCGAACACCCTTGCCTGACTCCACGATGGATGAGGAGCGGTCGTGTGAAATACACATTTACATTCACTTTTGAAGATCCACCATGAAGAATTTTTCTCTCGAGGGCAATAAACCGCATATCGAAGCCAATAGCTTGAAGGGTCGCAAGGATGTATTTATGGTTTACCCTATCAAAGGCATGGTCTAAATCCAGTGATAATAGCAGTTTCTTCTTATTGCCGACCAGCGACTCACTAATGACATCGCGAATAGCACATGTAGTGTTGACAATGCACCTGCCTGGTACCCCACCCGATTGGTGGCGAGATGTGGCTTCCTCCATAAAGGCCTGAAGTCTCGTTTTCATACATTTCGTGAAGATCTTGTAGTCAAAGTTTAAAAGCGTCAGTGGGCGAAAGTCCCTGAGCTGTGTTGGTTGTGTAATTTTTGGGACTAATACCACCAGGCCATCTTTCAGGGTGTCGATATTTCGTCCAGGACGACAAGCATCATTCACTACGGCTGTAAGTTCATCGCGAATGGTGGTCCAAAACGTCATGTAGAAAGCTCTCCCCAGGCCATCAGGACCAGGACTCTTGTTCGGCGCACTGTGGAGTATGGAGGTATATATTTCTTCGGCGGTGATGTCCTGGGTCAAGCACTCTTGTCCTCTGTGCAAAAGTCTTCCTCGTACACCATCGAAGAACGGATGCTGGTAGTGAAGTGGGACTGGGGCGTCGTCTGTGTACAAGGACTGAAAGAAGTTCTCTACCGTTTCTGTGATTAAGGTATGACTAGTCACCATTTGTCCCTCAGGTGTCGCAATGCGGTTGATGTACTTCTGACGGCCTTTGCGGCACGCCCGTTTAAAATGATAAACGGAGGGTGTCTCTGATGCCAGATGTTGATGATCTTGGGCTTGAAGTTTGAGTCCTTCCAATGCTTTGCGCTGCAGCGTGAGGAGCTGCGCTCGGATTTTCTTTATTCTGCGATATGTATTAGGGTTGGTAGGGTCTTCATTGTAGACTATAACTGTCGTAAACATTTATAGTAGAAATCTGTCGTCTGATGGATGTGGCGTCTTCTCTCGGCACTGTAGGCCTTCAATAACCTAACAGCTCTGGGTTTCGTATACTTCAACCACCACTCAAGAATATCTTGAAACCGGTGAATGTGGCGTTTCCAGTTATGCCATTCAGTGGCAAAGCTATCTTTCATGTCCAAGTGTGTCAGAATAGAATCATTTAACCTCCATGATCCTCTCCCACGGCGAGGTTGGTTGGCGAATCTTGCACAGATACGCACAATGGTTTGAAAACTCCACCGGACATACATCTGTTTCCCTCACGTGTTCTTTCAATTCCCCGCTGACATATATTCTATCCAGTCGAGAAGCACCATTATGGTAGTAGTACGTGTAACCGGCTGACCCCGACGGCTTCAGTTCCCATGTGTCTTTTAAGCGTAACCCTTGTATTAACGCAGATAGCGCAGGGCAGCCCTGAAATTGGCCACTTTGGTCTTTGGGCGAGAGCACTGCGTTAAAATCCCCACCGAGGATTATATTGCCGGTGTGATTATGGAGAAGTGGGAGAATATCTGTGGTATAAGAGAGCCGGCGTTGTATCCTGGCCTGCGAACCAGAGGGAGCATATACATTGACAATCAAAAGATCTCGAATACGGATACTTAGTCCGCGTGAGTTGACTAACTGGACTGGATCCGTATATGGTATATGGTCCTTAATGTAGATAGCTGTACCACGTTTGTGCTCATTGACATTAACTATTTTTTCGTAGCCAGAGATGGTAAGGAGGTCTTCAGTAGCCACTTCTTGCAACAGAACAATATCCACATCTTGGTCTCGAATGAGGTTGCGTAAGAGCGACTGTTTACTAGCAGTTTGAATGCAATTTAAATTGAGTGTCATTAGAGTATATGTCAACAACATTGTCAGATAGATAGACATGTTTCTTACCAAAATAATCAAGATGGAGATGGGGCGGTCTTTAACGCTTGTCGCTCGACTTCCCGCCTTGTAGTCGGGGGTCCCTGACACCCGCATAAGGCTTGTGCGTTCCCTCTTTTGACGCCCGGATTGTTTTAGCTTTGTAGGTGGTTTTCAAAGGTACCTGTTCTTTAGGAATTAGTTCATTGGTGTACATTATATCCTGGTCCTGTGACCCCATCTCTTCTGTATCCATTTTGCTGGAGGGGTCGTCTTCTACATCATCCGATCATCGTATACCAGCGGTCTGTGGTTCACAACTAACTATGGACTGGTTTGAGGGTGGCATACTGGTAGCATTGTCTCCTGAGGTCACGCCATCTCTGACCACTTCAGGGCTGGCAGTGCTAGTGTCAGGTTTCTGGTCAGTTTTAGGAACTAGAGAAGTGGCCGGCCTACCTAGACTGCCATTGGTGTATTGGCTAGTATCAGACAAAGGTGGCAACGCTGGCTGCCCGTGGGGTTCCTGTTGTAATGTGGGAGTATGTTGTTGTTTACTAGTGGCGGGCAATGGCCCAGCTGGTTGCGGCGATAAGGCGCTGGAGTGAGGAGTCAACACGTCCATCGTGTCTTGTGCTACAGCTGACGTGTCAAGTGGGGCAGGTTGTTCGGGAGAAATACTGACGTTAGATGAACAAGGTGCCGATAAGGCAGGCGAGGCAATGTCACTTTCCTTGTTGGCTACAATTTCACTGAGAAGCTTAGGGCCGGTTATGTTTTCAGTTTCACCGCGCCTCACTGGGCATTCCTGCCTAAAGTGATCAGTGGCATTACAATAAAAGCATGATCGAGGTTGTCCATCATACACCACCTGTGCTTTGTAGCCATCGATAGAAATAATGGGTGGAATTGCAGTTTTTAGTTCAATCCGCATAGCCCGAATACCACTCAAAATATTGAATAGGTAGGAAGCTGACCATCGTTCGTTTCTAATTTCACGAACCTTCCCGTACTTACTAAAGTACGACATTATCCGGTCATTCGGCAGTTGAATGGGAAGGTTCATAATTCGGATTAGTTTGCTGTCAACATCCGCACAAGTTATATTTACCTCAGATATAGAGCCATTAAATTTCCGTACCTGAGATTTGCCGTTGGTACTGTTGAGGACCTTCTCCATCAGTAGTTTGCTGGTGAACTTGATGAAAACAGCAGTTTCCAGATTGTCGAGTTGAATGGCTTCTAATTGGTCCACGTTGAGTTTTAGGGTGTACTGAATCCACTCATGTATTTCTGCGGGGCCTGGTTTATTGGCCTTGTCGGGGAAAGCACATTTTATCGTGTTTTTCCTAATGCTGTTGGTTGCCATTTTTACTGTACTTGAAACGACTTGAAAGTTAGACACTCGAATACGTCACTCACAACGAAGCCAAGCGCAGCGAACCGGTCGCTGCCACGGTTCAGACCGGACTAGGTGATGCATGCTTCAATAGCCTACGACCCGCTGGATTACAAGGGTGTAGGACTTGCAGGAGTACAGTCTATACCAGGCTGTTCCAAATCCATGAGTTTGAGTATGCGTACACACGAGTACTCAGCAGCAATGCTCGGAGCACGGTTGGAGAGGGACTGGGGGTGAGAGCCCATACGTCACTGGGCGAATGTCATAACACAAGTTCATGCACTTCCTGCCAGTCATGCATGATGTATCCACCGCGAAGTGACGGCGGCCACCCACAGCAGAGCTGTATTGCATGTTGCAGGTTTACTCACGGAAGGCGGCGGGTACTCCGCTGCTCACGGACGAATTGCTCGGCTGGAACAGCCTGGTCTATACCTTCTCTGTGTTACCTCTAGCGCAAGGGAAGCCGAGCTTCACCTCGAGGCGAAAGGAAAACTGAGCACACAAACAAGAGGAAATGTGGTAATATCTAATGAAGTAAAATAATTAATGAATAGAAAATAGACGAATTTAAGGGGAATTTCGGTCACTGAAACAGTACTTCCCTTGCTTCATCCCAATGCACGACGCTGCATAGGAGTAATCGCCATTGATTCACTTGAAGATCATACACCAGGACATAAGTGAAAGCCGATTCTATGGAGAGGGAGTCAGGACATAAGTGAAAGCCGATTTTATGGAAAGGAAGGGAACCTATCCAATCACATGTCTGGCACTCTTCCCTTGTACTGTAAGACATGCACCGGCGACACTTGTAGCAATGTTGCCAGACAGCAGTCTCCAACAAAGTAATTGATGTAACGTGGATTTTAGAGAGAATCTCTCGCCGTATGCAGATTCACCGTGGATCTCATATCTTCGTTTTGAAGTGTTGCACAACCTAGTGTACAGAAAGTAATAGCACGAGCCATTAGCCTGATAGACATGTTTAAATACCGTAACAAAACATTTTTTTTTGTCAAACCACATACTTTTTACTGTTACCAACGTTATTCACGTCCTTCGACGTTTCCTGACATGGAAAACCATAGCTTATGTTCCCGGCTGCCTTGCATGCACCACCCACAATTTATGTAAAAAATCGCAGGGTAGCCATGCGCGGTAAATCGCACACCACGACTGCAATGGGGAGCTGCAACAAGTCCGGGGATAGGAGGTTTCAACCCTGGCGCTGACAGTAGCGATCCTGAGTTCGGTTTTAATATAGATATGTTTATACATGGTGGGCGAGAAGTAAATAGGTATTATTAAATGGTTGTTAAGTGTTTAATATGGATGGAATAATATTGGAAATAGCGGAAACATACAGAACATTAAATAGCATAGTGAGTTTTTATGCCAAGTAGTACCGACGATGGCCTCCAGAGCAGGGGCGTATATAGAAAACAATCGGGGGGGGGGGGGGGGGGGGGGCTGACTATCCTGGAAAATTGTGAGTATTCTCAGGGGATTGTCACAGCAAAATACCCAATACCGTAGAGCATATAACTTTGTGTAATTATTTTATATAAGATTCAAAGTTTATATAGCCTACAATTATTATTACTGGCAATACAAAAAATACAACACAACACACAAATAAAATTTTATACTTAATGAACTTTCTATTATGATCTATGGAGTATGAATTTACTAAGCAGAAAGGTAAACAGTTTTTTTACATGTATTTCTCAAAAAACATACTGTGGAATGCACAGCTTTACCTCACAAGGCTGAGTGCACCCCGTTCCAGCCCTCAGACTAGAATTAAAATTTCTTGGCAGAGCCGGGAATCGAATTCGGATCTACGGGGCGGCAGCGAAGAATTCTACCCACTACACCACGAGTTAGTATAATTTCAATTATAATATTGTTTATAACTTAACCGATAAGTTAAGATTAGGGTACAACCAAATTCACAATTATTCTATGCTCTTACCAAAGCAGCACTTTCTTAATTTTAATTGGCATTTTTCGGAGGGAGGGGGGGGGGGGGGTTTGGGGCTGGAGCCCCCTCAGCACCCCCCTTATATACGCTCCAGAGGCGGTACACTCAACAATAGCACAGATGGCCGATCGCCCGACAGTAAGAGAACGAGCACTGACTCCTTCGCGCGAATCATATTCCCATATAACAGTGTACATAGTGTAGGCTATTAATTTCAAATAAATAACTCTCAAACATAAAAGTTATACGTCAATTGCGGTTTGTTGGTTCTTAAGTTTAGGGGCTGCGACAACGCGGCTATTTAGCCCCGTGTACTTTGGGTGTGCCGAATCCGTCTGATAACCGGTGTTAATCGTGATGACTGTATTAGTGTGTGTATCTGTTTTAATTCAAGTAAGGACTGCAGACGATCAATTTTCAAGTAGTTCCTACTTTTGCCGTCAAACGCCACCGTCAACGACTACTAGTTCAGAACGTAGCTACCAGACGTCACCGCAGTCGGCTCTTGACAACGAACGAAGGAACCTAAGAGCGTTGTTGACATTCTTAACCTATACAATTTAGCTTCACACAGGTGTAATTAGTGGAAGGTTCTTTAACATGCCATAAATCTATGACATGGGACCGTCGACTTTACTTCCCCTCCGAAGGAAGGCATACTGAGGGATTTTAACGTTCTTTAAAAAACCGACGACTTAGGTCGGATTTGAACCCGCGTCCTTGGGCATAGAAGCTCAGCATGCTACCAACTGCGCCACCGAAGCCGCCGAAAAGAATACTTACTATCAATCCAGTTATTCACGGAACTTAAACACATCGATATATCGAGAGAGAGAGAGAATGATTACCAAGTTGTTTTGGTTTCAACAATGGAAGCACTACGTGGCTGAAAATATAATAAAATTGTTATTGAAATCAACGGGGCCCATGGCATTTTTAGCAAAAGCTCCCTCGGCCGATATCAGTCCCCTGGCACTATACGGAGTTAGGAACCATCCCGGCATTAACCTCAACTAGAAGTGGGAAGCCACGGAAAACCACTTTCGGGATGGCTGAGGTAGGAATCGGACCCACCTATTCTCAGTTTTGCTTCACGAGGCAGAATGACATTTTTTGGCAGAGTTGGAAATCGAACCTGGGCCTCCGCGGTTGCAGCCAAGATTCCTAGCCATTACGCAGCGAGGCAGACATATAGAGACAAGTCGAAGCGTACTTATTTCTCTACTCGTTGAAGTGCGCGCGATCATTTACACAAATCGAAGGCAGCGTGTATAAAACGAACGAATAAAACGTATGTATGATTCGATGCTTTGATTCCACATGAGTATATTTACCCCCCCCCCCCCTCTCTCTCTCTTCCACTCTCCTGGCAAATGCCAAGATAATACCTATTTCAAGTCCCGGGACTCTTCCTAATTCAAACCGTAATAATATCAGTTTCACACACCACTTCAGTCCCCACAGAAACATAGGTTATCAATGATATTGGACACTCACCCAAAAGCACGGGGCTGATCACCAAGCTCCTTAAAACGAGTTGATAACATGTATATAAAACACAACGAAAGAAAAGGGGTGTGACGACACAGTGGTAAAACTGCTTGCCATTCATCAATGCGGACCTGGCTCGATACGATACCTGTTAATGCATATGAGATATTCGCTGTGAAATACCACGTCCTGTGGTTCAGATTCCACGTAAAAATGGTGGTTCTTTGGCTCATGATCGCGAGATTACTGGTCATGTAAAACTACAAGTTTCCTTTCTTTACAACGATAGAAAGCTGTACCGAGGACACAGCCTCGAGTCTAGCGATGGAATGAGAACGAAAGACTTGTTTGCAAACTGGCTTTATTGACTGTTACAATGTAATTTAAAATCTAGGGACTATAAGTAAATCATAAATTTAATGGCCTAGTTAAGAATAACTCAAGATAAGTATCAGCAGTCAACATTAGTCTAACAATAAGCCAGCCGTATTAGTTCAATGTCTTTCTAGATTGCTCTATCCAGCCATGGTCACCAAAGTTGCCATGTTTTTTGTGATCACTTCATACGTACTGCACTTGTTTACGAGGAGATGCACCCTGGAGTCACTATATTCAAATACCATAAGATGAACTAGTTGGAGACTTAGCTGGTGACTTAGTTGGCGAATTAATGGGTGACTTAGATGGCGAGTTAGTTTGGCGAATTAATTGGTGACTTAGCTGGCGACTTAGTTGGCGAATTAGTTGGTGACTTAGATGGCAAGTTAATTGGCGAGTTAGTGACTTAGATGGCGAATTAGTTGCTGAATTAGTTGGCGAGTTAGTTGGTAACTTAGCTGGTGGCTTAGTTGGCGAATTAGTTGGTGACTTAGTTGGCGTGTTAATTGGTAACTTAGTTGGTGACTTAGATGGCGAGTTAGTTGGCGAATTAGTTGGTGACTTAGTTGGCGAGTTAGCTGGTAACTTAGCTGGTGACATACAGTAGTGGGCGAGCTAGTTGCCAAATTAGTTGGTGAGCTAGTTAGTAACTTAGTTGGCGTGTTAATTGGTAACTTAGCTGGTGGCTTAGTTGGCGAGTTAGTTGGCGAATTAGTTGGTGACTTAGTTGGCGTGTTAATTGGTAATCTAGTTGGTGACTTAGTTGGTGAGTTAGTTGGTAACTTAGTTGGTGACTTAGATGGCGAGTTAGTTGGCGAATTAGTTGGTGACTTAGTTGGCGTGTTAATTGGTAACTTAGCTGGTGGCTTAGTTGGCGAGTTAGTTGGCGAATTAGTTGGTGACTTAGTTGGCGTGTTAATTGGTAACTTAGTTGGTGACTTAGATGGCGAGTTAGTTGGCGAATTACTTGGTGACTTAGTTGGCGTGTTAATTGGTAACTTAGTTGGTGACTTAGATGGCGAGTTAGTTGGCGAATTAGTTGGTGACTTAGTTGGCGTGTTAATTGGTAACTTAGCTGGTGGCTTAGTTGGCGAGTTAGTTGGCGAATTAGTTGGTGACTTAGTTGGCGTGTTAATTGGTAACTTAGCTGGTGGCTTAGTAGGCGAGTTAGTTGGCGAATTAGTTGGTGACTTAGTTGGCGTGTTAATTGGTAACTTAGTTGGTGACTTAGATGGCGAGTTAGTTGGCGAATTAGTTGGTGACTTAGTTGGCGTGTTAATTGGTAACTTAGTTGGTGACTTAGATGGCGAGTTAATTGGCGAATTAGTTGGTGACTTAGTTGGCGAGTTAGTTGGTAACTTAGCTGGTGACGTACAGTAGTGGGCGAGCTAGTTGCCAAATTAGTTGGTGAGTTAGTTGGCGTGTTAATTGGTAACTTAGTTGGTGACTTAGATGGCGAGTTAGTTGGCGAATTAGTTGGTGACTTAGTTGGCGAGTTAGTTGGTAACTTAGCTGGTGACATACAGTAGTGGGCGAGCTAGTTGCCAAATTAGTTGGTGAGTTAGTTAGTGACTTAGTTGGCGTGTTAATTGGTAATTTAGCTCGTGGCTTAGATGGCGAGTTAGTTGGCGAATTAGTTGGTGACTTAGTTGGCGAATTAATTGGTGACTTAGTTGGCGAATTAGTTGGTGACTTTGATGGCGAGTTAGTTGGCGAATTAGTTGGTGAGTTAGTTGGTGATTTAGCTGGTTACTTGGTGACTTAGCTGGCGACTTAGTTGGTGACTTAGCTGGCGACTTAGCTGGTGACTTAGATGGCGAGTTAGTTGGTGACTTAGCTGGTGACTTAGTTGGTGACTTAGTTGGTGACTTAGTTAGCGAGTTAGTTTGTGACTTAGTTGGTGAGGAAAGTTAGTGTATATCAATTTTGATTTTTGCCAGTAAGAAATTCATTTACGAATCGTAAATCTATAGAGATGAGCCCGTCAACAAATCATTAATTAATTATTAAAGATATTTACACACTGCCAATACATTTTGTTTTTCCACGCTACTAGACAGACTACCATTATTCCAGGGAAAGTTTAATAAGCAATTAGTTAACACAGAAGAAATGGGAAAGCAACGATGTGCTTCTTTGACAATATTGTAACTGTATTATTATTATTATTAATAATAATTTTAATAATAATGGAATAATAATGTTATAAATGAAAGAATATGCCCATAAATAACAAATAGGTTAGTTCCATGACGAACTAAATAGCCTACTTTTCTTAAAATTTAAGATTCATGCCAATGATTAATTTATATAGACTTATCTAGGATAAATACGAAATTAAGTTGCTAATACTGAAATTTTTAATTAGTTAAAAATATTCCTAAAATAATCGTCTAGGCTAATAAAGCACTGCAGTTGGCACCCCTGGTGACTGAATATATCCTTAGTTCCATCTCTTAAGGTACAGAATGCACATACAAAATTTGGTTGAAGTCCAATGGATAGTATGGACGTTACTTGCAGTTAGACATTGGATTTATCAGCGTGCGTAAAATCATGTTGGCAATAATGTAGGGTATGTGTTGCTCAGAATTAATCTGAAATGTTATGTACTATTATTGTGCCAATATTGGATGAAATCCATTTGTTAGTATAGAAGTTACATGTATAAAAAAATGGACCTATCAGCTGGCTTAGAATCATGTTGGCAGCACTGACGTATATTAGTAACTCCAAATTAATCTGAAATGTCAGATACTACCTTCCTGTTCACATCTTAGAGCTGTTAGCTTGCATACTTTCTGCTATATACAGTATTGATATTAGGATAAAACAATAGAGAGAGCTTTTATTAACAGTTCGCAGCCCTGCTGGCTCTTAAGTGTACGCATAGTCATATCTGTTATGTTTTTTTTTTTCGTGTGACCTCCTGAGAGGCCGAGTGCAGGTCTTTCTAGTCGACGCCCGTGGGCGACCTGCGCGTCGGGATGAGAGATGGAATGGATGAAGGCGAATGAAACTGGGCAAGGATGTGGAAGGAAGCGGCCGTGGCCTGTCAGAAGGTACCGTCCCAGCATTTGCTTGGTGTTGAAAATGGGAAACCACGGAAAACCATTTCAAGGACGGCCGACGGTGGGGCTCGAACCCACGCGTCTACCGAGTCAGCAGAGAGCTTGGCCCCATGACCTAACACTGCGCTTTAGACAGCGTAGCCACTACTGTCGGTATCTGTTATGGTACACAAACCACATACGACATTTGGTTGAAATCCATTTCTTAGTATATAAGTTACATGTATTTAAACACTGGAGCTATCAGCAGGCTTAGGATCATGTTGGCAGCATCGTCGTATATCAGTCACTCCAAATCATTCTAAAATGTCAGATAAGTTACTATACGTATGCAAAGGTGAAAGTTGTTGGCTTGCATCCTTTCTGAAATATTGCTAGTAGGGTAAAAAAAAATAGAGAGAGTGTTTACTAACAGTTAGAAGCCCTGGTTGCTCTTAAGAGTACGCATAGTCATATTAGTTATGGTACACAAACAACATACGACATATGGTTGAAATCCATTAGATAGTATAGAAGTTACATGCATTTGCAATTTGGACCTATCAGCAGGCTTATAATCATGTTGGCACCACTGGCATGTATGGCCTCCTGGAAATTAAACTGAAATATTATTATCTATAGCCTATATGTGCCAATTTTGGAAAAGCTCCCATGCATACCATCCGAGATATCCAACATGGAGCTCAAATTTTAGTTGCGATTATTCAGCAGTTGGTAGCACTGACGTCATTTTCAAATATGGCCGTGAGATATCCAGGTATAGATCTTTACTCATACCAAATTTGATATTTGCCCGGATCTCATAAGTCCACTTTTTCCTAATTAGCCTACTTTCGATTTTTGCAAAAAATGAAAGTAGACTTATGAGATCACTACAGGGCGAAATAAAGTGTGTCTGTCTGTGTGTGTGTGTATGTGTGTGAGTTTGTGTGTGTGTGTGTGTGTGTGTACTCTGAATGTGTGTCCCCCCCCCTATCAATTCGAACACGGTGAGCGCAAATTGAACGAAATTTGGTACAAAGGTAGCACTAGCAAAGGACACCTCAGCGTCATGTTTTATATCGCCGCCATCTTGACGGAAACGTAATGGCGGCCACACAAATGTTCAAAGCTTAAATCAAATTACGACTAACCTAATCATCCGATCTCTACCAAATTTTGCAACAACATACCTTTATGGGGGCAGCATCCTTTGACCAAACCAATAGGTCATCAGCCTAATAGTTTGCGGATAGCGGCCATCTTTGTGTCAAAATCGATTACCCCTATTAATTCGAACACGGTGAAACCGAATGGAATGACATTTGGTACAGAGGTAGCACTAGCAAAGGGCACCCCAGTGTCATGTTTTATATCGCCGCCATCTTGACGGAAACGTAATGGCGGCCACCCAAATGTTCAAAGCTTAAATCAAATTACGACTAACCTAATCATCCGATCTCTACCAAATTTTGCAACAACATACCTTTATCAAGGGAGCATCGTTTGACAAATCTAATAGGTCATGAGCCTAATAGTTTGCGGATGGCGGCCATCTTTGTGTCAAAATCGATTACCCCTATTAATTCGAACACGGTGAAACCGAATGGAATGAAATTTGGTACAGAGGTAGCACTAGCAAAGGGCACCTCAGTGTCATGTTTTATATCACCGCCATCTTGACGGAAACGTAATGGCGGCCACACAAATGTTCAAAGCTTAAATCAAATTACGACTAACCTAATCATCCGATCTCTACCAAATTTTGCAACAACATACCTTTATGGAGGAAGCATCCTTTGACAAATCTAATAGGTCATTAGCCTAATAGTTTGCGGATGGCGGCCATCTTTGTGTCAAAATCGATTACCCCTATTAATTCGAACACGGTGAAACCGAATGGAATGAAATTTGGTACAGAGGTAGCACTAGCAAAGGGCACCTCAGTGCCATGTTTTATATCGCCGCCATCTTGACGGAAACGTAATGGCGGCCACACAAATATTCAAAGCTTAAATCAAATTACGATTAACCTAATCATCCGATCTCTACCAAATTTTGCATCAACATACCATTATGGAGGAAGCATCCTTTGACCAAACTAATAGGTCATTAGCCTAATATTTTGGGGATGGCGGCCATCTTTGTGTGAAAATCGATTCCCCCTATTAATTCAAACACGGTGAAACCGAATGGAACGAAATTTGGTACTGAGGTAGCACTAGAAAAGGCCACCTCAGTGTCATGTTTTATATCACCGCCATCTTGACGGAAACGTAATCGCGGCCACCCAAATGTTAAAGGCTAAAATGTAATTACGACCAACCTAATAATCTAGTCTCTACCAAATTTTGCAACAACAAATCTTTATGTGGGAAGCATATTCTGACCAAACTGCTAGATCATCAGCCCAATAGTTTGCAGATGGTGGCCAAGTATGTGTGCAAATCGATTCCCCCTATCAATTCAAACACGGTGAAACCGAATTGAACGAAATTTGGTGCAGAGGTAGCACTAGCAAAAGGCACCTCAGTGTCATGTTTTATATCGCCGCCATCTTGACGGAAACGGAATGACGGCCACCCAAATGTTAAAAGCTTAAATCAAATTTCGACCATCCTAATAATTTGATCTCTACCGGATTTTGCAACAACATGCCTTTTTGTGGAAAGCATCTTATGACTGACTACAAGGTCATCAGCCCAATAGTTTGCAAATAGCGGCCATGTATGTGTGCAAATCAATTCCCCAGATCAATTCAAACACGGTGAAACCGAATTGAATGAAATTTTTTACAGAGGTAGCACTAGCAAAGGGCACCTCATATTCATGTTTAATATCCCTATAGCACGTTGTATTTCAACAAGCTACTACAACCAACATTCAATTATACTCCTTGAAAAGGACAAAGAGTTATAACAATACCCATGCATTTAGGAGAAAGTAGGCTATATGTTCTTTACTGAACATCTTTTTTTTTTTACAAAATGTGAAAAGTAGGCTAATAAAATAGTAGAGTACGGTAATAATAATAATAATAATAATGTTAGACTAATACTAATAATAATAGCGTTAGACTAATAATAATAGTATAGGCTAAACAGACTAATAATTATGATAACAAGTAGTTCTGTGAAGAACTAAATAGACTATTTTCTTATATACTGCGTTAATTGCCTCTATCAACATACATAATTTCAGTAATAGATTCGTTGATATTGAGAACCGTCTATTTCGGATGGTCGCCTTATTGTATTTTTTATATGTAGGCCATAGAGTTATGTATTATTAGATGAAGATTATTTTGTAAGTGTAGTATTCAAACTTCAATCGCATGACGGACACAAGAAGAAATAATGATATTTTAAAAATTCGCACAACCACCATCTTGAGGTTATGAAAACAATTGAAATAAATTAGATGCCAGTGGATTAAAATTTGTATAAGCATTTACCGTACCAAGTTTCACTGCGCTTGGATGGTTAAATCGCGAGAAAAGTCCATTTAAATATTTAAATTTCGCGTCACCGCCATGTTAAATGTGTGCTCACCACGGTATTGAAAGTCCTATAGGTGAACTTATGTGCTTAGCCTTTATCAGCAAACAATATTTCAGTTTGATTGCTGTCATAGATTAGTAGATATTGAGAACTGTCTAAATATTTCGGATGGTTGCCATGTTGGATTTTTATTATGTAGGCCATAGAGTTATGTACTATTACATGACGATTATTTCGTAAGTTCATTATTCAAACTTTGACTTCGATCGCATGATTAGGACACAAGAAATGAAAACTTAATTTTGAAATTTTGCACAGCCGCCATATTGAGGTTATGTAAACAATTGAACTAAATTAGATGTCTGTGCATTAAAATGTGTATAAAAATTACTGTACCATATTTCACTGCGCGTGGATCGTTAAATCGGGAAAAAGTCTTTTTAATGTTTCAAGTTTGCTTGGACGCCATGTTCTTTTTGTACTTAACAGGTTTTTGGTGGTGAACTTCTAGTAGTGCCCTTTATAACCGTTCAAAATTTCAGGGTGATGTCAGCAATAGTTTCGGAGATAAAGAATGCTGGTGAAATATTTCGCACAACCACCATTTTGGATTGGTGAGATTATAAACATTTGAATGGCACGGTCGGGGTCGGACGGAATAGTGCTATGATATTACTGAGTTTCATTGAAATCGCTCCAGCCGTTTAGATTTTATTAGGACACACACACACACACACACACACACACACACACACACACGGACAAAAGGTGATCTCATAAGCCTATTTTTTCATAAATGAAAGTAGGCTAAAAATAATAAAAATAATTGACTAATAATAATAATAATAATAATAATGATAATAATACTAATAATAATAATATTTTATTTTATTTTTTTTATTTTTTTTAGGGGAAGAAATGCATTTACGCACAAGTGTCGGGCTCCTGCTCCTGAGTAGCAGACTACCGACTAAAACTCCCCCGTTACTTCTGAACACTAGCCTGGAACCGTTTAGCACATTACTTCAGGCTAGAGTCATTTTATATTTGCCCGTAGGGCACTCATCCGTAATGAATCATCTTCAGTGGCGATCCAGATCCGTCTTCTTTGTTCGGAGGATATCTTCAACAAAACTTGCTACAAGTTTCCAATGTTCTTCATTTTGTAGCATTACCGCAACAATATTGTCGGGAGATATCTCTACACCAATGTGATCTTGAAGAGACTGCCTATTTTGAACCCACCGTCCACAAGAGAAGAAGGTGTGAATAACATTATCTACCTCATTAACACAATAGATACAATCTGGTGAATCCACTTTCCCCATCTTCTTAAGATAAGAACAGAAGTATCCATGGCCAGTCAAGAACTGAGTGAGATAATAACCAACCTCACCATGTTTTCTCTCTGTCCAAACCTGCACCTGGGGTATCATTCTCCTAGTCCACTGGCTTCGGTGTCCTTGCTCCCATTTGATCTGCCAATTGTGAAAGGTTTGTGCTCTTGCTGTTCGTCTTGCATTTTGTAAACCTACTTCCGATTTCCTCCAGTAAATGTACTTGCGTAATGTAAATGTAATTTCGTCAGAAAGTCAACTCTCTGGAAGATGCCATTCTTAATACAACTGGAGCAATCATTGTAGCTGGGGATTTCAATGCCAGAGCAGTGGAATGGGGTATGCCACATACCAATTCCCGAGGTAAGTTCATTCTGGAAATGGCATCAAGGACAGGGCTTTTGATCTTAAATGTAGGTGCAGTGTCAACTTTTCGGCGTCCGGGTTAAACAGAGACCATTCCGGATATCTCCATGGCTTCTGAGACGTTAGTACCACACATCAAGGAATGGAAGGTTATAGAAGACTACACTGGTAGTGATCATCAGTATATTAATTTTGATGTGTGCAGTAATATAAGTGGGAAGAACTTATCTACTCAGAAACAACGGAGATGGAATTTGAATAAGATCCATCTTGATGTATTTAAGGAGGCGTTAGCCAGTGGTGTAGAACTAATTGAGGATATGGAGCCTGACGGAGAGGCTGATGTTGAGACTCTCGTTTCCTCAACTATGAACCTTATTACATTGGCTTGTGATACCTCAATGCCAAGTTTAAGATCACGCCTTCGGAAGAGCCCTGCATACTGGTGGACACATGAAATTGCAGAATTGAGGCGGAATTGCCTTAGACTCCGACGTGCCGCACAACGGACAAGAAATCTGGATGATGCCAATGCCTTATCAGCCGAACATAGAGATGCAAAGAGACTACTTCGGAAAACCATAAATCAAAGCAAAGCTGAGAGCTGGAGGAAGCTATGTGAGGATATTGACACTGATCCATGGGGTTTGGGTTATAAAATTGTCAGAAAGAAGCTTGGGTCACAAAGAATACCGTGCGTCATGGATGCAAACAGTATGGCCATTATTGTCCAAACTCTTTTCCCAACACATCCAACAATCCCTGAGCATAATTTCGATGTAGATATTGAAATTCCTCTTTTTATTGAGGATGAGTTGAGTCGGGCTACTCAGTCTCTGCGAAGCAAAAAATCCCCTGGTCCTGACGGCATCTCAAATGAGATTCTCAAATTAATAATAATAATAATAATAACCTATATACGTGTAATAAAAGAATTGATGAAAATTAAAGTCTGTCATTCCAGACGTTCTACCTGGCCGATTTGCCCAATTCTTTCTTTAAATGAAAGGTATATATGCCCAGATATGTCATCGGGCATATACAGTACAGTAAAACCATATACCTCTCACCTTAAGTTATATTAAAACACAATTTTTAGCCTATTTTCATTTATGAATATATTAGCCTTATGAGATCACCTTTTGTCCGTTTGTGTGCGTATGTGTGGTGTCCCCACCCGCCCCTCCAAATAACATATAAATGGCTAGAGTGATTTCAAACTCGGTAAGGTCATAGTACTATTTCGTCCGACTCCGACCGTGCTCTTCAAATTTTATTACGTCTCACCAATCCAACATGGTGGCTCTGCGAAATATTTCACCGGCTTTCTTTATCTTCGAAACTATTACTGATATCACCCTGTAATTTTATGCGATGATAAAGAGCACTACTAGAAGTTCACCTATGTGACTTTCAAAAACCTGTTACGTACCGCATCAGCAGCTTATCTTGCAACTAGCTGATGATCAAAATCACAGGTTTCCGCGAGCTGCAGAGATAATAAGGCGAGACTTCTATGTGGATGATGTGCTTAGTGGATCAAGCACTATAAATGAGGCTCAAAATCTACTACATGAACTCATTGAACTCCTCAAGAGTGGTGGATTTCCACTAACTAAGTTTTGTTCAAATCATCTAGCCGTGCTAGACGCCATCCCTACGACATTGAAACAAACCGAGTACCCTCTTCAATTGGACGCTTCAACCAAAGTGAAGACATTGGGATTATTGTGGCATCCCACAGAAGACACATTCGTGATCGTTACCAAACCAACATCATCTTCTTATGATAGTGATGGGAACACTAGGGATTCACCAGTCACTAAGAGAGATGTGGCACCTCCAGTCACATCAGTTTATGATCCATTAGGACTTGTCAGTCCTGTAATAATCAATTACAAAATATTCCTACAACAGCTATGGTTACACAACATAGGCTGGGATAGTAAACTGGATACCGAACTCAATGCACTTTGGCGTCAACTTAATTCGCAACTGTCTATGCTCAGAAGAATTAAGGTTGATAGACATGTATTAGTTAAGGGTACACCATCGAACATACAACTTCACGGCATCTGTGATGCGCGCGAAGAGGCATATGGAGCCTGCCTTTACATTCGGCCTACATCGCAACAAGGAGAGAGACTCAGACAAGATTGCTGCGCTCAAAATCTCGTGTAGCCCCTATAAAACCAGTAACATTGCCAAGACTGGAACTCTGTGGAGCTTTGTTACTCGCAAGGCTAGTGCACAAAACAGTGCCTATCTTAAACGTAGATATATTTGAAGTCAGGTTGTGAACTGATTCAACCATTGTACTGGCATGGTTATCATCGCCACCTACTAGATGGAAAACGTTTGTAACAAACCAATTGGCTGATATCCAAGATTTACCTTACGACAGCATTTGGCTGCATGTATCATCACAGGATAACCCTGCAGATTTGATATCACGAGGCACTAACCCTGGGACATTACAGAACCTTCAACTTTGGTGGAATGGACCATCATGGCTAACTCTTCCCTCAACAGACTGCCCTACATTCATCCCAAATGTAACAGGCGCAGAACTAGCAGAACAACGATCACATAGTATTGTTGCATTATCTCTGCAATGTAACAATGAAAGCATACTATCCAAATATTCATCATTAACTCGTCTACTCGTCTACAACACGAACATGGCGGCCAAGCAAAGTTGAAACATTTAAATAGACTTTTCTCGCGATCCTGCAACCTTAAGCACCGCAGGCGAGGTATTACCGCAGTGCCAAGCAGCCAGTCCAAATTTAATTGTAACTACTGTATTGTACAATGCGTATAGAAACTCTCTCCGCAGCGAAGTCAGACGCTTGCGGGTCTGGTTAAGTTGGAAACTGCGCACGCGTTGACTTTGGAGCCTGCCTGCCTACTCACTGCCTCTGGCCGATGTTCACCGTGATGCTTGAATGTGAGAACAGTGCTACAAAGTGGTTGTTCAATTCGTCTGTTAATGCATTTCCCGTAACAACATTAGCAGAGTGACTGCAATATAGCGGGTTCCGTTGCTAATTTGAATCCGGATGAGTGAGTGTGCTAGCGTATTCACATCACTGCGGAGAGACTTTGTATACACCCTGTATATAGTCCTTACTTTTCAAACAAGTAATTGTAACGGTAAGCCGGCCCCGTGGTGTTGGGGTAGCGCGCCTGCCTCTCACCCGGAGGCCCCGGGTTTGATTCCCGGCTCCGTCAGGGATTGTAGAAACTGACGTGAGGGCTTGAACGGGGTGCACTCAGCCTCGTGAGGACAATTGAGTAGCTGTCTGACAGTAAGGCAGTGCCCTGATCACGAAAACCAAGATTAATGGCCGAGGGGACCCGATGCGCTGATCACGCGTCACCCCAATATCTGCAGGACAAATGGCTGGGCAGCGGTCGCTTAGTAGGCTAAGCCCTTCACGGACTGTAGTGCTAGGGGTTAATTGTAACGGTAACTTATTGGACTGGCTGCGTGGCTCAGCGGTAACGTTCTCGCTTGCTGGGCCCTCGGTTGCAGGTTCGTATCCTGGCGCAGTCAGCTGGTATTTGAGGGTGCGCAATTGCGATCCCCTTCGGGACAAAATTCCGGCACCCCGGCGTCTTTAAAAGCCACAGTAGTTAAAAGGGACGTAAAACCAATAACATTATTATTACACAGGCCTACAAAAATTTTTTTTATTTTTTTTGGTGCCGGGGATTTTGTAATTGTTGTTAGGTATACTTGGGTCGCTGAATCTAAATATGAAATCAATTTTTCTCTAACAGCTCTATTTTTTTAGAGATCAGTTTTCCTCTGTCACCTCTACTTGTTTAAATCTATGTTGTTTTTATGTGCAGTTTTACACGAAATGTGCAGTTCTAACTCCATTTTGTGCAATTCTCAACCATAATATACAAGGATTGGGTCATGTATATTGTGTCGTATCGTCAGTCTGATATCCTTACTTCTTGTGCCTATGAGATAGCAGAGGCAAAACACACCACTGGGTTAGAAAAGAGTAGCCTAATAGAGAAAGCATGGATGGTGAGGAAAAAATGTTGAACGAGAGAAAATAATCTGTCCTCCACTGCATATCAAGCTGGGCCTTATGGAGCAGTTTGTGAAGGCTTTTGATAAGAACGGATCATGCTTTGCATTTATAGGAAATAAAATGCCTCACTTGAGTATGGAAAAACTTAAAGCAGGGATATTGTATGGCCCACAAATAAGACAACTCATTAAGTATCCTGACTTCGTAAATTCGATGAATGAATCTGAGCTAGAAGCCTGGACTTTATTTGTGTCAGTTGTAAAACATTTTCTAGGCAAACGCAAAGCTGAAAACTATGTTGAACTGGAAAAAGGGATGCTTAACAGTTTCAAATCTCTTGGGTGCAACATGAGTATAAGTTGCACTATTTACGCAGCCACTAAGATCGTTTTCCTGAAAATGTAGCAGACAACAGTGAGAAACAAAGTTAACGATTCCACCAGGATATTAAAACTGTGCAGGAACGCTACCAAGGAAGATGGGACATACACATGATGGCAGATTACTGCTTGAGCTTAAAAAGGGACTGTTCCAAAGTACATTCAAGAATGCCACGGAAAAGAAGCTTCCGAAGTGTCCAGTGACTGGTTGGTTTCATTAATGACTTTTTCCTCTATGTTTGTATATAATAATATTTGTATAATATAATAATGAAAATTCCATGTTTAGTTTTTTATTACTATACGATAGTGTAATGTATATATCACAAAAATGTCATATCTCAGAAACTAGAGCTGCTAGGCAAAAACTAATGGCATATTTGAATTCAGGGCATCAAATTCATATGAAATCAACTTAAAAAGCCCCGGCACCAAAATCACTGTTGACCAGTGACATTGCTTATTTTTGGTAACGGTTAAAATGTAACCGTAACGTAGTTAGTTTTGAAAAGTAGCTTATCCAACCCCGGTTTGTATCGACAAGAGGAATGAGCACCTCCGAACCCCCAGATTGTACCGCTACTGAAGGACGGTTTATTACTGCCTCAGGCCAGCACAATGACTAGACCATACCTGTTAACAAAGAGACTTCCTCGCTGCGCTACGCTACGCTAATGATCCTCTTTTATAACTTTCATAAACATCAGCTTGTAGTTCTTTTCATAGACTTAATTGACAAAACATAATTACATATACACAGGTTGATCGCTAATTAAGGGTTTTATTAACACAGGTAAGTTTCTTGTAATGTATTATGTTGAGAAATTAATTGCAGTAAAACCCATGAGTCTCATTACTCCAACTATAGATAATAGTAATTGTTTAGCAACTTACAAAGTTGCGCTCAATATAAAATGTCGTGTGATTTTATGGAATCTGCTTGGCATGTTACAATTACGAGCTTGTGTCTACCTAATGAGCGGAAATGGCCCATAAAAGTTCTCAATATTATACAAGGTACACACGCGAAGCTCCACTTCTCGGTAAGACATAGTAAAACAATCAAGAGTCCGCTATAAACACGGCCGCTAGCAAATAGTCTTGTTAATGAGAGGGTATACTAATGCAGGGTCACTTCCACACCTCAGCTCTTGGTAGGCATCATACTTTAAGTCTCAGTCTAAATGCTGGAGTAGTTCTACATTTTAGCTCTTCTTGAAGATCGTACTTCAAGTCTCAACCTAATGCTGGATTAGGTCTACATCTTCATGAAGATCGTACTTCAAGTCTCAACTTAATGCTGGATTAGTTCCACATCTTCATGAAGATCGTACTTCAATTCTCAGCGTAAAGCTGGTTTAGTTCCACATATTCATGATAGAGATCGTACTTCAAGTCTCAGTCTAATACTGGATTAGTTCCACATCTTCATGAAGATCGTATTCAAGTCTCAATCTAATGCTGGATTAGTTCTACATCTTAGCTCTTCATGAAGATCGTACTTCAAGTCTCAACCTAATGCTGGATTAGGTCTACATCTTCATGAAGATCGTATTCAAGTCTCAATCTAATGTTGGATTAGTTATACATCTTAGCTCGTCATGAAGATCGTACTTCAAGTCTCAGCCTAATGCGGGATTAGTTCATCTTCATGATGATCGTATTCAATTCTCAGCCTAATGCTGGATTAGTTCCACATCTTCATGATGATCGTATTCAATTCTCAGCCTAATGCTGGATTAGTTCCACATCTTCATGAAGATCGTGTTCAAGTCTCAGCCTATTGCTGGATTAGATCCACATCTTCGTGAAGATCGTATTCAATTCTCAGCCTAATGCTGGATTAGTTCCACATCTTCATGATGATCGTATTCAATTCTCAGCCTAATGCTGGATTAGTTCCACATCTTCATGATGATCGTATTCAATTCTCAGCCTAATGCTGGATTAGTTCCACATCTTCATGATGATCGTATTCAATTCTCAGCCTAATGCTGGATTAGTTCCACATCTTCATGAAGATCGTGTTCAAGTCTCAGCCTATTGCTGGATTAGATCCACATCTTCGTGAAGATCGTAATTCAAGTCTCAGCCTAATGCTGGATTAGTTTCATATCTTCATGAAGATCGTATTCAAGTCTCAGTCTAATGCTGGATTAGTTCCACATCTTAGCTCTTCATGAAGTTCAATAATGTTATTGGTTTTACGTCCCTTTTAACTACACTGGCTTTTAGAGACGCCGGGGTGCCGGAATTTTGCCCCGAAGGGGATCTTTCACATGCCAGTAAATCTACGGACACGGCTCCCTCACATTTGCGCACCCTCAAATACCAGCTGACTGCGCCAGGATACGAACCTGCAACCTTGGGCCCAGCAAGCGAGAACGTTACCCCTGAGCCACGCAGCCAGCCATTCATGAAGATCGTGCATCAAATCTCAGCCTAATGCTGGGTTACACTCCTCACTTAAAATCTCAGCCTAATGCTGGATTAGTTCCATATCTTCATGAAGATCGTACTTCAAGTCTCAGCCTAATGCTGGACTAGTTTGTATCAAAAGGAATTACACCACGGGAATTGATACCCAGACCTCTGGGGTGACAGCCAAGAACGCTAGCAACTATACCACTTGCACCCACAAGCATGACCCAGCTCATCATTTATTATGGAATGAAACTCAAGTCTTATTTGAATGGGCCATGATTATCACACAGTTAGTGCCGCAGATAACCACTAGAGGTGCCTCAATCGTAACGTTAAATTTTATTCTATTAATATTGAATGTTAAATCTAATGGAAATTTCGCTGCTACTGTATTTCAGGCATGATCTCTGGTTGATTTGTATTGGCGGCTAGCTCGCTCCTTCTACAGGCTGCGCGATCAAAAGAAGCTATGCTACCATATTGACAGATAATCAGCAATTTCCTTATCCACTAACATAATCAGCAGACAGCGTGTAAACTATGAATGCATTATAAATGAGCCAATTATGAACGTATGTATAAACACTAAAAATGCGGCACACGCGCAGAACGGAAAGGAAGAACCTACGTCTGGTGATTATGCATGGCACGTTTACTTGCAACATCGGCTGATTGTTAATATTTACTGTCAAATTACCTTGTACAACTTCCAAGGTCCAACAATTCAAGGTCTAAATTAGGAGTTTAAATACCTTAAGGGTAATAAAACAGAATTGCCAGGTTGTTGTCAAATATGCATTCCATTAGTGAGTATACAATTCTAATGGACTTCTTGTTTCCAGTTCAGGTCACTGATCCAATCAACAGAGACTTTAAATAAAAAATATACTGTATATATATTGCAAATGAGGCTATTTATCCGGTGGCATGTATTGCATGCGTAGGCCTAGGCTACAGACTTTCTTTCTTTATTTGTGTCAGAAGTATCAATATTTACAAAGGAATATGAATACAGGATATCTACATTTCTACCATACATATACAGTATACAGGTCTAAAACAAATCACATATTGAGCAACAAATTTGAGAGATATGTGATTTTTGCCCAGTATTGGGCGACGTTAATAGCGTTGGAGGAGGCTACAATCAAATCGTTCATAGTGCACCTTGAAGGACATAAGTCACACTGGATTGATTGTCTGCTGCTCCCCACAGTCACAAAATGATGAGTCGCTTGAGAAACCCCACTTCCGCCGATTTACTTTTGTTCTGCCGACTCCTGTACGGAGTCTGTTAAGAGCTTTCCAGGTTGTTCACTTCTCCTGGTGTCCACATGGAAGGTTTTCCTTCGGCTCCATCCAGTTGGAAAGGTGGTTAGTATGCATACAGACAAAATCGTAAAATTATATTATGAACAACTCGATTAACACCACTCACTAACTCAATAATATTTGTTAACACAATCACAGACTATCTCTGTGATAATTACTAATTACCTGTGCGAGAAAGCTCGCCTGTTTGTAAACCACCCGCCCGGCTTAACTGTTATGCAGACGTTTTGTTTATTTGTTTAAACGCACTTTTTAAACAAATTGTTGATATTTATGAAACCAGGGTGCAATTCGTCACTGCTGCGGGCAATTGGATGCGCGATCGCCTACTTGTGAGCGCCCCAAGAATATAGACCACTCGCCCACCCTTACTGCTGGATTATACGGGCTCGACGCGACACAGTTCTGCCAGGAGTTATCATCTTATTTATTTGTTTAAACGCACTTATTATACAAGTTCTTGCTGGCATCTACGGACACCTGGAGGAGGTCGATAGAAGACCGCACCTTAAAAAGAGATGATATTTGGATGGAGTTTTACTCTACAGAGACCATGACAAATAGAGCCTTGACAGAAGCGAACCAAGACTTAAGATATTTTGTCAATTCACTAGCTGTGCATGGCTACCACGAAAATAATGCTTCCATGACCCAACCCGATGTACCTCTGTCAATGCTGTGACTAGAATTGTGAAGCTACCATGTGATTAACTGCACAAACCGTGGAAAATCCATCATAGACTTCTGCACTTATTTATTTATTTATCTATTTATTTTTGGTATGGATTTTTGTGCCGGGAGTGTCCGAGGACATGTTCGGCTCGCCAGAGTCTGTAGCTGCTTCCAGCGGATACCCTTAGGGTGAGCTACAAGTTCCGTTCAATTTCAAGTACCTAGGTGGTTCCAACTTTCGCTACCAGATATCAATGATACCTAGTGGTGAATGTTGGAACTTTGCTAGAGCGTTCTGACGAAATCTAACCTTTACATGCCATAAATTTATGGCATGGGACCGCCGGCTTTACTTCCTCTCCGAAGGAAGGCATACTGAAGGATTTTAACCCGCTATCTTGGGCACAGCAGTTCAGCATGCTACCAACTACGCCACCGAAGCCACTAACTGATCAATACACAGGTTATTGTGTCTTTTGTAATTAGCATAATTTGTGCGCATTTGTAATTAATAATACATGAATAAATATACTGTATTTCCTGAAACGTAAACATTCTCGGCCAATTATATCCATTATATAGCTTTGGGCCTATTAGGACGAGTGGGAATTTTAAAATACAGATGTTTCGAGACACCAAGAGACCGCTGACGAGCCAGCTTGTTGTTCCTAGGCGAAACCCCACACAAGACACAGCATAAACCTAGAAAACTTGCTGAGTTTTAATTCACTGGCCGTGAAAGCCAATATACTTCATATTTTGTTAAGAATCTCAGTTAAAATCCATATTATAGGCTAGGTCTATATAATTTCCATACGTTCTCCAATATTTATTGATTAGCCAGTGTTCTATGAAAGTAACAGAAGGAGAATCAACTACGAATAACAAGAGGAAGTTATTTTAATGCAATTGTAATCCGCTGAAACAATGGTGAACGCTCCCGCGCATTTCTTATTCATTTCGTGCCAATAATGAAAACCATCATTTCGGATTTAAAGTCACCTTTGCACATTTGACGCTGATCCGAGGATTGCCTGAGAGGTTTCTGAGCCATAAACAACTCCTATGGACTATGCGAAAGCAATAGCATTGTTTCTTGACTTGTTCGGCTCGCCAGAGTTTGTAGCTCCTTCTCTGCGGACACCCATGGGGTGAGCTACAAGTACCGTCGCGTGTGGAGTGTTGTCTGGGGAGGAAAGTGTGAATGTAAGGACGAGGAGTTGGAAGGTAGTGGCTGTGGCCTATAGTTAGGGACCAACCCCGGCGTTAGCCTGGAAGATAGATGGGAAACCACAGAAAACCATCTTCAAGGTTGCCGATGGGGGAATTCGAATTTCCTCGCCTCCCGGATGTGAGCGACTTCCTGCAGCCACGCCGTAACGACCGCGGCTAACTCACCCGGTATAACATTGGTGTATGATGGTCGTAGAGGACCGCTATGTAGCCGAGGCGTTGAATAGCCTACGTCTCCCACAAGTGTTTATCAGGCTGGGAAACGTTTTGAGAATCATCATACCAGGTCTTTGGAATATGTATAGAAATATTCTTTCTCTTATACTGTAAAGAAATTTTGAAAATAAAACTAAATTTTACTGTCTTAAACCGATGTAATTTTTACAATATCAAGTGTTACGCTTTTTTTTAGGACAGTGTATTTAAGATGTTCGCATGCCCTGCACGCAAAAAATGAAGAAATGGCAACAGATTTCATTTTAGGACAGAGTAAGTTCCGACACTAGGCTACAACGATTTACTTTCTTAATTGGTCTTTGAACCTTTTAAGTGCTGAGTTTCTACATTCGCATTTTAAAAAGAAATGTAGAAGTCATAATAATTAACTTAAAATAATTAACGTATGTTTATAGGTTTTGGGTCTTAATTAATCTAAATGTAAATTCAAAATCCTACGTTTATATAATTTTATTTTATGTTGCCAAATCCAAATTATTTTTGTGTGTGCGGGAATCATCTCCAAACCAGGTAACGGGCCCAAAAAAAAATTATTATTATGGGGTTTGAAGCCAATTTTCAGTGTTGCCTAAGTAAACAAACGTTTGGTGCTTTTCAGTCGGTCAACACGAATGTACCCAAAAGATTTGGGGTATACCCTAATCCTTAAAAAAATTACATGGGCTTAATTAATACACTAGGATGACCAGTTTCGATCGTCAAGCGATCATCATCAGATCAATTACACTTAAGCATTTTTTTTGCGTATGGCTTCTAGTACCGAGAGTGTCCAAGGACATATTCGGCTCGCCAGTTCTGTAGCTGCTTCGAGGCGGACACCCAATGGGTGAGCTACACGTACCGTCGCGTGTGGAGTGATGTCTGGGAAGGAAAGATTGAATGTAAGGACAAGGAGTTGGAAGGTAGCGGCTGTGGCCTATAGTTAGGGACCAACCTTGGCATTTGCCTGGAGGGAAGGTGGGAAACCACAGAATACCATCTTCAAGGTTGCCGGCGGGGGGATTCGAGCCTCCTCGCCTCCCGGATGTGAGCGAATGCCAGCAGTCATGCCGTAACGACCACGGCTAACTCACCCGGTACTTAGGCAATAAAATCTATGCTTGAAAAATACGGGTGAAAATATTTAGAAATGTACACTTATTTAGTTTTAGTTGCAGTTGCAGTATTCGAGCATTTCACCAAACATCATATAACTAAGATTACAACTAACATATACCGACAAGAGCCTTGGCCACCTTGATGACCTTCGCCCATTCTGCTCGGTCCTCTGCCTTCCTCCGCCATCCTCGGACTCCCATACTATGTAGATCCTCTTTCACATTGTCCCGCGACCACTTCCTTGATCTGCCTCTACCCCTTCGTCCACGTGGTTTTCCTAGGAATAGCTTTTTTTTTACCGCCATACGTTGGACATGTCCCAACTACCTCAACCCACTCTTTTTTATTTCTGTCACGAGATCTGGATCTCCATAAAGTATCTTCAGCTCCGCGTTTGTTCTAATTCTCCACCCTTCCTTCTCCTTCACTGCGTCAAAGATCTTCCGCAAAATTTTTCCCTCCCACACTCCCATTCTGCTTTTATCTGCTTTAGTTAGAGTTCATGTTTCCGCATCGTACATGATTACTGGTCGAATTATTACTTGGTACACTGTCAACTTCAGTCTTCTGGATAACAAACGCGATCGCAGGAGAGACAATAATGCATAATAGAATCTATTGGCAGACAGCATTCTTTCTTTTATCTTTCTCTGTACTTCATTATTTTCAGTGATCACAGATCCAAGATATTTGAACTCTGAAACCCTCTACAAATTGTAATTATCGACGACTAGGCCAGTTTGGTTTCTGTGCTCTCGACTTGCTACCATAAATTTCGTTTTCCCTTCATTCACCTTTAAACCCATTTTGCTGCTTTCCCTTTCCATCTGGCTGAAACCCTCCATCACAAATCTTTGATTTCTGCTTATCAGAGCAATATCATCCACGTACGCAATATACTGTTGTGTCTTATTGAGAATGGATCCTCCTCGATAACTTTCTACATGCCTAATAACTTTCTCCAAGGTCACATTAAAGAGTAGTGTTGACAGTACATCTCCTTGTCTAAGCCCTTTTGACTTGGTCTTCCTCAGAGTCATTTCCACTAGCCTTACCAGTTTCTTTGGTGTTCCTAGCTCCAGCATTGCTGCATGCAACTGAGGTCGCCTTGCGCTGTCACCCTTGTTCAAAATCAATTAACAGTTGTTATAAAGTGATATTATTCGTAACATTTCTCCATGATTGCTCTGAGCATGAAAATCTAATCAGAGGTGGATCTACCACTTCTAAATCCACTCTGGTACTCTTCTTTTGCTCTCTCCACAAACGGCTTTAATTTTGGTAAACACTTTATATGTCACATTAAGCAATGAATTCCCCTGAAATTCCCACAGTAGTCTTATCTCCTTTCATATGCAGTGGGCATATTATGGCATCATTCCATTCCTGAGGCATTTCCTCCATCTCCCATATTCTGGCCAACAATTCATGAAAGCTTCGTCTCATCTGCTTTCCACTATGCTTCGGCAGTTCAGAAGAGATTCTGTCTTCTCCTGGCGCCTTATTATTCTTCAGGCCCTTAATGGCTTCATTGACTTTCTCCAGTGATTGTTTCTCTATCAGCAACTGTGGTTCATCACATCGTTCCTGGTTCTCCTCAGCTATGATATTTAGTTCCTCCTCCTCTTCTTCTTCGTCCTCTAGATTTAGTAGATTCTCAAAATATTCTACACAGCTCTTGATAACCACATTGTTATTTTCAACCAGATTACCATCTTTATCTGAACAAAAGGATGTTCGTGGTGGATATCCTCTTTTCAGTTCTCTTGCCCTGTTGTAGAAATTTCTCCCCTCCTTCTTATCATACATCTCCTCCATGTCCAACAACCTTTTCTTCTCCAGTTCCCTTTTCTTCCTTTGGCTGGCTTCGTCGTTCAAGTGTTTGCTAACATTATTCATCAAACCCTTCAGCTCCAACTGTTGGTGTTTGTATCCCCAGTACTTCCTCGGCTGTGTTAGTAATTGTGCTTTTTATTTATTCCCACTGTTCTTCTGTGGCCATATCTGTACCTACCTCCGCCTTTGCCAGCTGCAATCGTTCCTCGAGTCTTTCACTAAAATATCTTCAAGCTATCTGTTCAACCTTCAGCTTCTCAACCGCAAAACTCTTCTGTCTCTGCCTAACTTCTCTTTTTATAATTTCAAATGATCTTGTCGACTTCATCGTTATGCGTTACGGTTACGGCGTGTATGACGTCATCATGTTGTTCAGTGCATATGCACCGAGTCTGAGTTTACTCCTGGGGTCTAGCGTTATGCGATACGGAGACGGCGAGTGCGTGACGTCATGCAGCAGAGTGCACCTCCCGCTCTCCGTTCCCCGCGCAGGAAGCCTAAGTTAAAGAGTATTGGAGTCTGTTGAGTCTGGGTTTACTCCTGGGGTCTGGCGGTATGCGATACGGAGACGGCGAGTGCGTGACGTCATGCAGCAGAGTGCACTTCCCGCTCTCCGTTCCCCGTGCGGGAAGCCTAAATTAATGGGTAATGGAGTCTGTTGAAAGAGTCCTCCTGAGCCTTTGTAACATGTGTAGCATTTGTAGCATGCGTCATTTGAAATGATATAAAGTCTAGTCTCTCAGACTAACTGTATCTTTTCTTATTATCTATCCTCTGTCTGAATCTTAACATCACCATTCGGTGGAACTATCACAATCTGCTCCCCTGTAACTTCTAACATCCATCACTCCTTATTCATTTACAGTAGTCTCTCCACCATAAAATGGTCAATCTGATTGGTTGTATTCCCATCTGGGGAAATCCATGTTTCTAGATGTTGGCATGTTCTAGTTCGCATGCACAACTTCTGGCATATCCAACATTGAGCTCAAATTTCGATTATGATTTTTCAGCAGTCGGTAACACTGATGAAATGAAAATCCACAGCCTGCTTCCAGTCTCCGACCGGGTCAGGAATGGAATGAATGAAGCCCCCATCTAGCGGCGAGGATGTGAACTGTGCCGGCTGCCGAGGCCTGACGCACCCCTCTGGGGCAATGATTAAATGAATGACAGATGAAATGATAGTGGAGAGTGTTGCTGGAATGAAATTTTGACAGGGAAAACCGGAGTACCCGGAGAAAAACCTGTCTGCCTCCGTTTTGTCCAGCACAGATCTCACATGGAGTGACCGGGATTTGAACCACGGACTCAGTGGTGAGAGGCCGGCGTGCTGCCGCCTAAGCCACGGAGGCTTCATTCGGTAGCACTGATGACATTTTCAATTATAATCGTGTGATTTCGGATTTAGATCTTTACTCATACCAAATTTGGTTTGATAGCTGCAGCCGTGTAGGAGTTTGTAGAGGGGGGGGGGGGGGGGGGGCAGGGACACACACACACAGACAGACAGACAGACAGACACATTTGCCCGGATCGATCTCATAAGTCTACTTCTCCCTAATTTTTAGCCTATTTCCATTTATGAAAAAATGGGCCTATGAGATCACCTTTTGTCCGCGTGTGTGTGTATGTGTGTGTCCCCCTAATGAAATCTAAACGGCTGGAGTGATTTCAATCAAACTCGGTGAGGCCATAGCACCATAGCGGCCAAACGAAGTTGCAACATTTTAATAGACTTTTCTCGCGAATTAACCATCTGAGCGCAGTGAAATTTAGTACAGTAAATTTTTATACACACTGTAATGCACTGGCATCTAATTTATTTCAATTGTATTCATAACCACGAGATGGCAGTTATGCAAAATGTCTAAATCTCAATTTTATTTCTTGTGTCCTAATCATGCGATTGAAGTTTGAATACTATACCTACACAATAATCTTCATGTAATCGTACATAACTCTAAGACCTACATATATAAAAATCCGACATGGCGACCATCTGAAATATTTGGACGATTATCAATATCTACGAATCTATTATAGCAATCACACTCAAATTTTGTATGTTGTTAGAGGCAATTAGCATAAGTATGATATATGAAAATAGGCTGCATAGTTCTTCACGGAACTACTTGTTTTAGCCTATCTTCATTTATGAAGAAATAGGCTTATGAGATCACCTTTTGTCCGCGTGTGTGCCTCAACCCCCCTAATAAAATCTGAACGGCTGGAGCGATATCAATGAAATTTTGTGCGGTGATAAAGGGCTCTACTAGAAGATCAACTGCGTGGCTCTCAAAAACCTATTAATTACAAAACCAACATGGCGGTCAAGCGAAGTTGAAACATTTAAATAGACTTTTCTCGCGATTTGGCCATCCGAACGCAGTGAAACATGGTACAGCAAATTTTTATACAAATTGTAATGCATTGACAGCTAATTTTGTTCAATTTTGTTTACATAACCTCAAGATGGCGGCTGTGTGAAATTTTAAGATTTTTTTTGTGTCCTAATCTTGCGATCGAAATCAACGTTTGAATAATGAACCTACACAAAAATCCTCATCTATTAGTACATTACTCTATAGCCTACTTAAAATCCAACATGGCGATCATCCTAAATATTTGGACGGTTCTCAATATCTATTAATCTATGAGAGTAATCAAACTGAAATATTGTGTATTGATAAAGGCTATAAACGTAAGTTCACCTATGGGACTTTCAATAACCTGGTGAGCACAAATCCAAAATGGCGGCGACGCGAAATTTAAATATTTAAAGGGACGGTTCTCGCGATTTCATTATCCGAGCGCAGTGAAACTTGGTTCGATATATGCTTATACAACTTTTAATCCACTGACATATAATTTGTTTCAATTGTTTCATAACCACAATATGTTGTCTGTGCGAAATTTTAAAATCTCGTTTTCATTTCTTGTATCCTAATCTTGCGATTGAAGTTTGATTAATACACCTACACAATAATCTGCATGTAATAGTACATAACTCTAAGACCTACTTATATACAAATCCAACATGGCGACCATCCAAAATATTTAGACGGTTCTCAATATCTACGAATCTATTACATCTATCAAACTGAAATTTTGTATGTTGATAGAGGCAATTGGCATAAGTGGGGTATATGAAAATAGGCTATATAGTTCTTCCCGGAACTACTTGTTACAATATGTGAAAAGTAGGCTAACAATTCCGGACGTTGGTAACCCTAGATCCCCAGGTGTTAAATGAAACATAAGATATGACTACCACTACAATATGAGGTGTTGACGATATTAAGGTACTAACTATGGATGTATTTTCTAACGTTGGATTTGTTTGCAACTAAAACCAATAAATTATCTATCACCTAATCATGGGGAGTGCGATGTGTAAAGGCTGATATAAAAAGAGACACGCAAGAACGTGGCAGCTGATTTGAGGAAATCAATTTGCACGCTTGGTAATGCACTGTCATTTTTGAGACGTGGAGTAAGATATCGTTTCTTTGTTCACAAGACGATAATTCCAGAGTAATGGCCCCTGATCTCGGTCGTGAGTTAACCATTTGGACAGAGCCACTCCAAATAAGAGAAAGAAACACGCGGCAGCGCAACGAATCTTTTAAGTAACCCGTCACGTGCGCAGTGCCCTCTCATAGACTGCTATTTACTAACTTTTGTTTCTCTTGTTCAAAATCAAACTCAATTTCTGCTGTAAAGTCTTTCCTTGCCAAGTAGGGGTCAAACTAGTACAGTATCTGTAAGCTAAATGTGGCAAATAACGCGCACTTAGCGTTTAAAGTTTTTTGTATTTTTACTAGAAGGGGAATAAATCTGAACATTTATTTATTTATTTATTTATTTATTGTTCATACTCTCTGCATGCTCCACTACATAAGTAGTACTACATGCACTTACATTACATTTTATAAATGAACAAAATAAATTACATTATAATAATTCAATTTCTAGATGACTTGAAAATGAAAATCCACAGCCTGCTTCCAGTCTCCGACCGGGTCAGGAATGGAATGAATGAAGCCCCCATCTAGCGGCGAGGATATGAACTGTGCCGGCTGCCGAGGCCTGACGCACTCCTCTGGGGCAATGATTAAATGAATGACAGATGAAATGAAATGATAGTGGAGAGTGTTGCTGGAATGAAATTTTGACAGGGAAAACCGGAGCACCCGGAGAAAAACCTGTCTGCCTCCGTTCTGTCCAGCACAGATCTCACATGGAGTGACCGGGATTTGAACCACGGACCCAGCGGTGAGAGGCCACCGTGCTGCCGCCTAAGCCACGGAGGCTACCGTAATTTCTAGATGACTTAATCTTAACAATATCAAACAATATTATTCATCGTTTTTCCTTAGAGCTTGAAAATCCAGAGCATTAACAAATTTAGAAAATTCCTTCAAATACTTTTTTAATAGCACAGATTTCTGAATCGGCCAGTTATCGTCTCTATTAACACTATTGATCAAGAATTGCCTAATATTTTTCACTTCACTGCACACGAAAATTATATGATCTATAGTCCGAGGGCTGCTTTTACAGGAATACTCGGGATTACGTATAATTTTAAGTCTGTGCAAGTACGAAGCAATATTTCCATGTCCAGTCAGTATTGTTGTCATATTAGGTGTTAAGGTGATTTTGGATTTTAATCTACCTGCAACTGTTGGAAAGAATTCTTTTGTAAGTGTGCCTTTTGAAGTTTGTTCCCATTTTTGCTGCCATTCATGAATTGATTCTTCTTTGAGATTTGTTTTAAAAGTTGAGATGGGTATTCTATCGAAACAAACCTCACTTAATTTTGTAGCCTCCTTTGCAATTTTATCAGCCAGTTCATTGCCTGCAACACCTGTATGTGCCTGAATGAACCCATTCAAATTTTATTGAACATTGTCCTGGATTTAACTTGAAGGCAAGCTTTAATGAAAACATGGGTTGATATTCAGATGATGATGATGATGATGATGATGATAATTGTTGTTTTAAGGGGCCTAACATCTAGGTTATCGGCCCCTAATGGTTTGGGTGATCGTGAAGATGATAATGAAATGTAAACTATAACTAAAACTAACTACTAACTTATATACTAGATGAAGAAATGGAAAACAAAAGGAGAATAAGGCAAATAAAGGACAGGAGGAAAATAAATCCCTCAACCCTCGAAGAATGTGGATTGAGGGTCTTGGACGGAAGGAGTGCCATAAAAAGCAGATAGGATAGTGAAGGAGGAGATGGTCCGCATCATTAAAAATCTCCACAGGACAGGATGACAGTATATGCCGACTCTGCAGCATGCCTCATCTTCGCTACCACCTAATGAATTGCGTCAACAAAACACATCCTCTAGTCTAAGTGCATTTGTTAAACGCTGGTGAAAGATGATTATTGTATAGGTTTATTATTCAAAGTTCAATCGCATGATTAGGACACAAGAAATAAAAATACGGGATTTTAAAATTTCGCACAGCCGCCATCTTGAGGTTATGAAAACAAGTGGAATAAATTAGATCTAGGTGGATTAAAATTTGTATAAGGATTTACCGTACCAAATTTCACTGCGCTCGGATGGTTAAATCGCGAGAAACGTCCATTTAAATTTTTAAATTTCGCGTCACCGCCATGATGGATTTGTGCTCATCAGGTTATTGAATGTCCCCATAGATGAATTAATGTTGATAGCCTTTATCAACGAACAACATTTCGGTTTTATTGCTGTCATAGATTAGTAGATGTTGAGAACCGTCTAAATATTTCGGATGTTTGCCATGTTGCATATATATATAGGCCGTAGAGTTATGCACTATTAGATGAGGATTATTGCGTAGGTCCTTTATTCAAACCTTGACTTCGATCGCATGATTAGGACACAAGAAATAGCCTATTGACGTAATTTTAAAATCTTGCACATCCGCCATGTAAACAATTAAACTAAAGTAGATATCAGTGCATTACAATGTGTATAAACATTTGCTGTACCATGTTTCACCTCGCACGGGTGGTTAAATCGCGAAAAAAGTCAATTCAAAGGTTTCAAATTTGCTTGGCCGCCATGTTTGTTTTGTTTTTAACAGGTTTTTAAATGTAACATAGGTGAACTTCTCGTAGTGCCCTTTATCACCGTACAAAATGTCAGGGTGATATCAGTAATAGTTTTGGAGATTTAGAATGCCGGTGAAATATTTCGCACAGCCTCCATGTTGCATTGGTGAGACGTAATAAAATTGGAAGGGCACGGTCGGGGTCGGACAAAATATTACTATGACCTTACCGAGTTTCATTGAAATCGCTCCAGCCGTTTAGATTTTATTGGGGTCACATACACACGGACAAAAGGTGATCTCATATGTCTATTTTTTTCATAAACGAAAATAGGCTAAGAATAAATAATTTGTCTGATAATCTGTGTCATTGTAGTGTCTGTATTAGTGTGTCTATTTGTAATTCTTCTGATGATTGATGAGGAGGCGGAAATGGCCTTACGCTAGGAACCATCCCGGCATTTGCCTGGAGTAGAAGTGGGGAAACCACGGAAAACTACTTCTAGGATGGCTGAGATGGGATTCGAACCCACCTTTTCTCAGTTTTGCCTCACGAGGCTGAGTGCATCCCGTTTCAGCCCTCAGACCAGAATTACAGTATATTTCTTGGCGTAGCTGGGAATTGAACCGGGACCTCCTGGGCGGGAGCAAGAATGTTAGCCGTTACACCACGAGGTGGCCTCGATTACTTCTCGAGTTAATTGTACTATTTGTAACATGTGGAGGATATGATGTTTGGTTTCGAGTGTGAACGAATCAAATTTCAAGCAATAGTTGAAGCTTTTCGGAAATACTACAGATTTTCAAATGTGGTTTGTACTGAAAATGCAACCTGCAGTAGAATAAGTTCTTGGTTTAATATTCATGCCATTGATTTAATGAAATTTTATTATGCACAATGCATATTGCGCATGTGTACACATAGCCTATCTATACACAAAAGAAAGGATGAACTACACTTGCATTATATGGGCTACACAATGTACTGACGCCATGTGCCATATTAATTTTCAAAAGAAATTAATTATGTACCAGTCTGGTAACGATTCATTTTTATGGCAGTATAGGCTGTCTTAATGTAAATACATTTTTTAAATTTTAATAGTACATTATGAGCCTATGATGGCAATAATTAAGACAAGAGTATGTTTATTTCCATACGATTGTCTTAATTACCATTATGGGCGAGTTGCATATGACTGTATATTTTCGACGATAATTATAACTATTTTATGTTCGAACATAAATATTCATAAATATCTGTCGAGATTTCGCCAGTTTTATGTATTGAACAGAGCACATGGGACGCAGAGAATACCTTGTATTTGACCATGGCCTCCTCGATTACTCCACTATGACACTAGTCACGCAGTGAAATTGAAATTAGGAGGCCGTGGAACTCAGCGCAGGTGCGATGATATCCTTACCTAATTGTTCACACAACTGTTTCTTGAGCTCTGATTGGTGGGAGAAACTGTTTCATAATGACAAATAGTGTTGTAATGACCCTCATTAAGATACAGTTTTCTGACATAATATTTACATTTCGACATAAAAGTATTTGCTGTACGATTAAATCACAAAGGTTTAAATTAAATCAAAAATATTACATTAGGAATTGAGATGGTCCTGCTACATAATCGTTCACAATTACTAACGGTATTACCGGGTGAGTTAGCCGAGGTCGTTGCGGCATGACTGTTGGCAGTCGCTCACATCCGGGAGGCGAGGAGGTTCGAATCCCCCCGCCGGCAACCTTGAAGATGGTCTTCTGTGGTTTCCCATCTTCCTTCCAGGCAAATGCCGGGGTTGGTCCCTAACTATAGGCCACAGCCGCTACCTTCCAACTCCTCGACCCTCCCATCCAACATTCCTCCCCAACGGTACTTGTAGCTCACCCATTGGGTGTCCGTCTCGAAGCAGCTACAAAACTGGCGAGCCGAACATGTCCTCGGACACTCCCGGCACTAAAAGCCATACGCTAAAAAAAAAACCTAACGGTATTGCATTATAAGTGACGTTGCAGTGTTTAGTTTTTGAAAATTTGCTTCGTGATGGACAGTGACTTGTGGAAGAGTTTTCACATTAAAAATATTTTTAGATTGCGGACGAAAAAAGGGGATAATGTTTCACAAAACAATTGCGTAGAAATAAACTATTTGGTTTTAAATAAATGCATTAAATATTAAATAACTCAAATTTTAGTAACTTCATCCTTTTCAGTGACTGATATCAAATTTATGGAAACAAAGCTTATTTTGTTAATTAGGAATAAAATGGTTAATTTGAAAATTGGGCCACGTCTGTAATATCCATAGAAACATAACTGGTCATACATATCATTAAAAATCTTTCACCAGCGTTTAAAAAATGCACTTAGACTAGAGCAGTGGTTCTTAACCGGTGGTCCGCGAGAGCCTCGGGAGTGGTCCGCGGGAGAAAATGGTCCACCAGCACCCATAAAGAAAGTGGCCAATAAATGAGATTTCGAAAACGTTGTGCGTTGAACAAGAATCGTCCGAATGTATCCGCGGTGGTAACTAACAAGTGTTGAATTGAAATACCTGTTATTAGAATATGATACAAAATAATTTTTATCCCTTGTGTTTAATCGTGGCAAATAAACTTTCACCAACATTAAACAACAGAAAGTCACAGGGCAAAATTAAAATTATTAACTTGTGGTTATTATTATTATTTTGCAATGTCCTTTTCAAATAAAATTGTTACTTGAACATAAATTTGTAATTGAGACTTTTCATTTAATGTAGGCTATATAACCTACAGTATTATAAAAGAGTAATTTTTTTGGTATTAAATAATTTGTAATTCAGTTGTACTGTACACAAATCAATAGTAATAATAAATAATGTTTTATTGGCATTCACGGCCAGTGGATTAAAACTCAGCAATTTTTCTAGGTGTGTGCCTTATCTTGTGTGGGGTTTCGCCTAGGACACCAAGCTGGCTCATCAGCGGGCTCTGCTGAGTTTTAATAAATAAATTGTTCTAAAAACTGTTTTGCTTAATCATTTTTGAATATTCTTATCGCGATGGAAGCTGAGGAAGGGTTACAACTGATAAGGTTTATCGACGTAGGGGGGGAGGCGCAGGGGGTCAGTACGTGATTCAATTTCAGGCTGAGTGGTCCGCAGACTTCTACGGGTTCAGAACCACTGGACTAGAGTATGCGTTTTGTTGACGCAATTCATTAGGTGGTAGCGAAGATGAGGCATGCTGCAGAGTCGGCATCCTGTCCTGTGGAGTATTGAATCCATCTGTGATGATTAGATCTACCACAATATGAGTGATACATAGAGATTACGGTACTCCATTTCGTTGAAGAAGCACTTACCGAAGTCTCCTGTGTTATCAACTATTCCTAAACAGCATTCCAAGACCATACACTTCACCTCATATCATCCTCGTGTTGGTCTTATGCTTATCTATCGCCCATGATGCATCACACATGCAGTAAATGTGATTCATGTAGACGAGGTATTTATTACTAGGGCTCGGATTTCTAGGTAAGTAAATATTTTTAATGTAAATACATATTTTAAACATTTTTTCTATAATTACATAAATTCCTGCTATTCACTTATTAGCATATAAAAAGACATAATATTTAAATTTTTAAAAATCAGTATGCTAGATCTTTCAGTTTATTGCATTTTACTTTTGTGTTACTTCAACAGGAAATAACCTGTGAGCTATCTAATCTTCATGCAGAGCGTATGCCAGCTTGCAACTGTGTTATTCTTGACTTGTCGCCCCGTGCCACTCACTGTGGTAGTCGGGGATTTCCTTGTCCATAGCCATATTTTACCACGTGCTAGACCTCCCTCTCCCCCAGCTACCTGGAACCAGTGTCACTCACATGCAGTTCATTTCTGGCACTGCGAAGTGTAAGGCAGTTCTACGATGCCTAAAGGAAAAACAACTACAAGTTATCGTCTGCAGCAGTATATTTCAGAATTTAAGGATAATTTTACTTCTAATGGGGGCGTTCTGTTCTGCAAACCATGTGGTAAAGCAATCAAGGCTGAACAAAGATCTCAAGTTACACAACACCTCAAGGACAAGAAATAGATTGCCGCAGTTTCACGCCTTCAGAAGAAGTGTTTCGCGATAATCGTCGGTCATTTGTGATGGAAAACCCGAAGATGTATCTCGTTGTGTATTGTAATTCTTCAGTAGTTAGTGAGGCATAGCATTCGTTGAGTACTGCATATTGTTTATATTCATACTAATAAACTAAATTATAATTAAATATTTCTACTTTTTGTCACATATTTGAGGTATTTTTAATACATAAAAATCCGAGCTCTATTTATTACACACTAGCAACCCGGCCAAGCTTCGCCCGGTATCTTTAACGGTTTATCCACCGTAAGCTTAAAGGGCACACGGGCGGCAGGTCCCAGACGCAATTCAGAAAAGCCGAGGTGAATAGCATAACTCCAAAACACATATACTCTTCTCTGAAGTCTTTACTCGACACGACTCGACAGTTTGATGCTGGCAGAAGCCTGGGTGATAGGCTCGCTCCCTAGCTCGTAAACTGGCTCTGAAGCTAGTAATTTAAATTTCCACTGAATGGAGATTGTTGCAAGAAATGAAAACGTAAAATCACTTATAGTGGGCAATGTATTAAAGATAGAGATATGCTCTCACGGCCTTTTTTTTTTTTGTAGAATTTTCACACTTAACAATTCATACACTTTTTTTTTCGTGTGGCATCCGGAGAGGCAGAGTGCAGGTCTTTCAAGTTGACGCCCGTGGGCGACCTGCGCGTCGTAATGAGGATGAAGTGATGATGAAGACGTCACATACACCCAATCCCCGAGAATTAACCCCAAGAGATTAAAAGCCCTGATGGCTCGACCAGGAATCGAACCCGGGGCACTTAGGGCCAAAGCCTAGTGCGCTAACCATTTAGCCACGGAGCCGGACAATTCTTACACTCATAGTGTATATATATATTTTTAACGGTGTACTCAGCGTAAGCTTAATAGGCGTATGGACGGCAGGTTTTTATCGACTAGATTGATTGAAATCGTTACTGCTCGGGTTCCTTTGGTCATAAATGAATGCATTTCTATAGAAGCCCTCCTCGAGAAATCCTTTACAGAATCGTGAAAACCGCATCAAAATCCATCCAGTGGTTCCCAAGATTACCCGTTACATCCAAGAATCGGGACCTTTATACTATGTAGAGATTAGCTACTATACCCGTCGTTTGATGGATCAGTGCTCGTATATGGGCAGAGAATATGGGCTACTGATTAGCGTTGAAAGGGTCAGCTATCCTTATACCGCCCGTATTAAAACATGTAGAATGAAGCCCCTTTATCTCAGCAACAAATAAACACATGAAAATTACATTTTTAGAAGTGTTGGTATAAATGCCCAGCTTATGGCCATTGGCTGCGATTCATATATCATAAGTGTTGTTATGTAGCTTCATTATTTTGACTGGTTTGATGCAGCTCTCTAAGCCTCCCTGCTTATCGTTACACAAGTATATATTTTTTTATAAATATAAGCTTAATTTTTGGATGGACAATGTTTTGCACTTAAGGGGTATTATAAGTGATCTTTTGCACTTGGGTAAATAATGTTACTACCAAATAACACTCGGAGCATGACAAACAAATGATGAAACGTTTAGCTCTCTACCTTCGTTGGTTTCCAAGAAACTAGGTCAAATGTGCAAAAATATTATATTTTACAGAAATTTAATAATTGAAGATTCAAGTCCCTGACCTGGGCGGAAATATGCTGTTTACTATCAAAACAAACACATCTGCACTTTTTTAATACTTCTAATGGCGTCATTAGTGTTATACGAACGTAAGAAATGGAGTTTTTCTCTACCAAAATCAACCCCAGGTTTCTATCCCAAATAGTTTTGGAAATATAATATTTAAGGTAAAAATGTGCAATGTGTCAAATAACTAGTGGACTGTGTATTCAAACCACTTTTAATGTCTTATAATTACAATAGATCAATATAGAACACATCAGTTTGTTCCGAGAACTTAGGGCTCTTGAAAAAAAATGGATATATTATTGTCTGTGTGCCAATTTTGGAATAGTTCCCATGTGTATATAGAGCTCAAATATTTCGATTGCGATTTTTCAGCAGGTGGTAGCACTGAATTAATTTTCAATAATGGCCGTGAGATGTTCTGGTATACGTTTTGACTTATTCCAAATTTGGTTTCGATAGCTGCAGCCGTGTAGGAGTTGATAGGTTGGGGGGGGACACACGCAGACAGACAGACAGACAGACAGACAGACAGACAGACAGACCGACAGACAGACCGACAGACAGACACACACAGAAGGACTGACAGGAGGACAGACAGACCCACACACATCTGCTCGGGTGATCTCATATGAGTATTTTTTCATCATTTTTGCAAAACGTGAAAAGTAGGCTAAAAACTCATTGATTTACGAAGAAAACATAATACATAAATAGATACAGGCGGCTTCGGTGGCGTAGTCGGTAGCATGCTAAACTGCTATGCCCAAGATCGCGGGCTCAAACCCGGCCGAAGTCGTCGGATTTTTAAGAACGTTAAAATCCTTCAGTATGCCTTCCTTCGGAGGAGAAGTAAAGCCGGCGGGCCCATGTCATATATGTATGGCATGTAAAGGAATCTACTACTACAATTGGTAGCCTAGTGTATAGCAAAATTTGTTGGTTATATTTGGCTGGTTAGAAACACTCTATAAAGTTCCAATGTTTACCGCTAGGTGTTAGTGACAGTAGCTTCTGATAGCGAAAGTTGGAACTACTTGAAATTGAACTTGTTGGGAGCCCTCGAACGTTCAATTAAAATACCTTGCTATGGCCATTGGCTGCAATTCATATACCTAATACATTCTCATTTGAGACTGTTTTGTCTTTCAGTGTCCAGTCTAGTCTGCGGGCCTCTGTTTGAGAACAAGTCGCCTCCATGATACCCTATTAGCAGCTAGCACTGCGGCCTTACTCTACTTCTTTTAAATCGCTCAACATTCAAATTAACCTTCACCTTCTACGTCTACCTCTACTCCTCTTAGCCTCTACAGCCGAGTTCATTATCCTCTTAGGTAATCTCTCCTCACCCATTCTCTTCACATGACCCCCAACGATCTGAGTCGGCTCATCTAGCGTGTTCTTTCTAACTTACTGTAAGTACAAAACTAGAGTTCACTGAAAAAGGAATTAATATTTTAGGATACAAAATTCTTATCAATTTTTTCCTCCTGATGAGAACCGCATTGATGAGGCTACTTTGTCCCCTTAAGTGGCGATCAATCTTTGAGAGTTTACACTCTTGTCCGATGTCACTAATGATAATGATCGTGTGGCCTCCGGAGAGGCCAAGTGCAGGTCTTTCTAGTTGACGCCCGTGGGCGTGAAGTGATGATGAAGACGGCACATACACCCAGTCCACAAGCCACGAGAATTAACCTCAGGAGATTAAAATCCTTGATGGCTCGGCAGGGAATCGAACCCGTGGCACTTTGGGCCAATGCCTAGCGCGCTAACCATTTAGCCACAGAGCTGGACTCCGATGTCACTGTAAGCGACAGTTTTGTATGAGAACAAGTCTCAGATTTACCCCAATGCACCGGACTCCCCTCGAATTTTACAGACTCCCCTCGAATTTTACATAACGGAAGCCATGACGAATAGGGTATGCACTGACACCAATCAAGACCTAGACACTTCGTTAACTCGATGGCGGTACATGGGTACCACCATAAACCGTGCGTCACCGAGTACTTTCATGACATAGGCGTATCCTGTATGTGTAAATTATGTGGTAAACAATGTAGTCGGTACCACGTAATCACATGTAAGAACCGAGGACCTTCCATTGTGATATTTTGTGAAGGTGGGAGGTGAAAACATTAATGTATATTCAAATTTATTAACCCTATGCACAATTTGTGCGCTGTATTTTCAATGAAATTCATATATTAAGACTGCAGTTTCCGGCCAAATTTAATAACTCAAGACGCGTCTTTCTACAGCTAACATAAGGAAGATTGATATATTTTTTCCAACTTGGGGGAATGTTGTGTTGGGACAAATTATTTTCTTTCGGAAGTGGAGATGACCTTGGGTTATTGAATTAGAGGCAGCTGTGTTCCGGGCCAATGGAAACCTTTGTGTTCGCTTCCTGCGCACTGCCCTGTTCCATTTCATTTGTCATCGTTTACTCGTTTCTTTCATCACCTTTTTCTTAACTAGAAGCCGTGGTGACTCTTTCGTGTCTTCTGTTTTGAAGCCACAAGCTCTATGAGTGTAACGTTGACAATGTTGCAACGAAAATTCACCTGCTCTCTATGTGCTAGAAGAAAATGTCGATGAGGGTTTTCAGCGATTAATCGCTTTAATTTCCTCGAGGCGTTTTAATTCTAGAATGGGGCTTCAATGGCATTACACTACCACAACTTCAGTATTAATTAAAATTTTCTCCACCAGGTAATTCCTGTAATCGTTATGTAATGGAAGCAAGCCACAATTCTTAAGTATAGGCCTAATGAAATTTATTTTGTGGTTTTAAATATAATTTGGTTCCTGCTAGTCAACACACTGCAAGAGTCTTTAAGGTGATTTATATTAACTGAACACCAAAACTCCTTCACGTTGTTGTTGTTGTTGTTGTTTGAGTCTTCAGTCTTTTGACTGGTTTGATGCAGGGCTCCATGACTCCCTGTCCTGAGCTAATCGTTTCATCTATACATAGCTACCACACCCTACGTCCGAGGCAATCTGTTTAACATATTCTAACCTTGGTCTACACCTACGGTTCTTGTCCTCGACCCTTCCTTCCATAACTAAGCTTGTTATTCCTGGGTGTCTTAGTATGTGTCCTACCAACCTATCTCTTCTCTTCATAAGCAGTCGCCAGAAACATCTCTCCTCTCCCACTAGTCTTAATACCTCTTCGTTTGTAACCCTATCTACCCATATGATGTTCATCATTCTCCTGTAACACCACATTTCAAACGCTTCAATTCTCCTCTTTTCTGCTGCACTAATAGTCCAAATTTACTTCCATAGAGTGCCACGCTCCATACAAAGGCCTTCAAAAATGACTTCCTAACACCTAAATCTATATTCGATGCCAACAGATTCCTTTTCTCTAGAAATGCTTTCCTTGCCTGAGCTAACCTACTTTTTATATCCTCTCCTTCACGTGAAGATTCATAATATGAAGATAAAATAAGTTCAAACATCTTAAATTAACTGTCTGTGATATTCCCAGAAAACTAACTTCGCTCTGATATACCTATGAAGGAATGACAAACCCCTAACCACTGCACCAGTAGCTGAATTGATAAAGTCTGATTATTCATACCAAAGATAAATCAGTCATAGCATTCATGATTGATATTTTGCTAAGTGTACTCTTTTCAACTAGAATATTCGCGGGTGAAGCCGCGACGGGTAATGCTAGTATAGGATATTAGCTTAATTGGTTTTCAGTTCCTCAGCCACTCTTCGTTTTGTCTCCCATTACTTGTCGTTTTACTTCAAGGTTTTGATAACTGTGCATAACTCTGACCGTGTTCGGACTCCACTAGAATAAGCCGTTTGTTATAGAAACTTGCCTCCGGGACGACATCCAAGAATGCTAGCTGCTGCATCACGAGGAGGTCTTACTGATTACTGAGGAGGGGGTTAGGGTTTGATGTATTTCGAATATTGGTTTTAAAAATTAAACCAGACCATAACATGCTTACAGTCCTTGCTCTCTTGTCCGTACATCAATACTCTAAGCAAACCCCTTAAAACAATAATAAGAAATACTCAAAGTATAAGTACCCTCCACAATATATCGCTCATGGACACAGACCTACATTGATCACAGGTTCGCCTCGTGAGGCAAAACTGAGTAGAGGTGGGTTTGATTCCCACCTCACACATCTTAGACATGGTTTTCCTTAGTTTTGCACTTCTACTCCAGGCAAATGCCGGATGGTTCCTAACTTAAAGCAACGGCCATTCCCTTCCCAATCCTCACTTGACTTATAAATACACACAATAATACAGGTCATCAGACAATTACCACACACACCCAAGTACACGGGGCTACTTAGCCACGATGTCCCAAAGCCCTTAAATCAAACATCACAGGTAAAATTTAGATGAACAAAGTGCAGATTCCTTCGATGAACTCGTTTTATCCAGCGCAGTTAAGTGTGGCTGTCCTAATCAGCGTTGCCAGGCCCTAAGAGAGACTTTATCATGACTGAGGTCCTACGTTATATTAAAACCTCCCAAATTTTAATGGATTTCCAATTTAGTTTTGTCACTAATCCCATCGTAAGTGTGTCAATTTTTTTAATAGCGGCTGCAGCATCGCACATACACAGAAGACAAACGAAAAAGGAGATTAGAAAAATAAAAAAATCTACGAGCCCTACAGTACTCGCATATGATGTGTAACATCTGACATGTTATCCTACTATGAAATTGAGATGAAATGTATGTGAAATCATCTGACTTGTTATCCTTCTAGTATACTACACAGCTTGTAGCCTACATTCTTAAAATGTTAATTTACGATCCGTTTTCACACTGTTACTATGATGAATGTAAATATTGAATTGGAGATATGCTACTGTCACACTTGTTTGAACAAACATCACATATTATATTGTAAATTAAGAGGAAGAATGAAACCATAGTCTCTAGCCTATCTATAGACTACTAGAAATAATGTTCAATACAATCAAATTTCCCGACTCCTGCTTGGTGCAAACTATTGTAATTAAAATTAGATAAATCGTAATTTCATGTAGATTCTGTTAAAATGACGCATAGGCCTAATGTTATGACTTATATCTTTTAAATCGATAATCCGGTAGCAAAAATAATTTCCGGGATTTGGTTTCGAACCTGAGACCTCATGATTCGCATACCAAAATGTTATCCACGCAGCTATTAACACCACAGACATTTGGAGTACAAGACAGGGGTACTCATTTTCACGTGCCGGTAATGATATGGAAGTATCTTTTTATGCTCCATTAATATTTTGCTTTTTTTTTTCGATAATGTTCCTGCGTGGAATTGAGTTTTAAATTAGTTATGAATACGCCTACTTGAAAGTAAAGGGAATTCCTATGGTGGTCTATGAAAGGCTAGCCCAGTTCCCGTATAAAATCATCGATATTATATTACATTGATCACTGCATTACCGTAATGTGCGTTAATATCTGAATAGCCATTGTGCAGAAACATAATACCGGCTTTGCTGACTAGTTACAATGTTTCATATAAAAGCATATCATCATTTAAATACTGTTACGAATACATGCAGTTTGTGTTTTAATGAGTTGACACCAGAGTTCGCATGAGCGTTTACCGTTCAGTATGAAAGTGTTTAGGAAAATTACTCGGCGAATGGATGCCCGTCCCTTTTATCCAGAGATTAAAAACAGACTCTCAATAAATCAGAATTGATTTCAGCAAATATGATTTAATGAATATTTTTACACCAAAGAGCGACAACTTGATGATGATTCATCGTAGAAATATCTGTAATGGCGCCTCCAAACCTTGAAGTAATCCATATGTTATATACATTCCACATGGTACCACTGCCAGCTGAATCGGATCACATCCCTCCTGACTGCTTTAGCTGGCAGTGCGTCTTACACACTCCTGTCCGATCCACTTCCGTCCCATTTTTCAAAATCACTCCCACAAAAATATCCAGCAACCGAGTGGAAAGATGTTGCACATCGTCAAGATACACGTTGTCATCCACAGACTTCTCAATGTCTGTGTACGGTGCTGTCCTCTTGCGGGTTGCGTGGGAAACATTCCGCTTTGCAAATACCTGGCCTCCTGAAGTATGTTACAATCTTGTAATAGTTCAACTTATAGCCATGACTGCGCTCCGATTACCTTTAAGTGACGTAATTAAGAGAGTGCAGTTCCTTGTATAAGAATGGTGGAAGTCGATCCTTGCTTGCTAATGGCTCCTACCAGGTTCTAAGGTTATCACAATATGTCAGATATGTCCTAGCAAGGGAAACCATTCTGATTGAGGACTTAAGAATGCAACTGCAGCAAACTCGGGCTATTACGAGAACTAGAGGAGAAAGGGAACTTAATCGAGGAACGTTTCTGCACAAACGATGCTATGGTACATAAGGAGAGGATGAGTGAGGAGTACGAGTTGAGACACCTGATGACACGCTTTGCGATACACAGTTTTGCCTTAAGAGAGTGTGGCGCATGAGATGACCCGTGTCAGCGCCGGGATTCACCAACGATCTTTGAACTTGTTATAGTTCCCCCCTCGTAGTGCGTTTTAACACCTTTTGTCTAAAGTAGAAGTGGTAAACCACTAAAGACCACTACTAGAACGGCTGAGGTGGAAATCAAACCACCTTGAACTCTGACACCGGAATATACAGTAAAAACTCGATTAACCGTCATCGTCGGGACCGTGGTCGTGACGGTTGAGCGCATAGACGGATAACAGAAACACGGTATTATTCCCCCAAAACATGACCTCAATCAATTATATTATAGACAGATATCACTCTCACAGTAATGTAATATATTTTGGAGTGAAAACAAATTAAACACTATTGTAATAGCAAATAAAACTATTTATTACATGATAAAAACATCCGCACATTATCTACAGATGTGGCAAAATAATATACAGTACAGTAATATAAACTTACAGGTTTATTTATTTATTTACTAGCAGAAGTACCCGTTCTTCGAACGGTGTTCGTAGTTAACACCAGCCATTATCAATTGAGCTACTGTGCAATGGTTAGCGGTTTGTCATTCCATCAAGTTTATCAGAACGAAGTTAGTTTATTGGGAATATCACACACACTGTTAATTTAAGGCCCTTAAAATGTAGTTTTCGGAGACCCTTTATAGATTCCCGAATTATCTGTCTCACATTGAGAAGCGCAACATATGCATTGGTCGTCCTTGTAGGATAATTTTTATATTTCGCATATTTTAGCATATATTGAGAAGTTTTTCTCTATATCCACCCTTCTACTGTATGGAAAGTACGGTGAAGAGTTTTATAAATGATTGGTGTATTGACTCTCATGGTTACCATACCTAATTTTAAGATGCACCAAGCATCCGAACACGAGGTATAGGCGTACATAAAGATACACAGAAAGACAGACAGACAATTCTATTGTCTACAACATATTACCCAGATATCCAAATATGGGTATATCTACCACACAGTATCAAATAAAATCATCCTTATGATGAACCCGTATGTCGACAAAAAAAAATTAGTTAAAATGTGCTCTCAGTCTAAATTCACCTAACGTGTACTTCCTGACGTGAAATACAATTGAAAGTCTTGTAGACGAAACGCAATACACGTCACATAAAACTGACCCTCTACGTTGTGCTAGGTGCCCATACACAGGAAGACCCCTTTCATAAATTATAAAGGCTTGTGGTGCATGAAAATTCAGGTTCTCTAGACTCAAATTGCCCAAATTCCTAAAAGCCGCAAAAAATGCTAGTTCAATTTAGGAATTTTTGAAAATAATGTTGCTGTTTGCAGATATAATAGACCTTCTGTACTATATGTCGAACGTGAAAATTGCATGAAAAAATTCTAGGTTACCCCTTCACCCACTTAATTGCATTGATGAATTATACGGTCTACGTTAGTTCCGTGATAACCTTATAGCCATTTGCAAACTTTCACAAAAATGTAATAAATGGAGTGTCATTGCTTCTTACAGAAATAGATGGAAAGTTGTATGCCACCCCATGAGATAATGTTCTCATGGTTACCGATTTGCATTCCTTCATTAGTTTGTTAAATTAAATTAAATTAGTTTTCTGGGAATATTTCACAAACTGTTGGATTTAGAGCCTTATAATGTAGTTTTCGAGGACCCTTTAGGGCCCCCGAGTTTATTGCTGGCACCGAGGGGCTTTGTCTCGTCGTTGTACGCCATAATATAATACTAATAATAATATAATATAGGGAGAAATTATAACACCTATTTTTTTATTTATTTTTATTCAGCCAATGGCCATGTACTTTTTTTTCAGGACGGGTCAGGGAAGGGATATTATCAGAGAAAGAAGCATTCACATCGCGCTTGAGCAAAATGGAAATGGCCTACCATTTAACTAAGGACATCTATATGAAATGGTCAATATTCTTCAACGCAAAACTAAAACATTACTGCAGTGTCATCCGTCCGGAAGTCTTGCATGCTTCTGAATGCCTCACGATGAACAAAAAAGGCTTGGTCGAGAAACTGGAGGCCAAAGAAAGAAAAATTTTGAGAAAGATATTGGGTTCCATCAAAGATAATGGGGAATGCAGAAAACGGCTTAACCATAACCTATATACTCATGTGGAGAAGATAAGCAACGTCATCCGGAAGAGAAGGTTACCATTTGTTGGGCATGTGAAACGAATGAGCCCAGCGAGACTGACCAACCGCAACATAACTTACTTTCAGGAGAGGAAAACAAAATGGGCCTGGTTCATTGAACTGGATAAAGATCTGAAAGAAGTGGGGATTACACCAACAGACATTCAGGAGTGCGTCCTACTCAAAGGGAAACTTCAAGCTTGTAAAGGTTTCCAAGAAAAACCGAAGCTGAAAACGGGAAAGCTTTGGACCCAGGAACGGAAGGAAGTCCACCGAGAACGAATGCGGGCGTACAGGGCAAACATCAAAGCCAGTAGGAGACGGTTGGAATGACGCGGTCCATAGATGGCCTATACGAAATGAATGAATGAATGAATGAATGAATGAATGAATGAATAATATGGGGATAGGAATATAATAGACCTGCCGTACCACACCCGCAGGTGTAAATCGCGTGAAAAAATTCTAGAGTAGCCCTTGATCCCCTTAAGCGCGTTAAACGTATTGATGAATTTTACGGCTTTGGTTCCGTGATAACCTTCTAGCCGTTTGCAAACTTTCACACTAATGTAACTAATGGAATTGCATTGCGTCTTACAGCAATAGATGGGACCTCTGAGAATCCGTTGGCATGGTTACTGGCTTGCATTCGTTCATTAGTTTATTAAATTAAATTAGTTTTCTGGGAATATCTAAAAAACGGTTGGTCTTCGGTCGTTAAAATGTGGTTTTCGGGGACCCGAGTTTTGTCTCTCACATTGAGGGGCTGAAAATGATATTTGTCTCGTCCTTCTACGCCTATTTCAGCATGTATTTTAAGGGGGTAGGCCCCCTTTTATGAGAGGTACGGAGAAGAGTTACATCAATGATTGGTGTCGTGCCTCTGATGGATATCTGTACCAAATTTTACGTTGATACACCCAGCCGTTCTCGAGTTATAAGGGAACAAATTTGTCCACGGACAAACAAACAAACAGACAGACAAACAAAAAAAATATTTTCGCGCGCATCCATCATAAAACAGTCTGAAACGTGTAAACATCTCAAATTTCCGTAGAAATTCAGAGATAAACACACAAATTTTCATTTTTATATATAGAGAGATATACTGCACCGCCCGGTGTTGACCGTGTTTTATTGCACAGATTCTGGTTTTACTCGCTAACCGTTGGAGATATACGAAAAGTGATAAGGACCTTTCGGATAGAAAATTAAATGTTAAAGCTCATGTATACCATCAAAATTTTGCTATTTCTTAGCGTTCTCTTTTTATTTGAAAAGGAAATATGAAATTTTGAAACCAAAGGGTGTAGTGACGTCACAAATGTCGGCTTTACTCGCTAACTGTTGGATATAATCGAAAAGTGATAAGGACCTTTCAGATAGGAAATTAAATTTCAAAGCTCGTATGTGCCATCGAAAGTTCGCTATTTCCTACCGTTCTCTTTTTATTTGAAATGGAAATATGAAATTTTGAAACCAACGGGTCTAATGACGTCACTAATATAGTCGCCATTTTTTAATAGTGCAAAATTTCGAAATCAAAAGTATCCTATATGTAAACCTGGTAAATCAGCTACATCCATGCAAAATTTCATTTAAATCGGACCAGTGGTTCTTGAGTTATTGAGTAACAGACAGACAGACAGACAAACAGAAAGACAGACACACACCATGTCATTTTTAGCCTACTTTCGATTTTTGCAAAAAATGAAAGTAGACTTATGAGATCAACACAGGGCGAAAAAAGTGTGTCTGTCTGTGTGTGTGTATGTGTGTGTGTGAGTCTGTGTGTGTGTGTGTGTGTATGTGTGTGTGTGTGAGTCTGTGTGTGTGTGTGTGTGTGTGTGTCTGTGCGTGTGTGAGTGTGTGTACTCTGAATGTCTGTCCCCCCCTATCAATTCGAACACGGTGAATGCAAATTGAACGAAATTTGGCACAAAGGTAGCACTAGCAAAGGACACCTCAGTGTCATGTTTTATATCGCCGCCATCTTTACTAAAACTGAATGGCGGCCACTCAAACGTTCAAAACGTAAAATCAAATAACGACTAACCAAATCATCCGATCTCTACCAAATTTGGTAACAACATACCTTAGTATAGGATGCGTCTTGTGACCAAATTACAAGGTCGTCCGCCATACCATTTCAGGATGGCGGCCGTGCGAATTATGCAAACTTTATAATCCATATCATGGGACCCACCAGTTCCGATTATCGAGCCGAGAATCGTTTTAACTGTTCTAAAGGAAGAGGCACGTTCGAAATTAAAAGTTTATTTTGTAATACTATAGTGCAGACGTGATTTTAAAAAGCTGAACTCATTCAGTAATAAGACAAGATGGCAGCGGATATCTTGTGCCGGACTTATATTTCACTAATTTGAGTATTGCATGCAATATAGCGTACTGATAAAAAATAAATAAACTTTGTATGAAATGCTTTATATATAAATAATATACTCCAGTGATGAAATCGTTTAGTATAAATTATTATTTGCTAACAAGTTCTACGTAAGTCATTTTAAATAGAACGATATTCGTTGACACAATTAGCTCAGTGGTAGAGCGTTAGCCTATCGCTCAAATGCCTATGGTTCAAACCCGATCAGAGCTAGGTTTTTTGCTTGAAATGTTATATGTTTATTGTTTTGTAATGACTCAGATGTTTTAAAATTAAGCGTTATATTGTGCACATTATGGTGTAAAATATATATTTAATTAAAACATAATTCGCCAGCAGATTTACTCGGGACATCTAGCTGCCAAAAAGGTAACTTCCAGATTTTATTGAAAAGTTTCTTCTTCTGGCCGCTAGAATGCACTCGCTCTGTTAGGATTATATTGTTCGATATTTCACCAATAGATGTCACGACTAGTCTACGTGGGGATCCATTGATTACTATACCATTATCATTCTATGCGCATCGAATTTGAAGAATTACAAGATGATACTACGATACATTTTAACTTTTTATTTTAAAGGGTTTGTAACAGCCTATTTTGCGTTACTTGAAAATGTTATTTGAAGTAAAGAACAAAACGATTTCACATAGTAACTGAATTCAAGCCGTTGGTGTTAGTTACTTGAAAATGTTATTAAGCGTTATATTGTGCACATTATGGTGTAAAATATATATTTAATTAAAACATAATTCGCCAGCAGATTTACTCGAGACATCTAGCTGCCAAAAAGGTAACTTCCAGATTTTATTGAAAAGTTTCTTCTTCTGGCCGCTAGAATGCACTCGCTCTGTTAGGATTATATTATCGAAAATATCCACATAGTTTGTATACACACGTCTCTGTAGGGTCATGGAAAGATTTGTTAATTCAATTAGGGTTGTGAAAGCCATGCACAACCAGACGTGTAAAGACATGCCTCAACTCAAAGTTGGATGTTGCCCACGGCAGGTCGTAATAATAATAATAATAATAATGTTATTGGTTTTACATCCCTTTTAACTACTGCTGATTTTAGAGACACCGGGGTGCCGGAATTTTGGCCCGAAGGGGATCTTTAACGTGCCAGTAAATGTACTGACACGGCTCCCTCGCATTTGTGCACCCTCAAATGCCAGCTGACTGCGCCAGGATACGAACCTGCAACCTAGGGCCCAGCAAGCGAGAACGTTACCGCTGAGCCACGCCGCCAGTCCGGTCGATTATGTCTCCAGATCCATAACATTCTTGATATACTTCTTATCTTTCTTTCTTCAATGATGGTAGCAGTTTTTATCTAGGTTGTGGCGTTTGGTAGAGGTAAATCGTTTCTAAGGTCTTCAACAAAGAATAGTTCTATTATACTCTTTGATAATAACAACGAGTTATAACTATACTCATACATTTAGGAGAAAGTAGGCTATATGTTCTTTACTGAACATCTTGTTATATATTAGTATGATATATGATTTATTTATTTATTTATTTATTTATTTATCCGAGTCCAAAACACATACATATATACATATAAATTACACTAAATTTCATTACTCCAGTGTTCAACTGATAGAATGGAACAGTCATTGGCTTCTATCAAGTCCTGCATAGTACATGGTCTTGATAACATGCTGCAATTCAGAAGGTGCTCAGGGTCTTGTCTTTCACCACATCTACAAAGTTCTTCAGCACTGTATCCCCACTTCATTAAATTGCTTTTGCACCGACTCACACCACTTCTCAGTCGGTTTAGCGTCTTCCAGGATTCGTATTGTAGGTGGTAGCCAGCTGCCGGCTTCTCCTTCATTTCCCACGATCCTCCTGGTGATTTTGCTTTCCAAAGTTCAATTCGGCGAGCTTCAGCTGAGGAATGAATTGATATTGTTGTTTGGAGGAAGCTCTTTCTTGATTTTAGCCTAGGTGGATGGACATCAAGTCCATACATTGGATGTCTTGGATCTGTTTCTTGCTTTTTCTTCTCTACTTCTGCCGCTACTTGTCTTCTAACTTCTGGAGGTGCTACTCTCATAAGCCGAAAGATCTTATCGACAGAAGTTGGACGTAGACAGCCTGTCACAATGCGGCCTGTCTCATGGAGGGCAACATCTACTTGGTTCATGTAGCCTGAAAATAGTCAGTCATTTTCTTCTGCCTCTTTGATGCTCGAGCTTTCACCGCGGCAATATTCGGTATTTTTCGGATCGGTAGTGTCTGCGTTGCATTGGCCACTTCTTGACTTTCAAGCCATTCTATACACTTGGACAGCATTGTTTCAGCCTCTGAGTGGCTAATAGTTTGTTTTTCGTCATGGTTTGAACACTCGTATTCATCAGGCCCTTCTTCTTCTTCTTCTTCTTCTTCTTCTTCTTCTTCTTCTTCTTCTTCTTCGGTGGCACTTACGCTGGCAACAATTTCGTCATCACTCAAAATTTGAAACCCCCCGTCCACTCTGTCACACTCTTACCACTCTGATACTTCTTCTGACGTCAAATTTGTACTGATTTGTAAATTATTGCACAAATTGACCATCTCGTTAACTGTCACACTGGCGGGCAGGTACACTCACTTCCCACTAAAATAGAGTAAGTAAGCAAAGCGAACGCGTCACTGCACCTTAAAGCACTTTGTTATTGCAGTATTATTATGCTATTACAGCAATGATGGTTAACAGAAACTGACGGTTTAAAGAGTGACGGTTAAACGAAGTTTTACTGTAATTAAATTTCTTGGCAGAGTTCGGAATCGAATGCGAGATCTGAGTGAAGGCACCAAGTTGCGCTGACCGCCTCGCTGCTTGGCACAGCGGTAACGTTCTAGCCTGCTGTTCCCAAGGTTGCTGGATCGAATTCTGGCACAGTCAGTTGGCATTTGAGGGTGCGCAAATGCGAGGCTGCCGTACCATGCCAGTAGATTTACGGGCACATTAAAGATCCCCTCCGGGGTAAACCCCAATACCCCGGCATCTCTCAAAGCCACAGTAGCCTACAGGGTGGGCGGGAATTAACTAGGTATTATTAAATGGCGGGGATTTTTTATAGAGCATTTAAAAGATACACTCCATGACCTGTTAGACCCGCTAACATGTCTATTTAACGAATGCCTTAAACGTAAGTCAATCCCAGAACAATGGAGGAAGACACTCATAATTGTGATCTACAAAGGGAAAGGGAAGAAGGAGGATCCAAACTCTTACAGGGGAATTGCCCTGGAAAATGGTATGTTCAAAACCTTCTCTAAACTCCTTCTAATACGGGTGGAACATAGACTACGTGCTAGTATAACATCAAATCAATATGCCTTTACCCCGGGTAGATCAACTCTACAGGCTGTACAGGAACTTGTGCAAGAAATAATAACGACCTTAGTCCAACCCGGTAGACCGCTGTATGCAATCTACATAGACTATTCCAAGGCATTTGACAGTATCAACAGAAGGATACGTATCCACAAACTGGAAAACATATTAGGCACCTCCAATAGTGAATTAGAAACATTGAAATCGATTTTAAATGTGAACTATGTTACAATCCATGATGGCATCACCACGTCGAAGAGTATCACTCAAACAAATGGGCTTCTACAAGGGGATCCCATGAGTCCAGTCCTCTTCAACGTAATGACCTCAGACATTGGGCAAACATTAGACTCAAGAACAGTCAAATTACTCATGTACGCGGATGACATGGTCATCCTCTCAAGATACCGAGATGACCTACAAACAGCTATGGGGAACATTAGGGCATGGGCGGAAGAAAACTCTATGGAAATTAACAGCTCCAAAACAAAGGCTATGACATTTAGAAGGGGAGGAAGGATAGCTAAAATGGACCAACTTAAGTGTGGAGAAGAACCTTTAGAATTCGTACCCAATTTCAAATGCCTGGGTGTCGTGCTACAAACTACTGGAACTGCTTTCTCCCTGCATGTACAGGAGCGAGCTACGGCAGCAACGAAAGCCTCATACGACATTCCCAAACTCCAAAGCCTATCCTTGTCAACAGCGATAAAGCTATTCAAAATTAAATTTATGCTGACCGCCACATATGGCATACAATTAATTTGGCCCTACTTGTCGGTGAATAACCTCAGGAAGCTAGAGAGCGTCAAAGCGAGATTTATTAAGAGAGCTCTATCTATATCAACATTCTCAAGGAACAGCTACGCCTATAAAATAGCACAGGAATCCTTCTTTATGGAAGACATAAAGCACTCTTTCGATCTACCGGAAACTCAAACTTATAAAACCATCATCGAGGAGAGACAAAAAAAAAGCCGACGAAATACCATAAGAAATAATGGAGACTGAAACAATGAAGACAGATATCTGGAAGGGGCCAAATTTCAAACTTCGACATCTGTATACGCGATTCGCTGTCCATGGGTTCCATGGAAGGATCTGTCAGAATGAGACATTTCATGAGCCCAAGGAGGACTGCGTCTGCAAGAATTGCAATAATCCATGCCCCAAATACCACTTAGTGGAATGTGTTAGCAGGTCTCAATCTCTAATCTCAGAAATGTCAGAGTGGTGAAAACGTGTTTGTACACATTGTGTTTAATAAAATCATATATATTAAATGGCTGTTAAGTGTTTAATTTCTTTCTTTCTTTCTTTATCGTTTAGGCCTACTTAGGACCACGGGGCTCGTATCTACTCTTCGGTAAAGTTGTTTCTTTCTTCCTCTTCCAATAGTCCCTCATTTTCTGACTGTGAGTCAGTCTTCTTTCTTCTGTCCACTTGGCTCCTGTAGTCTTCTTACTTGTAAGGGACGTTGGGAAAACGCCCTGTCGGATGACCTGACGGAACAGCAGACGGTCACGAGTTTGTTCCAGTGGGATCTCTAGTTGTTCCATATCTGACTTAACTGACGCAATCCATTTGTTCTTAGAAGCCTTGCCTCTTCCTGTTACTGTGAATATCCTTTTGCTGAGTCTTTCAGAATCCAGACGTGCCAAGTGTCCATAAAAGGCCAGGCGTCTTTTCCTTATAGACGTGATGATGTCCTCCTGGTGTTCATACAATTCAACATTATGACGGATTCTGTAAATGCCTCCTTCCTCTCTAATTGGACCTAAAATCCTCCTCAGGATCTTCCTCTCTTTTAACTCCAGTTTTCTGAGTGGACCCTTTCTGGTCATTACAAGGCACTCAGAAGCATACAGAACAGATGGCTTGACGACGGAGTTATAGCATGACGAATAGAAGGACCTAGTGTGAGGACTCCGCCATTATAGCACGGTAGTTTGTGGTCCCGCCGCTACAAGCACTGCAAGCGATAATGTCCAACAACGTGTCCTGTTGTTGGGTCGAGCCGGGTCTTAGAAAAGTGCGCGAGAAGTTACTGTGTGAGATATTTGTGTGAATTAAATTGAATTTTCTTTGCTTTCAGTTCTTAAATTCAGTTCATTGTGTCTTGTGTACATCAGCGTTTTGTGTTGTGAACTTCAAACATATTTCTTATGCGGCTTTGTTAATTTAATAGTCCAACATGCCGTACTGTTTTTTGCCCGGCTGTAAGTCAGGATATGGTAGAGTAGTTGACGATATACGATTTTTTTCACCACCGAAGAATAAAAATCAATTTGAAAATGGGCCAGAGCTATTCCACGAAAGGATACGGAGTTAACGCGAAGTATTAGAATTTGTCAAATTACCGACAGTAGTGGCTACGCTGGCTAACGCGCAGCATTAGGTCATGGGGCCAAGCTCTCTGCTGACTCGGTAGACGCGTGGGTTCGAGCCCCACCGTCGGCCGTCCTTGAAATGGTTTTCCGTGGTTTTCCATATTCAACATTAGGCAAATGCTGGGACGGTACCTTCTAACAGGCCACGGCCGTTTCCTTCCACATCCTTGCCCAGTTTCATTCGCCATCATTCATTTAATCTCTCATTAACTCCTCTCATGAGGTTGGTGCCAGGAAGGGCATCCGGCCGTAAAAACTATCGCCACAAAGACTTCCATCGCATTTCATCCCCGACCCCGTTGGAAAAACGGGAATAATAAGGGGTAGACATACAATTAGAATTTGTCAAATTCATTTCTCTGATGATTTGATAGTAAAATCAGGTAATTTTATAGTGAATGGTGAAGAAGTGGAAATCTCTCGTGTGTGGTGGAAGGTACGTCCTGGAGCAGTGCCTCATTTTTTCCCTAATTTACCGAAGTAGTGAGAATAAGTCCCGTAAAGCTCCCAACAGGAAAAAGAATCTCGACACCACCAGAAAAAGAAGAAAGAAGATTGAAGATGGGAGTGGAGCAACGAATGAGGCATTAAAAGGTCAGTCCAATGTTGATAAGAATTTGGGTCATTCTAGTGTACTTACTGATGCTGAAAATACTATAATATTGCTCAAAAGGCGCCTAAAGAATGCTAACCGTAATTTAATTCGCGTTAGATCCTGCCTCAACTCGGCAAAATCGAGAATTAATTTGCTGGAGAAGCAGGTTCGAAATTCACAGGCATTTAATTACAAAGATAACGAACACCTTAGCAAGAAGGAAAAGATAATAGACACTATGCTCAAGAAATGCCAGGAAAAATCTCCCAATGGAATGAGGTACAGCAATTAATTCATTTTAGAGTGTTTATTGTTGAGAATAAAATCACCGAAAGGATTGTCATTGTCGGCGACATTATCTCTTGCCTCTGCCTTCAGAAAGTCGCTTGAGCAAACTTTGTAAAGGACTTAAGTGCCCTTATGGAGTTAATACGCCTAGTATAAATGCTATTTCAGACAATTTTAAGGAAGAAAAGAATGATAATTCACGTTACGGTGTTGTAATTTTCGAAGAAGAGACGCTAAGAGAAGAAATAGAGTTAAATAGCTTTTCTGATAAAGTACTGTAGATGGATTAGTTGATTTAGGTGAACACACACCTGACCTCCAGAAGAACGTACTTGCAAATCACGCTCTAGTGTTCTTGTTCGTACCTTTCATGCATATATTGGGTGCAACCAGTTGCTGTTTATGCAAGCAGAAATGCTACTCCAGGGGACATTCTCGCAAAAATTCTAATATAGGTGATTTTGCAGTTAGAATAGGCTGGGGCGAGGGTGGCTGGCTTAACTTGTGATGGTAGTCAATCAAATAAAAAGGCCATGAATTCGTAATAATAATACTGTTATTGGTTTTACGTCCCTTTTAACAACTGCGGCTTTTAGAGACGCCGGGGTGCCGGAATTTTGCCCCGAAGGGGATCTTTAACGTGCCAGTAAATCTACGGAAACGGCTCCCTCGCATTTGCGCACCCTCAAATGCCAGCTGACTGCGCCAGGATACGAACCTGCAACCTCGGGCCCAGCAAGCGAGAACGTTACCCCTGAGCCACGCAGCCAGCCACCAGGAATTCGTTAGGAGTCAGTGGCAAGACAAGCTCTCTACAACCTCACATCCTTAATCCTGCAGATGTTACGAGAAAGATCTGGGCTTTCTCCGACTGTATACTCCAGGAATCTGTGCGTTCCGTAACATGTAATGAAGACCGTAGTTCTTATATCCGTGAATTATATTTTCCATTGTGCCCTGCCATGCTATTTTAATTGTAACCGCTAATTACTTTTTAAAAGAGTATTAGTTACAAAGTAATTCGTTTCCCTTAGCACAATCCCTAAGACCAGCTGACCCCGGCAGTGTGGAACTTGCCCACTCTAGCGCTGCCCGACGGGGCGCGCTTGAACTTCAGGAGTCTTCTCACTTTCTCCTTCTATTCGTCATGGTTATAGTGTCTGAGTTTGAGGTTCTTGGAGAGGCACTTAGATGAATAGATACTACGACAGGAATGATAAGCCCTTTCAAACTTGGTACATCTGGCATCTATGGCTAGGTTCTCGCTCTGATTCGCAGAAATCCATTCTCCCAAGTACTTAACTGCAGGTACCTTTCGTATGGTAGTGTTTGTGAGAGGAATATTAGAAGGGGCCTCTTTGATATTGGTCATAAATTCAGTCTTCTGGATGTTGATCTTCAAACCAGTCTTAACTGCTACACTATAAAGACTCTGTAGGTTGTAGGTTATTTGCCAGTAGAATGAGGTCATCAGCAAAGGCTAGGCAAGGGACGAAGAGGTTGTCTCTCTTGTAACCAAGCTTCAGTCTAGCTCCCGGTGGTAGCATCGTTCTCCATTCCCTAATGATCTTTTCCAGTACACAATTGAAGAGAATACAGGAGAGACCATCACCCTGTCTAACTCCTGTTCTGATTGGAAAGCTTTCGGAGAGTTCACCTCTGAATCTGACCTTGGACGTCGTGTTCGAGTGGCTTGGACTAATCGTAGTGTCTTCCCATCCAGACCAAATTCCCGTAGAATGAAGAAAAGGGTATCTCTATCCACAGAGTCATAAGCTTTCTGAAAATCTACTAGATCCACCACCCATGGATGGCCACCTCGGTTCGTGTAGGTGAGAACTGTCTTATGATTGTGTATCTGTTCTGGGCAAGATCTGGTCATACGGAAACCAGCCTGGTATTCACCTAATTCTGAGTCTAGCTGTGCAGTGACTCTATTGAGCAAGGCTACAGAGAGGATCTTGTAGGTAATTGGTAACAAGGAAATTGTTGAGGTCTGTCTTACTTCCCTTCTTGTGGAGGGGATAAATCACAGCAGTCGTCCAACCTTCGGGTAGGGACTCTGTTGCCCATATGTACTTTATGATTTGATAGATGTTCTGTAAGGACTGGTCATCTGCATGTTTCCACATCTCGGGTACTATGCCGTCTTCACCTGGAGCCTCGTTGTTCTTGAGACCATTCGAAATTATGTTCATTATTTCTTCTCTTGTAGGCGGTTGAGAATCAGGGTTCCTGTGCGGAGGCTCATGGAAAATAAGCTTTTCATTAGGTTCCTCTGCGTTTAGTAGCTTCTGGAAGTAATCTGTAAGAGTTTTAGTGCAGTCTTTATTGTTTAGTTGAAGTTTTCCATCCGGCCCGCGGAGGATGAGGGTAGGAGCTGCATACTGAGCCGTTTGCTTCTTAAGTCCCTTGTACAAATCTCTTGAGTTGTTTCTCTGAAAATCATTTTCAGCCTGTTGCATTAGACTCCTGAGGTAATTCCTCTTGGCTCTGCGGATGGTGTTAGCTGTAGCTTTCCTTTGCAGGAGGAAGGCTTCATAATTAGCTTCATTTTTTTGTTGGTTCCACCTAATCCAGGTTTTACGCCTTTCTTCTATAACCTCATCACAATTTGCATCCCACCGTGGGTGTTTGCCTTTGGTTGATGATGCAGGGATAGTTTCCTGAGCGGCCTCCAACAAGGCCTTTTGTAAGGCAGGCCATCCGTCTTTCTCTGTATTCTTCCTAAGGGTGTTCTGAAAGTCACAATCCTCATCGCGCAGTCGCAGAGTGTTGAACCTGGGTATCTTATGACTAATTTGAAGATTTGGTTGTTTCCTAAAGGGTTGTAAATTAATCTTGACAAGTGAAAGGTAGTGATCAGAGTCTATGTTGGCTCCTCGTAATACCTTTACGTTCTGTATATCAATATGATGTTGTCGTGCTATAGCACCATGATCTAACTGGAACTCACCAAGCATAGGATTTGGACTCTTCCAGGTTTTGGCCTTTATAGGTAGACGTTTGAAAGCTGTTGATTTTAGGACCAGGTTGTACTTGTCACATAGTTCAATAAGACGTTCTCAATTTCTATTTGTTCTCTTATGGACTGGATAATGGCCTACTATCTTTCGGAACTTCCACTCCTTCTCGACTTGTGCGTTAAAGTCTCCCATGAATATGATGGAATGGTGAGGTGGGACCATATCCAGAGTTTCTTCTAAGGTTGCCCAACATTGCTCCACGTATTCCAGGTTTTTCCGGTTTGTAACATTTGTGGGAGCGTGAAAATTTACAATTGTGTGTGCTCTATTACGAGACCTGAATGATAACGAGGAGGTCCTTCCGTTAGGTGAAGTGAATTCTAAAATATGGCCTACCATCTTCTTGTGTACCGCAAACCCAGTACCAAATTGTGGAAGTGTCTTGATAACTCTTTCACCAGGTTTCCCCTTGAATATTCTATACACTCCGGACTCGATTGCATCCTCATCGGTAAAACGTGTCTCTTGTAGTGCTGCTATCATAACTTTGTGCTCTTCCAACACGTCAAGTGTTTGTTTGAGTTTACCTACTTTCAGTAGAGAATTAATGTTTATTGTAGCAAAGTACTCGATGTTTTTCTTTGGTTGTCGTTTAATAGAGTTAGATATAAGTTGGAAGCATGAAGGTGCAGGTTCCCCAGAGTCCGAAGACCTGCATGCCCCCAAACTGCGTGGGGGTGGATTGGTTACCACCTGGGGTACATTTCTGAATATTTGTTTTCTTCATGTTTCGAGTATTACGAGAGTCGTAATGGTGGTTACCTAAAAGGTAACGGGTTTTTAACTATCAAAGTTGTAAGCCTTGAAGCCACCAGCACTGATCGGCTCACCGACCCAATTTCCCGCTGGGATTGGTTACCCAACCTTCCACTGGGTTACTCGGTTTAACAGGGGCACCTCCTGTAGGTTACATGCTGGAGTTGGAGTGAAAGAGGCTAAGTTGGGTTCTCTTGCTGAACCCAATAAGTTATGGTTGCAGATGACAAGCAACGACGCATTCCACTCCCATTTGCCCAGAGCCATGTGGTAACAAAAGCCACATGGACTCCTCCCAGATTAATTCCTGGAACCGTTAAGTGTTTAACATTGATGGAATAATATAGGAAATAGCGGAAACATACAGAACACTAAATAGGATAGTGATTTCTAATGCCGCGTAGTACCGACGGTGGCCACGAGAGGCGGTTCACCCAACAATAACAAAGATGGCCGTTAGCCTGAAAGTAAGAGAACGAGCACAGATTGCTTCGCTATGAGGTGTGGAAAACCATTCAGAAGAACCCCCAGCTACCCATACATACTGATATAGCAAAAGCACGTAATCAGCGGTTGAAGTCAAGAAACCACCTTGTCACTCTGCAGTACTTCTTGAAGACCCTTCATTTAACATCTCAGAAGCATGGAAAACTATCAGTATTCAATGCACATCTGATTGAAAACCCTTCCAACCGGATAGAAGGTTTCAAACTCCCCAGACGCCAATGGAGAATCATTAACCGGATCCGTACAGGACAAGGCAAATGTGGATTCCTGCTTCACGAATGGGGTTGGGTTACTTCTGCTAACTGCGATTGTGGAGCTACCCTGCAAACTATCGAACATATTGTTGGTGAATGTCCGTAACGAGCGTTCCAAGGATCAGTAGGTGACATTCATCATGCATCTTCTGAGGCATTTCAGTGGGTTGATGGCCTGGATTTAGAAGTTTAAAGCAAAAACTTGTGTTTATGACTATGTATATAACTGTATATATAACTTTATATGTAGTGTATATAACTTTTATTTTAACTCTGTATCATCATTCGATAAATAATAATAATACTAATAATAGTAGGTGTGGATTTCAATCGTTCTTTGTCAATCGGCACAATCGCCATTACTGGGCGGCACAGGATCCTGGAGTTACGGTGGAGAAGATGCAGTCTTGTCCAAAAGTGACCGTGTGGTGTGGAATATCGGCTGCAAATGTCATCGGCCCATATCTCCTGCGGGACACAATTAACCGGGAACGCTACCTTCAAATGCTTCAGGATAACGTTTGGCCCACGATATCTGGATGGGAAAATGCCACCGACATTATCTTCATGCGCACCGCCTCACTTGGCAAATGTCGTGCGGAACTGGTAGAATGAGAAGTTTCCAGGACGTTGGTTGGGGAGACGTGCATCTCATGAATGGCCTGCAAGAAGTCCAGACCTGACACCTTGTGACTTTTTATTATGGGTCTGGGCAAAAGAGGAGGTGTACCGGATGAAACCTCGCACATAGGACGAATTGGAAGCACGGATTCGGGATGTTCTTACCAACACAACACTTCAACTTCTTCCAGAAAACTATGTATTCCATTCCAGGTCGTTTGAGGAGATTGGTCGACGCCACAGGTGCCTACCTCAAAATGTAATGGAATTTTAAGTTATGCAATCATATACAGCGTACATACTGTATTAATTTCGAATAAATAACAGCAAACATAAAAGTTATAAAAAGATGGTGTATTGGCTTTCACGGCCGGTGAATTAAAACTCAGCAATTCTTCTAGGTTTGTGCCGTGTCTTGTGTGGGGTTTCGCCTAGGACACCAAGCTAGGCTCATCGGCGGGCTCTTGGTGTCCCTGCCCGGACCCCCACAGGAGTATCGAACTGCGCGATACCTCCCTTTATATAGAGTGCAACTGCACTCCTTGACTGCGAGAACCAAAAGCTCAAGCAGCCATAACCTCCCTATGAAGGCTTCCAAAAAGATGGTGTATTGGCTTTCACGGCCGGTGAATTAAAACTCAGCAATTCTTCTAGGTTTGTGCCGTGTCTTGTGTGGGGTTTCGCCTAGGACACCAAGCTAGGCTCATCGGCGGGCTCTTGGTGTCCCTGCCCGGACCCCCACAGGAGTATCGAACTGCGCGATACCTCCCTTTATATAGAGTGCAACTGCACTCCTTGACTGCGAGAACCAAAAGCTCAAGCAGCCATAACCTCCCTATGAAGGCTTCCAAAAAGATGGTGTATTGGCTTTCACGGCCGGTGAATTAAAACTCAGCAATTCTTCTAGGTTTGTGCCGTGTCTTGTGTGGGGTTTCGCCTAGGACACCAAGCTAGGCTCATCGGCGGGCTCTTGGTGTCCCTGCCCGGACCCCCACAGGAGTATCGAACTGCGCGATACCTCCCTTTATATAGAGTGCAACTGCACTCCTTGACTGCGAGAACCAAAAGCTCAAGCAGCCATAACCTCCCTATGAAGGCTTCCAAAAAGATGGTATATTGGCTTTCACGGCCGGTGAATTAAAACTCAGCAATTCTTCTAGGTTTGTGCCGTGTCTTGTGTGGGGTTTCGCCTAGGACACCAAGCTAGGCTCATCGGCGGGCTCTTGGTGTCCCTGCCCGGACCCCCACAGGAGTATCGAACTGCGCGATACCTCCCTTTATATAGAGTGCAACTGCACTCCTTGACTGCGAGAACCAAAAGCTCAAGCAGCCATAACCTCCCTATGAAGGCTTCCAAAAAGATGGTGTATTGGCTTTCACGGCCGGTGAATTAAAACTCAGCAATTCTTCTAGGTTTGTGCCGTGTCTTGTGTGGGGTTTCGCCTAGGACACCAAGCTAGGCTCATCGGCGGGCTCTTGGTGTCCCTGCCCGGACCCCCACAGGAGTATCGAACTGCGCGATACCTCCCTTTATATAGAGTGCAACTGCACTCCTTGACTGCGAGAACCAAAAGCTCAAGCAGCCATAACCTCCCTATGAAGGCTTCCAAAAAGATGGTGTATTGGCTTTCACGGCCGGTGAATTAAAACTCAGCAATTCTTCTAGGTTTGTGCCGTGTCTTGTGTGGGGTTTCGCCTAGGACACCAAGCTAGGCTCATCGGCGGGCTCTTGGTGTCCCTGCCCGGACTCTATATAAAGGGAGGTATCGCGCAGTTCGATACTCCTGTGGGGGTCCGGGCAGGGACACCAAGAGCCCGCCGATGAGCCTAGCTTGGTGTCCTAGGCGAAACCCCACACAAGACACGGCACAAACCTAGAAGAATTGCTGAGTTTTAATTCACCGGCCGTGAAAGCCAATACACCATCTTTTTGGAAGCCTTCATAGGGAGGTTATGGCTGCTTGAGCTTTTGGTTCTCGCAGTCAAGGAGTGCAGTTGCACTCTATATAAAGGGAGGTATCGCGCAGTTCGATACTCCTGTGGGGGTCCGGGCAGGGACACCAAGAGCCCGCCGATGAGCCTAGCTTGGTGTCCTAGGCGAAACCCCACACAAGACACGGCACAAACCTAGAAGAATTGCTGAGTTTTAATTCACCGGCCGTGAAAGCCAATACACCATCTTTTTGGAAGCCTTCATAGGGAGGTTATGGCTGCTTGAGCTTTTGGTTCTCGCAGTCAAGGAGTGCAGTTGCACTCTATATAAAGGGAGGTATCGCGCAGTTCGATACTCCTGTGGGGGTCCGGGCAGGGACACCAAGAGCCCGCCGATGAGCCTAGCTTGGTGTCCTAGGCGAAACCCCACACAAGACACGGCACAAACCTAGAAGAATTGCTGAGTTTTAATTCACCGGCCGTGAAAGCCAATACACCATCTTTTTGGAAGCCTTCATAGGGAGGTTATGGCTGCTTGAGCTTTTGGTTCTCGCAGTCAAGGAGTGCAGTTGCACTCTATATAAAGGGAGGTATCGCGCAGTTCGATACTCCTGTGGGGGTCCGGGCAGGGACACCAAGAGCCCGCCGATGAGCCTAGCTTGGTGTCCTAGGCGAAACCCCACACAAGACACGGCACAAACCTAGAAGAATTGCTGAGTTTTAATTCACCGGCCGTGAAAGCCAATACACCATCTTTTTGGAAGCCTTCATAGGGAGGTTATGGCTGCTTGAGCTTTTGGTTCTCGCAGTCAAGGAGTGCAGTTGCACTCTATATAAAGGGAGGTATCGCGCAGTTCGATACTCCTGTGGGGGTCCGGGCAGGGACACCAAGAGCCCGCCGATGAGCCTAGCTTGGTGTCCTAGGCGAAACCCCACACAAGACACGGCACAAACCTAGAAGAATTGCTGAGTTTTAATTCACCGGCCGTGAAAGCCAATACACCATCTTTTTGGAAGCCTTCATAGGGAGGTCATGGCTGCTTGAGCTTTTGGTTCTCGCAGTCAAGGAGTGCAGTTGCACTCTATATAAAGGGAGGTATCGCGCAGTTCGATACTCCTGTGGGGGTCCGGGCAGGGACACCAAGAGCCCGCCGATGAGCCTAGCTTGGTGTCCTAGGCGAAACCCCACACAAGACACGGCACAAACCTAGAAGAATTGCTGAGTTATAAAAGTTATACGTCAATTTCAATACCTAGTTACTTCCCACCCACCCTGTAGATAAATGGGGCGTTAAATCAACAACATTATTATTATCGTCTTATTATATAATACGCTAAGGTGTATGTTTCATACAACTCAAGCTCCTAAACCAGAGGGAGAAGGTGTGGTTTGTACCAAAATCTTCCAAATCGTCTCAATAGTACAGGAAAATCCTGTATTTCTTGAAAAGTCAATGGAAATATATTCATTTGTTTATAAAGTGCTTTTAAACAAATAATCAAGACGATAGCCCCTGGCAGAACTGTGTCGCGTCCAGTCCGTATAACACTAGAGCCGGGCGGGTAGTCTGTAATAATAATGGTCATAATGGGACCATGATTAAAAAGTTGTTAGATGCCTCCTTCTGGATAATTATTCGTTGTACTGTAGGAATCTTGAGTAAAACTGTACTGTGCAGTGAAATGAACCCTAACCTGAAAGCAAACCCACGAACTCTGGAACATGGCCGAGACTATGTTCCAACTCATTAATTTCCTCCACTCAGTTAACCGAGAAGTTGGTGAGGAATTTCAAGTGCAGTGACTTGGCATTCAGGACGTAACACCTAGCTGTTGTGTTTTCTCTTCTGGTGCCCAGGGGGCTCACAGCTTGGCGACCACAGGAACTTAGCTGAGTTTGAAATTATTAAAACGTTTTGTTCATCTTCCCTGTTGACCTCACATAGTCAGCTCTTGTTCTCTTCCGACTCCGACGGTATTTATAGGGTATCCAAGGCGTAGAGCGTCTCTCATTTTCCTGCCACAATTGACCCTTGGGTTTTCATTTCTAGATACCCTCATTTTTCGAAGGATCAGATCTCCCCTTTTCTTTTCATGGAATCTACTATGTGCTGCACGAGGTCCTAATGAGGCAGGGTATGTGTAACCACACCACGCATAGCACACCCTCAAGGGCTCACGGCTGGTAAGCTCGGGAGTTGGTGACCCAGAGGGATTCCTGAGCTGGGTCCATTTGCTCTCTTTTCCAGTGACTTTCTCCTCTTTCCCTTTCCTATCTGCCTTCTATGGCTCTACAAGACCCTTATTAATAAATTCACAAGGATAATTTTGTAATAAAATCAAAATAGTTTATTTCTAACAATTTAATCCGTTTCTTATTGTACGGCTATCAATCGAAAATTTATTTATTACTGATCATTATAGTAATATATTATTGAATGAAAATGAAAATCCACAGCCTGCTTCCAGTCGACCGACCGGGTCAGGGAATGGAATGAATTAAGCCCCCATCTAGCGGCGAGGATATGAACTGTGCCGGCTGCCGAAGCCTGTCGCACTCCCCTGGGGCAATGATTAAATGAATGACAGATGAAATGAAAGGATAGTGGAGAGTGTTGCTGGAATGAAATTGTGACAGGGAAAACCGGAGTACCCGGAGAAAAACCTGTCTGCCTCCGCTTTGTCCAGCACAAATCTCACATGGAGTGACCGGGATTTGAACCACGGAGCCAGCGGTGAGAGGCCAGCGTGCTACTGCCTAAGCCACGGAGGCTCTATATTATTGAATAATGATGGTAATTAATGATATTCAAAGGAAATGAAGGACTTATTGCTTTCAAGGTTCATCCCACAACGTCGATCATACACATAACTCCAGGGTGTTTCGAAGTTTTACCTCATCTCCCTGGCTGATTAAACAAAACATTACAATGCTCTATTACTACAGCTAGTAATGTCTAAAGGTGCTTGTTGGAATTACCAAATTATTCACACATAACTACAGTTTTTACTTATTCGTGTATAATGAAAATATTCAGTAACAGCTACATTTCTGGTTATTGATATTAAAAAAGGAACTTGAATTCAAGACCTGCCAGATACAGTATTGTATCTCACCCGAAGAATACGCGCGCTATGCTCGGCTGCCTGTAGTTGTTGGACTTGTCTTACCAGGTCGCTGACAAGCCCGTGCTGATCACCCATCATGTACCAGAGCTGAACGTGAGTTGTTACTCTTAACACTTCAGCCACAACTTGGTTCGTTGACCATCACTTGGGGCGTAGCCACTTGAAAGATTCCCTGTGGTGTACGTTGCCACCTTATAATAATTATATCAACAGTATTAGCCTATGCTTTACATCAGGACTGCCCAACCTACGGCCCGGGAGACTATTTTGTCCGGCCCGCGCCATGTCGCCAAAACTTAGAAACAAGTTCCAGTCGTCGCACTGAACTAAATTATCTTGAACTGTATTTCATAATTTGATTATTAATTGTGTCAAATTAACCTAAAAACTCACTCTTTGTCATTCATGCTCTATGAGTGTATTGAATGTCATCGTAGGCTACTTCTACACACATCAAAAAAAGTTTTGCATCACCTCGGTTCCCAGATCTCCGGCATATAGACGTTGACTGTGTATATTGTATCAAAGATACAGTCCCTTTGACTGTTCATAGATGTCACTAAAACTGCTCAAAGATGTAAACAACCATGCATGAGCAGGGCCTATTAGACGGAGGGGGTACGACAGCCGATCAGTTCCAGTCATTCCACCAGGACGAAGGTACGCTGCTCATGTTGTCTGTAGTTCTACCATGCCTAGAAGGTCAATACCGCAGTTCGATCGCGTCCGCATTGTTACTTTGTGTCAAGAAGGGCTCTCAACAAGGAAAGTTTCCAGGCGTCTCAGAGTGAACCAAAGCGATGTTGTTCGGACATGGAGGAGGTACAGAGATACAGGAACTGTCGATGACAGGCCTCGCTCAGGCCGCCCAAGGGCTACTACTGTAGTGGATGACCGCTACTTACGGATTGCCGCTCGGAGGAACCCTGACAGCAATGCCACCATGTTGAATAATGCGTTTCGTTCAGCCACAGGACGTCGTGTTTCAACTCAAACTGTGCGCAATAGGCTGCATGATGCGCAACTTCACTCCCGACGTCCATGGCGAGGTCCAGCTTTGCAACCCCGACACCATGCAGCGCGGTACAGATGGGCCCAACAACATGCTGAATGGACCCCACAGAATTGGCATCACGTTCTCTTCACCGATGAGTGTCGCATATGCCTTCAACCAGACAATCGTCGGAGACGTGTTTGGAGGCACCCTGGTCAGGCTGAACGTCTTAGACACACTGTCCAGCGAGTGCAGCAAGGTGGTGGTTCCCTGATGTTTTGGGGTGGCATTATGTGGGGCCGACGTACGCCACTGGTGGTCATGGAAGGCTCCGAAACGGCTTTACGATACCTGAATGACATCCTCCGACCCATAATGCACCCATATCGGCAGAATATTGGAGAGGCATTTGTCTTCATGGACGACAATTCTCGACCTCATCGTGCACATCTTGTGAATGCGTTCCTTCAAGATAACGACATCGCTCGACTACAGTGGCCAGCATGTTCGCCAGACATGAACCCTATCGAACATGCCTGGGATATGTTGAAAAGGGCTGTTTATGGACGTCTTGACCCACCAACCACTCTGAGAGATTTACGCCGAATTGTCGTTGAGGAGTGGGACAATTTGGACCAACAGTGTCTTGATGAACTTCTGGATAGTATGCCACGACGAATACAGGCATGCATCAATGCAAGAGGACGTGCTACTGGGTATTAGAGGTAGTGGTGTGTACTGCAATCTGGACCACAAATGCTGAAAGTCTAGCTGTATGATGGTACAACATGCAATGTGTGGGTCTCATGAGCAATAAAACGAGCTGAAATGTTGTTTGTGTTGATCTCTATTCCCTTTGTATTTAAAGGTTCCGGAACTCTTGGAACCGAGGTGATGCAAAACTTTTTTTGATGTGTGTATTTTAAAAGGATTTATTAAAAATATTTAAATTTATTTTTAGCGTTTTATTCTTTTATCTCTACTTAGTATAAAACAAAGTCCTCGATTCTTGTGTGTTACGGGTAAACTCGAGAACCACTGGATGGATTTTGATGCGGTGTTCACCATTCTGTAAAGGATATCTGGAGGATGATTTCTGTAGCAAATCATTTATTTATGATCAAAGGAAGACGAGCAGTAACGATTTCAGTGGAAAGGTCGAAAAACACCTGGCGTCTGAGTACTTTGTAAGCTTACGCTGGGCAAACCGTCAAAAATATCTAAATACTATGAGTGTAAGAAATGTTCAACATGGAACGTTCTACAAAAAAGTCCGGGAGAGCATTTGTCTATCTTCAATACATCGCCCACTATAAGTGTTTTTACGATTCAATTTCTTCCAGCCATGTCCATTCAACTACTGAGGCGACAGTTTACGAGCTAGCTAAGGGCGAATCTATCAACCCTGTTACAGCCTAGCTAGCGGGCGAACTTATTGCCCCAGATACAGCCAGCAGCAAACCGTTGAGTCGTGTTGAGTTAAGACTTCTGAAAAGGGTGGTTGTGTTTGGAGTTTTCCTGGAAGTGCAACTCGGCTTTTCTTCATTTCGCCTGTGAACTTTTCGTTCCGCAAAGTTCACAGTCAAGTTAAGATTGGACGGAAGGAGGATTTGTGTTTCATGCACCTCGCCATTCTTAAATTACGTCTGACAAGAATTTGTTGCACATGCATCTCCATGATAACATAATTAATAGTCCAGTCAGTGATTTTAACCCATCATGCCGAGACGTAAAACGGATATTGGTCGTTATTCATTGACATTGAAAAAAAAAAGCGCTTATCACGTAATTCATTCACAACTGTTCCCGGGCGAAGCCGGGTCAGATTTCTAATCCACTATAAATAAATATAGAAAATAGCAACAATACTAAGAAAGCTAAGCTCAGAGAGCCACAAAACTCACCATATTGCACCTATAGGCTATTAAAAAAAAAAACGTACCCCTCAAACCCCCCGGAGTGTCATTGGCCCGCAAGGTCCCCCCAACTATTTACAATGTGGCCCTTATTAAAAAAAGTTTGGGCATCCCTGCTTTAAATCATGCATATCGCCATAATTGTACGAGTTGTCCGTATGCTTAAGGTTGGTAACAATGATACCAATGGCCCATTGCAGAAATATTTTACTTGCATTGACCTTTTAAGTGCAGAGTTGCCCAGTGAGCTAGTTGCTACCTCAGTGCCGATTTTTTTAATTTTGATTTTTTAAAATGTAGAAGTCGTAATTCTTGATTTATCAGGAGGTGGGGGGGCTTTAAATTGTCTTTTTGATCTTTATTAACCCTACAAGGACTATGGGGGGGGCCCTCGGAGACCCACAGTCAGAATAAATTGCTTTTGTATTGGGATATATTGTTTTAAATTGTTGAGAATAAATTATATTGTTATTTGAGTCATAACTTAACTATCATAATAAACTAAATTATTTATAGCATTTTGCTTTCCATAGAAAGTTAATCAAACCCGCTATGGGCGTGTGAGGTCCTCCCTTGGTCCAACTGACGACCAATATGCATACTTATAAATACTATGGATGTTCGCGTCACGTGATACATTATGGAACTCCAAGGTTGTTTGTATCAGTGTTTGTAACATGTTTGTGGCAAACATACTACCCTAGCAGCGAATTGTTACTGGTGGCGGAAATCGGAACTAATGCGCTCCGCCCAGCCACACGCCTGCGATAGACGAGCAGTTGTCGCCAGCGAAACCTCATCGCTTGTCATATGTGTGCATGATTCATGCTCGGTCGTGCGCTGTGCGGTGTGTTCTCATTCTATGACTGTACATGCGTTCCCCTCTTACTCCGCAACCACTCGCTGCAGCCATAACGAGGCGAGATGACGTAATGTAGGCCCTATACACTACAGGCCCGCTCCACAGGTAGCGATATCAATTCCCTGGTAGTGTAGTAACATGAAAACTGTAATCTGTTCACAATGTGAGCATGGAAATGACACTGACACTGAATAGAAGGATGTTTGTGTTTGATATAAATTTTTGGGGTGATTTAATTTCAATTTAATATTTTATACTGAGGATACATTGTGGTCGACAAAGAGACAATCGTTGCTTTACGTCGGTAGGTATAACCATTTTTTTAGGGTATGGCTTTTAGTGCCAGGAGTGTCCCAGGACAAACAGAAAACCATCTTCAAGGTTCCCGGCGTTGGGATTCGATCCTCCTCGCCTCCCGGATGTCAGCGACTGCCTGCAGTCACGCCGTAACTACCACGGCTAACTCACCCGGTGGCATAACCATTAAGTACCCTACACGTGTCTCCCGGGTGGTGCTAAGTAAGCAACAGTATTGGCTCTGCTTCAGGATATCCCAGCAATTAGATGATCATGGAACATAATCAAAACGGTTCTTTTCAGAACCAAGCATCAGCAAAGAATATTGGAACTTATCTCAATGCCCACCAACTTAATATTGAGGGTATAAGTAGATCTAAATAGTATATTATGCAACGAGCCTATAATGGCAATAATTGGAAATTATACTCGTGTCTTAATTACCATTATAGGCGAGTTGCATACGACTGTTTATGTTCGACGATAGTTATTATAACTATGTACGGTACTGAACAGAGCGGATGGGTCGCACAGAATACCTTGCATTTGACCATGTCCTCCTCGATTACCCCACTATGACACTAGGCCACGGAGTGAAATTTAAATTAGAAGGCCTTGGAACTCAGCGCTGGTGCGATGCTATCCTCACCTGATTGGTCAAACAACTGTTTCTTGAGTTCCGATTGGTGGGAGAAACTGGTACATAATGAACAAGTAGTTCCGTGAAGAAATATACAGCCTATTTTCATATATCCTACTTATGTTAATTTCAGTTTGATTGCTGTAATATATTCGTAGATATTGAGAACCGACTAAATATTTCGGATGGTCGCCATGTTGGATTTTATATATGTAGGTCCTAGAGTTATGTACTGTTACATGAAGGTTATTGTGTACGTATAGCATTCAAACTTCAATCGCATGATTAGGACACAAGAAGTAAAAACGAGATTATTAAATTTCGCACAGCTGCCATCTTGTGGTTATGGAAACAATTGAAATAAATTAGATGCCAGTGGATTAAAATTCGTATCAGGATTTACTGTACCAAGTTTCACTGCACTCGAATGGTTAAATTGCGAGAAACGTCTATGTGAATATTTATACTTCGCGTCGCCGCCATGTTGGATTTGTGATCACCAGGTTATTTAAAGTCCTATAAGTGATTTTATGTTCATAGACCCTATGAACATAAAGAAATTCAGTTTGATTGCAATAATAGATTCGTAGATATTCAGAGCCGTCTAAATATTTCGGATGGTCACCATGTTGGATTGTTAAATGTATAGGCCATAGAGGCATGTGCCATTAAAGGAAAATTATTGCGTAGGTTCATTATTCAAACTTTCACATCGATACCATGATTACGACACATGAAATAAAAAATTAATTTTAAAATTCGCAAAGCCGCCATCTTGAGGTTATGTTAACAATTGAACTAAATTGGATACCAGTGTATTACAATGTGTATAAACATTTCCTGTACCAGATTTCATTGCGGTTGGAACATTAAATCGCGAGAAAGGACTATTTAAAATTTTCAAATTCGCTTGGCCGCCATGTTCGTTTTGTAGTTAACCGGTTTTTGAAAGTCCTATAGACGAACTTCCAGTAGAGGGCCCTTTATCTCCGTACAAAATTTCAGGGTGATACCGCTAATAGTTTCAGAGATATAGAATGCCGGTGAAATATTTCGCACATCTCCATCTTGTGGTTATGTAAACAATTGAACCAAGTTAGATGTCGGTGCATTACAATGTGTATAACCATATACTGTACTGTACCAAGTGTTATTGCGTTTGGTTGGTTAAATCGCGAGAAACGTCTATTTAAAGTCGCAAATTCGCGTGGCCGCCATGCTGGTTTTGTAGTTACCAGTTTTTCAAAAGTCGCATAGGTGAATTTCTAGTAGTTCCCTTTATCACCGTAAATATTTCCAGGGTGATATCGGGAATAGTTTCGGAGATATTGAATGCTGGTGAAATATTTCGCACAGCCGCCATGTTGGATTGGTGAGACGTAAGAAAATTTGAAGGGCACGGTCGGGGTCGTCCGGAATAGTGCTATGAACTTACCGAGTTTCATTGAAGTCGCTCCAGCCGTTTAGAACTTATTAATGGGACACCCACACACACACTCCTCACACTCACGCACACACACACGGACAAAAGGTGATCTCATAAGCCTATTTTTTCAAAATTTAAAGTAGGCTGAAAATAGTAGCATAATGTCCCTCATTATGATATAGTTTTCTGAGATATAATATTTACATTGCGACATCGTCGAACTTTAAAAAAAAGAAGACAACAGATGGTATTAATGGTCTCGAAGTAATACTTGTCTCTGTAGTACGGTATCGTGCTTTCATCGTATCGCCGCTTTTCCTCATCCACGTCTTCGGGTAGATTTTGATTCGACTCAAACCGAATAGATCTTAATGAAAAAAAAAGTGCAAAATCATAAACAACATTCCGTGACTCATGTGGTAGGGCCTATATCAATTTTGTGGTCGTATTTGAATTTAGTACCCTAGTGTATTGTTACTGAAGCACTGGTGAAACATTGTTGCCGGTGTGTGTTGTTTGCTGTCTTGTGACGCCGACACAGGTGTTTGTTCCGCAATTCGTCCTGCTCCAGTCGCATTAGAGGCGGTACTCTTAGCCCCATATTTAATCGTGTTTTGTCCTTGTTATGAAGCCGGCCGACACCTTGTTAGCTATACACATCAGCTGTTCTGCTTCACTTAGTGGACGTGACACAGGATGCTAGGAAAATAGGATCTTATCGAGTCAAATGTTGGCAAAGTTTCCTTCCCACTTAATTGGAGAGTGTGATTGATTTAAGTTTAAATAACAGCAATTTTTCTTGAAACATAGAAACGGGTCCCCATTGAGTGGCCATATCTGTTGGGTAAGGCTTGAAACTGTGACCACATTCTGGATTCCCGCATTTTATCATTTTAAATGATCTTGTCGACTTCGTCGTTACGCTGAGGTCTGGCGTTACGTTACGGTGACGGGACGAAATGCAGTGAGGTGTGTGACGTCATAGTACGATGTAGCAGCCGAGTACCAAGAAGGTAGTGCGAGAACAATCAAGTAGGCAGAGAAGAAACAAAATAGAATCTTGAAACTCTGTTCTCGCACTGCCTTCTTGGTACTCAGCTGCTAGCATTTAAAATGATATAATGTCCAGTCTTTCAGACTGACTATCCGTGTTTTTTAATAATCATCATCATCGTTTCTTCGCTCCAACAAGCCGGGTGCGGGTCTCCAATTTGTGCTGTCCATCCATAACTGTTGTTCCTGTATTTAATGCCAGTTGTTATCTCTACCTTCAAGGTCCTTGTAAATTTGCTTCTCCCACACATCCCGAGGTCTTCCTCTTGGTCTCTTCCCAGGGACACTCGGGTCCAAGTAAACTCGAGGTATCCGGTGGGGAGCCATCCTCTTCATGTGACCTTACCATCTCAATCTCTTGAGTTCGTCTCCAGCAGGCTCCTTTCCAATCCCAGTTGTTGTCTGATATCCCCATTCCTTATTTTATCTATTTTCCTTGTGTATATTTTAAAGGAATGACTTTCCACCTTGAAATCAAAGTTTATGTATTCCTCGATTCCCCCGCAGGGGTTCACATCTAGTGGGACGTGGGTTGGCGACCACGGGATCCCTGCTGAGTCCGGCCTTGCTTCCACGTACTTGTCCCGGGCTCCTCTCCGTCTTCTTTCCTGTCGACCTCTCTTGATAAACTCTTGTTCTCTTCCGACCTCGACGGTATTAGGGTATCTGAGGCCTAGGGAGTCTTTCTCTTTCCCGCCTTAATTGGCCCTTGTCTCATCTTTCGTGATACCCTCATTCTTCGAGGGGTCAGCCTTCTTTTTCTTTTCATGTTATCTCCTGCCTTCTGCACAAGACCCTCAAGGAGGCAGGGTGTATGTAGCCACCACCACTTCTGGTGCACCCTGAATAGTGCTACACCCTCAAGGGATTACGGCTGGTGAGTTTGGGAGTTGGCGACCCTGAGGGATTCCTGAGCTGGGTCCGTTTAGTTCCCTTTTCCTCTGACCGTGGGGCGGGCTCTCTCCTCTTTCCCTTTCATATCTGCCTTTCATGGCTCTCCTTCCTTCCAAGTCCCTCAATCCACATTCTTCGAGGGTTGAGGGCATTTCTTTTCTTCCTGTCCTTTATTTGCCTTATCCTTTATTTGTTTACCATTTCTTCTTTTAGTATGTAAGTTTGTAGTTAGTATTAGTTTTCATTCTCATCTCATCTTTCACAATCTCCCAAACCATTAGTGGCCGATAACCTAGATGTTAGGCCCCTTAAAACAACAATTATCATCATTAATATCAACATATTCCTCGATTCAAATGTGATCAAGTTCATGCAAACTATTTGACATGTAGATTGGTGTGTTTTATTGTGAATATAATTAATGTTAGTTTTCCCTGTGTTCTAGGTGAGTAATCATTCTCCAACCCTGAGTATGCAGTAACGCCCGTTACTTTGTGATGATACTGGTTCATCAGTAGCTTCCCAGAGCTGGGTAAGTTAAATTGTTACCGTTTCTTAAAAGAATAGCAACGGAGTTACAGTAACATTGTGCGAAAAGTAACAGTGTTAGAGTTACAATGGGCAAAGAAACACATCGTTATTATTTAGTTGCTTAAAATATAGTTGCTTTATTTTATTATCTGACAACATTTGGTGGTTGCTTAAGGACACAAACTAGCTCATAAGTAATTGGTAGGAATGGTGTTTTTTCGCAAATGCGCGAAATTCTCATATGTTGTACTGTAGTATTTTGATGACCTGTAAATCACTTTTTAATGTGTCTTAAGAGAGCAAATAAATGCAAAATTGCCTTAAAATGCGAAATCCACGATTTCAACTATGACGTTTTTTATTCATCCTTTCTTTATGGACACGTAAAGTGAGGAGTTTGAATACTTTTTAAATATTTGCGACTGCTTGAATATTTCTCTGGAATGCAGAAAATAATCCCGCCTGTTTCTGATTACACGCCGATTGTCGCTTTCATTCCCTTCGCGTAGGTCAAGTCAACAAGTGCTAAGACGGTGAGACCGAAAATGTCTATAAAACAGCTCTAAATGTTAATGATTCATGAACTTGTGGTGGATATTGAAGCAAGACTTGAGTTAATTTTGTGCATTTTCTGTGTCTTATTGATGTGTAACATCTTTCCACTCGGTAGATGGATATTTTTTGTGGGAGTGATTTTGGAAAAGGGACGGAAATGGGAGGAAACAATGAGCGCGCACGGTGGTGGATATTGGTACCACGAAGTACTGTCGGCCATGTGGCTATGTGTTCATTGGTGGTAAATATTCATTATATCATATTTCTTGAAAACAATTATGATATATTAAATCTTCATACTTTTGCTGTATTCTTATTTAATGTAAGCATTCGAGGTACTGTCGGCCAACATACAGCCCTATGTGGAATGTATATCGAATACGGTTCACTTCAAGGTTTGGAGGCCACATTAAAGATATTCCTATAATAAATCATTGGCACTGGAGTTTTACAAGTAGTTATTTCAATGACCAACAGAGTTCACTGCCAACAAGGGATTTGCGCTCCCGGCAGACACATAGTCGCAGCCCCTAAACTAAGGAACCAACCAACCAAACCAAAGAAGCGGTATATTACTGTAAATAGGATCAGTGAAATTTATTTATAAGAAATTTCAATTTCGGCGTGAGGGCTGGAGAGGGATACACTCAGCCTAGTGAGGCAAACATGAGAAGACGAGGGTTCAATTTCCACCTCAGACATCCTGCAAGTGTTTTTCCGTGGGCTTCTCCACTTATACTCCAAGAAAATGCTGGGATGGTTCCTAAATTTGACCACTGCCACCTTCTTCCATTATTTACAAATACCCACTAGTACAGCCATCACACTGTCTCATGTTATCACAAAAATTACACACACACACCCAAATACACGGGACTATATATACGGTGTCGCAGCCCCTAAAACAAGCAACAACAACAACAACAACAAAATCATCTTAATTAGTCCAAAAATACACACACCACCGCAATACCACAGGTTATCACACATATGCTATAGACCCACACACACCGAATCATACGGGGATAAATGATTACGATGCCCAAGCCCCTCAGATGAAACAACAACTACCAACTTCTCCTCCTATGCTGTATGAGAGGGTTGTTGTTGTTGTTGCTTCATTTGAGGGACTTAGACATTGTGGTAATTTAGCGCCGTGTACTTGGGTGAGAATTTTCGTCTATTAACCTGTTATTGTGATGACTGTATTCAAAATGCAGACGAGGATTGAGAAGGAGGTGGCCATGGCCTTAAGTTAAGAACCATCCCGGCATTTGCCTGGAGTAGAAGTGAAGAAACTACAGAAAATTACTTCCTGGATGGCTGAGATGGGAATCGAACCCACCTCTTCTCAGTTTTGCTTCACGAGGCTAAGTGTACCCCGTTTCAGCCCTCAGGCCAGAATTCAATTTCTTGGCAGAGCCGGGAACTGCACCCGGGCTTCCGCGATGACAGTCGAGAATGCTAGCCACTACGCAACGACGCGGACTTTTTCTTTGCTGTTGACAACCAGTTAGTTCGTTATAATTAAACCCGTTAATCATCAGCTCTGGATCGTGAAAATGCGTGATGGTGTGTTGTTAGGAGTGGCGAGTCATCTTACTCGTTGTCAGAACGGTTTGTCAAGTAATTACGACTCCTCAAGACAGAATGTATCTGCTGTTATAATTGAAAAGCCTTGTTTTGCACGTATTTTTACTCTTTTAGCAAACGACAACGAAAAACAAAAAAGTTATTGATTCCATTTGCAAGTAGAAGAGAGAAAAAAACACGTATTGAAGGTTTTTATTGATGTACTGTTACTTAGTAGGCTGTATCGTAATGGAAGAAACCGCAACGTTGCAGCTGCTGGGTTCAACTTCCGCAGATAGCTGCTCACCTTTCGTCGTGCGAGGGAAACGTTTATAGTTTAGGATCACAAACCGCAGTTTATTAGAGAATCATAATGTTGCACGTCTTGTTCACTGGCGTCTCTGGCGAGCAAGATAGGGGTGACCAGTCTCGTATGAGCTTGAGCCAATGGTGGTTGTTGGGTGTTATTCAAGAGACCACTGCAGCCGAAATAAATCAGAAACCTCTGTGGACATCAAATTGTCAGGTGAAGTACTAAAGGAAGTAGCAGACTTCTGTTACTTAGGAAGCAAAATAACCAGTGATGGACGAAGCAAATAGGATATAAAAAGTAGGTTGGCTCAGGCAAAGAAAGCATTTCTACAGAAAAGGAATCTGTTGACATCGAATATAGATTTAAGTATAAGGAAGTCTTTTTTGAAAGCCTTTGTCTGGAGCGTGAAACTTGGACTATTGGTGCAGCAGAAAAGAGGAGAATTGAAGCATTTGAAATGTGGCGTTACAGGAGAATGTTGAAGATCAGATGGGTAGATAGGTTAACAAATGAAGATGTATTAAGACGAGTGTGATAAGGAGAGATGTTTGAGGCGACTGCTAATGAAGAGAAGAGATAGGTTGGTAGGACACTAATTAAGACACCCAGGAATAGCAAGCTTAGTTAAAGGAGGAAGGGTGTCGAGGACAATAACTGTAGGGGTAGACCAAGGTTAGAATATATAAAACAGATTGCCTCCGATGTAGGGTGTGGTAGTTATATAGAGATGAAACGATTAGCTCAGGACAGGGAGGATGGATGGGTGCATCAAACCAGTTAAAAGACTGAAGACTCAAACAACAACCAACTTATTATTTTTGTTGGTTGGTTCTTTAGTTAAGGGACTGCGACAACGCGGTCATGTTGCCCCACATTGTTTGGGTGTGTGTAGAATCTGCCTGATAACCGGTGTTAATTGTGATGACTGTATTAGTGTGTGCTATCTGCTTTTAATTCAAATGAGGACTGCAGACGATAATTTCAAGTAGTTCCCCTACTTTCGCTACCAAATGCTACCCTCTACGACACCTAGCTGTGAACTTGGCTACCACTAGATGCCATCGCAACCTGAGTCTGGTGACGAACGTAGGAACTGAAGAGCATTAATCAAACCTAACCTAAATATTTTGCTTCACACAAGTTTAGTTAGTGGAAGGTTATTTTACATGCCATAAATCTATGACATTGGCCCGTTAGCTTTACTTCCCCTCCGAAGAAAGGTATACTGAGGGATTTTTAACGCTCTTAAAAATTTGACAACTTCGGCCAGGCCTCGGATGTAGAGTGTGGTTGTTATGTAGAGATGAAACGATTAGCTCAGGACAGGGAAGCATGGATAGCTGCATCAAACCAGTCACAAGACTGAAAACCCAAACAACAACAAACTTATTGCTTAGCATGCTCCCAAATACGCCACCAAAGCCGCTCAACTTATTATTTTAGCAGCTAGCCTATTCTGCATGAAGAACTATTTCCATAAGCCGGCCCCGTGGTGTTGGGGTAGCGCTCCTGCCTCTCACCCGTAGTTCCCGGGTTCGATCCCCGGCTCCGTCAGGGATTTTAAAACTGGCGTGAGGGTTGGAAATGGGTGCACTCAGCCTCGTGAGGACAATTGAGTAGCTGTCTGACAGTGAAACAGCGCCCCGATCACGAAAACCAAGATTAACGGCCGAGGGGACCCGACGCGCTGATCACGCGTCACCCCAATATCTGCAGGCCGAATTGCTGGGCAGCGGTCGCTTGGTCAGCCTTAGCCCGTCATGGGCTGTATAGTGCCAGGGGTTGAACTATTTTCATATTTTCTATTGGCATTAAGTCCAAAACAATAAGCTACCGGCATTTTCCAGGAACAGAAGTAGACTATGAAACCACTTCTAGAATGATTGAGTTGGGAATCGAACCCACCTCTTCTCAGTTTTGATTTACGAGTCTGAGTGTATCCCGTCCCAGTCCTCAGATCAGAATTACAATTCTGGGAATCGAACATGGACTTCCATGGCGCGACAGCCAAGAGTGTCAGTCGCTACACCATGAGGTGGTCTTCAAAAGGGTTTAGCAGCTGTAGCCAGTTCACCACGTGTGCAGTCTTGTATTAGGTTACCTGTTAGGAACAGCTTATCATGAAGTTGAGTTGACAGCCACGCTAGTCTCTTGACGTTCATGTACGTTAAGAGGCTTGAGAATACAAGTTTGACATCTGACCGCAGAATATCATCAGCGACGCGGATAAATCAGACACGCGACCATCTCAAGGAGCCTGATGTGTGCATGTTATTTCACTACTGTTCATCGACGATCTTCAAGGGGAGAAGCAGTGTTGCCAAATCTTGAAATGGGAAAGAACGAAACCCTACACTTTAAAACACCAGAAAAGCGCCAGCTGGACTCCATGATTCAAAGCACCAAAAATTATAAATATATAAACGGCTTTTTACTTACATTTCTTTCATTAAAAATCGTCTTCTTCATTTTCGGAGCCTACTACCATTATTACATCTTTAGAGCAGGATTGTGTAGTACTGCTGAAGCTCTGCATACTTCCAATTTTGGCCACTATTATAACCTTCGGAAGTTCGTAGTCGTGATATAATTTTTCCTCTGTTTTTAGTCCAAATCGCACACACAGAATGGAATGCAATTTTTGAACTTTCATTCAATTTATTTGCTTTGTTTTCACCAATTAAACTTAGCTAACACTCTCCCTACATCTGCATTAGAGTGAGGGAGTGAAAGTACATAAACTGCCTTCGCATGAAACTGGGAAATCCCCTGGGAGCTGGGAAGGAAATGGATGATAGGTGGATTCTTTGTATAAGTCCACTTGCACTGAGCCTTGCATGTTGCGCTTATTTAGCACTTATGCACGAGAATGAGAATTTCAGGGACTTCCCCTGCTGGAGTGTTGACCTCGACACGTGTAAGGCTGAACATTGCCTATCTTAATTGATTAACTTTATTAAAACTATTACATGGCTTCCAGAATTTACTTATTTGCCATAGGAGACAATTTCATGAAAAAATCTGTGAAGCACCAGATTTGGCACGGGTTTTCTTGAAATGACACCAGTATTTTGCTATGGCGCTATTAGAACATTTCTGACACCAGACGAACTTCAGAAACACCAGATCTGGTGCTAAAAACACCAAATTGGCAACACTGGGGAGAAGCATAACGCGGAAAGTTTGGTAATTTAAGTCATGTTATCAGTAGCGTTGCCAGGACATTTCGTCTAGATGAGGCTCAAGGGGTGGCAGAGAATAAATTCTGGACCATCTCGTGGTGTAGCGACTAACAAGCTTGGCTATCGCCTCGGAGGTCCGAGTTCGATTCCTGGCTCTGCCAAAAATTTAATTCTGGTGTAAGGAAAGTTAAATGCTTTTCAGTCGGTCAACACAATTGAACTCAAATAAGATGGGTTATTCCCTAATCCTGAAAAAGAAAAAAAATACATGAGCTTAATAAATACCCGTGTATGACCAGTTTCGATCGTCAAGCTTGCTGTAAGGGAGTGAGATGGTTGGTTGGTTCCTCAGTTTAGGGACTGCGACAGCGCGGTCATGTAGCCCCGTGTACTTTAGGTGTGTGTAGAATCTGTCTGATAACCGGTGTTAATTATTGTGATGGCTGTATTAGAGTGTGTTATCTGTGATTCAGGTAAAAGGACTGCAGACGATTAATTTTTTCAAGTAGTTCCTACTTTTGCTACAAAATGCTACCGTCCACGACACCTAGCTGCGGACGTGGCTACTAAATGCCATCGCAGTCAGCACCTGGTGGCGAACGTTGGAACTTATATAGCGTTATCAAACTAACCTACAAAGTTTAGCTTCCACACATGGGACCGCCGGCTTTATTTCCCTTACGAAGGAAAGCATTCTGAGGGATTTTTAACGCTCTTAAAAAAATCCAACGACTTCGGCCGGGTTTGAACCCGCGATCTTGGGCATAGAAAATCAGCATGCTACCAACTACGCCACCACAGCCGCTTATGGGAGTGAGAGCTGGTTGGGTTCAGTATATCTCATGTATAAACTGGATGTTACTGTTCTGAGGGTAGGACAAATGATTGCTGGGACTAATAGATGGGAGCAATGAAGAAATAAAGGCTAGGTGAAGCTGTTCGTATGAGCCAACTCAGCCGATGGGAGGAGAGATAACCTAAGAGGTTATCGAACTAGACTATATAAGGTAAGAGAAGCAGAGGTAGACCTGGTAGGTGATGTTTAGATTCAATGCTTAACGATTTCTGGGTGAGAGGTGTAGAAGCAGAGGGGGCCGCAGTGCTAACTGCTATTAGGGGAGAATGGAGGCGATTCGATGCTAACTGAAGCTTCCAGACTAAACTGGACGCTGAAAGGCAAAATTAGTCTGAAATGAAAATGAATGAACAGTTTTTATATTGGTGGATTGCTAGTAATACAGTGAAACGTGACTAATTCGAACTTCTGTAATTCGAATTTTTCTCTTGGTCCCTAGCATTTTATATACAATCAATGCTAAAAAATCGTGGTTAATTCGAACTATATTTTGGATAATTCGAAGTTTTTACGTGTAAAAAGCCGATCGGAAGCATAACAGTTTGGTCAGGAATTCCCGAAATACTACAAACCACATCACAGAACTTAGGCGTTCTTTTTAGAAAGTAGAAATGACGGAAGTGATTCTGCTTCCCGTTCCTTAAATTTGTTCGATTCCTTTGTGATGGCCGAGACACTTAATTGTCGGAAACAGGTAAAAATCTCAAACTATTTTAAAAAACAGTAGATTTTTCTAAGACTTAGCAAGATTGATGGATTACTATTGTCGTTAAATAGGTGAATAGTACATTTTTTTATCATTTGAAACTTTTAAGGTTAATCACGATACAGTCTAGAAGTCTAGAAACAACATACTTCAAAAACTATGTGGCACTACATGGGGTTCGTCAGCCGACACTTTACGCACCACCGCCCTCAGTCTGGTCTTCTCAACAGCTGAGTATTGTTCTCCAGTGTGGCTAAATAGCAGTTATATCAAACTTGTCGATGCCCAATTGAATCAGGCAATGAGAATGATATCTGGCACAGTAAAATCAACACCAACATTTTGGTTACCAGCACTGAGTCATATTCCACCAGCGGAACTCAGACGCAAACATGCCTTACTCCGGGAGTATAAGAAGATAAATGCCAACGACCAGCTACCAATACACCAGGACATCACTGCTGCTGAAGTGAGACGTCTACGCTCGCGAAACCCCTCCATCCGGACAGCGAGACACCTGGTGAACCAAAACTTCAACCTGCTGCAAAACTGGAAAGAAGAATTGGTGGAAAACATTCCAAGTCAGCTGCAAGATATCACAAACTCCACAACACCACCAAGTGGCTTCCATCTAGCCCGGAAAACATGGTCAACGCTAAACAGGATAAGAACAAACCATGGTAGATGTGCAGATCTTCTCTACAAATGGGGATATTTATCTTCACCAGAATGCAGTTGTGGTGATCCCAGGCAGACCATACGGCATATAGTGAATGACTGCCCGACGCATTCCTACAGTGGCAACTTCAGTGACTTTGTGGAAGCAGGCCCAGCTGTGATAGACTTTATTAACAACTTGAAAGTGAAACTGTAAATAATGTAAATACACATCTATTTTTGACTAATGTTGATATGTACAGCCAAACGCTAAATAAATAAATAACGATACAGTCATTATACAGTGCCGTTGTCTGCTTTGTTGAACGTAAATCAATATGTAAACGTAATGCAATATATTTTCTCTACCCCTTTCAAAGAACTTTCTTAATTCGAATTTTTGGATAATTCGACTTTTTTTACTGGTCCCTTGAGGTTCGAATTATCCAAGTTCCACTGTATTACATTATTCAATCCGTTGTTATATTAAAAGATTTGAAAGCAGGAAGAGCACCAGGGTTTGATGGTGTTCATTCCGAGTTCCTTATTAACTGTGGAAAGTATGTAAGGCAATGGTTAGCTGAGTTTTATACAGATATTCTCCAGTCGGGTAATATACCATTATGAATTAAAAGAAGCAAAAAATTATTGCTATTCTTAAACCTACTGGAAATATCTGTTCCCGAAGGAAACAGGATGTAAAATTGTCCGATTGAGCTATGTACATTAACAAATTCACAAAGAAATTTGATAAAATGGTCCGGCTAGCTCAAAACAGTTGCCAGCGTTTCGCCCCAGTGTACCAATGGGCTCTTCAGTTGGTTATGGTACACCTCACCAAGACGCGTGGCTAGTACATACTGTGAAGGCCGCTGCAAGGCACATTATGTCGCCACGAGCAGCGCCAATGTACTACGGAAGTCAGCACTTCCTTTCAAAAATAATGTTAGCTTACCTTGAAAGGAAGTGCTGACTTCCGTAGTACATTGGCGCTGCTCGTGGCGACATATTGTGCCTTGCAGCGGCCTTCACAGTATGTACTAGCCACGCGTCTTGGTGAGGTGTACCATAACCAACTGAAGAGCCCATTGGTACACTGGGGCGAAACGCTGGCAACTGTTTTGAGCTAGCCGGACCATTTTATCAAATTTCTTTGTGAATTTGTTAATGTACATAGCTCAATCGGACAATTTTACATCCTGTTTCCTTCGGGAACAGATATTTCCAGTATGGATTAGCAAGGTAAGCTAACATTATTTTTGAAAGGAAGTGCTGACTTCCGTAGTACATTGGCGCTGCTCGTGGCGACATATTGTGCCTTGCAGCGGCCTTCACAGTATGTACTAGCCACGCGTCTTGGTGAGGTGTACCATAACCAACTGAAGAGCCCATTGGTACACTGGGGCGAAACGCTGGCAACTGTTTTGAGCTAGCCGGACCATTTTATCAAATTTCTTTGTGAATTTGTTAATTCTTAAACCTGCCAAACCAAGCAATAAACCTGACAGCTATAGACCCATTGCTTTGCTAAGTATGACCTATAAGCTTCTGGAAAGGTTGATTTATAATCGAATAAGCCTTGTAATATTCGGAAATTTACCTATTGAACAAGCTGGATTTCGTCCCCAACGTAGCTGCACTAATCAGGTTCTTTCTCTGACAACATTCATAGAGGTGAATTTCCAGAAATACCAAAAGACTTCAGTTGCCTTCATTGACTTAGCGGCAGCATATGATACTGTCTGGAGACAAGGCCTGATTCTCAAACATCTTCGAACTCTTCCATGCTTAATACTTGTGAATCTTATCAATAATATGCTCAACAACAGAAGCTTCCGGGTTATACTGGGGAACAAGAAGAGCTCAAATAGGAAGTTGAATAATGGTCTTCCTCAAGGCTCTGTGTTGGCTCCTTTACTATTCAGCTTATATATAGACGATATGCCAGACACCCCTTCTAGGAAATTTGGATATGCTGATGATTGGGCCCTTGCTATCAGCCACAGTTATTTTGAAATCACCGAGGGTATACCAACCAGAGATCTATCAATTATGGGCAAGTATTTTCGTGACTGGAGGCTGCAGCTTAGTGCTACTAAGACAGAAGCGTCATCTTTCCATCTCAGTAACAGACTAGCCAATAGAAAACTGAATTTCTATTTTGAAAATAGATTACTCTCACACAACAAATATCCCAAATATTCAGGAGTTCCTTTAGATAGGACTCTGAGTTTCAGAGAACATCTTACCAGAACAGATAAGCTCAAATCTAGAAATAATATTCTACAGAAACTGTGTGTACAACGTGGGGTTCATCTGCTTCTACACTTAGGACTTCTGCCCTTGGATTGGTGTACCCAGTAGTTGAATACTGTGCGTCCACCTGGATGAATAGTGCTCATACCAAGCTCGTTGATATTCTGCTCAACCAAACTATGCGCATCATCTCGGGGACAATTAGATGTATTCCGACATATTGGCTGCCAGTGCTAAGTCACATTCCACTTATAAGTATGAGACGAGAACATGGACTTATGAAGGTGTACAACGCCATCTGCAAGAATCCTCATCTTCCCGTGCACCATGATTTCCCTGATATTAGTCAGGCGCGGATCTAGAGTTTGGTTTTGGGGGGGGGGGGGTCAGAGAATCGATCTAGAGTTTGGCCTTGCGGGGGGGGGGGGGGGGAGGGGCGGGCGGGGGGGGTCAGAGAATCGAAATTGTTAAGAAAAATGGTATCACTAAAAACGCAATCACAAAATAACCAAACGTACAAAACCAGACCAATTTTTTTGCAAGCTACATGGATAGAAATTTGGTGCGTTTAGCGCACCAAAATATTCGTACAAATTGCAACGGCGTGTTTTGCGACTTTTACATCGAGCTTCGAGAAAAGGATCAAGGTACGTTACAGTTTCGGCAAGTCGAGTTGGTACCGACAAAAGAAGAAAGTCACAGCTTAAATTGCCAACCAAGCTTGCGGTTTGGAGGTCGGCAAAAATTTTTGGTGCGAAAAAAGCCCCAGTTTCCTATCCGTGCATTGCTGCACAATCATCGTGACATCACTATAGACATCGATTCGGTAATCACAAGGTTTGCTAAACAAAATAGACGAGTTGATTTTGTTGTATAACCAATAGTTTTTATACAAGAGGTTTGAAGTTGTAAATATGTACAGTTGTAACAGAACATAATAATTCCAATAAAGATAATTCAGTATTGAATAAAATGAAGAAAAAAAAACTGTTTTTCAGTTAAAATTCGTTAAGTTTTATTTGTCTGGTAATTGTGTTTTCGTTTTTTGAGTTTGCAAAAAAATTTGGTCTCCGTTTGGGAGGGGGTCATGACCCCCGTGACCCCCCCCCCCCCCCCCCCCTTGAATCCGCGCCTGATATTAGTAGGAATATACTTCGCTCACGCCGCCCTCCTCTGACTACTGCACAAAGGCTCGTTGAAAGTGAGTTCAATGTGACTGCCCGTTGGAAGTAGTTTTGGTCGATATCTGCCTCACCGGACCAACAAACTATGCCATGCATTACAACCAAGTCTCCAGGTTGAGCTTCCTAGAAAAATTTGCTCCACCCTAAATAGAATAAGAACAAATTGTGGCTGATGCTCGGACTCTCTTCACAGGTGGGGGAAAATTCCATCTCCGAAATGTACCTGCGGTGCTGAAAGGCTAACTATTCAGCATATCACACAAGATTGTCCACTAACTGCCTTCTCTGGGGCTTCAGTTGAGTTCCTGGTGGCTACACAAAAATGCATTGACTACATAAAGGATGTAAATCTGACATTGTGACCCTTACCTGAGTTCAGCCTTGTATATAGATTTTTCAATGCTAGTTTTTATTATGTTTATATTATAATATGTAGTGTGATGTGTTTTGTACCATACGCTAAATAAATAAATGAATAAATAAATAAATAAATCCGTTGTTATAGGAGCTTCTCAAATTAATAGATTCAAATTTACGTGATGAATTATTATGTTTACTGTTAAAAATTGCGGGATACATTTTTTAATCAATAGAGGAATATTCATTTATGTGGCTAACAGGAATTTAAAAGCCTCTAGCTTTAGGAGCATGTGACCTCACTGTTTCTTCCCTTAAAACAACAATAATTAACACACTGTTAAGTCTCTAGCTCCGTATTTTACCTCTAATAGGCCAAAAGTATTTGTAAAATATTGTATTTTATTTTATTTGAATGTATTTAATTTTATACTGTTGTGTAAACTTTCTCGACCAATTGCATACACAATATAGCCCCAAAGCTATATTATGTATTTAATTTTAGTTATTTTACGTAAATTCTGATTTTATTTGATTTATTGTTAATATTATTATCCCGCCCTATATTATTCTGCTAAGGTCCCATTCCTGTTTTGTACCGAAAATAAGGTCCCTTTAACACCAACCTACACATATGGGGTACCTACAGGTTCAGCATAACCCAATGCGTAAGCGAAACGCACTCACTTACTCTTTAAATGCCTCACAATTAAATAAATACCTTAAAACATGTATATTTACAATGAAATAATGAAAGAATGCAACATGGTAATCATGGTAACAGAATCTCACAGGTCCATCTATTTCTGTAAGACGCAATGCAATTCCAATTATTACATTACTGTGAAAGTTTCCAGACGGTAATAAGGTTATTACAACCAAATTAAGCCGTAAAATTCATCAATACATATAGTATAATGCGCTTAAGGGGGGTCAAGGGGAACTCTAGAATTTAATTCACGTCAATTTTCACGTGTGAGTGTGGTACGAAGGATCTTTTTCACCCGACTATAAAGGGTCTCCGAAAGCCACATTTATAGGCCCTTAAATTAACAGTGTCTGTGATATTCCCAGAAAACTAACTTCGCTCTGATATACCTATGAAGGAATGGCAAACCCCTAACCACTGCACCAGTAGCTGAATTGATAAAGTCTGATTATTCATACCAAGAATAAATCAGTCATAGCATTCATGATTGAGATTTTGCTAAGTGTACTCTTTACAACTAAAATATTCGCAGGCGAAGCCGCGACGGGTAGTGCCAGTTATTATTATTATTATTATTATTATTATTATTATTATTATAATATTATTATTATTATTATCGCCGTTATTCTCAGATCATTGTCTGGTAAAATACAAAGCAAGTTTGCTGATTACATTAAATCAAAGCATAATCATACCTTAATTTAGATCAATGCCAATGAATTTACGAACTCTCCTAGTTGTAGCCTATATCACTGCCTTTTGTATTAATTTATACAAGTTAGTGTCCAGATCGAGCTCTTTGAGCCCCAGAAGATGTTTGAGAACCACACCAGTGCTTGAGATGACTGTATAAATTCGAACCCCCTTGACCTACCATTGCTCCTGATTGGCTCCACCATCTCCAAATATTTGGACATGTTTAGCCTGCAATTTGTGCGAATTAGGAATGGCAACATCAATCAGCGTGACTTCCTTTAATACTTTGTTGAAGATCACTATGTCAAGCCTATTATCATTATTATATTAAAAAAAAGTCAACCCCTGTCACTATACAGCCCATGACGGGCTAAGGCCGACCAAGCGACCGCTGCCCAGCCATTCGGCCTGCAGATATTGGGGTGACGCGTGATCAGCGCCCCGGGTCCCCTCGGCCATTAATCTTGGTTTTCGTGATCGGGATGCTGTCTCACTGTCAGACAGCTACTCAATTGTCCTCACGAGGCTGAGTGCACCCCGTTCCAACCCTCACGTCAGTTTTAAAATCCCTGACGGAGCCGGGGATCGAACCCGGGGCCTCCGGGTGAGAGGCAGGCGCGCTACCCCAACACCACGGGGCCGGTATTATTATTATTATTATTATTATTATTATTATTATTATCATTATTTTAAATCGTTATGCCCAACTATGGAGCGCGCTTGAACTTATTTTGCACAAAGTTCCTTCTTCATTTCTTCCCAATATCTCTTCATTCGTTCACTGTGTTCCTTTCTGCGTGCTTCTGTCCAGCCTGTATTTTTCCTTTTAGGTTTCTCTGCAAATTTATGTTTGTTTACTAGGCTTCTAAATTTTACTCTATCTGGAATGGTTTTCTCAGCAATACCCATTTCTTGTAGATCTTCATGCACTTCTGTTAACCAATTGTTGCGGATTTTCAGGGTTAGTTCTAGATTTAGAATTTTCTTTGTCAGCCTATCGTTATCCATTCTGTGAAGGTGTCCGTAGAATTTTAATTATTATTATTATTATTATTCGTGTTGAACTTGGTTAGTTCCAACGTTTTCATTTCAAAATCGTGAATCATTCTATTTGTTTTTAGTTCCTTGTTATTCATATTCTTGAAAATGAAACTTGCTGATAATAAATGTTAAATAACTTATTTAATATACTAGTAAAAATAATCTGCTGGAGAGAATAGCATCTTGCATCATTTCAGTCAGCCTTGCCCAGAAAATTCTTACCATTTGTAAGCGTCAAGGACACGTGGCTCATTGTTGAACTATTTCAGGCATTTCCTGCGATTTCCTACTCTCGAAATATTAATGGTATTTTTACTAGTTTGCATGTGAGTTGTATTAAGAGCGTATCTTGAACTGTCAGCGCGCGCAGCGAGTGACATATGTCGGCGCCTGCCCGTTCGGGGGAACCATTAGCAGTGACAGACAAGCGTATCTCGCAGCTTCCATTAGCGTCTTACAGTTGGGGCGGCCTAAATTAAGAAAGCGTGTTCATATCTGGCCTGCACATTAGGAGGATAAGTGATTTATAGGCAATGCTGGACCATGCTATTTATCAACGGAAATAACCAATAACTCATACTCATTATCCGTGCTATAATATGATAATTCAATAATTTTGTGCGCACACGCCTTGTTCTGTTTACAATGTGTGCGTACTATTCGGAGAAAAGGACGCCGCTGAATTAATTCACGACAACAGTGAGATTTATGTCACATCTCTAGAATATTAAAAATAATCATTAAAGGAAAGCAATTATGTTTTAAACAGGGTTAAATTAGCATTTAAATATTCTCTTAAAAGCCTAACCACGCAATGCATCGGCCAAGTGCTCAGGGTCAGAAGTCAATGCTATGATTCAAGCTAGACCAATTTTAGAACAGTGATAACCAACAGTTTCCATAGAGAAAACACATTTAACAATGGCTCTAAAGAGAAAACACATTGAAAAACGGGATCGCAAAGATAAAACCATTTAAAAACAGGATGGCAAAGAGAAAACACATTTAACAACGGCTCTCAAAGATAAAACACATTTAAAAACGGCTCTCAAAGATAAAACCATTCAAAAACAGGATGGCAAAGAGAAAACATATTTCACAACGACTCTCAAAGAGAAAACACATTTAACAACGACTCTCAAAGAGAAAACACATTTAACAACGACTCTCAAAGAGAAAACACATTTAACAACGGCTCTCAAAGATAAAACACATTTAAAAACGTCTCTCAAAGATAAAACACATTTAAAAACAGGATCGCAAAGCGAAAACACATTTAACAACGATTTTCAAAGAGAAAACACATTTAACAACGACTCTCAAAGAGAAAACACATTTAACAACGGCTCTCAGATAAAACACATTTAAAAACAGGATGGCAAAGAGAAAACATATTTCACAACTGGCTCGCATAGAGAAAACACATTTAACAACGGCTCTCAGAGAGAAAGCACATTTCACAACGGGCTTGCATAGAGAAAACACATTTAAAAACGGGATCGCAAAGAGAAAATAAATTTAGCAACGGCTTGCATAGAGAAAACACAATTAACAACGGCTCCTAAAGAGAAAACACATTTAACAATGGCTCTCAAAGAGAAAACAAATTTGAAAATGGGTTCGCAAGTTAAAAACACATTTAAAAATGGCTCTCGAAGATAATAATAATAATATCGTATGGCCTCGGGTGCCTGGTGCAAGCTTTGCTATTTGACACCCAGAGGGTAGCTTGCGTGTCGAATTTCGTAGTTCCTTGACTATGAAAGTCAAGGAGGTTAGATGTTAGATATCTAATCTCCTTGAACACAATAGCGCTTTCTAGTAGAGAAATGAGGAACTTTGTGCTGGCGGAAACTCCCGAGATTAATTTTGCCATTATGAACTCGGCCTACTGAATTCAAATGGGTTCTTTGACATGCCAACATCGTATGACATGCGTATCGTATTTTTGCCGCCTTTCAAAAATCACTTACCACGGTCAGGGGCGAACCTGCAATCTCGAAGAGAAAACACATTTAAAAACGGGATCGTAAAGAGGAAAAACATTTAAAAACGGGCTCGCAAATCTAAAACACATTTAACAACGGACTCGCAAATCGAAAACATATGTTAACAACGGACTCACGAAGAGTAAGTGCACTTTGTAATGAAGACTCGAAAGAGAGAGCACACATAACAACAGGGTCTCAAAGCCAAAACAAATTTCACAACGTGCGCATTACCCATTTAGTAAACGTGGTATCAAAGACAAAACACATTTAGCAACGGAATTTCAAAGACGAATCACTCTTAGCAACGGAATTTCAAAGACGAATCACTCTTAGCAACGGAATTTCAAAGACGAATCACTCTTAGCAACGGAATTTCAAAGACAAAACGCAATTAGCAACGGGCTCACGAAGAGAAGGCACATTTAATAACGCGGCCTCAAAATCAAGACACCTTTAATAATGGGGTCTCCAACGCACGGCAGTTTTAACAATGGAGTCTTAAAGAGTAAATATAGTTAATAACGGGGTCTGAAAGACAAAACACACTTAACAACGGAGTTAAAAAGACAAAGAGCATTTTACAACGGGCTCACGAGGAGAAGGTACATTTAATAACGAGGCCTCAAAATCAAAACACCTTTAACAACGGGGTCTCCAACGCACGGCAGTTTTAACAATGGAGTCTTAAAGAGTAAATATAGTTAATAACGGGGTCTGAAAGACAAAACACACTTAACAACGGAGTTAAAAAGACAAAGAGCATTTTACAACGGGCTCACGAAGAGAATGTACATTTAAGAGGCGGCCGGAGTCAGTTCCTATTTCACCTTTCATTTCAAAACGTTGCCACTAGTTTCGTTGTAGTCGCTGTCCCCTAGTAGTTACATGGCCCGTACATAGGTATCAGCACGGATTACCCCCTACTGTGAGCACAGATTACCTACTATTACTGTGGTGAGGGTGGTTCAAGGTCGCGCGTGCGAGAAAGTTCTAACTGCTCCGGGGTCCAAACACTGGGGAAATGCAATCTCGTGGCAATGCGCTTCAAGAATATCGCGACCAGAAATTTCGAAGTGATAGTCTGTATAGGCTACTTCCAATTGAATGGCCGAAATATTTTGCTATAGATAAGCTAATAGTTAAACTACGGATTACGGAATTCACAAGTGACTGAAATATCCTTGGCCTTCCTCGTGTTGTAGCGGCTAGTATTCTTGGCTGTCACCCCAGAGGTTCGGGTTCGATTCCCGGCGCCGACAAGAAATTCGATTCATTCTTGTCTGAGGGCTGGAATGCCCCGTGAGGCAAAACTGAAAAGATGTGGTTTCGATTCCCATCTCAGCCATCTTGGAAGTGGTTTTCCGTGGTTTCTCACTTCTACTCTGGCTGCGTGGCTCAGGGGTAACGTTCTTACTTGCTGTGCCCAAGATTGCAGGATCGAATCCTGGCACAGCCAGCTGGCATTGGAAGGTGCACAAATGCGAGGGAGCCGTGTCAGTGAATTTACTGGCAGGTTAAAGATCCCCTTTGGGGCAAACTTCCAAAACCCCGGCCTCTCCTAAAGCCGCAGATGTTTAAAGGGACGTAAAGCAATAACATTATTATTATTACTATTATTATTATTATTATTATTATTTTTATTATTATTATTATCATCACTTCTACTCCAGACAAATGCAGCCGACTCCTTCACAATCCTCATCTGAATCCAAAATATACACACTAACGCACTACCTCGTACCACGCTGGTATCGAGAGAGCGTGGGTTTGAATCCCACCTCAGCCGTCTTATTACTATTATTATTATTATTAATAATAATAATTAAAATATTTTCCGGATCTTGCATGTGGGGGGAGGGGGGGGGGGGGAGCACATGTTGAACTCTCTACCACCGGCGGCTTCTATTAATACTATTATTATTATTATTATTATTATTATTATTATTTCTAAAATTACTATCAGTTTCTGCTTATTTAGGAGGATTATAAATTAATATTACATAATTTGGCAATAGAGGTGAGGGAGTGCAGGATTCTCCAGCCCCAGGGCCCATCACCACTCTCTAAGGCCTTGCATCCGGGGGTCACACACAAGAACGCTACACCACGAGATGGTCTTTAAAACAGTATGTTATGCAGAATGTGATAGCGCAGAAATAAATAAAATGTTATTCTTCAAGCTCTACCAATTCCTTACAGACCTTCCTTACATAAAACTGCCTATGTTGCGAAGTTCGAAACCGAAACACAATAAGGTTTCACGCCGTCGTTGTTGTTGCTCATGCTCAATTAGATTGTGTATATTCAATCATTTACTTTCATAAACATCATCATACTGACATTATGGGGTTTGAAGCCATTTTTCAGTGTTCCCTTAGTAAACAAAAGTTTGGTGCTTTTCGGTCGGTCAACACGAATGTACCCAAAAGAGTTGAATTATACCCTAATCCCGAAAAATTTACAAATCTTTTGGGTAAATTCGTGTTGACCGACTGAAAAGCACCGAACTTTTGTTTTATCTTCATAATAACCTTAATTGTGATAAAGAATCCTTCAGACTAAACTAATTCCTGAAAAGAGTTGAAAAGTAAATTTTCAACACTTCTGTTTGAATATTTCAAAATATAACTCATCGTGTTTACGATAACATGGAAAAGATACGTAAGGAAGCCTACTTCCTAGTATACCTGTAACTTAGTAGTATGCTGAAAAACTGCTGTTTATTTCCTAGAATTATATTTACGTGTTTTTGTAAGTAACCATGACAAGTTATTTTTTCTTTTATTCTTAACAAAGGCGATATTTAAAAAAAAGTAGAATACCTTTTTTGAAATTACATTTCTCATCAGTCATCACACAGGATTAACTTCAACGATAAGCTATAGCATATTATTATCAGGACTGAGTTGCTTCAGCTCTTCCTTTCGCATTGCCTTTTCCTCATCAACAACCAAAAAATGTCCAGAAACTACAAATTCAGTTGCTCAAGGGAAAGAAAACTAAGATCCGTTTCCCACGATTATCACATCACTATTCATGAACAAATATGGTGCAATTATATGGGGCAATTGTGATAATTAACAAATGCATGTTACTTTTTCCTGGAGTGTATTTACATGTTTATATCTTGTACCCCGCCCATTCATTGGGCACAGTCGTGTTGACCGACTGAAAAGCTACAAAAGACAATATTATAGCCTATATAAAAATCAGTAGTAGCGGTGAAAGATTTCAGCCTATTCCTGTAACAACTTAGACCAGAAACTCATCCTAGCATCAACTCTTACCGCAGCTTCATTATAAACACAAATACGGAACTTTTGATTGCCTGTAGCAGCCTTCCCTGGATACCATAATACTGTACTTCAGAATCGTCAGTTTCTTTTCCCTTGGTACTCTTCCGTACGCATACATAATCATGGAATTTATTTAAATTTGCTATAATATGAACATGCTTAATTAATTAATTAATTAATTAGTGTACCATCCTTTATTTTGCAAAAAATATAATGAATAAAATGAAGAATCTACAAGCAATATCATGTGTAATGTATGTGATTTATATAAAAATTAAATCAATGTTACATATTTCAAATTTTTTAATGTAATATTACATAGAAGAAATGGAAGGAACGCAGATGCCCCACGTGGAACCATCTGTCATCACTGCGGCAAATCGTGTGCCTCCCGCATTGGGCTGTATAGTCACCTCCGAACTCACCAATGAGAGACTTCCGGATTGAAAGGCCAATCTACTCGATATGAGTGTTTGCTATGATGATGATAGATATTACATTAAAATCCTAGCCTTACTCATCAGTATATTGCCAAAATGGATCCAACTATGACATTTTAACGCATGATAACCTAGAAAGTCATCTCGAAATTGACATCTTAATTATTATGAGGTAACCCGTAGTGACATTCTCACTCCGATACTTACGATGAATATATGGGACACAAGAGGGTTATTCTTCCATATTTGTTAAAAAACGATCCGGGAAAAAAATAGCTTATCCTCTTGATGAAAAATGAAAATCCACAGCCTGCTTCCAGTCTCCGACCGGGTCAGGAATGGAATGAATGAAGCCCCCATCTAGCGGCGAGGATATGAACTGTGCCGGCTGCCGAGGCCTGACGCACTCCTCTGGGGCAATGATTAAATGAATGACAGATGAAATGAAATGATAGTGGAGAGTGTTGCTGGAATGACATTTTGACAGGGAAAACCGGAGTACCCGGAGAAAAACCTGTCTGCCTCCGTTCTGTCTAGCACAGATCTCACATGGAGTGACCGGGATTTGAACCACGGACCCAGCGGTGAGAGGCCGGCGTGCTGCCGCCTAAGCCACGGAGGCTTAACTTATCCTCTTGATATTAAATTTAATTTATCGATCAAGTCTTTGATATTTCCAGAGAAATGGAAACTTACTAAAGTCAGTCATATTCACAAGTCGGGTAAGATTTCACTAATTCTTAACTACCGAACAGTACCGGTAGCTACTAAGTTTGCCCCAAACTAACTTTACGAGCAAACACTTCATGAACACATAGGCCTAATGTATTATTCAGGCATACATGCCATTTTATTCACGATTCATAACACGGATTCATCCCTCGATGATCAACAATAACCAATTTTCACGAATCAGGAGTCATCTGGTTTAAATTAAAGGATAACGAGTCGATGTAATATATACAGATTAATGGTAGAGTTAACCATGACGTAGCCTACAACTTACGAAAATGTCCTATTACGGATCATACTTACAGTATGTAAGACGCAACACTTTGTATCATAGAGAAAAGCTCCATTCACCCTCTGGTGTTCCCCTAGGATCGAATCTTGTGCCTCTGTAATCTTATCTTAATTAACCATCTCCGGGATGCCAACATATCATTATTATTATTATTATTATTTGCAAATGTCGTGTAATCGTTTAAATACATTTATTCGTTATGGGATTGTATGCTGCTCCAAAAGATGAAGAAACAATAAATTGGAACAAAACAAATTGTTTCGATTTATAAGTGTCATCCGATTGCATTTACACGAAAACTTTGATATAAAACACCACCATTTCCTATGTAGTTCCCATCTCAAGTCATCTAGGTTTATGGTAGGCTATACTATGAAAAAAAAAGTTATCCTTTTCTCACCGTATTGATCGAATTTTTGAGATATATTCAAAATGCTGGGATTTATAAGAAGATGCACATTTTATTTTAGGAACCTGTACATTGCTAAAGATTGTACAGTATAATGCATTCGTATGAAGTTGACTTGAATTTGGCTCAATAGTTTGGAACCCAAGATGTGCGAATGCTAACTATAGAGTTGAATCGATAAAAAATAAATTCCCTATATTCTTGGAATACAAAAGGACAAATGTATATCCTAAATATGCTAAGCGGGAATGTGGTGGCCCAGTGGTGTGGTCAAGCTGTTGGCCTCTCACCACAGCGGACCGGGTTCGGTTCCCGGTCAATGATGTGAGATTTTCGAAGTGAAACGTCATGTCCAGTAGTTCGGATTCCACGTAAAAAGGAGGTCCCGTGGCTATTGATCGCGAGATTGACGATAACATAAACTACACATTTCCTTTAAAAATGCTAAGCATAATTTATTAATGGAACTTTTTCTTTAAAGACTTTAGAGAAAAGTAGGCAGGTTTTTACATTAAATAATTTGATAACATCTTTGATAGACCTTATTTGTCATCTGAATTTGAACTATATGTTCCTTCGCGGTCAATAAGACCGAAACGTATAATATTCCACTGTCCAAGAACCAATACAGAGTAATATAAACATTCGCCTGTATCGAACACATTCAATATCTAAAAAAAAAAGAAAAAAAACATGCACACATTTCCATATATCAGACAGCACCTTTTGTTCATTTGTTTTGTAGAGAAATCACTTAATATCATACGCTCCTTATCAGTGACTTTTAACATAATTACAAATGCAATACTTACTAGAATAATATTTAGTCATACGTATTATAAGTATCATTTTATATTAGTGTAAGAAAAATATTAAGTGTAATTCATATTGTTATTTCTCGTAATTAGGTTGTAACCTGTTAGAAGAACTATAAATAAACATACAAATAATTATAAATAAATAAACAAATTAATTTAATGAAATTCAGGCCCACTTTAGTGATGGTTACTAACTAGTGATTGCTTGCTACTCATATAATAATTACTGTAACTTCAAAAGCCCAGTAGTCGCTAAATCATATTTAGACTGACAAAGCAACATTTTATTTACAATCCACCTCGTGGCGTAGTGGCTAGTCTTCTTAGCTGTCAACGCAGAGGTCCAGGTTTAGGAGCTGAGGGCTGTAATGGGATACACTGAGGCTTGTGAGGCAGAACTGGGAAGAGAAGGGTTACATTGTTACTTCAGCCATCCTGGAAGTTGTTTCCTCACTTATGCTTCAGGCAAATGCTGGGATGGTATCTAACTTAAGGCCACGGCCGCCGCATATACAAAACCCGTCCCTAATAAAAATACACACCCTAATACAACCATCACAATAACACAGGTTATTAGACACATTATACACACACCCAAGTGCACGCGGCTACATGACCACCATGTCCCAAAGCTCCTAAACGAATCACCACCTCCAACAACAACAACAACTCTATTTACAGTACAACAATGGCATAATCTTGAAAGTAGCCTATACTATATTACAGACATGTTAGAAAGAACTAAAAAGCTCATAATAAACACTGGAACTGCAAAAGACCTGTAGGCCACACACCATAATATGATGATCTAGAAAGCAGACGATTGTAATCGGGGGTGGATCTAGGGGAGGGTGACCGGGGGGGGGGGGGGGGTCATGGATTGTTTTAAATTTAATTGATTAATTATTTATTTATTCGTTAATTCTCCATAAGGAGAGCGTTATAACACAATCAATTTTCATGTTTAATTCTGGTCCTTCTTTTTTTCCCCAAAAATCTCTCATACACACACACTATGCTTCCTCTGTCTCTCCTCCCTCCACTTCTTTCCCGGTTGTCTCTCTTTGGGAGTCTGCTCAAACATCTTTTGTCTAAGTCTAATTGATTAATTAATTATACTTTTCAAACTAATTTATAATTCATATTCTTTTTTCAGTGCAGCTATGACCTCCCGTGACCGTTTAGCAAGTATAGATTTCAGTGAAATGATGGAAGACTTCATCCGAGAAAAAGAGTCGCAAAGTAATATTTTAATATTTCATAGTTTACATAATCTTCTTCAAGGGGACTTAAGGGTTTCTTTCATATTATTAAAAGAATGTACCGTAGTGTATTCAAAATATTGTAACTATTCTTTATTTTATTATTATTACAAAACTATTTTCCATTTGATTTGATATTTTTTATATTTTCTATTGTTGAGGGCCCAACCGTATCATATCGCCCAGGGCACCGCAAAGCCTGGATCCGGCACTGATTGTAATGAAGCGACTGACAGCCCCTGGACATGAGCTGATTTCATCACTTCCTGGCATGAGATTACCATCTCTCGGAAGCCGGCTCTGTCTTACTCACAGATTACCTACTACTAGTCTTACTTCACCCTGTTTCAAGGACATGACTTTGCGACGATGCGGTATCTGACGGTAACTGCCTGAACTGCCAGCACCTCGACACGGCTAGCATTAGCAACTCAATATGCTGACATTTTCTAAAATCACGATTAAACATATACAGAGTTCTTAATTTGAAAATATGATTCAGTAGCACAATAGAGAAAACTATAAGCTGTCTTGCAGTGGAGTTTGTTTCTGTTTTCAACATCATCTGAAGGCATTGAAGAGGTTAGGAAAATTGCAGTTCAGAACTCTATTTTATATGGAGAATTGTGATTTTAACTACACTTTTTATAACTATCTTTGTATTCCTGTTCGATATGCTTTTGCACCGATGAAAAGTGTATAAAATACTACAGCGGGCTATAGGAACAAAATAATTTTACCTTGTCCCGTTTCTTTATAAAACGTTTCACAAACTTTTCACCCATGTTACAACAAGTGCTGGGCTGGCAGTCGGCCGTTCCCACTCCGGCCGGCTCTTAATAACGAGGCCTCAAAATCAAAACACCTTTAACAACGGGGTCTCCAACGCACGGCAGATTTAACAATGGAGTCTTAAAGAGTAAATATAGTTAATAACGCGATCTCAAAGACAAAACACACTTAGCAACAGAGTTTCAAAGACAAAGCTCATTTTTCAACGGGTTCGTGAAGAGAAGGTACATTTAATTATGTGTCCTCAAAATCAAAGCAGCTTTAATAACGGGTGTCTCCAAGGCACGGAGCATTCAACAACAGGATCTCAAAGAGTGATTATATTCAACAACGAGGTCTCAAAGACAAAACACATTTAACAACAGTCTCGCAAACATAGTTGTTGTTGTATTTTCATTTGAGGAGCTTGTACATTGTGGTCAATCAGCCCAGTGTACTTGAGTGTGTGTAATTTTGTCTGATAACCAGTGTTATTGTGGCTGTATTAGTGTGTGTATTTGTTATTCAGGTGAGTATTGGGAAGGAGGTGGCCGCGGCCTTTTAAATTAGGAACCATTCCAGCATTTGCCTGGAGTAGGAGTGGGAAACCATGGAAAATCACTTCCAAGACGGCTGAGGTGGGAATCAAACCCGCCTCTTCTCCGTTCCAGCTCTCACACCAGAATTAAAATTCTTGGCAGAGCCGTGAATCCAACCAGGGCCTCCGGGGCGATAAACAAGAATGCTAGCCGCTACGGGAATGATGACGTTCTTAGCCCTAGCAGTAATGTAACAATTATAAATCTTTCCTTTCTTATACTTGTAGTCCTAAAATATTATTTCTATCATCTTCATCTTATGAACACGGTGACCTTTTGGACTTCAGCCGCGATCTTATAAGAGTTCTTGTCTCGTCCTGCCATTTGTGGTCCCATTACAAGTGCCAATATTCTCACGAGCTAGTGCTAACCGCAATGTATTAGGGTCGAGTAAGACTGAACAGACAGTAGCGAGATTGAAGTGCCGATAGCTTGTTCTTTGTTTCTGTTACTCCCACGTTAATGTCTCACTGCGGAGGATATACAGAAGCTGTGACTGTGCACTTGGAACCATCAACTGAGCTTCTGTGAATCACTGCTTACTGTACATCCGACATCGTGCTCGAAATACAGTATCAGGAAGGCAAGGCTACGTATGCCGGGTCTGACCTATCAGGATTGAGGACGGTAACTGGATAGTAAGTTAGTTATTGTTGTTTTAAGGAACGGGGCAGTGAGGTCATCTGCTCCATACCGGATAGTAATGCAGAATATTGTTTCTTCCGAATTTGGCCGCCTGTGGACCGCATGGAACCTAAGGCTTTCTGGTTAATCTCCTCTTCTCTTCCCAAAACCTCTTCATTCGTTCACTTCTGATCTTTCGCTCCTCCTCGGATATTACCAGTTTGGCTCTAATTTTAGGTGTTTTCTCCTCGAAAATCTTGATGTTGTCAATTCGGTTTCTGAACTCTTTTCTATTGTGGATCACATCCACTGTGAGTCCACTTTCCTTGGCGTCTCTTTTAACCTCTTCTACCCACTTAGTTGTAGCCTTCAGCTCTGTAATATACTTGAATATCCTCTTAGTCAGTCGGTTCTCGTCCAGTCTCACCAAATGTCCGTAGAATTTCAACCTTCGCTTCCGCATTGTGACAGTAATTTTTTCAGTGTGTTTATAGAGGTCATCATTCCTTCTGTTCTTCCATGTCCCGTCAGCAGTTTTCTGTGGTCCTAAAATTTTCCGCAAAATTTTCCTCTCCTTATTTTCCAGTTCCTGAAGATCCCCTTTTTTATTCAGTGTCAAGCACTCCGAGGCGTACAGACCCTCTGGCTTTACTACTGTGCTATAGTGTCTGAGTTTTGCCTTGTGGGATATTGCTCGTTTGTTGTATCTGTTCTGGGTTATCCTATAAGCCAAATCCAATTTTCTAGCTCTTGCCCTATTTGCTTCTTTATCCAGCCCATTGGGTTCTATCCATTCACCTAGATATTTAAACTTCTCAGTTCTTTTGACAGTCCCATGTTTCACTTTAATGTGTCTCTCTCCATGGTGTCTGTACTCCATGTATTCTGTCTTTTCATAGGAGACTTTAAGACCCGTTTTCTCAGCGATTTCGTGCAGAGTATCCAGCATTTTTTGGGCATCATCTCGGCTTTGGGCTAAGAGGGTAAGATCATCAGCAAAAGCCAAACATTTAATTTCCAGGTTCTGTCCTTTCCTTCCCAGATGTATCCCCCTTACTCCTTTCATGTCCAAAGCTTCCTCCCAGGTTCTCATGATTTTCTCCAGAACAATGTTGAAGAGGATAGGTGATAAGCCATCTCCTTGTCTGACCCCTGTTTTTATTTCAAAAGGATCAGAGATTTCTCCGAAGAACTTCACTTTTGACATGGTATCCGTTAGAGTTTGTTTGATTATTTCTCTCGTCTTCCTGTCAAAGTAACGCAGAATATTTGAGAAGTATGTCTGAAAATAGCATACAGTAAAATCCCGTTGTTACGCTCTTCAAGGGACTGTGTGGTTTAAAGGCGTAATAAGCGGGACAGCGCTACATACGGGAAATGGTTTGTGAGATGGGAAAACAATTTGTAAACAATATTTCAGTAATGCACGGTATTTATTTTACTGTCTCATCTTATTTATATAATACGCTAAAGTGTATGTTTCACAAAACTCAAACTCCTAAACCAGAGGGAGTTTGAAGGTGTGCTTTGTACCAAAATCTTCCAAATCATCTCAATAGTACAGGAAAAATCTAGCATTTCTTGAAAAGTCAACGGAAATATATTTATTTGTTTATAAAGTGCTTTCAAACCAATAAACTAGACGATAGCCCCTGGCAGAACTGTGTCGCGTACAGCCCGCATAGCACTAGAGCCGTCTGTACACATGGGATGCACACAACCAATTATGCGAGAGTTCTCGCAAGGGTCCGCTAGTTATAATAATTATTATTAGCCTACTGTATTATTAAGCTATCATTATTATTATTATTATTATTATTATTAATACATCTCAAATAGATTGCTTTCTTTTACAATTTATACGGAATTTTTACTTTTCATTCGAAATGAAAAAAGCGCCATAAGTAATAATAGGGTAAAATTATGAAGTATTTTACACGAACCTCCAGGGTTCTTACAAAATAGAGCGTAATAAACGAGAAACGTAATAAGTGGGCGCGTAAAAACGGGGGTTTACTGTAGTAGAACAGACTGAATACGATTTGACAAAACTTTTAGAGACAAGCTCACCTCCGATAGGAAGTAAAGACAGCATTATAGTGATGATCGTTTTCCCTTAAATTAATTGGCGTATCATGAATTCAACGTGAATACATGCAACTTAATACTATGTTTAGACATTCTATTATCGACCATGAACCTCAACGTTCACAATTGAAAACTAAAGGGGTTATAACTGAAAAGTAATTAAAAAAAATTATATTTTGTTATATCTAGCTATATAAATGCACCTGTTAATTCCGGCGCCTTGGTGCCTCTATAAGCTGCAGTAGTTAAAAGGAACGTAACACCCAGAACACCATTCTTCATCTTCTGCGCGAATGGGTCTCCTAGGACCACGCGGAATCAACACTTATTGGCCTTGATGTTTGCCCAATAACTCTTCATGCGCAACGACTAAGCGAGTCTTCGTTGCTGCGACCAGACGTGTCTCGTAGGTCTTCTCTCTTCTCCCTCAATACCCCGTGTATAAGTAATAATAATAATGTTATTGGTTTTACGTCCCTTTTAACTACACTGGCTTGTAGAGACGCCGGGGTGCCGGAATTTTGCCCCGAAGGGGATCTTTAACGTGCCAGTAAATGTACTGACACGGCTCCCTCGCATTTGCGCACCCTCAAATGCCAGCTGACTGCGCCTGGTTTCGAACCTGCAACCTTGGGCTCAGCAAGCGAGAACGTTACCCCTGAGCCACGCAGCCAGACCCGTCTATAAGTAATGTTCATAATTTCCTCTCGATCCTTGAGATTGGGAAAACCTAATTCGGCCAAGTTATTTTCCGCCTGTTTGTACCAATTGGACCTTGTTGCCTTTTTCTGCAAAAACGTACAGATTTTACTTGTTAACCTAATTGGGTCCATTCTGTCCAATTGTCCCATGGATTGGATCCTTCTCATACGGATTGTCTCTGTGTTTTTAGTAATTTTTAAATAGACGTCAGCATTAGGGTTCGGAAGGTGAATTCCATCTTTGATTCTTGGTCCCAAAATTTTCCGCATGATTTTGCGTTCCTTAATCTCCAATTGATTTCTCAGTGTTTTATGTTGTAAATTAAGTGCCTCGGCTGCATAAAGGGCTGCAGGCAAGACTACTGTTTTATAATGTTGAATTTTACAATTCCAAGAGAGATATTTTTTAATAAACTTGTTTTGTCAAATCGAAAGCAGTTTCAATTTTCTGTAGTCTTGCTTCTATAGATTTTCTTTCGTTGCCAGTTTCATTGATCCATTCACCTAAATATTTGAAGTCCTTCACCATTATTATTGCATATTTAAAGGACGACCTGAAAATGAGTTGAAATTCATGTTTTTTTCTACCTAATATGTAACAAAAAGTCGACTGCAATCGGTGGAATATGACTGCTAGTATTCGTCTACTTTCACGAGCTGTTAAGAAAAACGTTGGTTACTGCTACACTTTTCGGATATTGAGATATTTGCGTAATAAGGCAACACAATTTTGAAAAGAAAGAAAGAAAGAAAGAAAGAAAGAAAGAAAGAACTATATCACATCGTAATTTTCCCCCCTATACAAAACGCCTAAGATATGTTCATAAGAGACAAAGTTTAAGAAAATTGCGTAAATAGTGGCAGAGATATTGAATATATTTGAAAAGTGTGCTCGGTAGGCGTAGGCTATGCATGTTTCTACGTGTCTACAGTTTGTAAATGCAACCTTGAATTGAGGAACTATGTGAAGGACGCCCAGACCACACAAGCTATTACCTCATCAATGAAGCCGAAGTTCTGACAGGTTGGCCAGTTAAATGAAGATAACAGCGGGAAATTAGACAGTAAAATATGGAAATTGTATCTAAGTATGATATGGCAGTAAATTGCTGAATGTTTAAGTGAACTAATGCAATGATAAAGGAAAAGTTCTGAGACAATGTAACGAAAACGTTAACTGCATTCAGTGGAATATCACTGTTAGTATTCGTCAATACATATTGTTTGTGTTCTTATAGCCTATTCGGCAAGATTGGCACACCGCATCGCGATTCATCCGGCTGTGCCACCGAGCCATGACTCCATCAGTGTGGGGAACAGACTAGTGGATATAAAAAGTAGGTTGGCTCAGCCAAGGAAAGCATTTCAATAGAATAGGAATCTGTTGACATCGAAAATAGATTTAGGTATTAGGAAGTCATTTTTGAAAGCCTTTGTCTAGAGCAGGGGTCTCCAAACTTTCCAGCCTTAGGGCCATACTGATTACTCCCGCAAGTTCCGAGGACCAAAACCATATTATCATTGTTGCCGGTGGTAAAAAGTGAAATAGTCCACTGATGAAAAAAAAAGTCCGAAAAAGTACGCAACGTTGAAAAAAGGCTGCAAATTGGACGTAAGTCCGCAAAACGGCAACACTGCATATTATTAATTTTCCTGTCATTATCTGTAATTTCTAGATTAGTCGTAGAGTACGAGCCATGAGGAGTAACGTGACACGACATCTGGTGGACACAAGCGGAAATAGGTAGTACCTTCTATCGCTAACAGATGGCGCTAATAGCACGTACAGAGTAATCTCGTTGGTTCGAGAGAGTTCTGGTGTCTTCCACTCACTTCTAGATGTCAGTAATTGGAATATATAAGAAGGCTAGTTGCGCAACCACAAGTCAGTTCCTATGACACTGTTGTGAAATAAAATAGTGCGTACCTCCTTAAAACGTGTTTGTGCGTGTTTAAGTTTAAGACATCTTTGTAACAGTATTTTGATTTGAATTGTTGCTTTTGTATGTGATTTAGGAGTATGGAAAAGAAGCGAAAAATTGATAGTGAATGCAGAAAATTCAAAGATGAGTGGAACATTCAGTATTTCGTAATTGAGTCCAGTAACAAGGCGCTATGTTTGATTTGCAATGAAAGCATAGCCGTTCTCAAGGAATATAACATTAAACGTCATTATGAAACAAAACATTTTCAAAATTACTCAAAATATACAGGAAGTTTGCGGACAGAAAAATTCGAAGCTATGAAGCGCGGATTGAAATCGCAGCAATCTTCATTTACAAAACTCAAAACCGAACAAGAGGCTGCAACTCGTGCCAGCTTTCGTGTGGCTCTTGAAATTGCAAAACGTGGAAAACCGTTCACCGATGGAGAAATGATCAAAGAATGCATAATTGCAGCAGCCGAAGAAATGTGCCCTGAAAAGGTAAATTTATTAAAAACTGTCAGTATGTCAGCAAACACTGTGGCTCGAAGGGTAGAAAACATCGCTGAAAATATATCCTCTCTACTGTTCGACAAAAATGGAGATGTTGAGTGGTTTTCTTTGGCCTTGGATGAGTCAACGGATGTGTCAGATATTGCTCAGGTGTTGATTTATATTCGAGGAGTAGATAAAAGCTATGAAGTGCATGAAGAACTTCTTGATATGTATAGTATTCATGGCACAACTACTGGTACAGATATTTTTAAAGGAGTTGAAATGGCCATTAATCAAAAGAACCTTCGATGGAAAAACTTGAAATGTATTACAACTGATGGAGGCAAAAACATGAGTGGGAAAGATAAAGGAGTGGTCGCTCTTGTGTCAAAGGCTGTAGAAAATGACGGTGGTTCAAAACCATTAGTCTTACATTGTATCATTCATCAACAGTCTTTGTGCGGAAAATGTTTGGATATGTCTGAAGTTCTGAAACCAGTCATATCAACTGTTAATTTTATGAGATCTTTTGGGCTGAATCACCGACAATTCCGACAATTTATTGAAGAGATTGGAGAAAATGACTTACCTTATCATACTGCCGTACGTTGGCTTAGTTGTGGGGAAGTCCTTCAGCGCTTTTTTGAACTTCGAGCAGTGATCGATTTTTTTTTTAATGAAAAGCATCGCCCTCTTACTGAATTACAAAACAACGCATGGCTGTGGAAGTTAGCATTCTATGTTGATTTGACAAAACATGTGAACGAACTGAATTTGAGATTGTAAGGAGAAAACCAGCATCTTCCTGATTTATACACTAATATCAAATCATTCCGGAAGAAATTGATACTGTTTCAATCACAACTACGTAGTAAATGTTTTTCACATTTTAAAACATGTGAAATATTCAGCCACACCACTGAGACTGAGTTTCCTATCGATTTTGCATTCGAAACTTTGAGTGCTTTGAAAATAAATTTTGATACTCGTTTCTCGGACTTCGATGCCTTTGCGAATCAAATTAAGATTTTTCAGGATCCTTTTGATACTGACATTGAAACCCTAGCTCCGGAACTTCAAATGGAAATGATTGAACTACAGTGCAGTGATATAATTAAGAACAAATATCAAAACTCATCTTTGTTGGAATTTTATAAGAGTCTTCCACTGACACAATTTGATAATTTGCATAAATTTGCTCGTGGGCTGTTTTCTGTTTTTGGTACTACTTATTTGTGTGAGAAGACCTTCTCCAAAATGAAGTACACAAAAAATGTTTACAGATCTAAATTAACTGATGAGCATCTTAAATCTCTTTTAATAATTGGTACAAGTAAAATTAGTCCTCAACTACAAACTATTGTCAGTGGAAAATCTCAATTACATAAATCTCATTAGTATTTCATATGTCTGCATGTTATACATGTCTTTACTCATTACAATTCTGTGTTTCTTTATCCAACTTATCACAAAAACAATAACAATAAGCCTACAACAATGTTAGAGTAGTTAGCCCATGACCATATCAATGTAGATGTCATATTAGTAATTATTCAACATAAAATTAGAATACTTCAGTAAACTAAATTTAATTTGCTATAAAAAAATATGTTCTCTAAAAGGAGTTTTCAAGTATGCTAGCTCTCCGCGGGCCGGACAAAATCTGTCCGCGGGCCGGATGTGGCCCTCGGGCCGTAGTTTGGAGACCCCTGGTCTAGAGCGTGGCGCTCTATGGATGTGAACCTTGGATTGTTGGCGCAACAGGAAAGAATAGTGTGTGCGTTTGAGTCTTCAGTCTTTTGACCGGTTTGATGCAGCACCCCATGCCTCCCTATCCTGAGCTAATCGTTTCATCTCTACATAGCTGCCACACCCTACGTCCGAGGCAATCTGTTTAACCTTAGTCTACCCCTACAGTTCTTGTCCTCGACCCCTCCTTCCATAACTAAGCTTGCAATTCCTGGGTGTCTTAGTATGTCTTAGCATTTGAAATTTGGTGTTACAGGAAAATGATGTACTGTAGATCAGATGGATAGATAGAATAAAAAAATGAAGAGATAGTTATTTAGTTAGTTATTGTTGTTTTAAAGGGCGTAACTACGAGGACTAATGAAGAAGTTTTAAGACGAGTGAGAGAATAGAGATGTTTCTGGTGACTGCTAATAAAGAGAAGAAATAGGTTTGTTGGAAATATAGCCTATTAAGACACCCAGGAATAGCAAAATTTAGTTATGGAAGGAAAGGTCGACTACAAGAACTGTGGGGGTAGATCATGGATAGAATATGTTAAACAGTTTGTCTTGGTTGTAGAGTGTGGTAGCTGTGTATAGGTGAAACGATTGTCTCAGGATAGGGAGGTTTGGAGAGCTGCATCAAACAAGGCATAAAGACTGAGGACTCAAACACAAACGCAAACTTTTTAAAAGACAATGTTGTATTACAACTGCTTGAAGTAGTAATGGAATATTTCAGCCCTTAGAAACACCGCAACAACAGACATATTACTGGATTGGTGTTTTATTGGGCGTAATAACTAGGTCATCTACCCAGAAACATTAACATTATATGAGAATAGCCTGAAAACTATTCGCAACAGCCCCTTGAGTATAGTATCGTAGATATTGGTCACAAGACTACGCAGCTAGAAATATCTATATTTCAAACAAAGTAGATTTAAATAGTTCTATTGGATCTTGCAAAGTTGTTAATCATGAATGCAACATTCTTTCAGTAAACCCACTGTAATGTGGTGATAAGAAGATGCTTAGAAGAACAATGGTTGTTTTTCATTTATCTGTAAGGAAATGGCGTAAATATACTTTTTAAATCCAAGTCGTTTCTCTGTTAAACCTGGATGCTTGGTTGCCTGTTAGAATGTCATCAAACTCGAATGACTTTGTGAATGCCTATATGATTATAATTATTACGATCACCATCTATAAAAAAAAAAACATACAGCTCCAACTTATACACGTTTTTCTGCAAGATACAACAAATCGGTAAATCAAATTAATAATAATTGCTACCCCTCACATTGGACGGCACTGGCCAGCAGCACGTCGGCTTCTCGATAACCAACGCTTTGCTTACCAGAATGGGACGAGTACGGGAAACGTGGATGGGCCAACTTACCTGTATTCAGGGGTCCGGGTCACTTCCGCAGCAACATCACCTCCAGATGACATGTCCCAACAGAAGAGCTCCAAAGGAGTGGAAGGAAGATGGATAAGGGGACAACACACACAGGCTATCGTACAAACATCCCCCAAAAACCAACGGAACTGCCGTCGGTGAAATAATGCCACAACCAAAGATTTTAAAAAAATATAATTAAGAATAAAAGGTTTAATATTGAAAATTTAAATAAGAACTTCACCAGAGAAAGAACATGCATCAACCACCAATATTTTACAAGAAGGCCAGATAGCGCCTAACATGCTTGCTTGCAAAGCCAAGAAGACGAAAGACTTAATTTAAAATAATATAAAATTTAACAGCCCAAAGGTTAAAATAAATATTACATGCATAACATACTCAGAACGGGCTTGATGAATTGCAAGGTAATGCAATATCGATCCGGCATGCAGATGTTCAGGCCACGCCAAAACAAAGGAATTGAAAATTAAATTAAACTTTAAAAAAATTAAATGGGATAGAAATAAAAAAAATGATATGCTCGCCGGCGAAACACACAAGGACATTTACCCGAAATCACAAAATTAACATTAACAAGATTACAATAAAAAAAAATTATTGAGCTAACAGAAAACACGTATGCTTTTGAGACCCGCGCCAAATGGACTGACAACGAGACCACAATGCATCACGGTAAACAAAAGCTATGGCCACACCAAAAACATGCCAGATCAAAATTACGGCAAACAATTAATAAGATTAAATTTAAACATTAGCGTAAAGAAAATGACGGCGGAAAATAATTAGGTCTAAATGCTATTACAATCGAGAAATGCACCGGATCATGAATAAATTACAATGTCAATCCCAAGATTGACAAAGGAATATAAATAATAATTTAAACGTGAAATAAATTAATAAATGTGTCTCCAGAAGGTAAACAAAAAAATAAATAAGAAACTTTATATATATAAGGAAACGTTATTAAAACGAAAAAGAAATTTTTGGCCTACAAGCGAGAACACAACAGAAGATCAACATTCGTACACGGCCAAACTTGGAGCTCCCAAAATAAAATAATTAAATAAATTAAATTAAAAAAAACGTACCTTACATCCTTCTCCGTGGAGACACAATAACAATAAAATAATTAACATATAATTTTACGTTATTACATGTACTTCACAAAAATGGCTAACACGCCGATGCGTCGTGTAGATACAAGCACTTGATCACATCCAGTTGCGATTATCCTTGCACATTTCCTCTTCACGGCGGAACGATGAAAATTTACAGCCTGAAGAAAACAGGCAATTCCTTTTTCTTGAATGAGTATTTACATTTGGAAAAAGCTAGGGGCAATGCCCCCAGCGCAACGGATAGACACTCTTCGACCAGTCGTCGGCTTGATGATTTTTACTCGACAGCCAATGGACTCCACAAAAATGGCGGAGAATCGCTCGTCATTTATCGAACTGTCTTCATGTAAAATAATATTGTCCAATCACGAAGTGACACATCAAAACAACAATGTCATTAATAAGTTCATAATTTGGCGGTATCATGAATGCACTAGCATTTGTTTGAAGACGAAGAATGTGATTGTCTTTCAATTATGTCATGCGTATATAGAGTTTATAAGGCGAAGCCCACACCACCTATTGGGGAGACACAGGAACTACTTGCAATTTCTCCAAGACCGACAGGCGCTACCATCTCGTGTTCAAAATGGGAAGCAAGCCACCAGGCGGTCGTTTCAAACTTCAAGAACAGCGTCCCTGATTAAATATATGTTTGAAATGGTAGAGACGTGCCCTTGCACGTATCAGTCTCCCTCCCTTAAGCGTGAACACCGTTCACGAATATGCCAAGGCATAGACAGTACTCCTTAACTTGTCGATTCACCAGAGATGCTTCCCGAAGATAATGTTCACCAGTTAACTCCAATTGATGGATGAAACCGCATCGTTTTGGTTAGGAAGAAAGCAGGGTCAGATTATCAGTGATGGGATAATTGATCACCTCGCAAGCCACTTAGTCAATAGCATCACTGTGTCCGAAAATCTTCAGAAACGTAGTACACCACACCAGCAGTGCTTTCAGAGTCCGAGACACGTTAGGAAAAATTTTCAACAAGACCAATGTAGGTCGTTTTAGACGAAGTAGGATGAAGCAATGTGCAAGATATGATTCGACGCGTGGGCAGCCATTTACAAAAATAGAAGTTAATCTAGTTTCAAAAAAGATTTACAGAATTTACAATTTCTTACTACATTTTACAAAGAGAAACAAGTTTGAATTTAAATGAAGAAAATTTTTGACCAAGCCCTAGATCCGTGCTTACAAAGTTTCATTAACAAGTTTACATTTTTACAGATTCGAAGTACATTACAAGATTACATGAGTTAGACGACTATACATTTCGAAGGGACTACGGTAGAGGAATGACCACTACAATTCCCAAAGGGAACAGGAATACAAGGTTACCATGAGTTAGGTCTCCCACCGAGCCCAACTTACATGTTAGCATCTCCTATGAAACATCAAAATTAGGTACACTTTTACAATTTACCATTACAATGGGAACTTCCCAACAATACAGTTTGTATCCCACCAGAGTTTTCAAATCCAATTAAATTCAAAATTCCACAAGGAACAGATACCAGAAGGCTTCAATGAATTTTAGGGACACTCTACATTATACAAAATGCGTTTTACAAAATTTACGGTAGCATTTCCTCATTAGACACCTCTCCACCTCGCTTAATGTGTGACAGATGCACTCTGGAAATTTTCTTTGCCTTGGGCTTAAGGTTTAGAATAGGAAAATTAATTAATCTGACATGTATGCCTCTACATAGTTGGTTCGTGACCGCACGCATTACTTGGCATGGGGACACTGAGGAATTCAAACGCAGTTACAGTAACGACAAGAACGAAGGAGAAAATGGCAGCGCAGAAAATCAAACACCAATACACTCACACAAGGAACGAAATTGAGGTTCGACACCCGATGAGAATACAGCCGACATCCGCCTGGGTGAGAAAAATCCAACATAAAAAGAACAAAGTTCAACAGTACACGAGGTACAATGAGGTTTCCTCGTTCAGGTTAAAGACACGAACACGTACAACCAAAGGATGCCTAACATGGCCCAAAAATACGGTTAGATGAGAAACAAGCCGCTCTTGTCGAAAGACGAGGCTAACAGAGAACACTTACGCACCATTCCAAACGATAAAGCCGAAAAATTTAGGATTATTAATCAAAAGCAGAAAATTTTACTCAACTACAGTGGCTGATGACCGAGATTGCCATAGCATGAACTAAAACAGAAGGCCTATGTAAATTTACGGTTAGCATGAGGCAACAGGTGACCCTGATTTCCAGCAACAACAGATTACAGGCTTTAAAAGTAAAACAAGCTGACTTACAGAACCTGATGACCATAATGTCCAACAGAAATTTAATCCCAGTAAATTTTGAAGACCCTATATTAATTAATTAAGCCGGAAAGCACATTACATTATGGCTGTTCACGAACTGAGATCTCATATTCACAACAACATATTCATCGCACAACATACTCCAATAATAGCGATACATAATTTTTACCACCCACAAAAATAATTCCCATTAATACTCAAATATGCAAGTTATGTAGTCGTAGAGATATCATAACACAAACAAATACAATTAAAAAACAATACCCTTACAATTACATTAAGTTACATGACACATACTTGCATATCATCGAACAGGCCAGTCCCATACCAAGCCAGTTTGAATCGTGCAAGTCCTATATACAACCTGCCCAGGGATCAAACCAAGCAAGAATCCCATACTTCAAACCTAGCTAACCCCAGACAGTAGATATCTCCACGTAAAACACTCCTACATATTCGCTTTAGTTCAAAATTACAAGGAAAGCAACTAATAAAAATACGATCCTAACCTTACTTTTGCAAACAAAATTAACCCTAAATTACCCCACCCTACAAATCTAAATCAAAATCTAACGTTAACACATGCATACAGATATGATTTGCACAACATATACGCTTATCCCAGAACGATTGCAGTATAATGTAAGTTTACGAACAAAAAATTACAAATCGCACACTGCGATAAAAACACTTCAAAACAAACACTTACCTTGAATGAATTTGGGAAGAATTCCTAGCCAAAAAATAGTGACATGCATGTTAAATGTGCCTTCTGGCACCACAATAGGGACATAGGGCGGGCAGACTTCCATAGGTTAGCCCTTTTAATCGGACTACACTTTGCCATAACACCAATAGGCGTGACAGTTCCATAATAAATAATTTACGAGGACAGCATATCACCACAGAATATCATGCAAAGAAACATACAGGAACACAATAGTCTTCTTAAACACCAACACTGCCTCGACACCTGAAATTTCGACAAAAACATCATGCACAACGTAGCCCAGAACTGCATACGTCACCACCTGCTTGGCTCGAGAACAGGGAGCTAAATTACAAAAATAGGCACAAAACAATCAGGCTACCAGCTTCCGACGGGGCTCCAGGATTCCTTCACACGCAGCATATAGGCTATCAGAACATTAAGAAATCCCATTTCCCATGCCAAGAACACATGTCAGACACTCACCGGGCTTCATCTTCAGTGGGGATGTTGCACACAAACAGGATAAAACTACAGCAGGAAACACCTCGCTTAAAACAGGACACTTACAGCATTCCACATGTACATTCAGAGGCAACCATGAAACAAAACAAACGACAAGGATTAGCTTTACACAACATTAAGTGCACTTTCCTGACAAAATCCCACCAACAACTGACCCATCGGCATTAGAGGGGTCCATAAAACAGCCTGTGGGTACTGGGGAGGGGATAGTTACGGAAGTGAACATGAGCAGGATCTGCTACCGAAATGCTACCCCTAGCATGGGACGAGTACGGGAAACGTGGATGGGCCAACTTACCTGTATTCAGGGGTCCGGGTCACTTCCGCAGCAACATCACCTCCAGATGACATGTCCCAACAGAAGAGCTCCAAAGGAGTGGAAGGAAGATGGATAAGGGGACAACATACACAGGCTATCGTACAAACATCCCCCAAAAACCAACGGAACTGCCGTCGGTGAAATAATGCCACAACCAAAGATTTAAAAAAAATATAATTAAGAATAAAAGGTTTAATATTGAAAATTTAAATAAGAACTTCACCAGAGAAAGAACATGCATCAACCACCAATATTTTACAAGAAGGCCAGATAGCGCCTAACATGCTTGCTTGCAAAGCCAAGAAGACGAAAGACTTAATTTAAAATAATATAAAATTTAACAGCCCAAAGGTTAAAATAAATATTACATGCATAACATACTCAGAACGGGCTTGATGAATTGCAAGGTAATGCAATATCGATCCGGCATGCAGATGTTCAGGCCACGCCAAAACAAAGGAATTGAAAATTAAATTAAACTTAAAAAAAAATTAAATGGGATAGAAATTTAAAAAAAATGATATGCTCGCCGGCGAAACACACAAGGACATTTACCCGAAATCACAAAATTAACATTAACAAGATTACAATAAAAAAAAAAAATTATTGAGCTAACAGAAAACACGTATGCTTTTGAGACCCGCGCCAAATGGACTGACAACGAGACCACAATGCATCACGGTAAACAAAAGCTATGGCCACACCAAAAACATGCCAGATCAAAATTACGGCAAACAATTAATAAGATTAAATTTAAACATTAGCGTAAAGAAAATGACGGCGGAAAATAATTAGGTCTAAATGCTATTACAATCGAGAAATGCACCGGATCATGAATAAATTACAATGTCAATCCCAAGATTGACAAAGGAATATAAATAATAATTTAAACGTGAAATAAATTAATAAATGTGTCTCCAGAAGGTAAACAAAAAAATAAATAAGAAACTTAATATATATATAAGGAAACGTTATTAAAACGAAAAAGAAATTTTTGGCCTACAAGTGAGAACACAACAGAAGATCAACATTCGTACACGGCCAAACTTGGAGCTCCCAAAATAAAATAATTAAATAAATTAAATTTAAAAAAAAACGTACCTTACATCCTTCTCCGTGGAGACACAATAACAATACAATAATTAACATATAATTTTACGTTATTACATGTACTTCACAAAAATGGCTAACACGCCGATGCGTCGTGTAGATACAAGCACTTGATCACATCCAGTTGCGATTATCCTTGCACATTTCCTCTTCACGGCGGAACGATGAAAATTTACAGCCTGAAGAAAACAGGCAATTCCTTTTTCTTGAATGAGTATTTACATTTGGAAAAAGCTAGGGGCAATGCCCCCAGCGCAACGGATAGACACTCTTCGACCAGTCGTCGGCTTGATGATTTTTACTCGACAGCCAATGGACTCCACAAAAATGGCGGAGAATCGCTCGTCATTTATCGAACTGTCTTCATGTAAAATAATATTGTCCAATCACGAAGTGACACATCAAAACAACAATGTCATTAATAAGTTCATAATTTGGCGGTATCATGAATGCACTAGCATTTGTTTGAAGACGAAGAATGTGATTGTCTTTCAATTATGTCATGCGTATATAGAGTTTATAAGGCGAAGCCCACACCACCTATTGGGGAGACACAGGAACTACTTGCAATTTCTCCAAGACCGACAGGCGCTACCATCTCGTGTTCAAAATGGGAAGCAAGTCACCAGGCGGTCGTTTCAAACTTCAAGAACAGCGTCCCTGATTAAATATATGTTTGAAATGGTAGAGACGTGCCCTTGCACGTATCAGTCTCCCTCCCTTAAGCGTGAACACCGTTCACGAATATGCCAAGGCATAGACAGTACTCCTTAACTTGTCGATTCACCAGAGATGCTTCCCGAAGATAATGTTCACCAGTTAACTCCAATTGATGGATGAAACCGCATCGTTTTGGTTAGGAAGAATGCAGGGTCAGATTATCAGTGATGGGATAATTGATCACCTCGCAAACCACTTAGTCAACAGCATCACTGTGTCCGAAAATCTTCAGAAACGTAGTACACCAGCACCAGCAGTGCTTTCAGAGTCCGAGACACGTTAGGAAAAATTTTCAACAAGACCAATGTAGGTCGTTTTAGACGAAGTAGGATGAAGCAATGTGCAAGATATGATTCGACGCGTGGGCAGCCATTTACAAAAATAGAAGTTAATCTAGTTTCAAAAAAGATTTACAGAATTTACAATTTCTTACTACATTTTACAAAGAGAAACAAGTTTGAATTTAAATGAAGAAAATTTTTGACCAAGCCCTAGATCCGTGCTTACAAAGTTTCATTAACAAGTTTACATTTTTACAGATTCGAAGTACATTACAAGATTACATGAGTTAGACGACTATACATTTCGAAGGGACTACGGTAGAGGAATGACCACTACAATTCCCAAAGGGAACAGGAATACAAGGTTACCATGAGTTAGGTCTCCCACCGAGCCCAACTTACATGTTAGCATCTCCTATGAAACATCAAAATTAGGTACACTTTTACAATTTACCATTACAATGGGAACTTCCCAACAATACAGTTTGTATCCCACCAGAGTTTTCAAATCCAATTAAATTCAAAATTCCACAAGGAACAGATACCAGAAGGCTTCAATGAATTTTAGGGACACTCTACATTATACAAAATGCGTTTTACAAAATTTACGGTAGCATTTCCTCATTAGACACCTCTCCACCTCGCTTAATGTGTGACAGATGCACTCTGGAAATTTTCTTTGCCTTGGGCTTAAGGTTTAGAATAGGAAAATTAATTAATCTGACATGTATGCCTCTACATAGTTGGTTCGTGACCGCACGCATTACTTGGCATGGGGACACTGAGGAATTCAAACGCAGTTACAGTAACGACAAGAACGAAGGAGAAAATGGCAGCGCAGAAAATCAAACACCAATACACTCACACAAGGAACGAAATTGAGGTTCGACACCCGATGAGAATACAGCCGACATCCGCCTGGGTGAGAAAAATCCAACATAAAAAGAACAAAGTTCAACAGTACACGAGGTACAATGAGGTTTCCTCGTTCAGGTTAAAGACACGAACACGTACAACCAAAGGATGCCTAACATGGCCCAAAAATACGGTTAGATGAGAAACAAGCCGCTCTTGTCGAAAGACGAGGCTAACAGAGAACACTTACGCACCATTCCAAACGATAAAGCCGAAAAATTTAGGATTATTAATCAAAAGCAGAAACTTTTACTCAACTACAGTGGCTGATGACCGAGATTGCCATAGCATGAACTAAAACAGAAGGCCTATGTAAATTTACGGTTAGCATGAGGCAACAGGTGACCCTGATTTCCAGCAACAACAGATTACAGGCTTTAAAAGTAAAACAAGCTGACTTACAGAAACTGATGACCATAATGTCCAACAGAAATTTAATCCCAGTAAATTTTGAAGACCCTATATTAATTAATTAAGCCGGAAAGCACATTACATTATGGCTGTTCACGAACTGAGATCTCATATTCACAACAACATATTCATCGCACAACATACTCCAATAATAGCGATACATAATTTTTACCACCCACAAAAATAATTCCCATTAATACTCAAATATGCAAGTTATGTAGTCGTAGAGATATCATAACACAAACAAATACAATTAAAAAACAATACCCTTACAATTACATTAAGTTACATGACACATACTTGCATATCATCGAACAGGCCAGTCCCATACCAAGCCAGTTTGAATCGTGCAAGTCCTATATACAACCTGCCCAGGGATCAAACCAAGCAAGAATCCCATACTTCAAACCTAGCTAACCCCAGACAGTAGATATCTCCACGTAAAACACTCCTACATATTCGCTTTAGTTCAAAATTACAAGGAAAGCAACTAATAAAAATACGATCCTAACCTTACTTTTGCAAACAAAACAAACCCTAAATTACCCCACCCTACAAATCTAAATCAAAATCTAACGTTAACACATGCATACAGACATGATTTGCACAACATATACGCTTATCCCAGAACGATTGCAGTATAATGTAAGTTTACGAACAAAAAATTACAAATCGCACACTGCGATAAAAACACTTCAAAACAAACACTTACCTTGAATGAATTTGGGAAGAATTCCTAGCCAAAAAATAGTGACATGCATGTTAAATGTGCCTTCTGGCACCACAATAGGGACATAGGGCGGGCAGACTTCCATAGGTTAGCCCTTTTAATCGGACTACACTTTGCCATAACACCAATAGGCGTGACAGTTCCATAATAAATAATTTACGAGGACAGCATATCACCACAGAATATCATGCAAAGAAACATACAGGAACACAATAGTCTTCTTAAACACCAACACTGCCTCGACACCTGAAATTTCGACAAAAACATCATGCACAACGTAGCCCAGAACTGCATACGTCACCACCTGCTTGGCTCGAGAACAGGGAGCTAAATTACAAAAATAGGCACAAAACAATCAGGCTACCAGCTTCCGACGGGGCTCCAGGATTCCTTCACACGCAGCATATAGGCTATCAGAACATTAAGAAATCCCATTTCCCATGCCAAGAACACATGTCAGACACTCACCGGGCTTCATCTTCAGTGGGGATGTTGCACACAAACAGGATAAAACTACAGCAGGAAACACCTCGCTTAAAACAGGACACTTACAGCATTCCACATGTACATTCAGAGGCAACCATGAAACAAAACAAACGACAAGGATTAGCTTTACACAACATTAAGTGCACTTTCCTGACAAAATCCCACCAACAACTGACCCATCGGCATTAGAGGGGTCCATAAAACAGCCTGTGGGTACTGGGGAGGGGATAGTTACGGAAGTGAACATGAGCAGGATCTGCTACCGAAATGCTACCCCTAGCATGGGACGAGTACGGGAAACGTGGATGGGCCAACTTACCTGTATTCAGGGGTCCGGGTCACTTCCGCAGCAACATCACCTCCAGATGACATGTCCCAACAGAAGAGCTCCAAAGGAGTGGAAGGAAGATGGATAAGGGGACAACACACACAGGCTATCGTACAAACATCCCCCAAAAACCAACGGAACTGCCGTCGGTGAAATAATGCCACAACCAAAGATTTTAAAAAAATATAATTAAGAATAAAAGGTTTAATATTGAAAATTTAAATAAGAACTTCACCAGAGAAAGAACATGCATCAACCACCAATATTTTACAAGAAGGCCAGATAGCGCCTAACATGCTTGCTTGCAAAGCCAAGAAGACGAAAGACTTAATTTAAAATAATATAAAATTTAACAGCCCAAAGGTTAAAATAAATATTACATGCATAACATACTCAGAACGGGCTTGATGAATTGCAAGGTAATGCAATATCGATCCGGCATGCAGATGTTCAGGCCACGCCAAAACAAAGGAATTGAAAATTAAATTAAACTTTAAAAAAAATTAAATGGGATAGAAATAAAAAAAAATGATATGCTCGCCGGCGAAACACACAAGGACATTTACCCGAAATCACAAAATTAACATTAACAAGATTACAATAAAAAAAAATTATTGAGCTAACAGAAAACACGTATGCTTTTGAGACCCGCGCCAAATGGACTGACAACGAGACCACAATGCATCACGGTAAACAAAAGCTATGGCCACACCAAAAACATGCCAGATCAAAATTACGGCAAACAATTAATAAGATTAAATTTAAACATTAGCGTAAAGAAAATGACGGCGGAAAATAATTAGGTCTAAATGCTATTACAATCGAGAAATGCACCGGATCATGAATAAATTACAATGTCAATCCCAAGATTGACAAAGGAATATAAATAATAATTTAAACGTGAAATAAATTAATAAATGTGTCTCCAGAAGGTAAACAAAAAAATAAATAAGAAACTTAATATATATAAGGAAACGTTATTAAAACGAAAAAGAAATTTTTGGCCTACAAGCGAGAACACAACAGAAGATCAACATTCGTACACGGCCAAACTTGGAGCTCCCAAAATAAAATAATTAAATAAATTAAATTTAAAAAAAACGTACCTTACATCCTTCTCCGTGGAGACACAATAACAATACAATAATTAACATATAATTTTACGTTATTACATGTACTTCACAAAAATGGCTAACACGCCGATGCGTCGTGTAGATACAAGCACTTGATCACATCCAGTTGCGATTATCCTTGCACATTTCCTCTTCACGGCGGAACGATGAAAATTTACAGCCTGAAGAAAACAGGCAATTCCTTTTTCTTGAATGAGTATTTACATTTGGAAAAAGCTAGGGGCAATGCCCCCAGCGCAACGGATAGACACTCTTCGACCAGTCGTCGGCTTGATGATTTTTACTCGACAGCCAATGGACTCCACAAAAATGGCGGAGAATCGCTCGTCATTTATCGAACTGTCTTCATGTAAAATAATATTGTCCAATCACGAAGTGACACATCAAAACAACAATGTCATTAATAAGTTCATAATTTGGCGGTATCATGAATGCACTAGCATTTGTTTGAAGACGAAGAATGTGATTGTCTTTCAATTATGTCATGCGTATATAGAGTTTATAAGGCGAAGCCCACATCACCTATTGGGGAGACACAGGAACTACTTGCAATTTCTCCAAGACCGACAGGCGCTACCATCTCGTGTTCAAAATGGGAAGCAAGTCACCAGGCGGTCGTTTCAAACTTCAAGAACAGCGTCCCTGATTAAATATATGTTTGAAATGGTAGAGACGTGCCCTTGCACGTATCAGTCTCCCTCCCTTAAGCGTGAACACCGTTCACGAATATGCCAAGGCATAGACAGTACTCCTTAACTTGTCGATTCACCAGAGATGCTTCCCGAAGATAATGTTCACCAGTTAACTCCAATTGATGGATGAAACCGCATCGTTTTGGTTAGGAAGAATGCAGGGTCAGATTATCAGTGATGGGATAATTGATCACCTCGCAAACCACTTAGTCAACAGCATCACTGTGTCCGAAAATCTTCAGAAACGTAGTACACCAGCACCAGCAGTGCTTTCAGAGTCCGAGACACGTTAGGAAAAATTTTCAACAAGACCAATGTAGGTCGTTTTAGACGAAGTAGGATGAAGCAATGTGCAAGATATGATTCGACGCGTGGGCAGCCATTTACAAAAATAGAAGTTAATCTAGTTTCAAAAAAGATTTACAGAATTTACAATTTCTTACTACATTTTACAAAGAGAAACAAGTTTGAATTTAAATGAAGAAAATTTTTGACCAAGCCCTAGATCCGTGCTTACAAAGTTTCATTAACAAGTTTACATTTTTACAGATTCGAAGTACATTACAAGATTACATGAGTTAGACGACTATACATTTCGAAGGGACTACGGTAGAGGAATGACCACTACAATTCCCAAAGGGAACAGGAATACAAGGTTACCATGAGTTAGGTCTCCCACCGAGCCCAACTTACATGTTAGCATCTCCTATGAAACATCAAAATTAGGTACACTTTTACAATTTACCATTACAATGGGAACTTCCCAACAATACAGTTTGTATCCCACCAGAGTTTTCAAATCCAATTAAATTCAAAATTCCACAAGGAACAGATACCAGAAGGCTTCAATGAATTTTAGGGACACTCTACATTATACAAAATGCGTTTTACAAAATTTACGGTAGCATTTCCTCATTAGACACCTCTCCACCTCGCTTAATGTGTGACAGATGCACTCTGGAAATTTTCTTTGCCTTGGGCTTAAGGTTTAGAATAGGAAAATTAATTAATCTGACATGTATGCCTCTACATAGTTGGTTCGTGACCGCACGCATTACTTGGCATGGGGACACTGAGGAATTCAAACGCAGTTACAGTAACGACAAGAACGAAGGAGAAAATGGCAGCGCAGAAAATCAAACACCAATACACTCACACAAGGAACGAAATTGAGGTTCGACACCCGATGAGAATACAGCCGACATCCGCCTGGGTGAGAAAAATCCAACATAAAAAGAACAAAGTTCAACAGTACACGAGGTACAATGAGGTTTCCTCGTTCAGGTTAAAGACACGAACACGTACAACCAAAGGATGCCTAACATGGCCCAAAAATACGGTTAGATGAGAAACAAGCCGCTCTTGTCGAAAGACGAGGCTAACAGAGAACACTTACGCACCATTCCAAACGATAAAGCCGAAAAATTTAGGATTATTAATCAAAAGCAGAAAATTTTACTCAACTACAGTGGCTGATGACCGAGATTGCCATAGCATGAACTAAAACAGAAGGCCTATGTAAATTTACGGTTAGCATGAGGCAACAGGTGACCCTGATTTCCAGCAACAACAGATTACAGGCTTTAAAAGTAAAACAAGCTGACTTACAGAACCTGATGACCATAATGTCCAACAGAAATTTAATCCCAGTAAATTTTGAAGACCCTATATTAATTAATTAAGCCGGAAAGCACATTACATTATGGCTGTTCACGAACTGAGATCTCATATTCACAACATATTCATCGCACAACATACTCCAATAATAGCGATACATAATTTTTACCACCCACAAAAATAATTCCCATTAATACTCAAATATGCAAGTTATGTAGTCGTAGAGATATCATAACACAAACAAATACAATTAAAAAACAATACCCTTACAATTACATTAAGTTACATGACACATACTTGCATATCATCGAACAGGCCAGTCCCATACCAAGCCAGTTTGAATCGTGCAAGTCCTATATACAACCTGCCCAGGGATCAAACCAAGCAAGAATCCCATACTTCAAACCTAGCTAACCCCAGACAGTAGATATCTCCACGTAAAACACTCCTACATATTCGCTTTAGTTCAAAATTACAAGGAAAGCAACTAATAAAAATACGATCCTAACCTTACTTTTGCAAACAAAACAAACCCTAAATTACCCCACCCTACAAATCTAAATCAAAATCTAACGTTAACACATGCATACAGACATGATTTGCACAACATATACGCTTATCCCAGAACGATTGCAGTATAATGTAAGTTTACGAACAAAAAATTACAAATCGCACACTGCGATAAAAACACTTCAAAACAAACACTTACCTTGAATGAATTTGGGAAGAATTCCTAGCCAAAAAATAGTGACATGCATGTTAAATGTGCCTTCTGGCACCACAATAGGGACATAGGGCGGGCAGACTTCCATAGGTTAGCCCTTTTAATCGGACTACACTTTGCCATAACACCAATAGGCGTGACAGTTCCATAATAAATAATTTACGAGGACAGCATATCACCACAGAATATCATGCAAAGAAACATACAGGAACACAATAGTCTTCTTAAACACCAACACTGCCTCGACACCTGAAATTTCGACAAAAACATCATGCACAACGTAGCCCAGAACTGCATACGTCACCACCTGCTTGGCTCGAGAACAGGGAGCTAAATTACAAAAATAGGCACAAAACAATCAGGCTACCAGCTTCCGACGGGGCTCCAGGATTCCTTCACACGCAGCATATAGGCTATCAGAACATTAAGAAATCCCATTTCCCATGCCAAGAACACATGTCAGACACTCACCGGGCTTCATCTTCAGTGGGGATGTTGCACACAAACAGGATAAAACTACAGCAGGAAACACCTCGCTTAAAACAGGACACTTACAGCATTCCACATGTACATTCAGAGGCAACCATGAAACAAAACAAACGACAAGGATTAGCTTTACACAACATTAAGTGCACTTTCCTGACAAAATCCCACCAACAACTGACCCATCGGCATTAGAGGGGTCCATAAAACAGCCTGTGGGTACTGGGGAGGGGATAGTTACGGAAGTGAACATGAGCAGGATCTGCTACCGAAATGCTACCCCTAGCATGGGACGAGTACGGGAAACGTGGATGGGCCAACTTACCTGTATTCAGGGGTCCGGGTCACTTCCGCAGCAACATCACCTCCAGATGACATGTCCCAACAGAAGAGCTCCAAAGGAGTGGAAGGAAGATGGATAAGGGGACAACACACACAGGCTATCGTACAAACATCCCCCAAAAACCAACGGAACTGCCGTCGGTGAAATAATGCCACAACCAAAGATTTTAAAAAAATATAATTAAGAATAAAAGGTTTAATATTGAAAATTTAAATAAGAACTTCACCAGAGAAAGAACATGCATCAACCACCAATATTTTACAAGAAGGCCAGATAGCGCCTAACATGCTTGCTTGCAAAGCCAAGAAGACGAAAGACTTAATTTAAAATAATATAAAATTTAACAGCCCAAAGGTTAAAATAAATATTACATGCATAACATACTCAGAACGGGCTTGATGAATTGCAAGGTAATGCAATATCGATCCGGCATGCAGATGTTCAGGCCACGCCAAAACAAAGGAATTGAAAATTAAATTAAACTTAAAAAAAAATTAAATGGGATAGAAATAAAAAAAATGATATGCTCGCCGGCGAAACACACAAGGACATTTACCCGAAATCACAAAATTAACATTAACAAGATTACAATAAAAAAAAATTATTGAGCTAACAGAAAACACGTATGCTTTTGAGACCCGCGCCAAATGGACTGACAACGAGACCACAATGCATCACGGTAAACAAAAGCTATGGCCACACCAAAAACATGCCAGATCAAAATTACGGCAAACAATTAATAAGATTAAATTTAAACATTAGCGTAAAGAAAATGACGGCGGAAAATAATTAGGTCTAAATGCTATTACAATCGAGAAATGCACCGGATCATGAATAAATTACAATGTCAATCCCAAGATTGACAAAGGAATATAAATAATAATTTAAACGTGAAATAAATTAATAAATGTGTCTCCAGAAGGTAAACAAAAAAATAAATAAGAAACTTAATATATATAAGGAAACGTTATTAAAACGAAAAAGAAATTTTTGGCCTACAAGCGAGAACACAACAGAAGATCAACATTCGTACACGGCCAAACTTGGAGCTCCCAAAATAAAATAATTAAATAAATTAAATTAAAAAAAAACGTACCTTACATCCTTCTCCGTGGAGACACAATAACAATACAATAATTAACATATAATTTTACGTTATTACATGTACTTCACAAAAATGGCTAACACGCCGATGCGTCGTGTAGATACAAGCACTTGATCACATCCAGTTGCGATTATCCTTGCACATTTCCTCTTCACGGCGGAACGATGAAAATTTACAGCCTGAAGAAAACAGGCAATTCCTTTTTCTTGAATGAGTATTTACATTTGGAAAAAGCTAGGGGCAATGCCCCCAGCGCAACGGATAGACACTCTTCGACCAGTCGTCGGCTTGATGATTTTTACTCGACAGCCAATGGACTCCACAAAAATGGCGGAGAATCGCTCGTCATTTATCGAACTGTCTTCATGTAAAATAATATTGTCCAATCACGAAGTGACACATCAAAACAACAATGTCATTAATAAGTTCATAATTTGGCGGTATCATGAATGCACTAGCATTTGTTTGAAGACGAAGAATGTGATTGTCTTTCAATTATGTCATGCGTATATAGAGTTTATAAGGCGAAGCCCACATCACCTATTGGGGAGACACAGGAACTACTTGCAATTTCTCCAAGACCGACAGGCGCTACCATCTCGTGTTCAAAATGGGAAGCAAGTCACCAGGCGGTCGTTTCAAACTTCAAGAACAGCGTCCCTGATTAAATATATGTTTGAAATGGTAGAGACGTGCCCTTGCACGTATCAGTCTCCCTCCCTTAAGCGTGAACACCGTTCACGAATATGCCAAGGCATAGACAGTACTCCTTAACTTGTCGATTCACCAGAGATGCTTCCCGAAGATAATGTTCACCAGTTAACTCCAATTGATGGATGAAACCGCATCGTTTTGGTTAGGAAGAATGCAGGGTCAGATTATCAGTGATGGGATAATTGATCACCTCGCAAACCACTTAGTCAACAGCATCACTGTGTCCGAAAATCTTCAGAAACGTAGTACACCAGCACCAGCAGTGCTTTCAGAGTCCGAGACACGTTAGGAAAAATTTTCAACAAGACCAATGTAGGTCGTTTTAGACGAAGTAGGATGAAGCAATGTGCAAGATATGATTCGACGCGTGGGCAGCCATTTACAAAAATAGAAGTTAATCTAGTTTCAAAAAAGATTTACAGAATTTACAATTTCTTACTACATTTTACAAAGAGAAACAAGTTTGAATTTAAATGAAGAAAATTTTTGACCAAGCCCTAGATCCGTGCTTACAAAGTTTCATTAACAAGTTTACATTTTTACAGATTCGAAGTACATTACAAGATTACATGAGTTAGACGACTATACATTTCGAAGGGACTACGGTAGAGGAATGACCACTACAATTCCCAAAGGGAACAGGAATACAAGGTTACCATGAGTTAGGTCTCCCACCGAGCCCAACTTACATGTTAGCATCTCCTATGAAACATCAAAATTAGGTACACTTTTACAATTTACCATTACAATGGGAACTTCCCAACAATACAGTTTGTATCCCACCAGAGTTTTCAAATCCAATTAAATTCAAAATTCCACAAGGAACAGATACCAGAAGGCTTCAATGAATTTTAGGGACACTCTACATTATACAAAATGCGTTTTACAAAATTTACGGTAGCATTTCCTCATTAGACACCTCTCCACCTCGCTTAATGTGTGACAGATGCACTCTGGAAATTTTCTTTGCCTTGGGCTTAAGGTTTAGAATAGGAAAATTAATTAATCTGACATGTATGCCTCTACATAGTTGGTTCGTGACCGCACGCATTACTTGGCATGGGGACACTGAGGAATTCAAACGCAGTTACAGTAACGACAAGAACGAAGGAGAAAATGGCAGCGCAGAAAATCAAACACCAATACACTCACACAAGGAACGAAATTGAGGTTCGACACCCGATGAGAATACAGCCGACATCCGCCTGGGTGAGAAAAATCCAACATAAAAAGAACAAAGTTCAACAGTACACGAGGTACAATGAGGTTTCCTCGTTCAGGTTAAAGACACGAACACGTACAACCAAAGGATGCCTAACATGGCCCAAAAATACGGTTAGATGAGAAACAAGCCGCTCTTGTCGAAAGACGAGGCTAACAGAGAACACTTACGCACCATTCCAAACGATAAAGCCGAAAAATTTAGGATTATTAATCAAAAGCAGAAAATTTTACTCAACTACAGTGGCTGATGACCGAGATTGCCATAGCATGAACTAAAACAGAAGGCCTATGTAAATTTACGGTTAGCATGAGGCAACAGGTGACCCTGATTTCCAGCAACAACAGATTACAGGCTTTAAAAGTAAAACAAGCTGACTTACAGAACCTGATGACCATAATGTCCAACAGAAATTTAATCCCAGTAAATTTTGAAGACCCTATATTAATTAATTAAGCCGGAAAGCACATTACATTATGGCTGTTCACGAACTGAGATCTCATATTCACAACATATTCATCGCACAACATACTCCAATAATAGCGATACATAATTTTTACCACCCACAAAAATAATTCCCATTAATACTCAAATATGCAAGTTATGTAGTCGTAGAGATATCATAACACAAACAAATACAATTAAAAAACAATACCCTTACAATTACATTAAGTTACATGACACATACTTGCATATCATCGAACAGGCCAGTCCCATACCAAGCCAGTTTGAATCGTGCAAGTCCTATATACAACCTGCCCAGGGATCAAACCAAGCAAGAATCCCATACTTCAAACCTAGCTAACCCCAGACAGTAGATATCTCCACGTAAAACACTCCTACATATTCGCTTTAGTTCAAAATTACAAGGAAAGCAACTAATAAAAATACGATCCTAACCTTACTTTTGCAAACAAAACAAACCCTAAATTACCCCACCCTACAAATCTAAATCAAAATCTAACGTTAACACATGCATACAGACATGATTTGCACAACATATACGCTTATCCCAGAACGATTGCAGTATAATGTAAGTTTACGAACAAAAAATTACAAATCGCACACTGCGATAAAAACACTTCAAAACAAACACTTACCTTGAATGAATTTGGGAAGAATTCCTAGCCAAAAAATAGTGACATGCATGTTAAATGTGCCTTCTGGCACCACAATAGGGACATAGGGCGGGCAGACTTCCATAGGTTAGCCCTTTTAATCGGACTACACTTTGCCATAACACCAATAGGCGTGACAGTTCCATAATAAATAATTTACGAGGACAGCATACCACCACAGAATATCATGCAAAGAAACATACAGGAACACAATAGTCTTCTTAAACACCAACACTGCCTCGACACCTGAAATTTCGACAAAAACATCATGCACAACGTAGCCCAGAACTGCATACGTCACCACCTGCTTGGCTCGAGAACAGGGAGCTAAATTACAAAAATAGGCACAAAACAATCAGGCTACCAGCTTCCGACGGGGCTCCAGGATTCCTTCACACGCAGCATATAGGCTATCAGAACATTAAGAAATCCCATTTCCCATGCCAAGAACACATGTCAGACACTCACCGGGCTTCATCTTCAGTGGGGATGTTGCACACAAACAGGATAAAACTACAGCAGGAAACACCTCGCTTAAAACAGGACACTTACAGCATTCCACATGTACATTCAGAGGCAACCATGAAACAAAACAAACGACAAGGATTAGCTTTACACAACATTAAGTGCACTTTCCTGACAAAATCCCACCAACAACTGACCCATCGGCATTAGAGGGGTCCATAAAACAGCCTGTGGGTACTGGGGAGGGGATAGTTACGGAAGTGAACATGAGCAGGATCTGCTACCGAAATGCTACCCCTAGCATGGGACGAGTACGGGAAACGTGGATGGGCCAACTTACCTGTATTCAGGGGTCCGGGTCACTTCCGCAGCAACATCACCTCCAGATGACATGTCCCAACAGAAGAGCTCCAAAGGAGTGGAAGGAAGATGGATAAGGGGACAACACACACAGGCTATCGTACAAACATCCCCCAAAAACCAACGGAACTGCCGTCGGTGAAATAATGCCACAACCAAAGATTTTAAAAAAATATAATTAAGAATAAAAGGTTTAATATTGAAAATTTAAATAAGAACTTCACCAGAGAAAGAACATGCATCAACCACCAATATTTTACAAGAAGGCCAGATAGCGCCTAACATGCTTGCTTGCAAAGCCAAGAAGACGAAAGACTTAATTTAAAATAATATAAAATTTAACAGCCCAAAGGTTAAAATAAATATTACATGCATAACATACTCAGAACGGGCTTGATGAATTGCAAGGTAATGCAATATCGATCCGGCATGCAGATGTTCAGGCCACGCCAAAACAAAGGAATTGAAAATTAAATTAAACTTTAAAAAAAATTAAATGGGATAGAAATAAAAAAAAAATGATATGCTCGCCGGCGAAACACACAAGGACATTTACCCGAAATCACAAAATTAACATTAACAAGATTACAATAAAAAAAAATTATTGAGCTAACAGAAAACACGTATGCTTTTGAGACCCGCGCCAAATGGACTGACAACGAGACCACAATGCATCACGGTAAACAAAAGCTATGGCCACACCAAAAACATGCCAGATCAAAATTACGGCAAACAATTAATAAGATTAAATTTAAACATTAGCGTAAAGAAAATGACGGCGGAAAATAATTAGGTCTAAATGCTATTACAATCGAGAAATGCACCGGATCATGAATAAATTACAATGTCAATCCCAAGATTGACAAAGGAATATAAATAATAATTTAAACGTGAAATAAATTAATAAATGTGTCTCCAGAAGGTAAACAAAAAAATAAATAAGAAACTTAATATATATAAGGAAACGTTATTAAAACGAAAAAGAAATTTTTGGCCTACAAGCGAGAACACAACAGAAGATCAACATTCGTACACGGCCAAACTTGGAGCTCCCAAAATAAAATAATTAAATAAATTAAATTAAAAAAAAACGTACCTTACATCCTTCTCCGTGGAGACACAATAACAATACAATAATTAACATATAATTTTACGTTATTACATGTACTTCACAAAAATGGCTAACACGCCGATGCGTCGTGTAGATACAAGCACTTGATCACATCCAGTTGCGATTATCCTTGCACATTTCCTCTTCACGGCGGAACGATGAAAATTTACAGCCTGAAGAAAACAGGCAATTCCTTTTTCTTGAATGAGTATTTACATTTGGAAAAAGCTAGGGGCAATGCCCCCAGCGCAACGGATAGACACTCTTCGACCAGTCGTCGGCTTGATGATTTTTACTCGACAGCCAATGGACTCCACAAAAATGGCGGAGAATCGCTCGTCATTTATCGAACTGTCTTCATGTAAAATAATATTGTCCAATCACGAAGTGACACATCAAAACAACAATGTCATTAATAAGTTCATAATTTGGCGGTATCATGAATGCACTAGCATTTGTTTGAAGACGAAGAATGTGATTGTCTTTCAATTATGTCATGCGTATATAGAGTTTATAAGGCGAAGCCCACACCACCTATTGGGGAGACACAGGAACTACTTGCAATTTCTCCAAGACCGACAGGCGCTACCATCTCGTGTTCAAAATGGGAAGCAAGTCACCAGGCGGTCGTTTCAAACTTCAAGAACAGCGTCCCTGATTAAATATATGTTTGAAATGGTAGAGACGTGCCCTTGCACGTATCAGTCTCCCTCCCTTAAGCGTGAACACCGTTCACGAATATGCCAAGGCATAGACAGTACTCCTTAACTTGTCGATTCACCAGAGATGCTTCCCGAAGATAATGTTCACCAGTTAACTCCAATTGATGGATGAAACCGCATCGTTTTGGTTAGGAAGAATGCAGGGTCAGATTATCAGTGATGGGATAATTGATCACCTCGCAAACCACTTAGTCAACAGCATCACTGTGTCCGAAAATCTTCAGAAACGTAGTACACCAGCACCAGCAGTGCTTTCAGAGTCCGAGACACGTTAGGAAAAATTTTCAACAAGACCAATGTAGGTCGTTTTAGACGAAGTAGGATGAAGCAATGTGCAAGATATGATTCGACGCGTGGGCAGCCATTTACAAAAATAGAAGTTAATCTAGTTTCAAAAAAGATTTACAGAATTTACAATTTCTTACTACATTTTACAAAGAGAAACAAGTTTGAATTTAAATGAAGAAAATTTTTGACCAAGCCCTAGATCCGTGCTTACAAAGTTTCATTAACAAGTTTACATTTTTACAGATTCGAAGTACATTACAAGATTACATGAGTTAGACGACTATACATTTCGAAGGGACTACGGTAGAGGAATGACCACTACAATTCCCAAAGGGAACAGGAATACAAGGTTACCATGAGTTAGGTCTCCCACCGAGCCCAACTTACATGTTAGCATCTCCTATGAAACATCAAAATTAGGTACACTTTTACAATTTACCATTACAATGGGAACTTCCCAACAATACAGTTTGTATCCCACCAGAGTTTTCAAATCCAATTAAATTCAAAATTCCACAAGGAACAGATACCAGAAGGCTTCAATGAATTTTAGGGACACTCTACATTATACTAAATGCGTTTTACAAAATTTACGGTAGCATTTCCTCATTAGACACCTCTCCACCTCGCTTAATGTGTGACAGATGCACTCTGGAAATTTTCTTTGCCTTGGGCTTAAGGTTTAGAATAGGAAAATTAATTAATCTGACATGTATGCCTCTACATAGTTGGTTCGTGACCGCACGCATTACTTGGCATGGGGACACTGAGGAATTCAAACGCAGTTACAGTAACGACAAGAACGAAGGAGAAAATGGCAGCGCAGAAAATCAAACACCAATACACTAACACAAGGAACGAAATTGAGGTTCGACACCCGATGAGAATACAGCCGACATCCGCCTGGGTGAGAAAAATCCAACATAAAAAGAACAAAGTTCAACAGTACACGAGGTACAATGAGGTTTCCTCGTTCAGGTTAAAGACACGAACACGTACAACCAAAGGATGCCTAACATGGCCCAAAAATACGGTTAGATGAGAAACAAGCCGCTCTTGTCGAAAGACGAGGCTAACAGAGAACACTTACGCACCATTCCAAACGATAAAGCCGAAAAATTTAGGATTATTAATCAAAAGCAGAAAATTTTACTCAACTACAGTGGCTGATGACCGAGATTGCCATAGCATGAACTAAAACAGAAGGCCTATGTAAATTTACGGTTAGCATGAGGCAACAGGTGACCCTGATTTCCAGCAACAACAGATTACAGGCTTTAAAAGTAAAACAAGCTGACTTACAGAACCTGATGACCATAATGTCCAACAGAAATTTAATCCCAGTAAATTTTGAAGACCCTATATTAATTAATTAAGCCGGAAAGCACATTACATTATGGCTGTTCACGAACTGAGATCTCATATTCACAACAACATATTCATCGCACAACATACTCCAATAATAGCGATACATAATTTTTACCACCCACAAAAATAATTCCCATTAATACTCAAATATGCAAGTTATGTAGTCGTAGAGATATCATAACACAAACAAATACAATTAAAAAACAATACCCTTACAATTACATTAAGTTACATGACACATACTTGCATATCATCGAACAGGCCAGTCCCATACCAAGCCAGTTTGAATCGTGCAAGTCCTATATACAACCTGCCCAGGGATCAAACCAAGCAAGAATCCCATACTTCAAACCTAGCTAACCCCAGACAGTAGATATCTCCACGTAAAACACTCCTACATATTCGCTTTAGTTCAAAATTACAAGGAAAGCAACTAATAAAAATACGATCCTAACCTTACTTTTGCAAACAAAACAAACCCTAAATTACCCCACCCTACAAATCTAAATCAAAATCTAACGTTAACACATGCATACAGACATGATTTGCACAACATATACGCTTATCCCAGAACGATTGCAGTATAATGTAAGTTTACGAACAAAAAATTACAAATCGCACACTGCGATAAAAACACTTCAAAACAAACACTTACCTTGAATGAATTTGGGAAGAATTCCTAGCCAAAAAATAGTGACATGCATGTTAAATGTGCCTTCTGGCACCACAATAGGGACATAGGGCGGGCAGACGTCCATAGGTTAGCCCTTTTAATCGGACTACACTTTGCCATAACACCAATAGGCGTGACAGTTCCATAATAAATAATTTACGAGGACAGCATATCACCACAGAATATCATGCAAAGAAACATACAGGAACACAATAGTCTTCTTAAACACCAACACTGCCTCGACACCTGAAATTTCGACAAAAACATCATGCACAACGTAGCCCAGAACTGCATACGTCACCACCTGCTTGGCTCGAGAACAGGGAGCTAAATTACAAAAATAGGCACAAAACAATCAGGCTACCAGCTTCCGACGGGGCTCCAGGATTCCTTCACACGCAGCATATAGGCTATCAGAACATTAAGAAATCCCATTTCCCATGCCAAGAACACATGTCAGACACTCACCGGGCTTCATCTTCAGTGGGGATGTTGCACACAAACAGGATAAAACTACAGCAGGAAACACCTCGCTTAAAACAGGACACTTACAGCATTCCACATGTACATTCAGAGGCAACCATGAAACAAAACAAACGACAAGGATTAGCTTTACACAACATTAAGTGCACTTTCCTGACAAAATCCCACCAACAACTGACCCATCGGCATTAGAGGGGTCCATAAAACAGCCTGTGGGTACTGGGGAGGGGATAGTTACGGAAGTGAACATAACCACGCTCTGCTACCAAAATGCTACCCCTCACGTTGGACGGCACTGGCCAGCAGCACGTTGGCTTCTCGATAACCAACGCTTTGCTTACCAGAATGGGACGAGTACGGGAAACGTGGATGGGCCAACTTACCTGTATTCAGGGGTCCGGGTCACTTCCGCAGCAACATCACCTCCAGATGACATGTCCCAACAGAAGAGCTCCAAAGGAGTGGAAGGAAGATGGATAAGGGGACAACACACACAGGCTATCGTACAAACATCCCCCAAAAACCAACGGAACTGCCGTCGGTGAAATAATGCCACAACCAAAGATTTAAAAAAAATATAATTAAGAATAAAAGGTTTAATATTGAAAATGTAAATAAGAACTTCACCAGAGAAAGAACATGCATCAACCACCAATATTTTACAAGAAGGCCAGATAGCGCCTAACATGCTTGCTTGCAAAGCCAAGAAGACGAAAGACTTAATTTAAAATAATATAAAATTTAACAGCCCAAAGGTTAAAATAAATATTACATGCATAACATACTCAGAACGGGCTTGATGAATTGCAAGGTAATGCAATATCGATCCGGCATGCAGATGTTCAGGCCACGCCAAAACAAAGGAATTGAAAATTAAATTAAACTTTAAAAAAAATTAAATGGGATAGAAATAAAAAAAAATGATATGCTCGCCGGCGAAACACACAAGGACATTTACCCGAAATCACAAAATTAACATTAACAAGATTACAATAAAAAAAATTATTGAGCTAACAGAAAACACGTATGCTTTTGAGACCCGCGCCAAATGAACTGACAACGAGACCACAATGCATCACGGTAAACAAAAGCTATGGCCACACCAAAAACATGCCAGATCAAAATTACGGCAAACAATTAATAAGATTAAATTTAAACATTAGCGTAAAGAAAATGACGGCGGAAAATAATTAGGTCTAAATGCTATTACAATCGAGAAATGCACCGGATCATGAATAAATTACAATGTCAATCCCAAGATTGACAAAGGAATATAAATAATAATTTAAACGTGAAATAAATTAATAAATGTGTCTCCAGAAGGTAAACAAAAAAATAAATAAGAAACTTAATATATATAAGGAAACGTTATTAAAACGAAAAAGAAATTTTTGGCCTACAAGCGAGAACACAACAGAAGATCAACATTCGTACACGGCCAAACTTGGAGCTCCCAAAATAAAATAATTAAATAAATTAAATTAAAAAAAACGTACCTTACATCCTTCTCCGTGGAGACACAATAACAATACAATAATTAACATATAATTTTACGTTATTACATGTACTTCACAAAAATGGCTAACACGCCGATGCGTCGTGTAGATACAAGCACTTGATCACATCCAGTTGCGATTATCCTTGCACATTTCCTCTTCACGGCGGAACGATGAAAATTTACAGCCTGAAGAAAACAGGCAATTCCTTTTTCTTGAATGAGTATTTACATTTGGAAAAAGCTAGGGGCAATGCCCCCAGCGCAACGGATAGACACTCTTCGACCAGTCGTCGGCTTGATGATTTTTACTCGACAGCCAATGGACTCCACAAAAATGGCGGAGAATCGCTCGTCATTTATCGAACTGTCTTCATGTAAAATAATATTGTCCAATCACGAAGTGACACATCAAAACAACAATGTCATTAATAAGTTCATAATTTGGCGGTATCATGAATGCACTAGCATTTGTTTGAAGACGAAGAATGTGATTGTCTTTCAATTATGTCATGCGTATATAGAGTTTATAAGGCGAAGCCCACACCACCTATTGGGGAGACACAGGAACTACTTGCAATTTCTCCAAGACCGACAGGCGCTACCATCTCGTGTTCAAAATGGGAAGCAAGTCACCAGGCGGTCGTTTCAAACTTCAAGAACAGCGTCCCTGATTAAATATATGTTTGAAATGGTAGAGACGTGCCCTTGCACGTATCAATAATAATAGGCCTAGTTGCAACACAACTAAAGATATCCAGGAGCGTGTTCCACTTCAGGAAAAACTACGTCCGCACAAAGGTTTCCAGGAAAAGCCGAAGTTGAAGACAGGGATGGCGTGGTCCCAAGAGAGAAAAGAACAACACCGGAGACGAATGCGGGAACACTGGGCGGTAGTTAGAGCTCGGAAGAAGAGACAGTTGAACTGACGTGGTCCCTAGTTGGCCGAATCGGAGAAAGAAGAAGTTGCAACACAATATCATTTTCCACTCAAAGTCATTCTCCAAGAGGCATTGCGATTGAGACGTCATCGTTAACCATCAACATCAATTGCATTGAGAAGATAGAACGGCAGATACTGAAGAAAATATTTGGATCAACGTTTCAAGGCGATATCTGGATGTGGAAAAGCTCAGGAGAACTGTATTCACTGACTGAACCATTCACCTCACTTGCACGGAAAAGTCGCATGAAATTCTGGCTGATATCGAGCTGCGCTAATGAGTTCTCTCCACAGGGGTCAATCAGAACAAGTAGTTCCGTGAAGAACAATAAAGCCTATATTCATATATCCTACTAATGTTAATTGCCCCTATCAACATACTACATTTCAGTTTGATTGTTATATGTACAGGCCTTAGAGTCATGTACCTTTAAAGGAAAATTATTGCGTAGGTTCATTATTCAAACTTTCACTTCGATCGCATGATTATGTCACAAGAAACAAAAACTTATTTAAAAAATTCGCGCAGCCGCCATCTTGAGGTTATGTGAATAATTGAACTAAATTACATACCAGTGCATTACAATGTATATAAGCATTTGCTGTACCAAGTTTCATTGCGGTTGGATCATTAAATCGCGAGAAAAATCTATTTAAAACTTTCAAATTCGCTTGGCCGCCATGGTCGTTTTGTAGTTAACCGGTTTTTGAAAGTCTCTTAGATGAACTTCCAGTGGTGCCCTTTATCGCCGTGCAAAATTTCAGGGTGATACCGGTAATAGTTTCAGAGATATAGAATGCTGGTGAAATATTTCGCACAGCCGCCATATTGAGGTTATGTAAACAATTAAACGAAGTTAGATGTCGGTGCATTACAATATGTATAAACATATAGGCCTACTGTACCATGTTTCATTGCGTTTCGTTGGTTAACTCGCGAGAAACGTCTATTTAAAAGTCGCAAATTCGCTTGGCCGCCATGTTGGTTTTGTAGTTACCAGGTTTTCAAAGGTTACATAAGTGAACTTCTAGTAGTTCTCTCTGTTACCATACAAAATTTCAGGGTGATATCGGTAATAGTTTCGGAGATATTGAATGCTGGTGAAATATTTGGCACAGCCGCCATGTTGAATTGGTGACACATAACAAAATTTGAAGGGCATGGTCTGGGTCGCCCGGAATAGTGCTCTGAACTTACCGAGTTTCATTGAAATCGCTCCAGCCGTTTAGATTTTATTAGGACACACACACACACACACGGACAAAAGGTGATCTCATAAGACTATTTTTTCAAAATTGAAAATAGGCTAAAAATCCTAACTGGGGAAGTTGCCTGAGGCGTGTTTCACTACCCCCCCCCCCCCAAACTGGACGCGAAGGTAACTATTGTCGGAATGTGTCAACCAGTGCTGATCTTCGCGGTGTTCTTCACTAAACACTTATCTCAACGATCCATTAGCAAGTTCTAAGTTTATTCCAGTTTCCTGGATTTCTTTAATCTTGCACGTATAGCTCACGTTGGTGATTAACTCCGTGTTCTTGGGTGTGCATTGGATTTTGTTGTTAGCCCCTATTTCTGTGGTGACTGTTGTAATGTGTGTAGCTATTATGTTAAAGGATTACATGGAAATTCTTGCTAAGATTGAGATCAGTTTAGGCAGATGCAAAGTGACCTTAGCGAAATACGGTTATACAGTGTGTTTCTAAATTCCCATTACAGACTTTGAGGGCTTGTAGTGGGAACCAAGACGGTTACGTTTAGCAGAGGAACTTGTGTTCGGAAACGTAGCCTACCTTCTTCCCGCCAGTGGCGGATCCAGACGTTCACCTCGGAGGGGGCACTCTAGGATTTCAGAGTAGCAACAGAAAATACGTAATAAAATGACTAAATTTTTATTTAATCTACACATACTTCACATGACATCCAACCACCAGATTTTATAATTCTACAAGAAATTCATTATATTAAAATGGTTTATTGGTTTCAGTTTCAAGTCATTGTCATTATGTTTTTTTTTAAATTCTACAGAATATGTACATTTTCACATTTTAATGCACATTACACAGTCTAATATGTATTAAAAACATTTGCAATCATAGTGACTATCTGAAGACAATATACAAGTCTACTACACAAATGTTACAAGATATGTACTGTATATAGTACCAACATTGTCAGTCACTGAGTCACTACTAGTCACATAAATATAAATACAAAAAACAATTGTATTGAATACTGATTGGGATTCTATTTGGTGACTATCTTAGGCAAAATACATGCCTATTACAAAATAAAATCCAGGCGATCATTCGTTTACCCCCTTTAGAGAAACGTTCTACAATTTTTTCAACGTCATCATTTATATCACGGTAAACAAATAACAGACACAAGCCATTCAACCTTTCCTCTGTCATTCGCGTTCGTAGCCATGATTTAACAAGTTGCAGGCTGCTAAAAGATCTCTCTGCACTTGCACCACTGTCGATGTAGCGATTATATTAACAGTTTTGCCATTACATACTATATGATAACAAACACTGACCACATTCATGAATGCAGGCAATAGAGCAAAGATTTTACTTGCAGTGCAGTTTGGAGAAACAATCATTTTTATCGGCAATATCAATGCAGCAGACAACTGGTTTTTCGGAGGGGGCACTTGCCCCTGGTGCCCCCCTCTGGATCCGCCACTGCTTCCCGCTACCCGCAAAAGACAAGTTTCTATGCTAAACTTAACCGTCTCGGTCCCCAATACAAGCCCTCAAAGTCTGTAATGGGAATTAAGAAGCACCATGTGTTGACGCTGACAAGATCAAGAGTGTGAATGTGGAGAATATCATACCCTGAAGAACATGCCGCATTGTTGGTTATGCTCAACTACCTATACAGATGATGAGCTCGCTCAGATCACCAGAATAAAGCAGGCAGTTTTGCATTGTCCAAATATTTTTATTCCAGTAATAATTACAAGGTACAGTACCTTAATGTAAAGTCCGAATATTGTATATTAAGCAAAGCAAAGCCAACTCCGAACTGGCCATGGAGGCCCTGGGAGTAGTGGAAGGTAGAGGCTTCCACATTTTGTGACATCGGCACTAGATGGGATGGAGTTGTCAGCTCCATGCCCGGCCGTCTTTGATCCCATTTCTGGCGTAGGCTGAGTGAACCGCAGGGCAATTTGCATTACCTAAAGTGGTAGTTTTGTTTCCAAAATCCACTATCTGGGTGGGGATCGAACCCACTCTCTTTCAGTTAGAAGCTCAGCGCCTCTACCGCCTGCGCTAGGCAGCTCCCATCTTGTATATTAAGACTCACCATATCCATGAGGAAATAAATATAACAATAATGGCAATGGATTAGGTCAGGTGCCCCGGGACTAAAACAGCTAAACATTTCACTATTAGTCTGGAGAGAATGTGGAGTAATTAGTTAAGGGTGGCCTCTGTGTGCGCTGCAAATCGAACCTGGGATCTTTGAGCCAGCAGCTCCGCATCACAGTTATGGAGAGTGACTATACTAATACTAATCTATACTAATATAATAAAGCTGAAGAGTTTGTTTGTTAGTTTGTTTGTTTGTTTGTTTGTTTGTTGGGACGCGCTAATCTCTGGAACTACCAGTCGGATTCGAAAAATTCTTTTTGTATATGATAGCCTGATTCAAGAGGAATAGTTTTAGGCTACGTAGCATTAGGCTACACCTCTCAGGTAACCATAAATATTGATTTTTGTTAGTAAGTCGGAAGAACAAGCGCCCCCGAACAGCTTCAATAATACCTAGGCTAAGTCTATCCAATGCAGGCTACATCACGTCGACCCTACCAGTGTTTTGGTGCAGAATTGCGAGCTGCTCATAAATTGCAGTCACGGGGAGTAATTAGTGCAAAAAGATTTCTTAGGCCCCTTAAAACATTTATCATCATGACAATAGTATGCCTGTGTATAAGGGCGATCGTGTTGGTGCAGTATACTGAGGTTATCAGCTGCAATATGCGTTGGTGCTTTTCGATCCTTATCCTTGAGCGCTCCAGTTCTGTGGTAGTATTCATTATCATCCATAAAACAAATTAATCCACCGGGAGAAGCCGGGCTGTACCTAGTTCTGTATATGAACAAGTGCACTGGTACAGAGGACAGGAGCTACGCAGTGACACTGCGCGTGCGCCACACGGTACAGTGGCCATCATTACACCGCCACATATTCGTTAGAAATGTATGTATTTGTCTCGAGGCGGGCTCATTTGGAGGGTAATTCCACATCTGCACTCGGCGCTGTAAAACAGAATTTAATTACTGTCCAACAGCTTTCGTGACGACTGCTATGTGGTGTGGTATCGTCCAACACGAGCGGTGTGGACCGCGGTGCACAGTAACCCGGACGGTACAGTAAGGGGGGAGATCCGGCTTAAGAGAGGAACATTCGATTGTTGAACATGCTACAAATATTGTTGACAAATGATACTCATATCACAGTAGTGGCGTGCTTGTTGCAACCATAACCAACTTTTATAATGTCAAAATTCTTATCATAAGAGTTTTCTAGAGAATTTTCAAGATTTGCCTTTTTTTTTTAACATGCATCATTGTTTCCCTTATACCGAGTGACACTTAGGAACCGGATGTTTTTGAAATGAACAGTACTCGGCTGATTTGCGAGGAAAAATGATTTTATTGTTACCACATTTAAGAATACGTTCTACCATTTCATTTACTATTTATCATTGTTAGGTGTGAAAGATGTCACTCAGGTGGCGGTCATCCGTCTGAATACAGGTTTCAAGTCGTCGCAAGAAAGCATTCATAAATCTGCCAAACACCGCTTGGTCAATCGCACGCACCTCTTCTGTAATGGCATCTTTCATCGCCATTATTGTACGGGCTTTGTGGGCATAGGCACGTTCCTTTAGGTACCCCAACAGGAAAAATCACAACAGGATAAGTCGGGGGATCTTGGCGGCCATGGAACGTCACCGAACCGCGAAATGAGGCGACCCGGGAACATGTTCCTCACAGTGTCATCGATGCGTTGGTGGTGTGCACTGTGGCTCCATCCTGTTGGAAGTAAACATTGCGAATGTATATTCGGCATCTCCGCAGTCCAGGCCGCAAAAATGTTTCCAGGATGTGGACGTATCGGCGTGAGGTCACTGTGACTGTTCTGCCGTTCTCTTCATTTAGCACATAGGTTTCATGTGCGAACACACGGTGTTGCTCGGTCCACTGCACCACAGCCTACCAACAATTGCCTAACTGCCACTTTTAAAACCAGCCCACCAAAACAATGTTGGCCTCAACATCCAACAATGCTTGTCGAGACTGGAGTTGCCGCCAAGCCGTTAACGCCTATGTATGGGTGGCGGCCTTGCCCGAGAGGGTTGGCACGGAGAAGCCGCGTCTGCTACTTCTCTTATTGGCTTAAAAATAACTTGAAGCCTAGTCTATATAATTTATCTGTAGGCTACCTCACCGATAGCAGATACCCAGCTAATAGGACTAGCCTAAGTGCACCCAACATCAATTGAGGAAAGTCGAGGAGGTGAGGACTCTCACGACTGACCTGGCAGGCTGCAAAGCGTAGGAGTGAGTGACATGGTATGCTATGCCGAGGAGCATGGCTACTCTCCCCTCCCTCTATCGCTCCTCCCGGCTGAGTACAATCCGTTTTAAAAACGTCCGGTGTTCGGCAGAGTTATGAATGCTTTCTCGCGACGACTTGAAACCTGTAACCAAAAGGATGGCCGCCACCTGAGTGACATTATCTTTCACACCTAACAATAGCAAATAGTAAATGAAATGGTAGAACGTATTCTAAAATGTGGTAACAATAAAATAAGATTCCCTCGCAAATCAACCGAGTACTGTTGATTTCAAAAAACATCCGGTTCCTATGTGTCACCCTGTATATCCCAAGTCTATAAGAAATTTCCTAATTTTCTTTTTTTAAGATGTGTATTACAACTGTGCCTACAAAGTGAACCTCATTCAGGTCATTAGGATTTATACTTGTTTTTATATACTGTATTTATTTAAAAAGAAAATAACTATTTTCCGCTGCTCTGAATAAAAATTCAATAAAAGGACTTCATTTACAGTTTATGTTAGTGATTGAAGTACACTTCGTAGGCACAGATGTAATAAACACCTTAAAAAAAGAAATAAAAACTTAATTTTAAAAGTTGGAAATTTCTTACAAACTTGGAATATATAAGGGGGGAAAATTTGGCAATTTTTGAAAATTCTCTAATAAAACCTCTTATGATAAGAATTTTGACATTATAAAAGTTGCTTTTGGTTGCCACAAGCATGCCATTACTGTGATATGAGTACCATTTGTCAACAATATTTGTAGCATGTTCAACAATCGAATGAATATTGACATTTTATTCCTCTGGATCTCCCCCCCCCCCCCCTCCTAATGCAGAATGAGTTCTTCCTCATCAACCGCAATGGTAGTACTTAATATTACAAGTTTTCAGTCGGTTCCAATTACTGGGACAAGCGAAAAATAACCTGAAAGAAATGACATGTGATTAATATATCCTACATATTTATATGGACTATAGAAGAAGTGAGGAGATGGTTTCAAAACTGAATACCTCCAAAAATTAACAATAAAAAAATGGTTGATATGGTAACATTTGCCTTACCTGCATTGGACGGTAAAATATTTTTTGATCGAATGTTGATATTTTCCATTGATTAGGCTGTGAGAAAACATGTATTTCGTTCAAATTTGAATATATTCATCACTTATAATATATTGAACTAAATGCTTTTTTTAAATTAAGGCATTTTGAATTGTACGTATTATTATTATGTAGTTAGTTTTAGTTGTAAGTAGGTAGTTAGTTTGTCTATTAGATATATGTCATTGTTCTATTAGACTGTGGTGTGTGAGTGTGTCTGGTAGCAGTTGCATTGTTTATTAGTTATAGTTCATTGTTTCAGTAGACTGTGATGTGTAAGGGTGCATGTGAGTGTGCCTGGTGACAGACTGTTTTAGTGGTAGTATTTGTTGTTGGTGGAACTTAAGTATTTTTTCGTTAGTAGAATTTTGGTATTTAATTGTTAGTACGGTAGAAGGTTAGTAGAATTGCTCTTTACTTATTCTGAAAGGGAGTAGCAGCTTTTCAGAATAAATCAATTCTTTACTAGTCTTATAGACGGTTAAGATATTGATAATATAAGCCAAATAATGGCTACACTGCGTCCTGCTGCACGGCTGAAAGCAACGGGAAACTACAGCCGTATGCTATTCCCGAGGATATGCACCTCTCTATGCATAATTACATGTGATGATGGCCTCCTCCCTTGTTAAATTTCAATCCGGAGGTAAACTAGTCCCCCGTTCGGATCTCCGGGTGGGGACTACTCGAGAGGGGGTTAACATCACAGAAGTGACAAAGAGGAAATCTGACATTCTACGGATCGGAGCGTGGAATGTTAGAAGTCGGCTAGGAAGTGGAAGGTTAGAAAACTTAGAAAGGGAAATGGATAGGTTGAGGTTGGATTTGGTTGGGATTAGTGAAATGCGGTGGCAGGAAGAACAGGACTTTTGGTCAGGAGACTATAGGGTCATTAGCACTAAATCAAACAATGGCCAAGCAGGGGTTGGCCTCATATTGAGTAGGAAACTTGGACAGCGGGTGGAATATTATGAGCAATATAGTGAACGGATTATTGTAGCAAAAATCAATACTAAACCTACCTGCACCACAGTGGTACAAGTCTATATGCCTACCAGTCAAGCTGATGATGAGGATGTTGAAAAAGTCTACGAAGAAATAGACGAAATTCTGAGGTATATGATGGGTGATGAAAATGTTATAGTAATGGGAGATTGGAATGCTGTGGTAGGAAAAGGGAGAGAAGGGAAGATAGTAGGAGATTTCGGATTAGGTGAAAGGGATGATCGAGGAAGCAGGCTGGTAGAATTCTGCACCGAGCATGAGTTGGTCATAGCTAACACTTTCTTCAATAACCACAATAGAAGAATATACACATGGATGTGACCAGGAGATACAGGGCGTTACCAAATCGACTTCATTATGGTCAAGCAGAAGTTTCGAAACCAGATTTTGGATTGTAAAACATATCCTGGTGCTGACATAAACTCTGACCTCAATCTGGTTGTAATGAAATGCAGATTAAAGTTGAAGAAACTGAAGAAAAGTCAAAAGCCAAAAAGGTGGGCAATAGACAGACTGAAAGAGAAGGATGTAAACGAAAGATTCAAGAAGAGTATAAAGGAAGGACTAATGAAAAACCCTAAACCAACTTCAATTGCAGACGAATGGGCACTTTTGAAGAATGAAATAACAAAATCCGCAGTAGAACACATTGGTAGGAAAGAAAGAATAGGTAGAAAACCGTTGATCACTCAGGATATACTAGAATTGATGGATGAAAGGCGGAAACGCAAGAATGTAAGAGATGAAAAGGGGAAAGCAGAATACAAACGTCTGAGAAAAGAGGTTAACAAGAAGTGCAAGGAAGCGAAAGAAGAATGGTTGAAAGAGAAATGTGCAGGTATAGAAAATTGTCTGAAATTAGGAAAAGTAGACACAGCTTATCGAAGGATTAAGAATACTTTTGGGGAAAAGAAGACTAAGTGCTGTAATATTAAGGACACAAATGGAAAGCCTCTAGCAGATAGGGAAGAAAAGGTTGAGAGATGGATAGCTTACATAGAGAATTTGTATAACGGAAAGGAGATTGAGAATCATGTAATGGAAAGGGAGGAGGAAATTGATGAGGATGCGAAAGGAGATTTAATATTGAGATCAGAATTTGATAAAGTTTTGGAAGACTTAAGCAGGAACAAAGCACCAGGCATAGATGATATACCGATTGAGTTGCTACGCTGCATAGGAGATGAAGGTCTGATCAGGTTATTTCACTTGGTGTGTAGGATTTATGAGACAGGTGAGGTACCCCCTGATTTCAAGAAGAATGTAATCATCCCTACACCAAAGAAAGTGGGAGCTGACAGATGTGAAGATTACCGTACAATCAGCTTGATTACTCATGCTTCAAATATCCTGTCTAGAATAGTTTACAAGAGGATTGAAAGCCAGATTGAAACGGAGTAGGGTGAAGACCAGTTTGGTTTTAGGAGAAATGTAGGAACAAGGGAAGCTGTACTAAGTCTTAGGCGGATTTTGGAAGGTAGAATAAGGAAATATAAGAGAACGTTCATGGCATTTGTAGACTTAGAAAAGGCTTTTGATAACGTTGATTGGACTAAATTGTTTGACATTTTGAAATCGATTGGAATAAAGTACAGGGATAGGAGGGTGATATACAATCTATACAGAAACCAGACAGCAGTCATTCGAGTTGAAGGACATGAGAGAGAAGCTGGTATTCAGAAAGGTGTAAGGCAAGGTTGCAACTTATCACCCATACTTTTCAATCTTTACATTGAACAAGCAATGAAGGAAATTAGAGAAAAATTTAAAGTGGGAGTGAAGATTCAAGGAGAAATAATTTCAACTCTTAGATTTGATGATGGCATCGTCATCTTGGCCGACAAGCCTGAGGATTTGAATGAGTTTTTGAATGGTATGGACTCCGTCTTACGGAAAGAATTCATGATGAAAATTAATAAATGTAAAACAAAAATACTGGAATGCAGCCGAAATAAATCAGAAACCTCTATGGAGATCAAATTGGCAGGTGAAAAGCTGAAGGAAGTAGGAGACTTCTGTTACTTAGGAAGCAGAATAACCAGTGATGGACGATGCAAAGAAGATATAAAAAGTAGGTTGGCTCAGGCAAAGAAAGCATTTCTACAATAAAGGAATCTGCTGACATCGAATATAGATTTAGGTATTAGGAAGTCATTTTTGAAAGCCTTTGTCTGGAGCGTGGCGCTCTATGGAAGTGAAACTTGGACTATTGGTGCAGCAGAAAAGAGGAGAATTGAAGCATTTGAAATGTGGTGTTACAGGAGAATTATGAAGATCAGATGGGTAGATAGGGTTACAAACAAAGAGGTATTAAGACGAGTGGGAGAGGAGAAATGTTTCTGGCGACTGCTAATGAAGAGAAGAGATAGGTTGGTAGGACACATACTAAGACACCCAGGAATAGCAAGCTTAGTTATGGAGGGAATGGTTGAGGACAAGAACTGTAGGGGTAGACCAAGGTTAGAATATGTTCAACAGATTGCCTCGGATGTAGGGTGTGGTAGCTATGTAGAGATGAAACGATTAGCTCTGGACAGGGAGAAATGGAGAACTGCATCGAACCAGTCAAAAGACTGAAGACTCAAACAACAACATTATTATGTTCAGAATACATGTCACGAATTAGGATAAATATTTGAGATTATATGAAATAGGATGAAAATGAATGGATATATTTAGTTTTGAAAGAAAAATGGTTGTCGTATTTAGCTATGGAAAGCAGGATATTTCACATAATCTCATATATTTATCCTAATTCGTGATATTTATTTTGAACATAATACTGTATTAATACGTACAATTCACTATTAAATTACTTGATTTAAAAACAATATTCATTTAGTTCAATATATTATAAGTGATGAATATATTCAGTTTTGAACGAAAAGCATGTTTTCCCACAGCCTCATCAATGGGAAATATTAACATTTGATCAAAAAATATTTCACCATCTAATGCAACTGAGGCAATGTTACCGAATCAACCATTGGAGATATTCAGTTTTTAAACAAGCTCCTCAACTAGTCAAGATATGTGATGTTTTGTTGAGATACTGGTAGTGGTGATTGACCTTCTAGTTTGATTGCAGTGTGATTATGTGATTGTTATTGAATGGTCAGGTTATTGTGGATTGTGCACTTAGGTGTTTGAGTGATGTATCAGTATCTCAACAACAACAAATCACATACCTTGACTAGTTGTGGTAGTTTAATTACTACTGCCACTAAATAAGGGTATATATTGTAAATATCATTCATAACCCATACTTTTAGACATAGATGTAATAGCCTGGGTGTAAAGGATCTGATGATGATCGCTTGACGATCGAAACTGGTCATCCAAGTGTATTTATTAATCTCATGTACATTTTTAGCCTATTTTCAATTTTGAAAAAATAGGCTTATGAGATCACCTTTTGTCCGTGTGTGTGTGCGTGTGTGTGTGTGTGTGTGTGTGATTCGTGTGTGTGTCCCCCCCTAATAAAATCTAAACGGACGGAGCGATTTCAACGAAACTCGGTATGTTCATAGCACTATTCCCGGCGACCTCGACCGTGCCCTTCAAATTTTGTTACGTCTCACCAATGCAAAATGGCGGCTGTGCGAAATATTTCACTAGCATTCAATATCTCCGAAACTATTACCGATATCGCCCTGAAATTGAGTACGGTGGTAAAGGGTACTACTAGAAGTTCACCTATGAGACTTTCAAAAACCTGGTGACTACAAAACCAACATGGCGGTCAAGCAAAGTTGAGACTTTTAAATAGACTTTTCTCGCGATTTAACTATCCACACGTAATGAAACTTGGTACAGCAAATGTTTATACACATTGTAATGCACTGGAGTCTAATTTAGTTCAATTGTTTACATAACTTCAAAATGGCGGCTGTGCGAAATATTTCTCTGACATTCTATATCTCCGAAACTATTACAGATATCACCCTGCAATTTAGTACGGTGATAAAGGGTACTGATACAAGTTTACCTATGTATATTTCATAAACTTGTAAACTAGAAAACGAACATGGCGACCAAGCGAAGTTGAGACTTTTAAATAGACTTTTCTCACGATTTAACCATCCAAACATAATGAAACTAGGTACAGCAAGTGTTTATATACATAGTAATGCACTGGAGTCTAATTTAGTTCAATGGTTTACATAACCTCAAAATGGCGGCTGTGCGAAATATTACACTGACACTCTATATCTCCGAAACTATTACAGATATTACCCTGCAATTTTGTATTGTGATAAAGGATACTGGTACAAGTTTATCTACGTATATTTCATAAACTTGTAAAGTAAAAAACGAACATGGCGACCAAGCGAATTTGAAATATTTTAATAGACTTTTCTCGTGATTTAACTCTCTGAGCGCAGTGAAATGTGGTACAGTAAATGATTTTGCAGATTGTAATGCACTGCCATCTAATTTAAATCCATTGTTTACATAACCTCAATATGGCGGCTGTGCGAAATTTTAAAATTAAGTTTTTATTTCTTGTGTCGTAATCATGTGATCGAAGTGAAAGTTTGAATAATGAACCTAGGCAAAAATTGTCCTTGAATGGTACATAATTCTATGGCCTATACATATAATAATCCTAATTGGCGAGCTTCCGAAATATTTAGACGGTTCTCAATATCTATGAATCTTTTATAGCAACCAAACTGAATTTTTTTATGTTCATAGAGACTATGAACATATGTTCACCTATAGGACTTTCATTAACCTGGTGAGCACAAATCCAACATGGCGGCGACGCGAAGTATAAATATTTAAATGTACGATTCTCGCGAATTAACTATCCGAGTGCTGTGAAACGTTGCACGTTAAATGCTTATACAAATGTTGATACACTGGCATCTAATTTATTTCAATTGTTTGCATAATCACAAGATGGCTGCTGTGCGTAATTTTAAAATCTCGTTTTTACTTCTTGTGTTCTAATCATGCGATTGAAGTTTGAATACCACACGTACACAATAATCTTAATGTAATAGTACAAAAATAAAAATCCAACCGGGCGACAATCTGAAATATTTAGACGGTTCTCAATATCTACGAATCTGTTACAGCAATTAAACTGAAATTTTGTGTGTTGTTAGAAGAAATTAACATGAGCAGGATATATGAAAATAGGCTGTATAGTTCTTTACGGAACTACTTGTTTAGGATTAGCGAACCACCCATTACAATTGGATACAATCGTGTTGACCGAATGAAAAACATTAAATTTAGATTATTAAGGCAACGGTGGCGTAGTTGGTAGCATGCTGAACTGCTGTGCCCAAGATAGCGGGTTCAAACCCGGCCGAAGACGTCAGATTTTTAAGAGCATTTAAATCATTCAGTATGTCTTCCTTCTGAGAGGAAGTTAAGTCGGCGGTCCTATGTCATAGATTTATGCCATGTAAAAGATCCTTCCACAGACTAAACTTGTGTGAAGCTAAATTGTTAGGTTATATTTCGTCGGAACGCTCTATCAAAGTTCCAACGTTCACCACTAGGTATCATTGATATCTGGTGGCGAAAGTTGGAACTACTTGAAATTGAACGGAACTTTTAGCTCACCCTATGGGTGTCCGCTAGAAGTAGCTACAGACTCAGGCGAGCCGAACATGTCCTTGGACACTCGCGGCACTACAAGCCACATGATATATAAAATAATAAAATAAATAAATAAATACTGAAAAATTGCTTCAAAGAGCTATCTATATTCAATGGTACTTGACAGATGAAGTGTGATGGTTTGATCACCGAGTTGTTCAAGAAGCTTAGTTCAATATCATGTTTAGAAGCATTTCTTTAAGTGTTGCCTTCGTAATCTAGTAAATAAAAACTTTTCAGTCAGTCAACGCTTTAATGTGACCTATTAAATTAGGCAGGGAATAAGACATCTATTCACACCTACTAAACTGAAACACATTTATAGCCTATGTATTTTTCTTTTTAATGGATGACATGTTTTGTGTGTCAGATCAACATCGTATTACCCTGTTCACTTGAGGCCTTGATGGTAAACATGACAAAATAAGGGAAAGGGCCTGTTTTCAATCAGCGGGTAACGTTCGGAGTAGCGTACTCCCAGCATAAAACGCCATATTGTGTTCTTCAGTCACTAGGCAGGAAATAAATGTGGTAGGCAAGTGGGCCATATTATTTACTCAGTGCTAGTTCTGCTGGATAAACATTAAACCTTCGGAGTAGTTGCTTGTTGATTTTTCGGATATAATATCATATTATTTCTTGGATTTTGGATTTTTAGGATTTTTCCAATGTTTGTGGTTTGTGGTTTAAACATGGAAGAATGCATTTACTTTAGGATAGCCTAAAACCAGTAGAAAAATGACTTTTACCAGACTGCTACAAAAATAATTTCTTGTTTGGAAAACTAATAAGTAATTGTGTAATCCGCCGTGACAATACTATGAAAATGATGTTTAATAGAATATTTTCGGTCACATCATGAGGACACCAGAAACCAGGTTATCTAGAAAAATTGTAGTGAAACTTTGGAATATGAAACAACAAGTAGGATGGATTAAGGAAATTAGAGAGGATATGAAAGAATTAGAAATAACCTTGGATGACTTGCAAAACAGAACAAAACATTTAAAGAAACTGAAAGATATAAAAATGAGATTTCAGACAAAAATAGACAAACGTAATACAATAAAAAGGGTATTTACAGATGAAGAACGCCTGAGAAGATCAGAGCGAATGAAAAGCTACTGGGCAACTCGGAAAGAAAACTTACTGAAGAAGAGGACCAAGAAATGATTGATTGAAGTGGTCCAATGAGGCCGTAAAACCAGAAGAAGAAGCAGAAGAAGAATATTTTTACATGTTTCCATATGACATTGATATCTTTATCAACGTTGGTAGTTTAATAGTTTAACATAATAAAGAGAAATGGTTCCTTACACAAATTTTGATTTAAAATAAAATGAAAACTTCACATACAAATTAATTTCACACACTAGAAAGAAGTATTTACTAACAAGTAGTTCCGTGAAGAACTATACAGCCTATTTTTATATATCCTACTCATGTTAATTGCCTCTATCAACATACAAAATTTCAGTTTGATTGTTGTGATGGATTCGTAGATATTGAGAACCGTATAAATATTTCAGATGGTCGCCAGGTTGGAATTGTATTTATGTACTATTACATGATGATTATTGTGTACGTGTGGCATTCAGACTTCAGTCGCATGATTAGGACACAAGAAGTAAAAGCGAGATTTTAAAATTTCGCTCAGCTGCCATCTTGTGGTTATAAAAACAATTGAAATAAATTATATGCCAGTGGATTAACATTTGTATAAGCATTTAACGTGCAAACTTTCACTGCACTCGGATGGTTAAATCGCGAGAAACATCCATTTAAATATTTATTCTTCGCGTCGCCGCCATGTTGGATTTGTGCTTACCAGGTTACTGAAAGTCATATAGATAAACTTATGTTCATAGCCTCTATGAACATAAAAGACATTGGTTTGATTGCTGTAAAAGATTCGTAGATATTGAGAACCGTCTAAATATTTCGGATGCTCGCCATTTTGGTTTGTTATATATATATAGGCAATAGAGTTATGTACCATTCAAGGAAAATTATTGCGTAGCTTCATTATTCAAACTTTCACTTTGATCGCATGATTACGACACAAGAAATAAAAACTTAATTTTAAAATTTCGCACAGCCGCCATCTTGAGGTTATATAAACAATTGAACTAAATTAGATGCCAGTGCATTACAATATGTATAATCATTTACTGTACCACATTTCACTGCGCCCAGATGGTTAAATCAAGATAAAAGTCTATTAAAATGTTTCAACTCCGCTTGGCCGCCATATTCGTTTTGTACATTACAGATTTTTGAAAGTTACATAGATAAACTTGTAGCAGTGCCCTTTATCACCGTACAAAATGTTGGGCTGATATCATAAATAGTTTCGGAGATATTGAATGCCAGTGAAATATTTCGCACAGCCGCCATTTTGAGGTTATGTAAACAATTGAACTAAATTAGATGCCAGTGCATTACAATAAATATAAACATTTGCTGTACCATGTTTAATTACGTTTGGATGGTTAAATCGCGAGAAAAGTCAATTTAAAAGTCTCAACTTCGCTTGGCCGCCATGTTGGTTTCGTAGTTACCAGGTTTTTGAAAGTCTCATAGGTGAACTTCTAGTAATTCCCTTTATCACCGTACAAAATTTCAGGATGGTATCGGTAATAGTTTTGGAGATACTGAATGCTGGGGAAATACTTTGCACAGCCGTCATGTTGGATTGGTGAGACACAATAAAATTTGAAGGGCACGGTCGGGGTCGGCCAGAATGGTGCTATGATCTTACCAAGTTTCATTGAAATCGCTCCAGCCGTTTAGAATTTATTAGGGGGGTGGGGTGGCACACACACACACGCACACACAGACAGACACACGGACAAAAGGTGATCTCATAAGCCTATTTTTCATAAAATGAAAATAGGCTGAAAATGTTGTTATGAATAATACTGGTGACATGTAAATTATTGATGAATATTTTTTAGAAATCTTCCTTTCGAAAACTGCCCAAGTCATACTCCTTTAATTTGGTTTACTAACGTAGCAGTAGAAGACGCCTCTTACAGATGGATAACGAATGAGGTGAAAATACGTAAATCTGTAATGGTTATTTAACCTTCCAACCTAGAAAATATTTTTTTTGTAAGGATATGCATTTCATTTTATCATGTTAATCTATTAAACTATCAACGCTGACGAAGATATTATTACCATATCGAAACATGTAGCCTATGTTTAAAATATTCTATTAAACATTATTTCATAATATTGACAAGGTGGATTACAAATTACGTATTACCATTAGTCAATACGGATAATACTGTTACCAAATTAAAATGGTTAACGTACACGCATTTTAAACAAATATAGAACATTACTCTAATAATATGACCACCTCTGTTTATTGAAACCAAAAGGACCCCCCCCCCCCCCCCCCCAAGGGTCCTCGAGGTACAAGAAAGGAAATTATTGCGTGATATAGTGACTACTCGAGAGGGGGTTAACATCACAGAAGTGACAAAGAGAAAATCTGACATTCTACGGATCGGAGCGTGGAATGTTAGAAGTCTGCTAGGAAGTGGAAGGTTAGAAAACTTAAAAAGGGAAATGGATAGGTTGAGGTTGGATTTGGTTGGGATTAGTGAAATGCGCTGGCAGGAAGAACAGGACTTTTGGTCAGGAGACTATAGGGTCATTAGCACTAAATCAAACAATGGCCAAGCAGGGGTTGGCCTCATATTGAGTAGGAAACTTGGACAGCGGGTGGAATATTATGAGCAATATAGTGAACGGATTATTGTAGCAAAAATCAATACTAAACCTACCTGCACCACAGTGGTACAAGTCTATATGCCTACCAGTCAAGCTGATGATGAGGATGTTGAAAAGGTCTACGAAGAAATAGACGAAATTCTGAGGTATATCAAGGGTGATGAAAATGTTATAGTAATGGGAGATTGGAATGCTGTGGTAGGAAAAGGGAGATAAGGGAAGATAGTAGGAGATTTCGGATTCGGTGAAAGGAATTATCGAGGAAGCAGGCTGGTAGAATTCTGCACCGAGCATGAATTGGTCATAGCTAACACCTTATTCAATAACCACAATAGAAGAATATACACATGGATGAGACCAGGAGATACAGGGCGTTACCAAATCGACCTCATTATGGTCAAGCAGAGGTTTCGAAACCAGATTTTGGATTGTAAAACATATCCTGGTGCTGACATAAACTCTGACCACAATCTGGTTGTAATGAAATGCAGATTAAAGTTGAAGAAACTGAAGAAAAGTCAAAAGCCAAAATGGTGGGTAATAGACAGACTGAAAGAGAAGGATGTAAACGAAAGATTCAAGAAGAGTATAAAGGAAGGACTAATGAAAAACCCTAAACAAACTTCAATTGCAGACGAATGGGCACTTTTGAAGAATGAAATAACAAAATCCGCAGAAGAAAACATTGGTAGGAAAGAAAGAATAGGTAGAAAACCGTGGATCACTCATGATATACTAGAATTGATGGATGAAAGGCGGAAACACAAGAATGTAAGAGATGAAAAGGGGAAAGCAGAATACAGACGTCTGAGAAATGAGGTTAACAAGAAGTGCAAGGAAGCGAAAGAAGAATGGTTGAAAGAGAAATGTGCAGGTATAGAAAATTGTCTGAAATTAGGAAAAGTAGACACAGCTTATCGAAGGATTAAGAATACTTTTGGGGAAAAGAAGACTAAGTGCTGTAATATTAAGGACACAAATGGAAAGCCTATAACAGATAGGGAAGAAATGGTTGAGAGATGGAAAGCTTACATAGAGAGTTTGTATAAGGGAAAGGAGATTGAGAATCATGTAATGGAAAGGGAGGAGGAAATTGATGAGGATGCGAAAGGAGATTTAATATTGAGATCAGAATTTGATAGAGCTTTGGAAGACTTAAGCAGGAACAAAGCACCAGGCATAGATGATATATCGATTGAGTTGCTACGCTGCATAGGAGATGAAGGTCTGATCAGGTTATTTCACTTGGTGTGTAGGATTTATGAGACAGGTGAGGTACCCCGCGATTTCAAGAAGAAAGAAAGTGGGAGCTGACAGATGTGAAGATTACCGTACAATCAGCTTGATTACTCATGCTTCAAAGATCCTGTCTAGAATAATTTACAAGAGGATTGAAAGCCAGATAGAAACGGAGTAGGGTGAAGACCAGTTTGGTTTCAGGAGAAATGTAGGAACAAGGGAAGCTGTACTAAGTCTTAGGCTGATTTTGGAAGGTAGAATAAGGAAAGATAAGAGAACGTTCATGGCTTTTGTAGACTTAGAAAAGGCTTTTGTTAACGTTGATTGGACTAAATTGTTTGACATTTTGAAATCGATTGGAATAAAGTACAGGGATAGGAGGGTGATATACAATCTGTACAGAAACCAGACAGCAGTCATTCGAGTTGAAGGACATGAGAGAGAAGCTGGTATTCAGAAAAGTGTAAGGCAAGGCTGCAACTTATCACCCATACTTTTCAATCTTTACATTGAACAAGCAATGAAGGAAATTAGAGAAAAATTTAAAGTGGGAGTGAAGATTCAAGGAGAAATAATTTCAACTCTGAGATTTGCTGATGACATCGTCATTTTGGCCGACAAGCCTGAGGATTTGAATGAGTTTTTGAATGGTATGGACTCCGTCTTACGGAAAGAATTCATGATGAAAATAAATAAATGTAAAACAAAAATACTGGAATGCAGCCGAAATAAATCAGAAACCTCTATGGAGATCAAATTGGCAGGTGAAAAGCTGAAGGAAGTAGGAGACTTCTGTTACCTAGGAAGCAGAATAACAAGTGATGGACGAAGCAAAGAGGATATAAAAAGTAGGTTGGCTCAGGCAAAGAAAGCATTTCTACAAAAAAGGAATCTGCTGACATCGAATATAGATTTAGGTATTAGGAAGTCATTTTTGAAAGCCTTTGTCTGGAGCGTGGCGCTCTATGGAAGTGAAACTTGGACTATTGGTGCAGCAGAAAAGAAGAGAATTGAAGCATTTGAAATGTGGTGTTACAGGAGAATGATGAAGATCAGATGGGTAGATAGGGTTACAAACAAAGAGGTATTAAGACGAGTGGGAGAGGAGAGATGTTTCTGGCGAGTGCTAATGACGAGAAGAGATAGGCTAGTAAGACACATACTAAGACACCCAGGAATAGCAAGCTTAGTTATGGAAGGAAGGGTCGAGGACAAAAACTGTAGGGGTAGACCAAGGTTAGAATATGTTAAACAGATTGCGTCGGATGAAGGGTGTCGGAGCTATGTAGAGATGAAACGATTAGCTCAGGACAGGGAGGCATGGAGGGTTGCATCAAACCAGTCCAAAGACTGAAGACCCGAACAATAACATAGTGGAACCAAGGATCTTACCAGGTGGAAGGCGATGCTACAAACCAAATTGTGAACTCTGCCAATACATGGAAAGCCTCGCTGATGCCATTAGAAGGAGACGCCTGGCTTCTACAGCCACCGGCACAGGCTCTCCTATAAGATCTTTAATGTAGCCAACAAGGGTAAAGACACTGAATCCTTGTGGATCAAACAAGTTGCGATCGATTTTGCTGAACTTAATATTCGTCAAGATGAAATAAATGACAGAAGTTACTACCGTTTGACAATTGAAACCAGAACTTCCCTCCAATCCAGTAGAGAAACTCACCACAACGCGTCCAGGAAATGGTCTGAGGAACATAGGATAGAATTTAGCAGGAAAATGAATGAATACTTGGCCAACAGAAAAGCTCGAGATTTCATCACGAAAGTGACCGCCCAACAATCCGCCAAGAACTCCAGAAATGGCAGACAACAACACAAGTTACGTAGTCCATAGGTGGCACAAACGACCAAAGAAAAGGAACCAAAGCGCCTTCGGTGGCGTAGTTGGTAGCATGCTGAGCTTCTATACCCAAGATAGCGTTAAAAATCCCTCAGTATGCCTTCCTTCGGAGGGGAAGTACGGTAAATCCAGCGGTCCCATGTCATAGATTTATGGCATGTTAAAGAATCTTCCACTAATTACACCTGTGTGAAGCTAAATTGTATACGCTAAGATTGTAAACAACGCTCTTAGGATCCTACGTTCGTTGCCAAGAGCCGACTGCGGTGACGTCTAGTAGCTAAGTTCTGAACTAGGCCTAGTTGTAGTTGACGGTGGAGTTTGGTGGCAAAAGTAGGAACTATTTGAAAAATCCAAAGTTGCAGTCTTTACTTGAATTAATAAACGGATACACACACTAATACAGCCATCACAATTAACACCGGTTATCAGACACATTCTACACACACCCAAAGTACACGGGGCTACATGACCGCGTTGTCGCAGCCCCTAAACTGAGGAATTAACCAACCAAAAGGAAACAAAATCTCAGTGACGGGCTGTGTGGCGCAGCGGTAACGTTCTCTGCGTGTCTAGGTTGCTGGATCGAATCCTGCCATTTGAGGGTGTGCTAATCTGAGGGAGCCGCGTTAGTAGATTTACTAGCACGTTAAAGATCTCCTTCGGGGCAAAATTCCGGCACTCCGGTGTCTCTAAAAGCCAGAGTAGTTAAAAGGGGCGTAAAAATAATATCCTTAAAAACTCTCTGTGGGGACAATAATAATAATAATAATAATATCGTATGGCCTCGGGTGCCTGGTGCAAGCTTTGCTATTTGACACCCAGAGGGTAGCTTGCATGTCGAATTTCGTAGTTCCTTGACTATGAAAGTCAAGGAGGTTAGATGTTAGATATCTAATCTCCTTGAACACAATAGCGCTTTCTAGTAGAGAAATGAGGAACTTTGTGCTGGCGGAAACTCCCGAGATTAATTTTGCCATTATGAACTCGGCCTACTGAATTCAAATGGGTTCTTTGACATGCCAACATCGTATGACATGCGTATCGTATTTTTGCTGCCTTTCAAAAATCACTTACCACGGCCAGGGGCGAACCTGCAATCTTGGGGTTAGTAGACCGACACGCTATCCACTCACCCACCGTGGCAAGCTAGTTGGGACAATGAACACCAGCTATTGCCTCTTCCACGTTCTTGCTTCTGAGCCAAGTTTGCACATGCTCTACTGTACATGTGAGTAGCCCAGATTATGTCGTGTGTTGGTCTTTGTTGAGTCGAGATCCGGGCCGCAGCGAGAGTACGGTAATGACAGGCGACAAAAAGTGGCCGGCCCACCATATCGTCAAGGAAACATACAGTAATGATGAGGACACATTCCAAAGAACGTGCGTGTTCTGTTCCGTTCTTTCACTTCTCTGAACCGTTTGCTGTAATGTAACAAAGAGCCCACCTTAATGCAGTTACCGCCAACATTCAAAGAGCCTATGTATTAGCCATGGGTGACTCCACAACTGGTTTGAGGAGGAGACGATCGCTTGATGAAGAGAGTGCAGGAGGGGCTACACGAATTTATTTACATTAACTTTCCAGATCGGTGGTTAGGTTTTAACTTTTCTCTCAATCGACGAGAAAAGTATACAGGTCATAATCAGTAGTATGCCTTCAAGAATACCAGGCCCCAGGCTCTTTTTAAGTTACGTTTCTATGAAACAGAAGATTTAACTAAATTAAATAAAAACAAAAAACGTAACACTTGTAAAGAGGAATTACATCCATAAACATTTCAGCTTTGTATGCAGAAATTTTCTGAAAAAAAAAAGGGACATTTTCTGTCTAGAAAAACATTTTAGCGAGAAATTGGAATGAAAGATTTTTTCTGGTTTTTAGAACACTTCACACAAGTTTAGTTAGTGGATGGTTCTTTTACTTGCCATATATCTATGATATGGGCTCGCCGGCTTTACTTCCCCTCCGAAGGAAGGCATACTGAGGGATATTTAACGATTTCGGCCAGGTTTGAACCCGCTATCTTGGGCATAGAAGCTCAGCATAAAGTTCCTTTTTATATGAAAACTAGCAACCCGGCCGACTTCGCCAACAGTTATGAGTGCATTACGTGATAAGCGCTTTTTATTTCCAATGTCAATGAACAACGACCAATATCCGTTTTACGTCTCGGCATGATGGGTTAAAATCACTGACTGGACTATTAATTATATTATCATGGAGATGATGTGCAACAAATTCTTGTCAGACGTAATTTAAGAATGGCGGGGTGCATGCAACACAAATCCCCCTTCCGTCCAATCTTAACTTGACTGTGCATTTTGCGGAAAGAAAAGTTCACAGGCGAAATGAAGAAAAGCCGAGTTGCACTTGCAGGGAAACTCCAATCACAACCACTCTTCTCTAAAGTTTTTAACTCAACACGACTCGACACTTTGCTGCTGGCTGTTTCTGGGGCAATAAGCTCGTCCTAAGCTGTAACTGGGGTGGTAGCTAGCTCGTAAACTGTCGCCTCAGTAACTGAATGGAGATTGTTGAAAGAAATGAAAACGTAAAAACACATATAGTAGGCGATGTATTGAAGATAGAGATATGCTCTCCCGGGCTTTTTTGTAGAACTTTTGATGCCCAGCGTAAGCTTAAAAAGCGTACGGACGCCATTTTTTTTCGACCTTTTCGCTGAAATCGTTAGAGCTTGACTTCTTTTGGTCATAAATAAATTATTTTCCACAGAAACCTTCCACGAGATATCCTTTACAGAATGGTGAAAACCGCATCAAAATCCATTCAGTGTTTCTCGAGATTACCCGTGACATCCAAGAATCGGGACTTGGTTTTATACTAACTAGAGATTCTACGCCAATCAGTATAATTTAATATAATATAATCCCCCTTCCGTCCAATCTTAAATTGACTGTGAATTTTACGGAACGAAAAGTTCACAGGCGAAATGAGAGTTGCACTTCCAGGGAATGGCGAGGTGAATGAAACTCAAATCCCCCTTCCGTCGAATCTTAACTTGACTGTGTTTCACAGGCGAAATTAAGAAAACCCGAGTTGCACTTCCAGGGAAACTCCAAACACAACCACCCTTCTCAGAAGTCTTAACTCAACTCGACTCAACGGTTTTCTGCTGGCTGTATCTGGGGCAATAAGTTCGCCCGCTAGCTAGGATGTAACAGGGCTCGTAGACTCGCCGTTAGCTAGCTCGTAAACTGTCGCCTCAGTAGATGAATGGACATGGTTAGAAGAAATTAAAACGTAAAAACACTTATAGTGGGCGATGTATTGAAGATAGACATAAGCTCTCGCGGACTTTTTGGTAGAACTTTCCATGCTGAACAATTATTACACTCATAGTATTTAGATATTTTAAACGGTTTGCCAAGCGTAAGCGTACAAAGCGCTCGGACGCCATTTTTTTTCGACTTTTCCACTGAAATCGTTACTGCTTGGCTTCCTTTGATCATAAATAAATTATTTTCTACAGAAATCATCCTAGAGATATCCTTTACAGAATGGTGAAAACCGCATCAAAATGCATCCTGTGGTTCTCGTGTTTACCCGTAACATCCAAGATTAGGGGACTTGGTTTTATACTAAGTAGATATGAAAATCCACAGCCTGCTTCCAGTAGACCAACCGGGTCAGGGATGGAATGAATAAAGCCCTCATCTAGCGGTGAGGATATAAACTGTGCCGGCTGCCGAAGCCTGTCACACTCCCCTGGGGCAATCATTAAATGAATGACAGATGAAATGAAATGACAGTGGAGAGTGTTGCTGGAATGAAATTTTGACAGGGGAAAACCGGAGTACCCGAAGAAAAACCTGTCTGCCTCCGCTTTGTCCAGCACAAATCTCACATGGAGTGACCGGGATTTGAACCACGGACCCAGCGGTGAGAAACCGGCGTGCTGCCTCCTAAGCCACGGAGGATCCCTTCTTTTTATATCTATCGTCTAGTTCGCACGATTGTGGGAAAGTATACGTAAAGTAGCCTCAGGAATGAAATGTGCAAAATATGAGTGTGCCTTTAGAAAACTAAAAGTCTGTAGATTAAATGGCGCGGAAACAAACATTTGGAGATTTCGGGCATACTGGAGCCCTTTAAACGAATCCGGACATCGCAAAAATGTTTCTGATCACCAGCCCTAGTATTGATAATAAAAGTTCGTAAATCAAAACTTGATTGTGGAATCAATAGTAAGGTAAAGTGCCCGAAATCCGTCCCTTCACCTTAATTCGTTCACAAATTTAACTTTCGTGGACAGTGCTGCTATCTTCCGACAAGAGCTGGAAACTCGTTAGAACCATTCGGTTAACTATTGGCAGTGACACACCTGCTTTGTTCTGTTCGTTTATGCTGTAATTTTTCAAACACTTATTGTGAGAGGTTGCGGGAGTCTTAAATCAACTTTAATTTGTTTTAGCCTATTGACGCCTCGTGCTACGTTTTTCCTCATTTAGCGATTGGTAATTATACATTACTACTTGAATATTGCGTACTACATGAATACAGCTGTGTGGCAGTAGCCGTTTGGTTAGAAGCCGTCGCTACGTTTGCTATATGATGATGATGATAATTGTTGTTTAATGGGGCCTAACATCTAGGTTATCGGCCCCACGTTTGCTATAACTGTAGACCTAAATCCGTCCCCATTACGTTTCTAATATTTAATTCTGATCTGAAAGATGAAGTGGGTACACTCAGCCTCGTGAGGCTGAGAAGAAGTGTGTTCTATTCCCACATCAGTCGTCCTGGAAGTGGTTTTTATTTTGCGTTTTTTTTTGTCTGGATGGGTAACGTGTGTGCAGAAATATATGAACCTATTACTTACATCTCAATAAATTTATTACAGAGAGATCTTAAGATTGTTACAATAAATTTTCCACAAAATAGATAATAACTGGATAAGGGGGATAGAATTAGGATACCTTATTTGGAAAGTCAAAATTTGTTTTTGGTTAGGAAAGATTTATTTAGCAGAATCAAGCATGTGATACTACATTATTAGGTATCGTGTAGAGCTGCTGTTATTTCTAACTCCGAAAGAAAAATTCAGAATTGAAGAATTTGCTTAGGAGCACCATAACAAGGTTCTTGAACAGGGGGACTAACGGTGCCCTGGTGGTAGTTTTCTGTGTTCATTGAAGAGCTGTTTTCATTAATGCTGACTTGAGAACTTTATTTGGCTGTACAAGGTGAGAAGCGTCGACCGTACTGAAACAATAGAGCACTTATTACAGTGGTGATGTATGGCCATGACTCATAGCGTTCGTGATTACAAGATAAGTAAAACAAATTAATGAAGAGCCTGGCCACAAAGCCAACTAATTGTGGTGCAGATGTGAACTCCGATAGTGTTCCTACAGTTAGCTTTATTAACCCTACTCAGGCTAATCTCGGCGTTAATATTTTAATGTCTTGGAGGAGAATCTATTAGCCTAGCGTGTGTCACGAAATGGTCACGATTTATGGAGCAAGCTAACTTGCCTTTGTGATGACGTCCGTACGGCAGCGCCCAGAATCTCCGTTACAGAGCGGTCATTGCCGAGCAAGTCGATACGGAACGAAACAAATTATTACTGGATGTTAGAAGGACTGTGTATGAAGCCAACTAGCAGAGACTGGCAATGATCTTGAAGATGCATGTATTTGAGTCTTCAGTCCATTGACAGGTTAGATGTAGCTCTCCATACCTCCCTAACCCGAGCTAATCGTTTCACATCTACATAGCTACCACACCTTACATCCGAGATCTGTTTAACATATTCTAAGCTCCAACAGTTCTTATCCTCGACCCTTCCTTCAATAAACAAGTTTGCTATCTAGGGTATCTTAGTATGTGTCCTACCAACCTATCTCTTATCTTCATTTGCAGTCGCCAGAAACATCTCTCCTCTCCCAATCGTCTTAATACCTTTTCATTTGTAACCATATCAACCTATCTAATCTTCATCATTCTCCTGTAACACCACATTTCGAATGTTTCTATTCTCCTCTTTTCTGCTGCACCAACAATCCATGTTTCAATTCCATAGAGCGCCATGCTCCAGACAGGCTTTCAAATTGACTTTCTCTAAATCTATTGAACCCTTATCATTGTGTCCAATAATAATGTTTCATATTAATAAAAACGATGGAAATACTAAATACATGATATGCGGGATATTTGAGTAAAATTGATGTAGCAAGAAATCTGGACTTGGTAAGACATGCTACGTGCTGGCTGGAATGACCAATAGTTTCACAACCAATGTTATTCTTGGATTTCTGAGAAAATCAGATATGACGCTGTGGCGTACGTGACCATAAAAGGGCAAAATGCTGCGTACAAGGCAAGGAGTGAGAGAGAGGAGAATAGTCGTGACGTCAATATAAGGGCGGGATTTGTAAGGTCAGAACTCCGAAGCCAACTTATCTGACCAATAAGAAAACATGACGCCAGAACATAGCGTCAGTGTGTTTTGCGCGGCAATCGGATATAAAAAGATCTAGCGATCGGTTTGCTTGTTCGACGGCAGATTCGCGACCTGTGAGAAAATACAAGATTTTTGAGAGGTCACACATAATTATAGGCCCATTACTTAAAATATTGAGGAGCTGTTTTACTCCCACCATTGAAACTTTAGGCTTTCTGTATATATACAAATGTCTGAGATGAACCGAGGCACTCCTAATTATTCTTCGACAGTCATTTTAAGACGTCCTTAAGACGATATGGTTTTAAAATTATAGTTGTGTGTCGGCAACGAAGTTGGAAATTTTCATAAATTGTGAGATGGCAATTAGCCATAGAATAGGGAAAGTCGACGATTCTGCATAGGACGATCTGAGGAAATAAAATACTTAGAACGCAGATAGAACAGTTTAAAAACTTTGATTTAATTGTGTTTAACAGCAGCAAAATGTCGACCATGGAGAGAAGACAGCAAGCTTCATCCTCCATTACCATCAGTGTTATGGGCTAACGGCCTAATGATGGGAATTGACGAGGCGGGAGGCCTCTGGAAAGCAGTTTAAGTGATGAGTATTAAAAAATTGATTTATTGATTTTGGACGAGGGGAATCGCGAGAGATGTGTGGAACTTTGTATAGATTTTATTTGTGTGGTTTAATTTAAATTTCAGGGTTTGATTTCTTAACTGACATGCGTGTAGTAAATTTTGGCATTGCGTGACAATTATGTTGTACAGTAAATTTTGTAATTTAAATGTGGTCCTTATGTATACGTAATTCTTATTGCGAAACGGCCGCATCGATTAACGTATCTATAAAAAGTGTAGCCATGAATGAGAACCTAGGAACGACAATGATAAATGGACTGATTTAATGATATGGCACTAATTACTACGTGGGGGGAATATTTGCATTTTGTTGCTTTGATAACTCGGGCTAGGACTGATCCTGTTATTTATTCTTTATTGTCATTTGGACATGTTGTATGTCATTATCTGAGAGGTGTGCTGATTCATGCTACGACGAGATCTTCGAGAAATGTGCCACGTATTTTTGGGTGTAAGTGATGATGATGAGGAGAGGTAAAGCCTGTCCATGACTGCGATATCATTCCGGCAAACTAGTTATCCGTGGGGATAAGTTTGACCTGGGAATGTATTCTTAAAAATCCCTGAGAGGATGTTTTGAGATAATGTGTTATTTATTTGTACGCGTTTAACAGGTGGCGATTAGCAAAGGTGCTGTACGCTGGCTATGGGCCAGAATCTATATTTAGCATGGCACTAATTACTACTTGGGGGAAGAAATCAGCCACTCTCTCGGTGATGCGATAACAGGCCCGGTTGTCTCCAGCTTGTTATGACACGTTATGTTTGCTTTAAAGCCTAATGAGTTAAGGTTATTTTATTTGGTTTAATTTGGGAAGTTGCCATGTTGTCGATCCAAGTTTCTTTTATCATTACTACGACTTATTTGTTCATTGTTTTAAAACGCCAAACTTTCCGGCGTGAAAATTAAAAGTTATATTTTGTTGTTGTTGGCTCTTATTTTCAAGGCCATTGTATTCATATAAATATAATTTGGCAACCGGCCAAACTTGTTCATGTCATGTTATGCTATCCTAGTGTTTAAGGTATAAGACGGTAATTCCGCAGCCCTTATTTTAAATAATACACACGTGTATTTGGTTGTGGTAATCTAAGGTTAGAGCATGTCAGTAGTGTATATAATTATGTAATTGTTGTTCCCACATTTCCGTAATTCGTCCTTCGCAGTACGGAGTCCGTTCCCGAACCAACTGTTTTGGTCGGAAACGAGCGCCCGTCAAAATGCTCATTACTTGAACTAGTCTTAAAACCCGTGTCGCTCATAAATATTAAATTTTTGTACTATTTATTTGTTTGTTATATTTGGATCTTGTGATCCGTTTTCTTTTGTTACTCTGACTTAAGTGACATTTCAGTCATAATGCTTGTTGACGGCTGTCATGCCGTGTCGTCACGGTACGTCAGGCTGGTCAGTGTTAGATCTGTTCACGCGAGTGAACAATAAAAGGGTGGTTATAGTTTTCTTTTTTATGTTTGATTCAGTTAATAAATTTCATTTGTGAGTAGGTCCTGTTGTTTTTCTTGGCTTTGTAATAATAATAAGTTAACCTTATGAATCCTGGAAGTTATGTTGATAGCAAAACCTCTAAATCACATTCACAAGAATCCATTACGACCCCGAAATTTTGAATCTTGTCTACATGCTATTTTCCAAAGGGTTTATAAGAGTTACTTTTGGCGCCCAACGTGGGGCATTTGTGTTTTAGAGTAAAAAAATAGATCACCGGCATGTGATAAGTTTATTAACGTAAGTTAGGCGAAGATAGTACCGCCAAATGTTTGAAAATATAAAGTCATGGAGTTTGCAATAAAGTAAATGTGGAACAAGTTAAGTGTTTGAACTTTGATTAAAATTAGAACAAACTGTTCCAGGCGCCCAATAAAATTAAATTAGCTTTGTGTAGAATAGCCAAACTCAAAGAATTATTTGACAGGAAGGGTAGACCTTAAAAACTAATTAACACTCTATTAATTGGTTAAAATTTGTAAGTAAAGTAAGGTCAGGAAGATTATAACTGAATCAAAGGGTTAAAATTAAATGGAATAATAAGTAAATTATACTCAGTGATGCTATAGTTTGTGGGAGTAATTTAAAGTAAATGAACTGAGTATGTAAAGGGTTAATGTGTGTATATTTAATATATGTGAGCGCGCGTATCCAGGGCTCCGCCCTTATGTCATTTCCCTATGTCTCAAATATATTATTGTTGTGATGGCAACTCTGGGAGAAATTCGCGAAGTGATTGAACTAGCATCCGCTCGTACGCGAGAACAACTTAGTGAGATGAGAAAAGACATAACCAATGAAATACAGACACAGTTAGCGGCGAATAGTGAAGAAACGCAGACACAGTTAACGGCTATAAATAAACAATCGGCAGAAACGCAGACACAGTTGGCGGCAAATAATGTAGAAATGCAGAAACAGTTAGCGGCAAATAGTGTAGAAATACAGACACAGTTAAACACAAAACTATCTGAAGTTAACGAGAATATAAATCAGAAAATCGCTACACAAAACATTCTGGTTAGTGAACAATTACATAGGCAGTCTGAGAAAAACAATGAAATGTTAAACGCACAAGACGAAAGGAACACTCAAAATCTAGCTGCGCTAACGGTAGAAATCAAAGAGCACACAAAAGAACAGCTAATCCAATTAGCAAAGGACGTTAGCACTAACAATACCAAACAATTAGGAATAATAAAAGGTATCGAAGATTCGTTTAAAAAGGAAATAAAAGGAATGGATGAGACTGTTATGGCAAAACTAGCACAAATCGAGCAAGCGTGTTTGACCAGCTCATCTGAAATTAAAGAAGCACACACAAACTTAGAAAAAAGGTTTGAGATGATCGAACGAGGGACACAGGGTATGCAAGATCAGATAATTACAGTAGATAACAATATCACGGGCTTAGTGACGGAACTCAACAAATTAGAAATACAATCAATTAAGAAATGGAAAAAGTTAGAAATTGACCAGGAAGAAATTAAACAAACATTAGAACAGAACAACATTTCTCTGGGAGAAAGGATAGATAAACTTGAAGATAATCAGGAGGCTAATCAACAGGAAGTCGAAAAACGCTTTGTTAAATTGAAGGATACTATTAGAAAAGATTGGACCAAGATGAGCGCTGATTCGAAAGATGAACGGCTCGCAGTAAGCAAGAAGCTAGGGGAAAATAACGCGAAAATACAGGCGTTAGAAGAAAATATGAAGTTAAGATTTCAAATTCAAGAGGACCGCATGATAAAATCGGAGTTGCAGTCACTTGGACATAATACGATGTTTGCGACACTAATGGAAAAGGGGAAAGGGGAGAATGCGGAAAGAGAGCACACAATAGACAGCCACGAGCTTGGGCAAAGTCCAAGAACGGTAGACACGCAAGCATTCCAGAATTATGAGGGTCGTAGCTCGACACCTCAAAACACACAACTTCCCACGCAAGTTATACAAGTCATCCGTGGAAACGAATTTAAACCGAATAAGTTTTTACCAGAGAGCGGAGGGACACCTAAAGCTTTCTTAAGGGAACTGACAGAATATTTTTCGGACCAAAATGTTAGCTCAACGCGACAATTAAGAATGGTTGAAAAATTTTTGGCGGGCTCAGCACTTACCTGGTATCTTGGATTTAAGAACACATTTAAATCAATGGAAGGTTTCCACAAGGCCTTCCTAAGCAAATACTGGAGTGGGTCGTATCAACAAAGCTTGCGAATGGACTTATACTCGCGCAAATACCATTCCACGCATCAGACGAAATATGCAGATTTTTTCGCCATGCAACTTGTCAAATTGCAGGATCTTGATAATCCCCCGAGCGAAATGGAGCTAATAACTACTATAGGAAAGCAGATGCCTATTAGCGTTCAGCAATTCTTGGTGGCGGCAAATATTACGACCGTGGTCCAGGCAGAAGAGGTATTAAGGAAGATAGATGAAACCACTAATTACATCAACCCGAGAGAGAAGAGACAGATAGAGTTAGTTAATGCAGTCGAAGTAGTCAAGACACCGAACAAAAACACGAGGTCGCAAGCTACAAACACTGGGGATAATCAAAGACGGCAGAGCACCGAAGAATATGAGCCGAGATCTCAACCGAGATACGAAAATAGGGACAGAAACCATAACAATCAGGAAGAAACTAACCGCTACCGGAACACAAACAATCAGCAGTGGCGAGATAATAGGAGATACCAAACGTCATACAATAGGAATAATAATAATAACGCACCTTATAATCGGGGATGGCGTGGAGGACACTATAATCAACAATATAGGCCCAGAGACAATAGGCGTTACAATCAACAATATAACGCACAAAATAACCAGCGGTTTAACGAGCAATCGGATCCAAGGGATGATCAGAGAAATTGGAACGAGAGACACGCTGACCCGCAACAGTACCTGGAGGAGCCACGTAACATGGAAGGAAATAATGATAAATGGGAAAGAGCGATAGATCGGCGGAAGAATCCCGACAACCACGAGGAGGAAAACGGAACACATCAAATGTTGGAGGCCATGCATGTAGAAACCCAGAGATATTTGGAGGAGCTGCATGGAGAAGAAGAAAATAGAGCAGCCGACAATAGGAAACAGAAGAATAGCAGGAGAGATTCGCAGACCGTGTCAGGCAAGGGTCTCGAAATATGGTAAAAAAAAGTTATTGTACGGGAATAGGAGAAGAAGAAGGGAGAAGGAAGAAGATGGCAACGCGGGGGAGAAGAAGGAGATGACATCACGGTAAAATGGAGAAGAGACAGGAGCAGCTTAAGGAAGTTCAACTAGGGGTTACGAACTTAGGTAACAACGCCTACAGAGTCCGAGAGGTGAGCACAGGAAACATGGCAGTGTATAATATCTCAAAATTAAAATTGTATCATCAGAGAGAGCCATACGAACCGAGAAATAATGTTACTGCAGCAAATTAAACATTCGCGTGATAACATACAACAAAAGATACGGGGGTACTCTAGTGGTGATTGCGCTCGAAAGACGGCTCTGACGTGTTTACAAGTTCAGGCGGAAGTCGTTAATGAAAATGTTGATGTTTTGAAAGAGTGAGAGGGGAGACGAGTAGCAAGGAAAGAGGCCGGAGGGCATAAGTATACAGGAATTTCCTAATGAGTTTGGAACGAGACGGCTACTGAAACAGACAGAGGCGGACAGTCATTATATTTTGAGGGTGACCAGCAACTTCAAATTTGAGCCAGAAAAGTAGGGGATGTGAAATTCGACTTCATTTGAGTTCGAATTTCATCAACTAGGGGTCAGATGAACCCTTATCATTGTGTCCAATAATAATGTTTCATATTAATAAAAACGATGGAAATACTAAATACATGATATGCGGGATATTTGAGTAAAATTGATGTAGCAAGAAATCTGGACTTGGTAAGACATGCTACGTGCTGGCTGGAATGACCAATAGTTTCACAACCAATGTTATTCTTGGATTTCTGAGAAAATCAGATATGACGCTGTGGCGTACGTGACCATAAAAGGGCAAAATGCTGCGTACAAGGCAAGGAGTGAGAGAGAGGAGAATAGTCGTGACGTCAATATAAGGGCGGGATTTGTAAGGTCAGAACTCCGAAGCCAACTTATCTGACCAATAAGAAAACATGACGCCAGAACATAGCGTCAGTGTGTTTTGCGCGGCAATCGGATATAAAAAGATCTAGCGATCGGTTTGCTTGTTCGACGGCAGATTCGCGACCTGTGAGAAAATACAAGATTTTTGAGAGGTCACACATAATTATAGGCCCATTACTTAAAATATTGAGGAGCTGTTTTACTCCCACCATTGAAACTTTAGGCTTTCTGTATATATACAAATGTCTGAGATGAACCGAGGCACTCCTAATTATTCTTCGACAGTCATTTTAAGACGTCCTTAAGACGATATGGTTTTAAAATTATAGTTGTGTGTCGGCAACGAAGTTGGAAATTTTCATAAATTGTGAGATGGCAATTAGCCATAGAATAGGGAAAGTCGACGATTCTGCATAGGACGATCTGAGGAAATAAAATACTTAGAACGCAGATAGAACAGTTTAAAAACTTTGATTTAATTGTGTTTAACAGCAGCAAAATGTCGACCATGGAGAGAAGACAGCAAGCTTCATCCTCCATTACCATCAGTGTTATGGGCTAACGGCCTAATGATGGGAATTGACGAGGCGGGAGGCCTCTGGAAAGCAGTTTAAGTGATGAGTATTAAAAAATTGATTTATTGATTTTGGACGAGGGGAATCGCGAGAGATGTGTGGAACTTTGTATAGATTTTATTTGTGTGGTTTAATTTAAATTTCAGGGTTTGATTTCTTAACTGACATGCGTGTAGTAAATTTTGGCATTGCGTGACAATTATGTTGTACAGTAAATTTTGTAATTTAAATGTGGTCCTTATGTATACGTAATTCTTATTGCGAAACGGCCGCATCGATTAACGTATCTATAAAAAGTGTAGCCATGAATGAGAACCTAGGAACGACAATGATAAATGGACTGATTTAATGATATGGCACTAATTACTACGTGGGGGGAATATTTGCATTTTGTTGCTTTGATAACTCGGGCTAGGACTGATCCTGTTATTTATTCTTTATTGTCATTTGGACATGTTGTATGTCATTATCTGAGAGGTGTGCTGATTCATGCTACGACGAGATCTTCGAGAAATGTGCCACGTATTTTTGGGTGTAAGTGATGATGATGAGGAGAGGTAAAGCCTGTCCATGACTGCGATATCATTCCGGCAAACTAGTTATCCGTGGGGATAAGTTTGACCTGGGAATGTATTCTTAAAAATCCCTGAGAGGATGTTTTGAGATAATGTGTTATTTATTTGTACGCGTTTAACAGGTGGCGATTAGCAAAGGTGCTGTACGCTGGCTATGGGCCAGAATCTATATTTAGCATGGCACTAATTACTACTTGGGGGAAGAAATCAGCCACTCTCTCGGTGATGCGATAACAGGCCCGGTTGTCTCCAGCTTGTTATGACACGTTATGTTTGCTTTAAAGCCTAATGAGTTAAGGTTATTTTATTTGGTTTAATTTGGGAAGTTGCCATGTTGTCGATCCAAGTTTCTTTTATCATTACTACGACTTATTTGTTCATTGTTTTAAAACGCCAAACTTTCCGGCGTGAAAATTAAAAGTTATATTTTGTTGTTGTTGGCTCTTATTTTCAAGGCCATTGTATTCATATAAATATAATTTGGCAACCGGCCAAACTTGTTCATGTCATGTTATGCTATCCTAGTGTTTAAGGTATAAGACGGTAATTCCGCAGCCCTTATTTTAAATAATACACACGTGTATTTGGTTGTGGTAATCTAAGGTTAGAGCATGTCAGTAGTGTATATAATTATGTAATTGTTGTTCCCACATTTCCGTAATTCGTCCTTCGCAGTACGGAGTCCGTTCCCGAACCAACTGTTTTGGTCGGAAACGAGCGCCCGTCAAAATGCTCATTACTTGAACTAGTCTTAAAACCCGTGTCGCTCATAAATATTAAATTTTTGTACTATTTATTTGTTTGTTATATTTGGATCTTGTGATCCGTTTTCTTTTGTTACTCTGACTTAAGTGACATTTCAGTCATAATGCTTGTTGACGGCTGTCATGCCGTGTCGTCACGGTACGTCAGGCTGGTCAGTGTTAGATCTGTTCACGCGAGTGAACAATAAAAGGGTGGTTATAGTTTTCTTTTTTATGTTTGATTCAGTTAATAAATTTCATTTGTGAGTAGGTCCTGTTGTTTTTCTTGGCTTTGTAATAATAATAAGTTAACCTTATGAATCCTGGAAGTTATGTTGATAGCAAAACCTCTAAATCACATTCACAAGAATCCATTACGACCCCGAAATTTTGAATCTTGTCTACATGCTATTTTCCAAAGGGTTTACTATATTTGATGTCAACAGATTTCTTTTGTTTAGAAATGTTCCCATTGCCCTTTTATATAAATTATTTAGAAAATAAAAAAACAACAATACGTATATTTTGGCACTTAAACACAGTTCTAGCACCTGCATTTAAATCTCTTATATATAATCCAAAACTGACTCATCACCGCAGGGCTCAAACCACTAGACCTAGGAAGCTGAAATTTTGCATGTTGGTTGATCCGAGTATGTAGAGGCTCACTAAGAAACGGTTTTTGAAAATTCAATTTGTAAGTGACTTTTTTCGGCCCTTTGGCACTGAGCAAGGACAGTCGGTACAAAGATCGGATTTAGCTCATTTTAAGCCGCCAGATACGAGTAACAATACTCGGAGGTCCTGTACGGACCCCGAAACACACTTTTTAAGTTCCTAAAATGAACGGTTTCGGAGATATTCCCAAATAACTGTGTTCCCTCTGAGAAACAGATCAACGTTAATATGGCAACCGCTGAAATTTCGCAGACCGGGGATAGTTTTCTGGCAATATGTCGAAAACCGTTCGTTTTAGGGCCTTAAAACGCTGGGTTCGGTTCTTACCTCTAACCACGAACGTTGCTCCTCGCATTGATACGCGTAAAATGAGATATATTTTATATATAGAGGTTGCATTTGGGGCTCGGATACGATCGTGATTTTGTACGATCGTGATTTTGAGTGTGATTTTATACTCTTTCGGCTGGTTCTTGTAAGCGAGCTTTCAGATCTTTACTCTAATTTACAATGTTAAGATACTTTCTATTTTGCACGGCATGCTTTCATTTTCTTTATAAATTTGTTTTTTCTTAACTGAATATTTTTGTTTGCCAATTTTGATCTGCTCTTTTTTGTTTTTAACCATGATCTGCAACGTTGATTCACAGTCGAATGTGTCGTATTCTACCGGCTGTCACGTTAATTATTATTGTTTCTTAATTACTCTTACTGAGGAATTGGGCAAACTTATTTCAATAAAGTTGTTGTTTTGTCTTTCACGGCCATTGAATCCCGCACAAGGCACAGCTTAAACCTAGAAAAGTTGCTGAGTTGTACTAATGGACTAATGGTGCAGCAGAAAAGAGGAGAATTGAAGCTTTTGAAATGTGGTGATAAGGGAGAATGATGATCAGATGGGTAGTTAGGGTAACAAATGAAGAGGTATTAAGACGAGTGAGAGAGGAGAGATGTTTCTGGCGACTGCTAATGAAGAGAAGAGATAGGAGGGTAGGACACATATTATGACACCCAGGAATAGCAAGCTTACTGTCGACCAAAATATTATGTGCACTCGAGTTTGAAGGTTGTTTGTGAAGTAGCCAATAGACCTTCATAAAATCCAATGACATCATCATTTTCGACGTTCGATTTTACGTTAGTTCATGTAGGTTTGGAATTTTTAATTTATATTTTAATATTTTTTATCGCAGTTGAAACACAAAAAGTGCCCCTTTTTAAGCGTGTTTCAACCATGCGTCACATTTAAGAATTATTACCTCACAAACCCGTAATCAGATCGAATCCGAATTTTAACACAATATACATTAGAATGTTGTATAACTGGTTTATTAATTTCAAAATTGTGTGTGTTCAAGAACGAATGTTGTTATTATTTTTGTAAGGTAACTCTTTCTCGGCTCGGGGTCGTTGGAAAATGTAGTTCTTGGTTGCGTTGTAATCCTTATACATCAAAAAGTTCTGCTGTATGACTGTGAAATAGGTAAATTAATTCACTTATTTTATATCGGTTTGTATTTGTACGGAGAATTAAGACATGGTTCACCAGCTAGCCGCTCCGGGAAATGCTATACAGCGTTGCTGATATGGAGCCCATCACTTCCGAGCGAGACGTGCCATGACGCGTGATGTAGCCCATCTTGGCAATGATGTACTGCTTTCACCGGAGCGGCTAACTGGTGAACCATGTCTTAATTCTCCGTACAAATAAAAACCGATATACAATAAGTGAATTAATTTATGTGTTTCACAATCATACAGCATACTGTTTTGATGTATAAGGATTACAACGCGACCAAGAACTACATTTTCAAACCATCCCGAGCCGAGGAAAAGTTACCTTACAAAAATAATAACAACTTTGTTTCTTGGACACACAAATTTTTAAAATTAATAAACCTGTTATACAACATTCCAGTGTATGTTGTGTTAAAATTTGGATTCGATCTGATGACGGGTTTGTGAGATAATAATTCTTAAATGTGACGCATGGTTGAAAAACGCTTAAAAACAGGCACTTCTTGTGTTCCAACTGTGATAAAAAATATTAAAATATAAATTAAAAATTCCAAACCTACATGATCTAACGTAAAATAGAACGACGAAAATGATGATGTTACTGGATTTTATATAGGTCTATCGGTTACTTCACAAACAAACTTCAAACTCGAGTACACATAATAGTTTGGTCGACAGTAGTTATGGATGGGAGGGTCGCAGACTAGAACTGTAGGGGTAAACCAGGGTTAAACAGATTGCCTCGGATGTAGGGTGTGGTAGCTATGTAGAAATGAAACGATTAGCTCAGGAGAGGGATACATGGAAGGCTGCATCAAACCAGTTAAAAAACTGAAGACTCAAACAACAACAATCAGGAATTTTAATTACTTAGAGAGGCATGTGGGGCAAAAGGGTCGTTGGAGAATTTCAATCCCTGGGATGTAACACTGGAAGAGACTGCATAATGTACATCAGCGGCCAAGGTGAGCGATATTTAACTATAGGTCTATTAATAGGGATATGTTTACGTTCGAATCATCAATTAGTATGGCCAAATTACATCCAGAATAGCTTAAGTACGAATACATTTAATTCCCCATATTCCGATAGATTTGCCATTCCAGTGTGCAAGAGTGCAGTTCCCTCTTCAAACAATATTCGCAATTTCTTTAACAAAGCGCAATGACACACACTTAACAGTAGCACGTGTACATTAGACAAAACAATTTTTTCCCATGGCCAACTGTATGTGGCGTGCTCGCGAGCATCCGGACAACAAAATCGTTTTGTCTCAGCAGAAGATGGCAAAACCATAAACGTAATTTTAAAATGTGTTAACATAATGTAACAACGAACCCTGCAGACGTTCACATCTCGATAAAATTCCCACTTTGCTGATCATATCAATATACTGTATGTATCAGAATATTCAGAATTAGAATGGACACACCTATAGCCGCGATTGCTGTAATAGAATAGACCAATTATCAGCAATAATGCATCGTCCCCATTGTCTTGATCGCGGGCGAAGCCGCGGGTACCTGCTAGTATTTATATATATATATTTATTTATTTATTTATTTATTTATTTATTTATCTTTGTGTCGTGCGGTAATTCAAAGTAGGTTTAAATAAATTAAATTAGGAAATAGGCATATGGTGTGGAATGTTGTCAACACAAAATTAAGATCAGAATAATTACTTAAAACATTCATTGAGACCCCAGAATGTGTCGCTCACACAACATGTCAATAACTCGGAGAAGACAAAAACAAAATACACTGAAGAAAATCGAAATTGCAACACCCAGAAGGAGTGGTGCTACATTGCTGCAATTGAACATGCAGGACGAGTGTTCGGTTGTGATTCGATGATTACACTTTCAGGTCTCTCTGACCGCAAGTTTGGACAACAATCAATACAGGATGTGCCAACCACGAGCTGCAATACATTGATGAATTCGGCGAGGCATGGAGTCCATAAGGCCCTGGATCGCTTCCTGGGGAATTGTGGCACATGCTTGCTGCACTGCATGGGTCAGCTGTTCCAGAGTTGTGGGTGGCTGAGGACGGTTTGCCAGTTGTCGACCCATCATTTCCCACACATGCTCAATAGGACTGAGGTCCGGGGATCTGGCGGGCCATTCTAAGGTTGTGATGTCGTGGAGAGCTTCTCTGGAGATGCGTGCAGTGTGAACCCGGGCATTGTCTTGCTGAAACATCCCATTAGCAATGTTCGCCATTATAGGGACAACCACTGGATTGAGTACCCTATCAACGTACTGTCGAGCAGTCATAGTGCCCTCAACAAGCACTAATTGCGATTTCACATTAAAGCCAATAGCTCCCCAGACCATAATGCTTGGTGTTGGCCCTGTGTGCCTCTCGACAATAAGGTCTGGGCGGCCCCTCTCCCCGGTACGTCGGCGCATACGATTCCGGCGATCACTGCGGGCAAGACAGAAGCGCGATTCATCACTAAAGACGACCCTATGCCATTCGTCGACCCACGTCGATCGTTCTCGACACCAAGCCAGCCTTACACGTCGCTGTTGTAGGGTCAATGGAACACCTTCTCCAGGGACACAGGATCGTAAGCCAGCTGCACGCAGGCGATTACCAACTGTTTGTTGTGTAACGTGGGGTGCCACAGCTGCTCCAATTTGCGCTGCTGTTGCATGGGGTTCCATCCGGGCCATCCGAATAATGCGGCGATCCTCTCTCACAGTTGTCTGTTGCGCTGGGCCTGTGCCAGGTCTACGAGTGTGGGTACCTTCATTTGACCACTGCTGCCATACACGTTGTACCGTAGATGCCTGTCGGCCAACACGTGCAGCGACAGTCCTTAGCGATAATCCAGCCTCACACAGCCCAATTATCCGAGCCCTCTCAAACGGCGACAGCTGTTGATAGAGTGCTCTTCTCTGTCGTCGAGGCATGTTTGACGGGGAACAATTCACTGCACAGACTGCAAGTCAACTATGCTATACCAGAGTCCGTATACTGGAGTTGATTCCTCCGCGACCAATCACGTGGGGAGAGCTGTAGCAACAATCAAATGGGTCTGAAACTTTGATCGTTTACATACCTACATGGCATCGTTCCATATCTTGAAAATCAACACAAACGACCAATGCCTTCATGGTGTTGCAATTTAAACCCGGATAACAACTCCATTTGGATATTACGACGACCAAAAACTGCACAAAAATAAAATAGTAGGCCTATAACCAAACTACACAAATGTTGATATGATGTGTTAGTAACCGAACATTCAAAAATATGAGACAATTATTGACATCCCCCATTGTAAAAATATGTGAACTCAAATTTACACTCAAAATTACTTGTATCAACTTTAGCATTCACTAATTGACACTTTAACTAATTAGAATACCGAGTATGAAGTACTTACAGTACATTCAAATTATGTGTGTTTAAGGTGAGTGGTGTAATTTAATATTCCAAGTCGAGGTGTTCGGCGTTAATATTTTAATGTCTTGAAGGAGGATCTATTAGCCAAGCGAATTGATCACGATTTATCGAACAAGCTAACTTGTCTTTGTGATGACATCCGTACGGCAGCGCCCAGAATCTCCGTTACAGGGCGGTTATTGCCGAGCCACTAAGGTTACAGAACAATGATTTATGCCCGATAATTACTGGTGGTTAGAAGAAACACTAGTTCTCGTGAATCAGTTGGTGGTGTTGACCTTGAGCGTGTGTTCTTCATTCCATGCATTGCACTAAATTTATAGGGATGTAGTGAGTGCCTGACTGACCTCGTCATGTGACATTTGTGAAATCATATTCATACTGAGTTAGTTTACTGATTATAATTCTGTAATCACATCATTTTACTCGGATACAAAGTTTACAGGCATCGATTTGTTGCAAAAAACACATTGTACAAACACGACCGTGCCTTTCATATTTTGATACGTTTCACCAATTCAACATGGCGGCCCCGTGAAATATTTCACTGGCATTCTATATCTCCGCAACGATAACAGATATCACTCTGAAATTTTGTACAGTGATAAAGGGTACTAATACAAGTTTACCTATGTGACTTCCTTAAACACCTGTTAAGTACAAAACGAACGTGCCGGCCAAGCTAAGTTGAAACATTCTAATGGATATGTCATGCGATTTAACCATCCGAGCGCAGTGAAACTTGGTACAGTAAATGTATATACACATATTAATATACTGGCATAGAATTTAATTCAATTGTTTTCAAGAGGGTGGCTGCGCGAAATTTTAAAATTATGGTTTTATTTTTTGTGACCTAATAAAAAAGTGAAAATTTGAATATTGAACCTACGCAATAATGGTACATAACTAGGGCCTGCATACAGAACAATCCAACATGGCGACCCTTTTCATAGGCGGGAGATTATTTTATAGAGAACACCAATAATAGGCTACTCTATATTGTTCTTTACGGAACTACTTGTTATTTCAATCAGCACAAATGAAGCTATAGTGTTTCTGAGCAATTTAATTTTGGACTTGTCTGTTTCTTGTAAAGAGTCCTTAAAATACAGTTTTCTCACGTTAAATAACATAAACGAAATATCAAGAATGATAATAATAATTATTATTATTATAATAATAATAATAATTAATAATAATATGCAGCCGAAACATTGTCTCCACCACCCAGGGACCGCTTGAAAGGCTGGAGGTCAAGGAAAGAAAGATATTACGCAAAATATTAGGCCCCAAATTTCATAACAACAAATTAATCCATGTCAGGAACGAAACTCTTTACCAAAAGAATGAAAAAACTCTTGGACACAATAAGAAAACGGAGAATTGATTTTTATGGGCACATCCTCCGAATGAAATCAAATAGACTAACCAGAAAGATCTTCGACTACTTTCGTAATAAAAAGAACCTCTTTGGTTTAAGGAAACTGAGAAAGACCTCGTGGAACTCCAAATTACAGACACCGTGCTCATGGACAAAACAGCCAAAACCGTCACCAAGGATAAGAAACAACGGTTCCAAGTGAAACTCAAACAAAAGCGTACGATCCACATCTCAGCCGAAGAAAGGGAAGCAAGATCTCAAAGGATGAGGCAATACTGGGCCCAAAGGAAAGCTCAAAACAATAAAAAGTGATTGATTACATGTACCCCAAAGTTGGGTGAATCAAATAAAGAAGAAGAATAATTATTAATAATGTTATTGGTTTTACGTCCCTTTTAACAACTGCGGCTTTTAGAGACGCCGGCGCCGGGGTGCCGAAATTTGCTCCGAAGGGGATCTTTAACGTGCCAGTAAAACTACTGGCACTACTCCCTCGCATTTGTGCACCCTCAAATGTCAACTTACTGCACCAGGACTCGATCCTTCAACCTTGGGAACAGCAGGCGAGAGCGTTGCCACTGGGCCACGCAGCCAGCTAAGATCACGAATGAACAACATAAAATAATATTTTTAATAACAACAAACAATGTAGCTTACTAGTGGTCAGCTGACATTGACAGTAAACGAGCATAATGTTGAGTTTTATTTGTGGCTTGTAATTAACGTCATAACCTTCTTCACAATTTGTGCATAAGGTTGGAACATATAGCCTACTGTAGCTTAATGGTTTTCCGATACTTCCTCCTGTAAGAAGAGATTTGAAACTATGTGGATCAGAAACTAAGGTTACAAGGCTCATATTACTGGAGTCTCGTCTATTATAAAGAAATTAGTAGTGTGGGGTAATTAGAATAATACAGTTGGTAACTGTGCAGAGTTTCAGCCACCCTCCACCTACAGCGCTAATGGTTGCTCGTTTGGAAAACTGGTCTCGCGAAGAGATCCGCTCAGTTATTCGATTTCTGTAGGCGAAACATGTAACCGTGGCTGAAATTCACTGACAGCTGGTAGAGGTTTTCGGAGAGACTGTAATGTCTCTTCAACATGTCTCAGAATGGGTCGAAAGTTTGCAGCCGTTAGAGGAAACATCACAGACGAGTATCGCAGTGAATGACGCAGCACGACATCAACAGATCAACGCCATCTGCCGGGAAGATGAATAAAACTGTGTTCTGGGACGGGTTGGTTGTCATAGGCATTTAGTGGAGGTTTTGGAAAGAGGGCAAACAGTGACCGCTGACCGATACTGCGTGATCTTGACATGATTGCGCGAAGCAATCAGGAGAAAACGCCCAGGGCTTCTCACCAAGGGCGTCATCTTCCTTCATGACAACGCGTGGCCTCATACAGCCCAGAAGACCACCACGCTGTTGAAGCGGTTTCGCTGGGATATCATCGACCACCCTTCCTACAGCCCGGACGTCGCTCCAAGCGACCTTCACGTGTTTCCTCACGTGAAGAAGCATCTAAAGGTCGACGATTCGCTTCAGACGAGGAGGTGAAACTCTTTGCGACAATGTGGCTGAACACGCAAGGCTAGGATTTTTACCATGAGTGAATATTCAAACTCATCCCACAAAGCGTCGAGTGCCTAATCCGATATGGAGACTATGTCGAAATATAACCTAACCTTATGTACATGCTTCATTGTAGGCTTTGTAACCTTAGTTTCTAATCACCCCTCGTATAGACATGATTCGTGAATAAAACAAATTCAATAGGCTATCGATTTGGCACCTTACGGGTCAGTATGACATTTTCGTGAATCCTTCTATAATAAAAGGGCAAAATTGATGAAACTGGAAAAGCTTCCGAAGATTGAAAGGAGGATATTTCCGTATCCGCGTTAGGCCATATTCCGGTTTACAGGTTCTTTCTGTTAAAATCTGCTTTATTCCGTGATTCCTGAGCGCAGCTTCAAGTTGTTGTTGTTATTGTTGTTAATAATTCAATTTGGAACATATTAGTCTTCAGTCCCATGTACTTGGTTGTGTGTAGAGTTTATTTGATAACCTGTGTATCTGTGGTGATTGTAGTAGTGTGCAGTAGCGTACCGACAGGAAAGGGTTAGTTTTCAATTTCGTCCAGATCAACCTCATACGTACACAGGTTTCTGTTGACGTTGCTGTGATGATTCATTTAGGAGCTTAGAGACATACTGGTCATGTAACCCCGTGTACTTGGGTATAGAAACTGTCTCATAATCTGTACCATTGTGATGGCTATAATACTGTGGGCATTTGTAATTGTCCCAGGATTTGGTCAGGAGGCGGTCGTAGCCTTAAATTAGGAACCATACCTTGAGTAGGAAGCTGAGTGCATCCCATCTAGTCCTCAGACTAGAATGATATCTCTTAGCAGAGCCGAGAATCGAACTCGAACCTTCGCGGTGATAGCCAAGAATACTAGGCACAGATGAGAGACACCTCACCTAGTTGTCTATCAACAAGCTTGTTGTCGTTGTTGCATATTTTAGGGGCTGCGACATCATGGTCATATAGCCCCGTGTATTTAGATGTGTGTGTGTGTGAGAGAGAGAGAGAGCGCGCGCGCGCGAGAGAGAGAGAGAGAGAGAGAGAGAGAGAGAGATGATAACCTGTGTTATTGTGATGGCTGTACTAGTGTGAATATTTGTAAATTGGGGACAGGATTGGGAAGGAGGCGGCCGTGGCCTTAAGTAAGAGCCATCCCAGAATTTGCTTGGAGTAGAAGTGGGGAACCCACGGAAAACCATCTCTGGGATGGCTGAGGTGGGAATTGATCCCTCTTCAAAGAGTAATGAAAGCCGTTTCTCCTTACTCTCGATCTTCGATTTTGATAGAGCATTCCAACGAAATCTAACCTAGATATTTAGCTTCACACAAGTTTAGTCTGTGGAAGGATCTTTTACGTGCCATAAATCTATGACTGGGACCGCCGGCTTTACTTCTCCTCCGAAGGAAGGTATAGTGAAGGATTTTAACCCTCTTAAAAAAATCCGATGACTTCGGCCGAGTTTGAACCCACTATCTTGGGCAAAGCAGTTCAACATATACATTGGTAAAGGTTACCAATCAAGCTATAATAAATATATGGGCAACAAAACTACGTTGGTACATTGAAAAGAGAGTTTCCAGGACTTAAATCCAAATTCCTTTCCGACAGTAACCGCTCGGCCGGTAAAACGTCTGATCCTTGTGCAAGCTTGCTCTTAGGTCACGACATGACTGCTGGGTGTAATTTTCACATGTAAAGTCGCTACGTGACCGAAATTATTAGAAATTATTTTTATTATTAGTATTGGGGCCAGTTATAATCTCTTCGTTGGGTCAAATATGCATTTTTTTTATCCCATAGCTGCGTTGGAAAGATTCAAAAGCCACCTTCCAATCCAGAAGGGGCATGTGTGAATGTTACAAACTACCTACAGGAGTTAACGGTAGGCTAGATCTAGAAAACTGGTCGAAAATTCGACCCTATATGTATGCTGTTCCTTGAACTGAATCAGCGACCAGTACGGAGTAAAATTGTAGAGCGCAATCCATTGGTTTAATGCTTTTTACTGTTTACTTTTTTCTAATTCGATGTGAAAAATATTGGAGTTAGTCTGTCTCAAATACCGTTTGAGGTTCAGGTTCACAGACTGGCTGATTTTCATAAGATGCTAAAAAATACAATTTTCTATTGTAGCGGTATTCTTCGAATTACTTGGCAGGAATGACAGCTTTTAACTGTTCTTACATTACACTTGAAGCCTGTTATAATGGACGAAAAAAGTCCTAATACATGCGTAGAGAAACAAATGACTGTGCGATGCGGGCTCATTAGCTAGGCGACAGTCTATTATTTCAGGTGACACAATCCCAGATTCCGGCTCCCACCTCGGACCCGGATGCTGGCGTATAAATTGTCTGTTATTGCTTACATTCTACGAATCGTTGAGGGATTGGCTTCTTTCAATATTCCATCCTTGTTGTTCGCTGTCTTGGAATTAATTAATTTACTATGCTCTGGCTTGTTTTCTACAAGACAATGGCGTGGGAAACATGTTAAGTCGCACTCAGCGAAGTGAAGACCTGCCTCTTGCTCCACAGTGTTCATTCTAAACCACGGGCTCTCCAAACTGCAGACTTCCAGCCAGTGATGAAGTGGAGCTAGAGTGCACCGGAGATTCACTCTACTACTGGCTTTAGCACAACAGAACGGTGGTCCTGCACTCGAATTTATGTACTGTTACGTGCCACCCCTAGTGGCAAGTTCGTTAACTGGATTACGGTGGGTGAAAGCACAACACAATTGTTTCTTTAACGAAACATTAGCTTTATTGCAGGCCAGGAAAAAAATACACCACACAATAAGCACTGAACCTCACTTCATAAGACACTACTAGTCACTATAGCTTCCACACTTAGCCTACGTTCACACTACTGTCCTCGCTATTAATACCTGCAACTCTGCCTTGTACACAAACTACAGTTATTTACGATAGCCAGTCACTCACCACTACACACTGCTTCGCTGTCCGCTGGCTAGGGAACAGCCCCCTGTGTTTCGCAATTCACCACAATATCTCTGTCGCACTAGCTAAGTACACACTCCTCAAAACTCAGTCCCTCCGTATGATTCACGCTGTCTCGCTGTCTGGAGAATCAGCCTCGCTAGGGTTTCGTAACTTCGCACGTCACGTCGCCGCACTACTGTCGCTCAGGTAAAAGCACGCAATAGCTAAAAAAATACCGTCCTCCCTCGCTGGTGAGACCGCTTTATATAGCAGGCTGGTGACTCAATGAATACTTCTAGAACCGTCCAGGATTCACGGCTTCTCGAGATTTCCTGCACTGGCTGGGTCACGAATATTCTGGACCATCCTTTTTTGTCCTCGCAGCCCCTTGCGCAAGGCGCAGGTAACACACAGAGGCAGAGCATAGCCCGGGGGCGGCTGTGACTCGCGCGGCTAGGCGACGAAACAAACTCACAGCCGTAACAGTACAAACTATTTTCTCTTTCGTTTTCGTGTCAACATTTCATCACTATAAAAGACTTAAACAGGACCTTGTAGTGTAGTGTAGCCAACAATTATTATTATTATTATTATTATTATTATTATTGAAAAAGCGCACAATGTGCAAAATACAAAACTGAGTAACCAGCTGTACACTATTACAATTCCAATTGGGTTATTAATGTATGTTTGTCGGCAATATTTTGCATGATATCGTGAACAGCATTCACTGCATAGATTACACACACACATTCTTCAGTTGGTTGGTGGAATCTCTTGTTTTTGCAGAACTTGTAGTGAAAGCCATGTGTAGCGTATCGTGTCATTACGTGTCGGTGTTCGTAGTTTGCCTGTTTCCATTCGTCAGTCATTATGGCGTCAGTTGAGAAGAAATCATCCCAAATAGCGTTTTGCTTTTCTTTGAGTATTTGAAGGGCATTCTCATAGGCCTAGCTGCACGGTAGTAACATTTGCAGTCTAATGTCTTGTACGAAGAAAATGTCTTTTGTGAAGACAGCGCTGTCTTCCCGATACCCAAGACTCTTTTCATATAGCGGGCTTTGACTTTCTCTAATGTTAATAGAATAGCCAACAATGCAACTGCTAAATAAAAGCTTTATTCTTTGGTAACCATCACACCCAGAAACGTCAAATTTTCACAGTTAAACAATAACATTTATGGCAGCATGCTACGTAAATATTTCCATAAAGATCTACTACATATTTCAATAATTATAATTATATTTTTGCAGCCAATGACTATTTATTTTATTTTCAGGATGGGTCTGGGATTTTGAAAGGAAATCGGCCGTAGATCTATTGAATGGAACCGTCCCGGCATTTATAATAATAATAATAATAATAATAATGATAATAATAATAGTGGTAATAATAATAATATCGTATGGCTTCGGGTACCGGGTGCAAGCTTTGTAATTTGACACCCAGAGGGTAGCTTGCATGTCGAATTTCGTTGTTCCTTGAATCACTATGAAAGTCAAGGAGGTTAGATATCTAAGCTCCTTGAACACTAAAGCGCTTTCTAGTAGAGAAATGAGGAACTTTGTGTTGGCGGAAACTTCCGAGATTAATTTTGCCATTATGAACACGGCCTACTGAATTCAAATGGGTTCTTTGACATGCAAACATCGTATAACATGCGTGTCGTATGTTTGCCGCCTTAAAAAAAAAAACACTTACCACGGCCAGGAGCGAACCTGCAAGCTTGGGGTTAGTAGACCGACACGCTATCCTCTCACCCACCTTGGCAAGCTGTCCCAGCATTTGCCTGGTGGTGAAAATGGAAAACCACGAAAAGCATATACAGGACGGCCGAGGTGGTATTCGAACCCACGCTCTCCCGATTCCAGCGAGGCACGAGGTAGCGCGTTAACGCTCTCGGCCATTTATGGACATTTGATAAAAGATTTATCAAAACTTAAAATTATTGAAGTTGTGGATCCAATCTAGTTGATATTTTGCACACCTATAGGCGCTTATTGGTTAGAAGCTGTGAACCGAAATCAAAATAATCGGAGTAAATATAAAATAATTAAAAATAAAAATGTACCTGAATTGATAGCTTAAAAATTAGACGAATTCAAATATTCATAAAATCTAAACTAAATGTCAACAATAAGTTTACTTTACAAGCATTAGCATTCTATTATTTAAATTACTCATGATGGTTCCGTATTGTTGTACTAAATAGTTTTTAACAATAATTATACAACCGCCTTAATCAATACATAAACGAAAAGAATGATTATTAGAGTTGTTCCTGGTGCATGTTTCAGGGATTAATTAACAACATTTTTTATCCTCTTCATCAGCCAAAGAAAACTATGAAGTAGCATGACACTTAAAAATAAATGGTTATTAGACTTAATATGGTGCACCATATAAGTAGGTTGTCGAAAAATATTTTAAAGTATAGAGAAAAATTAAAAAGTTTGTAACGGTGATAGTATTCAACCATCAAATATAAACGAAGATATACGCAGAGAACCAGTGGACAGTTCATTCACATTTCCGGTCCAAGCGGTTGTATAATTATTGTTATAAACTATTGAGCTTTACCATTGTCATTAGATTACAAATTATAGTTTTTATCCAATTTACAGTAATATCAGAGAGAAAAGTACCTAACTAGGAGAACTTTTCAAAATGTTCTGAATATCATTACTGAGATCATTGAGGTGCAATCGCTCACAGAGGCTTGCTGTCTTGGCTGGATGATGAAGTGGATAACAGTAATGAATGAATGAATGACTGAATTATCAGCTGCAACTCTTCAGTCGGTCAACACAAATTTCCACAATATGACTACTCCTGAGAAACATAATGTATTAGTTATTATCAGTATTAACAAAATACAATTATTTATTATTTATTATTTTCTTCTTGGTTCGTTGAGGCCCCTTGGGCCACGTGGTTCCTAACTCTAGAGAGCTTTCTTCTTAGCCCAGTATTCCTTCATCTTTGCACTAGCCTATGGGTTGCTTTCCTTTCCTGAGTTCAGGACGCTATGTGTTTTTTTTTAAATCGTTATGCCCTATTCAGGAGCTGATGTGTTGGCCTTCTTTTCCTCCCAAAATCTCTTTATCCTCACGCTGAGCTTCTTCCTTCGTTCCTGTCCAAGCTATAGTGGCTCTGGTGTTGGGTTTGTCCCCAAATTTATTATTCATTATTATTTATTGAAGTATTTATTCTTTATTATTTATTGAAGTACTGTATTTATTATTTATTTAAGGAGGGCGCTAAAAATACAAACATCTAGCATTTGGTGGTGGCACTTTTCTTCTTTTTATCTTCCCAAAAACCTTTCATCCGTTCACTGTGTGCCTTCCTCTCTACATCTGTCCATTTACGCCTATTTCTTTTGGGTTGTGATCTCAATTCAAATTTCTGGTTTCTGATTTTTAGCCTATTTTCATTTTATGACAAAAATAAATAGGCTTATGAGATCACATTTTGTCCGTGTGTGCGTGTGTGTGTGTGTGTGTGTGTGTGTGCGTGTGCGTATGCGTGTCGGTCTGTCTGTCTGTGTGATGTGTGTGTGTGTCCGTAATAACTTCTACACGGCTGGAGCGATTTCAATGAAACTCAGTAAGGTCATAGCATCATTTCGGCCGACCCCGACCGTGTCCTTCAAATTTTACTACGTCTCACCAATCCAACATGGCGGTTGTGCGACATATTTAACCAGCATTCAATATCTCCGAAACTATTACAGATATCGGCCTGAAATTTTGTACGCTGATAAAGGGCACTACTGCACGTTTATCAATGTAACTTTCAAAAACGTGTACAGTACAAAACGATCATGGCGGTCAAGCGAACTTGAAACGTTTTAATATATTTTTCTCGTGATTTAACCATCTGAGCGCAGTGAAATATGGTACAGTATATGATTATACATATTGTAATGCACTGGCAACTAATTTAGTTCAGTAGTGCCCTTTATCATCGTACAAAATTTCAGGGTGATGCCAGTAATAGTTTCGGAGATATAGAATGCCAGTGAAATATTTCGCACAGCCGCCATATTGAGGTTATGTAAACCTCAAGATGGCGGCTGTGCGAAATTTTAAAATTAAGTTTTTATTTCTTGTGTCGTTATCATGCGATCGAAGTGAAAGTTTGCATAGTGAAGCTACGCAATAAATTTCCTTTAATGGTACATTACTCTATGGCCTATACATATAACAATCCAAAATGGCGACCATCCGAAATATTTAGACGGTTCTCAATATCTACGAATCTTTTACAGCAATCAAACTGATTTTTTTATGTTCATAGAGGCTATGAACATACGTTCACCTATAGGACTTTCAATAACCTGGTGATCACAAATCCAACATGGCGGTGACGCGAAGTATATATATTTAAATGGACGTTTCTTGCGATTTAACCATCCGAGTACACTGAAACTTGGTACGGTAAATGCTTATACAAATGTCAATTCACTGGCATCTAATTAATTTAAATTGTTTTCATAACCACAAGATGGCAGCTGTGCGAAATTTTAAAATCTCGTTTTTACGTCTTGTGACCTAATGATTCTATTGAAATTTGAATACTACACGTACACAATATCTTCATGTAATAACACATAACTCTAAGACCTACATAGATAAAATCCAACGTGGCGACCATCCGTAATATTTTGACGGTTCTCAATATCTACGAATCTATTAAAGCAATCAAACTGAAATTATGTATGTTGTTAGAGGCAATTAACATAAGCAGGATATATGAAAATAGGCTTTTGTTCTTCACGGAACTACTTGTTTCTCTACAAATGCTGCGGTCGTGAATGTCTTCTATTGTGTAAAGTAATTGTTGTAAGTCTTCCATAGTTTATTATTTATTATTTATTATTTATTATTTATTATGTATTATTTATTATTTATTATTTATTATTTATAATTTATAATTTATAATTTATTATTTATTATTTATTATTTATTATTTATTATTTATTATTTATTATTTATTATTTATTATTTATTATTTATTATTTATTATTTATTATTTATTATTTATTATTTTTTATTTATTATTTATTATGTATTATGTATTATGTATTATTTATTATTTATTATGTATTATGTATTATGTATTATTTATTATTTATTATGTATTATGTATTATTTATTATGTATTATGTATTATGTATTATTTATTATTTATTATTTATTATGTATTATGTATTATGTATTATGTATTATTTATTATTTATTATTTATTATGTATTATTTATTATGTATTATTTATTATTTATTATTTATTATTTATTATTTATTATTTATTATGTGAAGCCTCCGTGGCTTAGGCGGCAGCACGCCGGCCTCTCACCGCTGGGTCCGTGGTTCAAATCCCGGTCACTCCATGTGAGATCTGTGCTGGACAAAACGGAGGCAGACAGGTTTTTCTCCGGGTACTCCGGTTTTCCCTGTCAAAATTTCATTCCAGCAACATTCTCCACTATCATTTCATTTCATCTGTCATTCATTTCATCATTGCGTCAGGCATCGGCAGCCGGCACAGTTCATATCCTCGCCGCTAGATGGGGTCTTCATTCATTCCATTCCTGACCCGGTCGGAGACTGGAAGCAGGCTGTGGATTTTCATTTTCATTTATTATTTATTATTTATTATTTATTATTTATTATTTATTATTTATTATTTATTATTTATTATTTATTATTTATTATTTATTATTTATTATTTATTATTTATTATTTATTATTTATTATTTATTATTTATTATTTATTATTTATTATTTATTATTTATTATTTATTATTTATTATTTATTATTTATTATTTATTATTTATTATTTATTATTTATTATTTATTATTTATTATTTATTATTTATTATTTATTATTTATTATTTATTATTTATTATTTATTATTTATTATTTATTATTTATTATTTATTATTTATTATTTATTATTTATTATTTATTATTTATTATTTATTGCCCATAATTTAATAGTGATTATAACTACGGATAAATGTATCTTTTCAGGAGTGTTTATTTACGCACATTGGATCCCGCCCAGTCATATTGGGCAAAATTATGTTGACCGACTAAGGAGTTGAAACTGATAATTTGTACAGGCAACACTGAAAAACTGGCTTCAAAACTTAACATGAATATATGAATGAATGTTGGAGAAACTTGCTCACTCTACCATTGTTGGTATAATCAAGCAATAAGCTTAGCGGCCACGGGTGTAAATAAGAACAAAAGCGGAATTTAAAAAAAAAAAAAAAGAATATGTTATTTTTGTGGAGAATTGGGGTTGGTTTTATCGATCCCAATCACAACATCTGCTCGTGCATGATGGTTGCTCTCTGGTACACTGCTTTGCCTAATGAGAATTGCTCGAGCGAGCCCAAAACCTCGTTGGATCATCGCCTTACTCTACTAGAACAAATTAACATCTCACATGACGCTCAGACAATCTCTTTCTCGGTAAGAACATACATAAGGTGTCTTCGTACTAGAGGACCGCATTTGAACTTCAAAAAGATTCCTGCGTCACATGGGTGTTTCAAAAAGCTTAGGCCTTACGTAATTATTTTTAACTAGGTATTATGTTACATTAATGCACACGTCAATGCATTAATTAATTAATTTATATTTATGCTCGATGATGTCGAAATGTAGGCCTAAATATTATATGCCAGAAAAGTGTATCATTATGAGGGTCATTATAACACTATTATTCATTTTGAAACCGTTTCTCCCACCAATCAGAGCTCAAGAAACAGTTGTGTGACCAATTTGGTAAGGATAGCATCGCACCTGCGCTGACTATTTTAAATTTCACTGCGTGGCTAGTGTCATAGTGAGGTATTTGAGGAGACCATGGTCAAATACAAGATATTCTCTGCGTCCCATGCGCTCTGTTCAGTGCATAAAACTGGCGAAATATCGACAGATATTTATGAATATTTAGTCTATGTTCGAAGTTAAAATAGTTATAATTATCGTCGAACATGAACAGTCGTATGCAACTCGCCTATAATGGTAATTAAGACACTCGTTTCGCTCGTTTTATAAACATACTCGTGTCTTTATTATTGCCATTAAAGGCTCGTTGCATAATGTTCTATTTTGTATTTATTTATTTATTTATTTATTTATTTTATTGCCGTTGTTAAGGCTAAAAGGCCTTCTCATACTCAGAACCAGAACTACACATTTTTGTACATAAAACTTCAATAGTACACTTAATTGAAATTCAAATTCATAATTAATTACGTAATAAAAATTAATAAACAACTTAATTACGGTATATGATTCATTAAATACTTAGTTAATAATAAGTTGGTAGAAGCCATACGTCAAGTTTACACTTAATAATTATTAAAACAGAACTACATTTAATATTAAAATGTCTAACGTATAAAAAGTGACAGTCAGTCTGAAAGACTAGACTTTGTATCATTTTAAATGCTACAAATGCTGAAAAACGCTAGAAAAGCTGAAGGCTTCTCGCTTCGCTCGAAGCCAAAGACTGTTGACATGTTAGAAAATTATATGCATAACACTTACCTTGCTTTATAATACTTTACCTTGTTTCAAATTACTCGCGAAGGTCAAGCGCGCGGAGGGAGATGGCTGGATGACGTGGCCCTTCCATCCAGTCTAAAAACACTTATAGTGGGCGATGTATTGAAGATAGAGATATGCTCTCGCGAACTTTTTTGTAGAACTGTTCATGCTGACCAATTCTTACGCTCATAGTATATTGATATTTTTAACGGTTTGCCCAGCGTAAGCTTAAAAAGCGCACGGACGCCAAGTTTGTTTTCGACTTTTTCACTGAAATCGTTACTGCTTGACTTCCTTTGATCATACATAAATTATTTTCTACAGAATCTTTCCTCGAGATATCCTTTACAGAATGGTGAAAAGCGCATCAAAACCTATCCAGTGGTTCTCGAGATTACCCGTGTCATCCATGAATCGGGGATTTTTGTCTTATACTAACGAAGTAGAGATTGTCGGGGTACACATGCACCAAGCGGTACTATGACGTCACACACCTCAGTGCATCTAGGTACATTTCGTCCCGTCACCGTAACGTAACGCCAGACCCCAGCGTAACGACGAAGTCGACAAGATCATTTAAAATGATAAAATGTACTTGATGCTAAAATTTACCTAGAACTACAAAAATTTCAAATTCAGTGCCGTTTTAAAGAACACTTCTTGAGAATTATTTCAAGTCAAGCAGTGGTATGCATTAACGATGATAATGATGATGAGTCTGGCTGCGTGGCTCAGGGGTAACGTTCTCGCTTGCTGATCCCAAGGTTGCAGGTTCGAAACCTGGCGCAGTCAGCTGGCATTTGAGGGTGCGCAAATGCGAGGGAGCCGTGTCAGTACATTTACTGGCACGTTAAAGATCCCCTTCGGGGCAAAATTCCGGCACCCCGGCGTCTCTAAAAGCCAGTGTAGTTAAAAGGGACGTAAAACCAATAACATTATTATTATAATGATGATGATGGTGATTGAAATAACCACTTAGAAACAGGAGTAATTAGGGTTAGAAGTACACTAGGCATGTCATTAAGCTGTGAGAATAGCTCTAAACAGACTCATGAGATGTAAAAGTGTTTGTTGACAATGCCCGAGAGTTGAATGTTCTTTCTCTTACCGTGTTAATTATTTTATTTGTGCAATTTCCTCGGTGATCCTTCACCCCAGTTTCTCGTGAAACCGGCTAGACTAGTATTAAGCTCAGTGGCGTACGCTTCTTTAAACACTTAGACTAGCGGCTTCGGTGGCGTAGTTGGTAGCATGCTGTGCCCAAGATAGCGGATTCAAACCCGGCCGAAGTAGTCGGATTTTTAAGAGCTTTAAAATCCTCCAGTATGCCTTCCTTCGGAGGGGAAGAAAAGCCGGCCGTCCCATGTCATAGATTTATGGCATGTAAAAGATCCTTTCACAGACTAAACTTGTGTGAAGCTAAATGGTTAGGTTTGATTTCGTCTGAACGCTCCATCAAAGTTCCAACGTTCACCACTAGGTATCATTGATATCTGGTAGCGAAAGTTGGAATTACTTGAAATTAAAGCGGGACTTGTAGCTCACCCTAAGGGTGTCCGCTGGAAGCAGCTACAGACTCAGGCTAGCCGAACATGTCCTCGGACACTCCCGGCAATAAAAGGCATACGATGATAATAATAATAATAAACACTTGGACTAACTCTAGGTTTGTTTTGTTTTTCCTGTTTTAAGTATGATAATTATGTTGTTGAATCATTTAGGGACAATACGGCATCGTGGTCATGTAGCCCTGTATACATTGGTGTGTGTTTCATAGGCTATGTCTCATAATCTGTCATTGTAGCGGCTGTAGTACTGTGTGCATATCAATAGCGGCACGTGATTAATTTCTCAGGGTAGGCTAATAAATTATGTATGTTACACAACATGTTCAAAACTCACAGAGCATATACAGTAGTACACATATACTTGCAATATGAACACAATTAAATTTTTACCTAATGAATAGGTAAATAAATGATAATTCATCTTAAAATCAATAATGTATTGAAGCTAATTATGATGTAATACCAGTTTTGGTTATCTTGTAACCATCTTAAGTTATACTAAATATAAAAATATTACGCTAAGAGTATCAAACAATAACATTGTATGAAAACTGAGGTGAAGACTAGAAATTATATATTCACTATAACTTTTCTTCAGTAATCGTAGATTAATCTTCAAATATTAAAAATTCTGTTAAAAATATTGTTAATTATAATCGGAAATTCTAATTAGAATAAATCCTTAAACTATGGAAAGATATACTGGAAATTTTCTTTATAAATCAGATCTGTTACAATTGAATTATTATTGAAATTAAAAAAAAAACATATAAAATACTGCTTATAAAACAAGATGTTCAACAAAGAACATATAGCCTACTTTTTCCTAAATGTATGGGTACACTTATAACTCTTTGTTCTCACCCCTAAAACAATTACCTCCACCACCATGTATTTTTTGTTTTCTTTTATATTGATAATAAGCCAGTAAGTGTCTAAATCAATATTATATACTTTATGATGATTGAATAACAAAACTACTAACTTATTGTAATGCATTCACGTCCGTTAATCTCGATATTAAGCCTCCAAACTTAAGAATTCTTCGTTTCACGTATTTCCCCTTTTAAAAATACGCCTCGATCGCAGTAGGTTGGTGCTGCAAACTAGCGGTGAATTAATAAATATATTGTACGCCTCGTGTTGAATGGGCAGGCAGTTTAATGCAACCAGGAGAGAGGTGATCCAGCTGACAGTGCTTAAAGGTAATCGGGGCGCGGTCATGGCTAGAAGTCGAACTAATACAAAATTGCAATACTTTAGGAGGATTCACAACGCGGAATGTTTGGAACAATTACCCACGTAACCCGCAAGAGGACTGCACCGTACAGAGGCATTGAGAAGGCTGTGGTTGATGACAGTGTGTATCTTGTTCTTCTATTCTCCTTTTTCTAATGTCTTCTGTTCTGTTTCTGTGATTATTAATAAACGATTGCATACATTAGTCACTCCTTGGAGCTAAATAGCATTTTATTTACTATCTGTGGAAAGAGCACAACCACATATTTTGTAAAAGAATTCAAGAACAGAAAAAAAAGTTAACTTTAGACGGTTCTGAACCCCAGCCGCTTGCAAAAGAGACCAATGCGCTAGCACAGAGCCAAATATGTCCATAACATTCTAATGTTATTAACCGACTTAGAAGCAACGTGTTAGCAAATAATGTCTTGAAATAAACGATTTCTTCACTGCAGTACCGTACATCATCATTATAAATAATTTCATACAAAGTTTATAATATTTCTATTAGTAGGCTATATCGCATGCAACATACTCAAACTACTGGAATATAGGACAGGCATACGAGGTCAGCTGCGATTTTGTCATGTGACAGAGACGGCTCAGCTCTTTTGGGTCAATGATTAAGTGTAATATTATAATATAAACTTATTATAAACAACGGGACACGTCCTTTAGGATAGCTTACAACCACCCTCAGTTCGATCATCGGAACTGGTGGGTCCTAAGCTATTGATTATAATGTTTGCATTATTCACACGGCTGCCATCTTTAAATGGTACGGCTGATGACCTTGTAGTTTGAGCACAGGACGTGCCTCATATGAAGGTATGCTTTTTCCAAATTTCGTAAAGATCCGATGATTAGGATGGTTAAGTTTTGACCATTTGAGTGGCCGGCATTAAGTTTTGGTGGCAATATAAAACATGACACTGAGGTGCCCTTTGCTAGTGCTACCTCTGAACCAAATTTCGTTCAATTTGGTTTCATCGTGTTTCAATTGATTGGGAGGGGGCAGACATACTCAAACACACACTCACACATAGACAGACACACAATTATTTTGGCCCTGTTGGGTAGATTATTGGCTGAGGAATAACCTAACCACCAAGGGAAGATGATAAAGAAAAGGAGGTGGGTTTCGGACTGGAGAAAAAGGATGGAGAAATAGGAGGAGAGTCCCACAAAAGTTATAAATTTAACTTTAAATGCACTCAGAGGCGGTTGCCACCGCAAATCCGCTCTCTGATACCTAAAGTGGGTAAGGACCTGGTCGAAGCTGACGGGAAACGCAGCTAGGACTTGGGCGGTTTGCCAGAGAATGGCTTTAGTGTATTCCCTCTCAAGCATGCATATGCCTACTATGGGGAAGGGTGATGGTCTGGCAAGAGTAACAGACTTATTGCGTATTAACGAGGGCATGAACCTAGGAAGAGTTAGGAAAGCCAGGATCTTGCCTAACTGTAGTATTTGCGAAATGATAAATCCAAAAACAAATATTTAATTTATTTAACAATTCAAAGGAAGTTGATAACTTTAACAAATATATATTTTCAATTTGGCTAACAATTTTGGGGTCACAGACCTCAGAAAACATTAAACGTTTGCGCCAGGCAATTAACAATTTATTAGGTTTCAAACCTTTATAAAATCCTAGCAAGGATTTAAAATAGCGAAGATAAAAATTCAAAATTTAAAGACAATTAAGGTGATTAAAGTTTAACAATAAATAGAGTACAAGGTGTGTACTATAAGAAATATCTGCGTACCTATCTTAGAAAAAGTTACAACTTCAAAATAACAAAGAAAGAGAACAGGTAGAATGAAAGAGAAGTTCCTATAACTTCTTATATTCATTACTTTTATGATAGCTATGCAAACTTGAGCAGGTCACTTACTGTGAAACCTGAAGAGAAAGTCAAACGGAAGGTTCTAGACTTCCTATGTTCAAGTAGGAATCACGAGACAAATGGGGCAGTTTCCCTTTCGTTAGACCTAGGAATAACTCACTCATGAGTTGAAAGAATTGTTTTCCCTGATTATAAGGGAGAAACAATGTAAACTTGAACCGTGTATAAAACACGTGGTTATGCAGAAATTAATTGATGATAAACAAGCAAGATGGAAGGGCACTTCGTTAGAGTGACACCTCATTGAAAATGATCTAGAGTAACAATTTTATTAATATGGTTTGTTAGTAGAAGGTTTTGGAAAGATCAATTGGGATTTAGGATCAATGTTCATGCCCTTATTTAAGGTAAACGGACGATCGCGACGCGGTAGAAAAGTTGAATAAGCACTAGTTATCACAATAGTCTGTTAAATGGATGAAAAGTTCACTGTAGTAACACGAAAGTTTATGGTAAAGAAATTTTTTGCCATGATGAAAAAGGACTGGTAGCACTAGATAGGCGAAAGTCTATTGCTTGAGAAAGTTGTGTATTACAATTAAATGCGCCATAGAACAATCCAACGGCGGAAGAAAATTAGCTATTGAGCTTTAATTCAGAAGGAAGATTCTTCAATTTTCAATAGTATTCTCACAAGTGATTGAAAAATACATGACGGCAAGACTTGTAGATAAAGTACAGGATCTGGAAGGTTCCAGAACGATCATAATAGAAGAATGGAGCCAAAGTTAATCCAGCGGAGGAACTAGCTTGGTATTTTATAGACAGCGGGTATTAGATAATATCCCACGTGGTGAGAAGATTTCTCATTTAAATAGCATAAGAAAAGCTACTTTTTATTAAGGTTGGCTTAGACAGACAAAAGCCCAACATAGCAAATCCCGCGAAGGATGATTTTTGCCCCAAATAAGTAATCTCACACTGCCTATAAAATGATCATTGAAGTATGTAGAATTAAAACCGATGAAGATGAGGTTAAAACCTTAAGTCTGTACTTATCTTTGTTGCATGGCGAAGATGAAGTTCCCTTTGACGGATACCTAATGTGCCAACATGGCATAGAATGTAGAGAGTGCCTCTTGGTTTGAGGAGACTGGCTCTGGTTGAGCCTTGACTGACCAAGTCAACTGCCGACTTACAAGTGAGACCCACTCAGCGAAGCGCGGAGGGTCCAAGGAAGGGAAAAGAGTGAGGGTAGGAGACAAAAGGAATACATATAAGCATGACCAATATTGTAAACTTAAATTATCTTGAGGAAATGGTCTTCAAAGAGTTGATAGCAGGCGATACTAGCACAGCCTGGTGGGTGAAAGAGTAGACGAAGTTCTCTTGATCACGGAGATAATAGCTGGCGATGGCAACGAGAACTGGTGGCCAGATGGATAAGGAAGTCCTCTTGCACCAGGAAGAATTGAGGAACTTCTGAGATTCGCTGCTATATGACGTTAGGTGGGTCATGGACGATATATATCTAGAACAGACTCACAAAGAACATAAGAGACATGACCAACAAAGAGAAAATATAAGATCACTGTTGGTGTTTGAAAAAAAAAGGAAGAAATGAACAAGAAAAAGCATTAAAATTTATATTCTCTCATACCGTGTATTCAAAGAATACACCACCTGTGTCGATCTCATAAGTCTACTTTCATATTTTTGCAAAAATCGAATGTAGGCTAATAAATTGAAGTTTTAAAATAGAGAAAACAGCTTCTATGAAGTAGGAATCGGCATTGAAAAGATGTTCCTATGTTTCCAAAAGGTTATTATCGTCAAAGAAATTGGTCGTTAATTTCGATGATTTCTACCTTCTTTGGAAAAAAATAAAATTGTTGTGGCTTCTTTTGAGAATCAAAATGATGTGGCTATGGATGTATAAATGATTTTGAAACGTCTTCTGTTTTTTTCTACTTGTATTTTACGTAAATTTATCTGAATTCATATAAATATACGAAACTGTTATTACGTTATAATTAGTTTCAATACATTATTGGCTTTTAGGTGGATTATCATTATTTTATTTACCTATTCATTAGGTAAATTTTTAGCCTATTTTAATTTTATGAAAAAACAAGATGTTCAGTAAAGAACATACAGCCTGCTTTCTCCTTAATGCATGAATATTGTTATAACTCTTTGTCCTTTTCAAGGAGTAAAATTGAATGTTGGTTGTAGTAGCTTGTTGAAATACAACGTGCTATAGGGATATTAAACATGAATATGAGGTGCCCTTTGCTAGTGCTACCTCTGTAAAAAAAGTTCATTCAATTCGGTTTCACCGTGTTTGAATTGATCTGGGGAATGGATTTGCACACATACATGGCCGCTATTTGCAAACTATTGGGCTGATGACGTTGTAGTCAGTCATAAGATGCTTTCCACAAAAAAGGCATGTTGTTGCAAAATCTGGTAGAGATCAAATTATTAGGATGATCGTAATTTGATTTAAGCTTTTAATATTTGGGTGGCCGTCATTCCGTTTCCGTCAAGATGGAGGCGATATAAAACATGACACTGAGGTGCCCTTTGCTAGTGCTATCTCTGAACCAAATTTCGTTCAATTCGGTTTCACCGTGTTTGAATTGATAGGGGGAAGATTTGCACACATACTTGGCCACCATCTGCAAACTATTGGGCTGATGTTCTTGCAGTTTGGTCAGAATATGCTTCCCACATAAAGATATGTTGTGACAAAATGTGGTAGAGACTAGATTATTAGGGTTGGTCGTAATTACATTTTAGCTTCTAACATTTGGGTGGCCGCGATTACGTTTCCGTCAAGATGGCGGTGATATAAAACATGACACTGAGGTGCCCTTTGCTAGTGCTACCTCTGTACCAAATTTCGTTCCATTCGGTTTCACCGTTTTCGATTTGATAGGGGGAATTGATTTCACACAATGATGGCCACCTTCCGCAAAATATTAGGCTAATGACTTATTAGATTGGTCAGAGGATGCTCCCTCCATAAAGGTATGTTGTTGCAAAATTTGGTAGAGATAGGATGATTAGCTTAATCGTAATTTGATTTAAGCTTTGAACATTTGTGTGGCCGCCATTACGTTTCCGTCAAGATGGCGGTGATATAAGACATGACACTGAGGTGTCCTTTGCTAGTGCTACCTTTGTACCAAATTTCGTTCAATTCGCGTTGACCGTGTTCGAATTGATAGGGGGGACAGACATTCAGAGTTCACACACACACACACACACACAGACTCACACACACACACATACACACACACAGACAGACACACTTTTTTCGCCCTGTGTTGATCTCATAAGTCTAAGTTTACTTTCATTTTTTGCAAAAATCGAATGTAGGCTAAAAAAATAGGCTTATGAGATCACCTTTTGTCCGTGTGTGTGTGCGTGTGTGTGTGTGTGTGTGTGTTCCCTAATAACTTCTAAACGGCTGGAGCGATTACAATGAAGCTCGGTAAGATCATTGCTCCATTCTGGCCGCCCCCGACCGTGCCCTTCAAATTTTATTGTGTATCACCAAACCAACATGGTGGTTGTGCGAAATATTTCACCAGCTTCAGTATCTCCGAAATGTTTTACCAATATCGCCCTGAAATTGTGTACGGTGATAAAGGGCTCTACTAGAAGTTTACCTACGAGACTTTCAAAAACCTGGTATCTACAAAGCCAACATGGCGGACAAGCGAAGTTGAGATATTTAAATAGCATTTTCTCGCGATTTAACGATCCAAACGTAATGAAACTTGGTACAGTAAATGTGTATACACATTGTATTGCACGGGTGTCTAATTTAGTTCAATTGTTTACATAACCTCAAAATGGCGGCTGTGCGAAATATTTCACTGACATTCTATATCTCCGAAACTATTACAGATACCTCCCTGAAATTTTGTACGGTGATAAAGGGTACTGATACAAGTTTATCTATGTAACATTCATAAATCTGTAGAGTACAAAACGAACATGGCGGCCAAGCGAATTTGAAACATTTTAATAGACTTTTCTCGTGATATAACTCTCTGGGCGCAGTGAAATGTGGTAAAGTAAATGATTATACATGTCGTAATGCACTGGCATCTAATTTAGTTCAATTGTTTACATAACCTCAAGATGGCGGCTGTGCGAAATTTTAAAATTAAGTTTTTGCTTCTTGTGTCGTAATCATGCGATCGAAGTGAAAGTTTGAAAAATGAACCTAGGCAATAATTTTCCTTGAATGGTACATAACTCTATGCCCTATACATATAACAATCCAAAAATGGCGAGCATCCGAAATATTTAGACGGTTCTCAATATCTACGAATCCTTTACAGCAATTAAACTGTTTTTTTAATGTTCATAGAGGCTATGAACATATGTTCACCAATAGGACTTTCAGTAACCTGGTGAGCACAAATCCAACATGGCGACGACACGAAGTATAAATATTTAAATGGACGTTTTGTACCCGATACCTAGTTGAGGCTATCGGCTACGCCAGCAGACATTAAGCCGTAGTTGAGATTATAGGAAGAGTTATGAAAAGATAGCGCTCAAATCGAGTCAAGAGGAATGTCAGGATGACGTAGAAGGTCTAGGATTAAGAAGGCTCTGACGGCAGTCGAACAGATGGAATTATGGATGGAATTATGAAGCTTTATTAAGATCTATATGGAACATGGTATTTAAACATCTCAGAAGAGAAGATATAACACGCATTATATGTGGTAATAATTTTAAGGAAGTCAGATAACCCTTAAGTTATTTTATAACTTAATAGCCGAGATGATCGGGGTTCGAGATTATATTTGTGACGCAAGAGCACAGAGGTGGGGAGAACGTCACGTGACTGCGCCAGGGAGGTACAGGTCATTGCAGTCCAGAGACAGTCAGTCGAGCTCAGTGAGCCAAGCAGTTGAGCTCTCTAAGCAGAGGAGTCCAGTACAGCGAGCAACGCAGTCGAATTCAGGGAGCGAGTAGGACATATGCCGATCGCATGGTAAAGGCCGCGCAGCGAACAGCTTTTGTCACGGAAAGTGAAAGCGACAGTTTCAACTTCACTAAGCAGCGAACGAAAAGTAGGTCAGTGAGCCGGGCGGACATCCGCGGTAGGCAGCGTGAGGACCGGTTACATAACCAGCTGTACACCCAAGCAAGCATAGAAGGCCGGGGTTTTAGAACATCATTGCGATAGTGGTTGGAGAACTTATTCCAAGCTGCATTTTAACGCAAAACAGCATAGTAGAGCGACATGGCGAGGCCAGCTTTATGTGGAGATTGTTCTAGAGCATAGCAGTAGGGGCGAGCGGGTTATTACCAATCTTATACGCAAGCATTATGACAGAAGCTGAACTTCATTATAACATCGAATTGGAACATTTATTCTGTAACCAAATTGTACAAGCAGATAGTTACGAGATACTGCAACTGTGAACTTCGAATGAACATAGTTTTTCAATGACATTACGACTATGCATTTCATAACGCATTCCAAGTAACATTAACAATTTTAGGAAAACGGAATGTTACAAGCATATGCACTTCTGAACATTAGCTCGTGCATTAATGCAATTCTTTCTTATAAAGTGTTATAAATTACCGAGTACGAACACAGCTACAGGGTGTTTCATAAACTTAGACACTCTCATATAAAATTTTATTTTATGAAAGTGAGACTTAGCAGTTATTGGAGATTGAACTTTCAACACTCAAACCGAACATTGTATGGAACAGTGGCGTAACGTAGAAGAGGAATAGGGGGTCCGCTGTTTCTATGAACTGTTTCGAGAGGATTTGGACAGTATCCGCTATGGATAACCAGAAGTTCATCATGTCGGAGTAAACGCAGACAGAGACGCGATGGCACCACAGAGCGATGGATTCGATTCCTGACGAGGAGGAGGTCCACCAGTTGATTCACTTGGGATTTGAAGGCAATCGTCATTGCGTGGGTGGAATGATATTCACGCCGATCTTTCGAGTAATTCATTACATAATGAAAATCGACGATCTTTGAAATTTAATAACAGCTGATTATGAGAAGGTACTGTAAGAGTTATAACTTCCTGATATGATTATTTCATGAATACTGGGCACACATGTATATTTTTCAAATAGGAGTGATACGATTATTTAGACATGGCTTTGACTTTATATGCTTCGAATTTTTGCTAGAATATGGCGTGACCATATGATATGGCAGGCATCATTATATGAAATTCTCACCATTGGTTGGCTTTATTAAGCAGATGTTTGGTCTTTTAGACATTTTTCCAGCAAGGATAGTCTTCATGAATAGTTTTTTTTGTGTAACGAGTATTTCGAACCCGTGATCTGCAATTGATTATCAATATTACTTCGTCAGTTCATTGCATACTAGCGAGTGTGTATTATTCATCAGTAGGGATTTTTTCCATTGGATTGTTTGGAGATATTAAGATGTTATTCACTTTAGTGAATGAATATCGCTTTTATATGACAACTAGAGACTTGTTGATTCCTATCTGGTACATTCACTCATTTAGTCTACGAGATGGGGTCTTTCGTATTTATACGATTGTATGGTGGTTACTCATATTACCCATCGTTCAGGGCACTATCATGTTAGTCGACGGGGCGAGGTCTTTCGTATTTATACGATTGTACGGTGGTTACTCATCTTACTTGCCATTGAGGGACTCATTTTTATCATCCGAGTGTACATGAGATTGTAAGTGAATCAAACAAGGAACTACTAGTCACATATTAGTCGAAATTTTGTTAAATAAAGTAAAGATAAATGTCAACAGGGTTACATTTGTAATTCTTGTTTGCCAATCCAATATTTTGTTGCTATACTCTTTTGAGAGTACTTTCAGTTTAACAGCTGGTACAGCTGTTGCTTTTGATGATTTTTATAATTGTGTTTGATACCTTTGAGAAGGATTTAAAGTAATTGAATCTTGTAAGATGAATCATTAATGGTCAGATTTATTTTAAGGCAGATCAGTATTGCAGATTTTGATATGAGAGATTATAGCACATTGGTGTTTTTCGGTGATGTGAATTATGAGAATTGTAAGAGAATTTATGCTATTTGAAAGCAGATCTTGAATTACTAAGGTAATATTTTTTCCAATTGTTTAAGAAGTTGTCTAGATGTGATCAGAGTAATTACAGTTATTGGAGATTGTGTGCGTTGATAATTTGAAGCCAGTTATATATTTTTTGTAGATCATGCAACATGGTTAAGTGATGTTTGTGATAGGCATTTTGTGGAAGTTGCCAAGTGATAGTTGCAATGTTGCTAATGTATTTTGAGGCAGACATGAGGTCGTCGAACCCAGTCTAGCGTAATTGTTGAGATTCATGCTGTGTATGCTGAATATTTATGGAGTTTTGTGGAATAATTGTGGTATTCAAATGTGATATTTGAAGATGTGAGGATATATAATGTAGTTGTGGATAGTCAGATCCAACGTGATGTCGTGAAGGCAATAATATTTTTTGGCATGAAAATTCAATACGAGATATAACTTGGAAGTGATAAAACTGTAAGACAACGTTCTATAACCCATATTAAACAATTTGTTAGGGAATTAAACAAATAAATAAAGTTGATAATACAAGATTTTCTGAGAATAATAATTAATGAAATAATAATCTGAAATTTAAGCATATTAATGATCTGACCTAATGAAATAAAAATCAGAATGACTAGATGAAATAATAAAAATCTAAATAACCAGAAGAATAAAATTTAAATAAATTGATAAATTAAATTTTGGAATAAATCAATGAATTAAATAAATGGATGAATTAAAGAGTGGATAAATAAACTGATTTAAATAAATTAATAGATGATTGGATAGATGATGAATAACTGAATTAGAAGGTGATAATTAATTAAAGAAGCTGATGATTAATGAATTTATATGGAATTAAATAAATTTAATTGAGATATAATTTGAGGAATTGCAACTTGAGTTGAGGAATTAAACAATTTATATTGATGATTCAAGATGATTTAATCTGAAGTAGATGATAAAATAAGAGTGTGTGAATAATTAGAAAGTATAATGAAGTAATGATAATAATTTTCATTTAAATGATTTAATAGTGATGAGTTGATCATTCTGATAGGAATATGTTGAATTTTGAGATGAGAATTAATGTGAGAAATATTTAACTTTGATATGATCATGATGACCAATGAGCAGTGGATTTCCTGTAATTCACGAACAAGCAATTATAAATGATAATGTAAATAGTGTAAATTAATTATTCGATGTTTAGGAGCATTTTTCTAACGCATTCAACATTTGAATTATGCCATGCAAGCCATAAAATACGTGATATTTAAAATATGTGATTATAATATGTGTATGTTTAGACAGATTAATAACTTTTTCAAATCCACATTTATGATGTTAAATTAAAGAGAAATTAGGTCTCAGGTATCACAAATGTCAGTGACGAAAGACATAGTGCTACAGTGATCCTGAGAACCCAAGAGAACTTTAGAGATTTTTCTTGTTCTATGTGGATGAAATATTTTTGATTAGAAAAGAGATGGTTCGATTTTTGGCCATGACAATTTAACGTTGGCATTCGACCATACTCTCAGGTAGGATGAATATTTAAAATGTCTGTCTGACTATCAAAGTGAAATAAATTTGTTTTTATCTTAGTTGTGATCTGATGATGGTGTGATTTTCCTTTTTCTTTCCTTGTCTTGATTAAGGCTTAACCGGAAAGGATGTGGTTTGCTAGGAATTCAGTTGATGGCGCCCATTTGTATTTGCATTATTTTTATTAAACTTAAGCCCGTAACGACCCTAGAGATACTTTGTCTCGTGTTACCCACTGCTTTTTCGATAACTCAGCTGAATTTCCGACACATTCCTTATTTGACTAGAGGTTCATTTAACTCCGCTCTGTCCTGGAACTCCAGGAATGCGATGTAATAGCAGATGGGTCATCGCATCCCCAGGACGAACGGGTACAGTTTCTCGCGAATTAACTATCCGAGTGGAGTGAAACGTTGCACGTTAAATGCTTATACAAATGTTAATCCACTGGCATCTAATTTATTTCAATTGTTTGCATAATCACAAGATGGCAGTTGTGCGAAATTTTAAAACCTCGTTTTTACTTCTTGTGTTCTAATCATGCGATTGAAGTTTGAATACCACACGTACACGATAATCTTAATGATATAGTACAAAAATAAATATCCAACCTGTCGACCATCTGAAATATTTAGACGGTTCTCAATATCTACGAATCTATCACAGCCTTAAAACTGAAATTTTGTATTATATAAATAATTCATGCTTTTGGGCTAATGCCGTGTGTATTTTTAATTTAAACCATACGTTTCGGAGAAACCTTGCCTCCTTTTTCAATGGAAATAACAACATTGTTTATTTCCATTGAAAAAGGAGGCAAGGTTTCTCCGAAACGTATGGTTTAAATTAAAAATACACACGGCATTAGCCCAAAAGCATGAATTATTTATATAATAATCCGGGCCGTGAAAGCCTTAATATGCAAATTTGAAATTTTGTATGTTGATAGAGGCAATTAACATGAGGAGGATATATGAAAATAGGCTGTATAGTTCATCACGGAACAACTTGTTATTTATACAGTAGCCTATGTCGATTCGGGCAAATTGTATGAAACATGATGAACATCATATCAATACGTATGAACCCAAATCATACAAGTAGTTCCGTAAAGAACTATACAGCCTATTTTCATATATCCTACTTATGTTAAATGCCACTATTAACATACAAAATTTCAGTTTGATTGCTGTAGTCTAATAGATTCGTAGATATTGGGAACCGACTAAATATTTCGGATGGTCGCCATGTTGGATTTTATATATGTAGGTCCTAGATTTATGTACTGTTACATGAAGATTATTGTGCACGTGTAGCATTCAAACTTCAATCGCATGATTAGGACACAAAAAGTAACAAGGAGATTTTAAAATTTCGCACAGCTGCCATCTTGTTGTTATGTAAACAATTGAAATAAATTAGATGCCAGTGGATCAACATTCATATAAGGATTTACTGTACCCAGATTCACTGCACCCGGATGGTTAAATTGCGAGAAACGTCCATGTGAATATTTATACTTCGCGTCGCCGCCATGTTGGATTTGTGATAACCAGGTTATTTAAAGTCCTATAGGTGAACTTAAGTTCATAGCCCCAATGAACATAAAAAAACATCAGTTTGATTGCTATAATAGATTCTTAGATATTCAGAGCCGTCTAAATATTTCGGATGGTCGCCATGTTGGATTGTTAAATGTATTGGCCATAGAGTCGTGTTCCATTAAAGGTAAATTATTGCGTAGGTTCATTATTCAAACTTTCACTTCGATCGCATGATTATGACACAAGACATAAAAACTTAATTTTAAAATTCGCACAGCCGCCATCTTGAGGTTATGTAAACAATTGAACTAAATTAGATACCAGTGCATTACACTGTGTATAAACATTTCCTGTACGAGATTTCATTGCGTTTTGAACATTAAATCGAGATAAAGGTCTATTTAAAATTTTCATATTCGCTTGGCCGCCATGTTCGTTTTGTAGTTAACCTGTTTTTGAATGTCTTATAGATCTAATATTATTTAAAAGACACACAAGGACTACAGGTGATCTCATAAGACAGTAGTGCCCTTTATCTCCTTACAAAATTTCATGGTGATACCGCTAATAGTTTCAGAGATATAGAATGCCGGTGAAATATTTCGCACATCCGCCTCCTTGTGGTTATGTAAACAATTGAACGAAGTTAGATGTCGGTGCATTACAATGTGTATAAAAATATACTGTACCAAGTTTTATTGCGTTTGGTTGGTTAAATCGCGAGAAACGTCCATTTAAAAGTTGCAAATTCGCGTGGCCACCATGTTGGTTTTGTAGTTACCAGTTTTCCAAATGTCACATAGGTGAACTTCTAGTAGTTACCTTTATCACCGCAAAGAATTCCAGGGTGATATCGGGAATAGTTTCGGAGATATTGAATGCTGGTGAAATATTTCGCACAGCCGCCATGTTGGATTGGTGAGACGTAACAAAATGTGAAGGGCACGGTCGGGGTCGTCCGGAATAGTGCTATGAACTTACCGAGTTTCATTGAATTCGCTCCAGCCGTTTAGAAGTTATTAGGGGGAAACACACACCTCACACACACGCACACACACACACGGACTACAGGTGATCTCATAAGCCTATTTAAAAAAAAATGAAAATAGGCTAAAATACGTATATAACATATTACGTGTAGTTGCATGATTGTTGACAGCATTGGGATCGTTAGCAGCCGGCAATTTTCGTGAGACATCGAAGAAGACAGACAGCGTTTCAATATGCCGGTCCAAGTGTTGAACGCATGCGTTGAGTAAGGGCGAGATTGGGTGTTTGATCGTATGCTCATTCAAGAGCCAAGCACTCTGTACCTGGTCGACTAGCAAGTTCTCAATTTACCTCCCCTACGAAGATATATTGTTGTGAAAAAGTGTCACTCTCAAGTTGGATTCAGTGGATTGCCGCTCATAAAAAAAAAAATCATCTCGGCACGCCGGAAGGCGGAGGTAAATTACACCGGGCAAACTAGGGGATAGGCGAAAATAGGCAGAGTATGCAGGTTTACGTAGAAGGATCAGACCTCATTTATTGCGAGAAAGTATTCTACAATTGGAGCTTAATTAACATTGTTTTTCGTCTTTTTATGCATATTAGCCTACTTTCGATTTTTGCAAAAAATGAAAGTAGACTTATGAGATCAACACAGGGCGAAAAAAGTGTGTCTGTCTGTGTGTGTGTATGTGTGTGTGTGAGTCTCTGTGTGTGTGTGTGTATGTGTGTGTGTGAGTGTGTGTACTCTGAATGTCTGTCCCCCCTATCAATTCGAACACGGTGAAACCGAATTGAACGAAATTTGGTACAGAGGTAGAACAAGCAAAGGGCACCTCAGTGTCATGTCTTATATCGCCGCCATCTTTACTAAAACTGAATGGCGGCCACTCAAACGTTCAAAACGTAAAATCAAATAACGACTAACCAAATCATCCGATCTCTACCAAATTTGGTAACAACATACCTTCGTATAGGATGCGTCTTGTGACCAAACTACAAGGTCGTCCGCCATACCATTTCAGGATGGCGGCCGTGCGAATTATGCAAACTTTATAATCCATATCATGGGACCCACCAGTTCCGATTATCGAGCCGAGAATCGTTTTAACTGTTCTAAAGGAAGAGGCACGTTCGAAATTAAAAGTTTATTTTGTAATACTATAGTGCAGACGTGATTTTAAAAAGCTGAGCCGATTCAGCAATAAGACAAGATGGCAGCGGATATCTTGTGCCTGACTTATATTTCACTAATTTGAGTATTGCATGCAATATAGCGTACTGATACAAAATAAATAAACTTTGTATGAAATGCTTTATATATAAATAATATACTCCAGTGATGAAATCGTTTAGTATAAATCATTATTTGCTAACAAGTTCTATGTAAGTCATTTTATATAGAACGATATTCGTTGACACAATTAGCTCAGTGGTAGAGCGTTAGCCTATTGGTCAAATGCCTATGGTTCAAACCCGGTCAGAGCTAGTTTTTTTGCTTGAAATGTTATATGTTTATTGTTTTGTAATGACTCAGACGTTTTAAAATTAAGCGTTATATTGTGCATATTATGGTGTAAAATATATATTTAATTAAAACATAATTCGCCAGCAGATTTACTCGAGACATCTAGCTGCCAAAAAGGTAACTGCACGCCGACCTACTTATTAACTTCCAGATTTTATTGAAAAGTTTCTTCTTCTGGCCGCTAGAATGCACTCGCTCTGTTAGGATTATATTATTCGATATTTCACCACTAGATGTCACGACTAGTCTACGTGGGGCTCCATTGATTACTTTACCATTGGCTTTCTATGCGCATCGAATTTGAAGAATGACAAGATGATACTACGATACATTTTTACTTTTTATTTTAAAGGGTTTGTAACAGCCTATTTTGCGTTACTTGAAAATGTTATTTGAAGTAAAGAACAAAACGATTTCACATAGTAACTGAATTCAAGCCGTTGGTGTTAGTTCAGGTTATTAATTACTACTTTTATTTCAGGCAAATAGCAATCGAAAATATCCACATAGTTTGTATACACACGTCTCTGTAGGGTCATGGAAAGATTTGTTAATTCAATTAGGGTTGTGAAAGCCATGCACAACCAGACGTGTAAAGACATGCCTCAACTCAAAGTTGGATGTTGCCCACGGCTGGTCGTATATGTAATAATAATAATAATAATGTTATTGGTTTTACATCCCTTTTAACTACTGCTGCTTTTAGAGACACCGGGGTGCCGGAATTTTGGCCCGAAGGGGATCTTTAACGTGCCAGTAAATGTACTGACACGGCTCCCTCGCATTTGTGCACCCTCAAATGCCAGCTGACTGCGCCAGGATACGAACCTGCAACCTAGGGCCCAGCAAGCGAGAACGTTACCGCTGAGCCACGCAGCCAGTCCGGTCGATTATGTCTCCAGATCCGTAACATTCTTGATATACTTCTTATCTTTCTTTCTTCAATGATGGTAGCAGTTTTTATCTAGGTTGTGGCGTTTGGTAGAGGTAAATCGTTTCTAAGGTCTTCAACAAAGAATAGTTCTATTATATTCTTTGATAATAACAACGAGTTATAACTATACTCATACATTTAGGAGAAAGTAGGCTATATGTTCTTTACTGAACATCTTGTTTTTAACATTTTATTGTCTTATGGGGACGGTAACCTTCTCGCCATTTGGGGTCCATTTTTAGCCTATTTTCATTTCATGAAAAAAAAAATAGGCTTATCGCGCGCGCGCGCGCGTGTGTGTGTGTGTGTATGTGCGTATGTGTGTCTGTGTGTCTGTGTGTGTCCCTCTAATAACTACGCAATGGCTGGAGAGATTTTAATGAAACTCGGTAAGGTCATAGCATCATTTTGCCCGACCCCGACCGTGCCTTTAAATTTTGTTTACGTATCACCAATCCAACATGGCGGCTGTGCGAAATATTTCACCAGCATTCAATATCTCCGAAACTATTACCGATATCATCCTGAAATTTTGTACGGTGATAAAGAGAACTACTAAACGTTCACTGTGAGACTTGCGAAAACCTGGTAACTACACAACCAACATGGCGGCCGAGCGAAGTTGCGACATTTAAATAGACGTTTCTCGCAATGTAACCAATCAAATGCAATGAAACTTGGTACAGTATATGTTTATACACATTGTAATGCACTGACATCTAATTTCGTTCAATTGTTAAATAAACTCAAGATGGTGGCTGTGCGAAATATTTCACTGACATTCTATATCTCCGAAACTATTGTTGTTATCACCCTGAAATTTTGTGTGGAGATAAAGGGCACTACTACATGTTCAGCTTTGAGAATTACAAATACATGTTATCTACAAAATGAATATGGCGGCCAAGCGAATTTGAAAGTTTTAAATTGACTTTATTCGCGATTTAATCGTCTAAACGCAATGAAACTAGGTACAGCAAATGTCTATACACATTGTAATGCACTGGCATCTAATTTAGTTCAATTGTTTACATAACTTCAAGATGGCGGCTGTGCGAATTTTTAAATTAAGTTTTTATATCTCGTGTCGTAATCATGCGATCGAAGTGAAAGTTTGGATAATGAACCTATGCAATAATTTTCCTTTAATGGTACGTAACTCTATGGCCTATACATATAACAATCCAACATGGCGACCATCCTAAATATTTAGACGGTTCTCAATATATACGAATCTATTACCGCAATCTGACTGAATTTATTTATGTTTATAGGGGCTATGAACATAAGTTCACCAGTAGGACTTTCAATAACCTGGTGATCAAAAATCCAACATAGCAGCGATGCGAAATATAAATATTCACATGGATGTTTCTCGCAATTTAACCATCCGAGTGCAGTGAAACTTGGTACAGTAAATGCTTATACAAATGTTAATCCACTGGCAACCAATTTATTTCAATTGTTTCCATAACCACAAGATGGCAGCTGTGCGAAATTTTAAAATCTCGTTTTTATTTCTTGTGTACTAATCATGCGATTGAAGTTTGAATACTACATGTAGGCCTACACAATAATCTTCACGTTTAAGTACATAACTCTAAGACCTACTGTACATATATAAAAATCTATCTTGGTGACCATCCGAAATATTAGACGGATCTCAATATCTACGAATCTATTACAGCAATCAAACTGAAATATTGTGTGTTGATAGAGGCAATGATCATAAGTAGGATATATGAAAATAGGCTTTAGTTCTTCACGGAACTACTTGTTATACGTTTGGTCACACTGTCTTTATGCAAGGTTTCGACACTGATGTGTAACTATCTAACGGTCTGTTACTTCTTCACGCAAATTTATTTTCTCCTGCAGAGATGTTGGTTGGTTCCTGCACTGGTATAATATACCTAGGTATTATATTTTCACAATTTATTGTATCAGGATTATCAGGAGACACTAAGTGGCAAAATGAATGAAATACCAACTGAGCAATACGAACAAAATTTGGAGTCAGTATGAACGGAATCGAAGGAAGCAATAAGAGAGACAGCTGAGGGGGTGATAGGTGAAACGAGTAGGACGAGGAATGAAGAATGGTTTGACGATGATTGTAGAATAGCCATTGAAAGAAAAAATGTAGATAGACTTGTAATGATACAAAGAAGGGCAAGAATGAATTGTGAGAGATATTGAGAAAGTAGGAAAATAGCAAATAGAGTTTTGCTTGGAAAGAAGAGATTATATCTTAGGAAACAGTTGAATGATCTAGAAAAGATGAAAATACAGAATGATAATAAGAAATTTTATAATGCAGTAAAAAAGATGACAAAGGAGTTTCAACCGAGAATAAACTCGTGCAAAGATAAACATGGGAATGTACTTGGACGAGAGGAACAAGTCATGAATAGATGGGCAGAACATTTTGAAGAGCTGTTGGTGGTAGAGAATCAAAGTGAATTGGACGAATTGGTAGAACTGATTCAAGATGAAGATCTAGAAATAACATCACCATCTTTGGACGAGGTGCAGGATGCTATAAAGCAGCAAAGTAATGGAAGAGCTCCAGGCGAAGACCAGATAACAGCTGAATTGTTAAAGTTTGGATTCCCTGGCATAGTAAGGGAGGTACATAGATTAATAAGTGTGCTTTGGGAAAGAGACGAAATACCTACAGAATGGAAGACTGGTCTTACATGACATATATTAAAGAAAGGAGACAAACTGAATTGTGGTAATTACAGAGGGATCACTCTTCTTAATAATGCATACAAAATACTTTCAACTATATTGCAGAAGAGGCTTTCAACCTATGCTGAAAAAATAATAGGAGAATATCAATGTGGATTCCGTCCCGAATGAGGAACAACAGATCAGATCTTCGTCATGAGGCAGACCATGGAGAAATGTTTTGAATATGATATTGATTTGCATATAATGTTCATAGATTTCTAGCAAGCATTTGACAGTATTAACAGAAAAGAACTGTTGAAAAAACTTTAGGAATTTGATATCCCACAAAAGTTAATTAGACTGGTACAGATGACGACGCATGAAACTAAAGCAAAAGTGCGTATTGGTGGAAAGACCAGTCGATCCTTTAATGTGATCAATAGGGTACGACAGGGAGGTTCGCTCTCTGCTGTATTGTTTAATCTGGCTTTACATGTGGCAATGAAAGAATTAAAATTAGGTGGAACTATAATCTACAAATCAAAACAAGCTTGTGCATATGCAGATGAGATTGCATTAGTTGCACGTAATTGGAATTCACTAATGGAAATGCTAACTGTTTTGGAAGAAAAGAGGGAAATCGTAGGACTTAAGATTAATGAACAGAAAACAAAATATATGAAAATGTCATCAACAAAGGAAAATATATGCACAGAGAACGTAACTTGTGGGAAATATGTTTTTGAAAAGGTCAAATGCTTTACCTATCTTGGAACAGTGTTAAACAGCGAGAACTTAGTAACAGAGGAAATAAATCAACGAATCATGTTGGGTAACAGTGCATATTACGCCAACAGCAAACAGCTAAAATCATCTCTACTGTCAAGAAAAACAAAGATGACACTATACAATACTTTGATCAGACCTGTTGTTACGTTTGGCGCAGAAACCTGGAACATATCGTCAGTAGATGAAAATGCACTCCGTATCTTTGAAAGAAAGGTTTTTCGGAGGATTTGTGGCCCAGTGAAAGAAGGAGAAGTGTGGAGAATAAGATGTAATCGCGAGTTAGACACCATCCTTCAAGGTGAAGATATTGTGAGATTTGTAAAGGCAAGGAGGATTGCATGGTTGGGTCATGTAAAGCGGATGGGTAGTGAAAGGATTCAGAAAAAACTGTTACATGGGAAAATGGTAGGAATAAGGAAACGTGGAAGGCCAAGAAGGACCTGGATCCAAAATGTAGAGGACGATCTGAAGACTATGCAAATCAAGAGATGGTGGGAGAAAGTAGAAAGAAGAGATGAATGGAGAATCATCGTGAGGGAGGCCAAAGCTCATCCTGGGCTGAAGCGCCGAGGAAGTAAGTAAGTGAGTATTTATTGACGAAGGTGTATACATTTAATAAATAATTATGGTATTTTACTTATGATTATAACGTCAATAAAGAAACTTTCTTAATATGATTAATTTCATATCTTTACAAATCTAGTTTTCTTAAAAATACTCTAAAACAGGGGTGCCCAACCTTTTTTGACTAAGGGCCACATTGTAAATAGTTGGGGGACCTTGAGGGCCAATAACACTCTGGGGGATTTGAGGGTTATGGAAATTTTCTAAAAATATGGGTACAATATGGTTAGTTTTGTGGCTGTCTGACCTTAGTTTTCTTATTATTGTTGCAGTTTTCCATATGTATTTGTTGTGGATAAAAAATAAAACACTAAAAATAAATTACATATTTTTAATAAATCCCTTTAAAATAGAAGTACGATGATATTCAATATATATCCAGCACGAATGACAAAGAGTGAGTATTTATGTTCATTTGACAAAATTATTAATGAAATTATGAAATAAAGTTCATGATAATTCAGTTTAGTGCGACGACAGGAACTGCTTTGTGTAGAGATGCGCGCGCACTTCTTTGTCCAATTGGCTTTATATTTTTTCGCGTTACAGTTTGTTGAACCAAAATGACAAAGTTTTAAGCAAGTAACCTCCATTCACCCGTAGCCACAAGGATTTTTCACACACGATTTTTTACAAGACACTTGTACAATGGGTAAGTGTATGCCCAAATTTTAAAATTTGTTTCAGTTTCCCAATAAAATTTAGATTATCAGTACTCCCCTTTTTTTACTGTTACAGGTCCTGTGTTTGAATTGTGATTTCAACGACGAAGGGCCTATGTCCTGAATTTCTGCACATAGTCGAATTCTTTAAGTATTTTATGTCCATTTTTAAATAACTTTGACGATTGTAAAAATATTTTTTTATTTTTTTTAACAAGATCAATACATAGACTGCCATATGAAAATCATTAATGTGTTTTGACTGAAGAAGGCTCTCAGAGCCGAAACATGTATCAGATAGTGTAAGGACATCGTATAAAAACATTTTTGTATTGTAAAGTGGATATTGGTGTAATATATCATATAGTTTTTGACAACAATATATCATAATCAATACGGGAAAATCGAGAATAATGACAAAAGTCGTAGATATTCAGTTGGCTTTAGTTGTTTCAAAGTTTTGGAGACACGGCGCAGGCGCGGAGCGGCGGGCCGGAGAAGATAGTCTCGCGGGCGGTATCCGGCCCGCGGGCCGTAGGTTGGGCAGTCTTGCTCTAAAATGTACAGAACATTATACTGTATTTCATTTAATAAAATAGTAAGCCTCCCCAATGATTGTGTAAGGTCGCAGGTGCGAGTAAATGAGGCCCGACTAATGTGGCGGGCACAGCCACTATGAGGACTAATGCGAAGTACATTTCCTGTGCCGGAGGATGTTCTCACACTATTATTTAATTTGTTCGGAAGTTGATTGGTATCGTAGTCCGTTTTGTCCTCGTATCGCCACAATCTCTGTTGTCATTACCAGCTATCGCGCAATGTCATCAACTGCCACATATCTCAATTTCATGTGCCATATAAAACACAATTAATGACATTTCTATGTAGGTTACACAGAAGAAACTTTGGGCAATAATTCATTTCACAATAGAGAAGGGGAGGTACATTACTCAACTATTCACATAATATGAGTTTTTTTTTAATTCAGTAAGTTTTATATACTGTAATCAAGGATTTTATCATTGATGTTACACCTAATAAAGCTCATTATTTTTCATCAGCTAAGTCATTAGCGTGTTTGTAGAGCAAAAGAAGCTAGTTTATGTGGGCAATCTCTAGCTCAGGCTTTGCGCGTGGCATCTGCATATCGTCGGTCTCTGAAGAAGTAGTTCTTGTTATTGCCGGGATAATTCCATTATTTTTTTCTTGCGAAAGAACGCAAGTAAATTTACTGGATGAAATCTGAGGTAGGTTTACAAAATGGAAGACGAACAGCAAGAGTACAAACCTTTCATAATTGGCAGATCAAAGGGGAGCAAGGAAACCGAGGCCAGCTTCCTCCAGCTCTCAGCTTTGCTTTGATTTATGGTTTTCCGAAGTAGTCTCTTTGCATCTCTATGTTCGGCTGATAAGGCATTGGCATCATCCAGATTTCTTGTCCGTTGTGCGGCACGTCGGAGTCTAAGGCAATTCCGCCTCAATTCTGCAATTTCATGTGTCCACCAGTATGCAGGGTTCTTCCGAAGGCGTGATCTTAAACTTGGCATTGAGGTATCACAAGCCAATGTAATAAGGTTCATAGTTGAGGAAACGAGAGTCTCAACATCAGCCTCTCCGTCAGGCTCCATATCCTCAATTAGTTCTACACCACTGGCTAACGCCCTTAAATACATCAAGATGGATCTTATTCAAATTCCATCTCCGTTGTTTCTGAGTAGATAAGTTCTTCCCACTTATATTACTGCACACATCAAAATTAATATACTGATGATCACTACCAGTGTAGTCTTCTATAACCTTCCATTCCTTGATGTGTGGTACTAACGTCTCAGAAGCCATGGAGATATCCGGAATGGTCTATGTATAAACCGGACGCCGAAAAGTTGACACTGCACCTACATTTAAGATCAAAAGCCCTGTCCTTGATGCCATTTCCAGAATGAACTTACCTCGGGAATTGGTATGTGGCATACCCCATTCCACTGCTCTGGCATTGAAATCCCCAGCTACAATGATTGCTCCAGTTGTATTAAGAATGGCATCTTCCAGAGAGTTGACTTTCTGACGAAATTACATTTACATTACGCAAGTACATTTACTGGAGGAAATCGGAAGTAGGTTTACAAAATGCAAGACGAACAGCAAGAGCACAAACCTTTCACAATTGTCAGATCAAATGGGAGCAAGGACACCGAAGCCAGTGGACTAGGAGAATGATGCCCCAGGTGCAGGTTTGGACAGAGGGGAAACATGGTGAGATTGGTTATTATCTCACTCAAGTCTTCACTGGGCATGGGTACTCCTGTTCCTATCTTAAGAAGATGGGGAGGGTGGATTCACCAGATTGTATCTACTGTGTTAATGAGCTAGATAATTCTAATCACACCTTCTTCTCTTGTGGACGGTGGGTGCAAAATAGGCAGTCTCTTAAAGAGCATATTGAGGTGGAGATATCCCCTGACAATATTGTTGCAGCGATCCTACAAAATGAACTTGTAGCAAGTTTTGCTGAAAATATCCTCCGAACAGATCTGGATCGCCATTGAAGATAATTCACTACGGAAGATGATGATGATAATTGTTGTTTTAAGGGGCCTAACATCTAGGTTATCGGCCCCTAATGGTTAGGTTGATCGTGAAGACAATAATGAAATATAAACTACAAGCTGTACCCGGCATGCGTTGCAATGCAAATCAAAGAAAGTGTTGGCGTTGAAATTCTGTTTTTTGAAGTGCTTTTGGATACACAACATGTCTTTCAATTTCCGTTAACTGCCCCTATGCTATCGTAAAATGGATTTTCTAATTTAGAATCAATCGTGGGAGCGTGCACAATAACTTTCAAAAGTTTCATCGCAATCGGATGAATGGTATATGAACGTATACGGGATTTTGTTTGAACGATTCGTGCGCTGTCACTCATTTGTTGATTCTACTAGTACGCTACCTATTGAGAAAAGGATTTGCTAAGTCGAAACCCTACCCTGGCGTGTACACAATAACTCATCAAGGTTTCATCACAATCGAAGAAGGTTATATGAACGCATAGGGGAATTTGTTAAAACGCTTCGCGCGTCGTCACCCATTTGTTGCATATACTCGTGCGCTACCAATTGTGAAATGGATTTATTAAGTCGAAACCCTTCCCTGGCGTGTACACAATAACTCATCAATGTTTCATCGCAATCGGATGAATGGTATATGCCTGTATACGGGGTTTTGTTTAAACGATTCGTGCGCTGTCACTCATCTGTTGAATCTACTCGTGCGCTACCTATTGAGAAATGTATTACTAAGTCGAAGCCCTTCCCTGGCGTGTACACAATAACTCATCAAGGTTTCATCGCAATCGAAGAAGGTTTTATGAACCCAATAGGGGATTTTGTTGAAACGCTTCGCGCGTCGGCACCCATTTGTTGCATCTACTCTTGCGCTACTTATTGTGAAATGGATTTACTAAGTCGAAACCCTTCCCTGGCGTGTACACAATAACTGATCAATGTTTCATCGCAATCGGATGAATGGTATATGAACGCATACCGGATTTTGTTTAAACGATTCGTGCCCCGTCACTCATTTGTTGAATCTACTCGTGCGCTACCTACTGTAAAATGTATTTACTAAGTTAGAAACCGTCACGTAAGTGTCCACAACATCTCACCCAAGTTTCATCGCTATCGGACTAATGGGATATGAAGACATAGGGGAGTGTATTGAAACGCTCCGCGTGTCGTCGTTCATTTGTCGAATCTACTCGTGTGCTACCTACTGTGAAATGTATTTACTAAGCCAGAAACCTTCCTTGGAGTGTCCACCATATTTCACCCAAGTTTCACCGCTAACGGCAGAATGGTATATGACCTTATACGGGACTTTGTTGAAACGCTTCGCGCGTCGTCCCTCATTTGTTGAATCTACTTGTGCGCTGCCTGTTGTATAGTGGATTTACTAAGCCAGAAACCTTCCATGAAGTGAACACAACATCTCACCCAAGTTTCATAGCTATCGGACGAATGGTATATGAATGCATACGGGACATGGTTGAAACGCTTCGCGTGTCGTCGCTCATTTGTTGATTCTACTCTTGCGCTACTTATTGTAATATGGATGTACTCAGCCAGAAACCTTCCCTGGAGTGTACACAACATCTCACCCAAGTTTCATCGCAATCGGATGAATGGTATGTGAACGTATACGGGACGTTGTCGAAACGCTTCGCGCGTAGTCACTCATTTGTTGAATCTAAACGTGCGCTTCGTATTGTAAAATGGATTAACTAAGCCAGAAACCTTTCCTGGAGTGTACACAACAATTCACCAAACATTTATCACTGTCAGACGAATAGTATATGACCTTATACGGGACTTTGTTGAAACGCTTCGCGTGTCATCGCTCATTTGTTGAATCTACTGCTGCGCTACCTATTGTAAATTGGATGTACTAAGCCAGAAACCTTCCCTGGAGTGTACACAACAGCTCACCCAAGTTTCATCGCTATCGGATGAATGGTATATGATCTTATATGGGACTTTGTTGAAAAACTTCGCGCGTCGTCGCTCATTTGTTGATTATGCTCCTGCTCTTCCTATTTTTAAAGGGATTTACTAAGCCAGAAACCTTCCCTGGAGTGCACACATCTCGGCCTAGTTTCATCGCTATCGGACGAATGGTATATGAACGCATACGTGACTTTGTTGAAACACTTTGCGTGTCGTCGCTCATTTGTCGAATCTACTCGTGTGCTGCCTATTGTAAAGTGGATTTACTAAGCCAGAAAATTTCCCTGAAGTGTACACAACATTTTACGCAAGTTTCATAGCTATCGGACGAATGGTATATGAACACATACGGGACTTGTTTGAAATGCTTCGCGCATCGTCTCTCATTTGTTGAATCTACGCGTGCGCTACCTATTGTAAAATGGATTTACTAAGTCAGAAACCTTCCTTGGAGTGTGCTCAACATCTCACCCAAGTTTCATCGCAATCAGATGAATGGTATATGAACGCATAGGAGACATACCCACAGACATACCCACAGACAAACTATCACGTTACATTGATTTTTAGCCTATTTTCAATTTTGAAAAAATAGGCTTATGAGATCACCTTTTGTCCGTGTGTGTGAGCGTGTGTGTGTGTGAGGTGTGTGTGTGTGTCCCCTAATAACTTTTAAACGGCTGGAGCGATTTCAATGACACTCGGTAAGTTCATAGCACTATTCCCGGCGACCTCGACCGTGCCCTTCAAATTGTGTTACGTCTCACCAATCCAACATGGCGGTTGTGCGAAATATTTCACTAGCATTCAATATCTCCGAAACTATTACCGATATCGCCCTGAAATTGTGTACTGTGATAAAGGGCACTACTAGAAGTTCACCTATGAGGCTTAAAAATCCTGGTGACTACAATATTAACATGGCGGCCAAGCGAAGTTGAGACTTTTAAATAGACTTTTCTCGCGATTTAACTATCCAAACGTAATGAAACTTGGTACAGCAAATGTTTATACACATTGTAATGCACTGAAGTCTAATTTAGTTCAATTGTTTACATAACCTCAAAATGGCGGCTGTGCGAAATATTTCACTGACATTCTATATCTCCGAAACTATTACAGATATCACCCTGCAATTTTGTACGTTGATAAAGGGTACTGCTAGAAGTTTACCTATGCATATTTCATAAACCTGTAAAGTACAAAACGAACATGGCGACCTAGCGAATTTGAAATATTTTAATAGACTTTTCTTGTGATTTAACTCTCTGAGCGCAGTGAAATGTGGTACAGTAAATGATTTTGCAGATTGTAATGCACTGCCATCTAATTTAATACAATTGTTTACATAACCTCAAGATGGCGGCTGTGTGAAATTTTAAAATTTAGTTTTTATTTCTTGTGTCGTAATCATGCGATCGAAGTGAAAGTTTGAATACTGAACCTAGGCAATAATTGTCCTTGAATGGTACATAACTCTATGGCATATACATATAACAATCCTAAATGGCAAGCTTCCGAAATATTTAGACGGTTCTCAATATCTATGAATGTTTTACAGCAACCAAACTGAAATTTTTTATGTTCATAGGAACTATGAACATATGCTCACATATGGGACTTTCAGTAACCTGGTGAGCACAAATCCAACATGGCGGCGACGCGAATTATAAATATTTAAATGGACGTTTCTCGCGAATTAACTATCCGAGTGCCATGAAACGTTGCACGTTAAATGCCTGTACAAATGTTGATCCACTGGCACCTAATTTATTTCAATTGTTTGCATAATCACAAGATGGCTGCTGTGCGTAATTTTAAAATCTCGTTTTTACTTCTTGTGTTCTAATCATGCGATTGCAGTTTGAATACCACACGTACACAATAATCTTAATGCAATAGTACAAAAATAAAAATCCAACCTGGCGACCATCTGAAATATTTAGACGGTTCTCAATATCTGCGAATCTGTTACAGCAATAAACTGAAATGTTGTATGTTGATAGAGGCAATTAACATGAGCAGGATATATGAAAATAGGCTGTATAGTTCTTCACGGAACTACTTGTTATATATATATAGATAACTAAAACTAACTACTAACTTATATACTAGAAGAAGAAATGGAAAACAAAAGGAGAATAAGGCAAATAAAGGACAGGAGGAAAAGAAATGCCCTCAACCCTCGACGAAAGTGGATTGAGGGATTTGGAAGGAAGAGAGCCATGAAAGGCAGATAGGAAAGTGAAAGAGGAGAGGGTCCTCCCCACAGGTAATACATAACAGGGGAAACCGGACCCAGCTCAGGAATCCCTCGGGGTCGCCAACTCCCGAACTCACCAGCCGTGAGCCCCTGAGGGTGTAGCAATATCTAGGGTGCACCAGAAGTGGTGGGGCTACATACACCCTGCCTCCTTGAGGGCCTTGAGCAGAAGGCAGGAGATAACATGAAAGAAGGAGGGTATCAGAAAAGATGAGACATGGGCCAATTAAGGCGGGAAAGGAAGAGACTCCCTAGGCCTCGGATACCCTAATACCGTCGGGGTCGGAAGAAAACAAGAGTTGACTAAGTGAGGTCGACAGGAAAGAAGACGGAGAGGAGTCCGGCACAAGTAAGTGGAAGCAATGCTGGACTCAGCTGGGGCCCCGTGGTCGCCAACCCACGTCCCACTAGATGTGAGTCCCAGGGGGGCACTACGGAATAGTGCCCTACGGACAAAGATAAAATGACTCTAGCCTGAAGTAATGTGATAAACGGTTCCAGGCTAGTGTTCAGAAGTAACAGGGTGAGTTTTAGTCGGTAGTCTTCCACTCAGAGCTCGACTCTATGTGGGTAAATGCATTTCTTTCCCCTTCCCCACCTAAAAAACAACATCAAAAAACAAACAAAAACAAAAACCATGAAGTTTCATGACGAACTAAAGAGCCTACTTTTCTGAAAATTTAAGATTCATGCCAATGATTAATCTATATGGACCTATCTAGAATAATGACGAAATTAAGTTGGTAATATCGAAATTTCGAATTAGTTCGTAATAGGCCTATATCTGATATAATGGAGCCTAATAGGGCACTACATTTGGCAGCCCTGGTGACTGAATATATTCTTAGTTCCATCTCTTAAGGTACAGAATACAAAATTTGGTTCAAGTCCAATGGATAGCATGGACGTTACATGCAGTTAGGCATTGGATCTATCAGCGCGCGTAAAATCATTTTGGCAACAATCGTGTTGGTCAGAAATAATCTGAAATATTATGATCGCTTGTTGTGCCAATTTTGGATGAAATCCATTTTTTAGTATAGAAGTTACATGTATTTTAAAATTGGACCTATCAGCAGGCTTAGAATCCTGTTGGTAGCACTGACGTATATTAGTTACTCCAAATCAATCTAGAATGTCAGGTACTATACGTGTGCATAGGTTAAAGCTGTCGGCTTGCATACTTTCTGATATATTGATATTTGGATAAAATAATAGAGAAAGCATTTTTAACAGTTGGCAGCCCTGGTGGCTCTTAAGAATACGCTCAGGCATATCTGTTTATGTACACATAGTTTATATGAAATTTGAGTTGAAATACAATTGGTAGTGTAGAAGTTATATGCATTTTAAAATTGGACCTATTAGCCAGCTTAGAATCATTTTGGCAACACTGCCATGCATGGCCTCCTGGAAATTAAACTGAAATATTATTGTATATATGTGTGTCAATTTTAGAATAACTCCCATGCATACCTTTCATGATATCCAACATGGAGCTCAAATTTCAATTGCGATTTTTCAGCAGTTGGTAGCAGTGACATCATTTTCAATTATGGGCTTCAGATATTCAGGTTTAGATCATTACTCATACCGAATTTGGATTCGATTGCTGCTGTTTAGGGATTGATAGGAGGAGGTGGGGACACACACAGCCAGCCAGACAGACAGAAGGACAGACAGACACACATTTGCCCGGATCGTTCTCATAAGTCTACTTTTTCCTCATTTTTGCAAAATGTGAAAAGTAGGGTAACAATATTATGTGTAGTTAGCCAGAGGGGTGACTGCGATCCTCATCCTTTTCCAAAAATACACCACTTGTTAGTTGCCATCTGATTGTGAGTGCCATTTTGGAAAGTGAGTAAGGACTAATGCAATATTGTATTAATTTTTACTAGCATTACCCGTCGCGGCTTCGCCCACGAATATTCTAGTTGTAAAGAATACACTTAGCAAAATCTCAATCATGAATGCGATGACTGATTTATCCTTGGTATGAATAATCATACTTTATCAATTCAGCTACTGGTGCAGTGGTTATGGGTTTGTCATTCCTTCATATATATATCAGAGCGAAATTAGCTTTCTGGGAATATCAGCGACACTGTTAATTTAAGGGCCTTTTAATGTGGTTTTCGGAGACCCTTTATAGTCGGGTGAAAGACCTTTCGTACCACACTCACACGTGAAAATTGCGTGAAAAAATTCTAGAGTGCCCCTTGACCCCCTTAAGCACATTATACTGTATGTATTGATGAATTTTACAGCTTAATTTGGTTCAGTGATAACCTTATAGCCGTCTGGAAACTTTCACAGTAATGTAATAATTGGAATTGCATTGTGTCTTACAGAAATAGATGGACCTGTGAGATTCTGTTACCATAGTTAACGTGTTGCATTCTTTCATTATTTCATTGTAAATATACATGTTTTAAGGTATTTATTTAATTGTGAGGCATTTAAACAGTAAGTGAGTGCGTTTCGCTTACGCATTGGGTTATGCTGAACCTGTAGGTACCCCATATGTGTAGGTTGGTGTTAATGGGACCTTATTTTCGGTACAAAACTGGAATGGAACCTTAGCAGAATAATATAGGGAGGGATCGCTACCGTATTTTAAGTTTAACTTTAGTGGTTACCTGTAGTTTATTAATATTTTTAAAATGACGGGGAGTAGAATGGGCCAGGTGATTCGCGAAGAAAACTAGACTATATGATTTAACTAGCAACCCGTCCAGGTTTCGCCCGGTATCTTTAACGGATTACAAAGTGTAAGTATAAAAGGCGCACGAACGGCAGGTCCCAGACGCAATTCAGAAAAGTTGAGGTGAACACCAAAACTCCAAACACATACGCTCTTCTCTGAAGTCTTAACTCGACACGACGACGGTTTGATGCTGGTCGAAGCTGGGGTGACAGGCTCACTCGATAGCTTGTAAACTCACTCCGAAGCTAGTAATTTAAATTTCCAATGAATGGAGATTGTTGGAAGAAACGAAAACGTAAAAACACTAACTTATAGCCTACTGTCGACCAAAGTATTATTTGTACTCGAGTTTGAAGGTTGTTTGTGAAGTAAACAATAGACCTACATAAAATCCAATAACATCATCATTTTCGTCGTTCTATTTTACTTCAGTTCATGTAGGTTTGAAATTTTAAATTTATATTTTAATATTTTTTCATCGCAGTTGGAACACAAAATATGTACTTTTTTAAGCGTGTTTCAACCATGCGTCACATTTAATAAATATTATCTCAAAAACCCGGCATCAGATCGAATCCAAATTTTAACACAATATACATTGGAATGCTGTTTAACAGGTTTATTAATTTCAAAATTTTGTGTGTTCAAGAAACAAAGTTGTTATCATTTTTGTAAGGTAAGTTTTTCTTGGCTCGGGGTGGATGGAAAATGTAGTTCTTGGTCGCGTGGTAATCCTTATACATCGAAATGTTATGCTGTATGACTGTGAAATACGTAAATTAATTCACTTATTTTATATCAGTTTGTATTTGTAGGGGGGAAAAAAGACATGGATCACCAGCTAGCCGCTCCGGGGAAAGCTGTACAGCGTTGCCGAAATGGAGCCCACACGCATCATGGCTCGCCTCGCTCGGAAGTGATGGTCTCCATCTCAGCAACGCTGTACAGTTTTTTCCGGAGCGGCTAGCTGGTGAACCATGTGTTATTTCCCCTTATAAATACAAACCAATATAAAATAAATGAATTAATTTACGTATATCACAGTCATACAGCATAACGTTTTGATGTATAAGGATTACAACGCCACCAAGAACTACATTTTCCAACCACCCCGAGCTAAGAAAAAGTTACCTTACAACAATGAAAACAACTTTGTTTCTTGGACACACAAAATTGTGAAATTAATAAACCAGTTTTACAACATTCCAATGTATATTGTGTTAAAATTTGGATTCGATCTGATGACAGGGTTTTGAGATAATACATCTTAAATGTGTCGCATGGTTGAAACACGCTTAAAAACGTGCACTTTTTGTGTTCCAACTGCGATAAAAAGTATTAAAATATAAATAAAAAATACAAACCTACATGAGCTAACGTAAAATAGAACGACGAAAATGATGATGTTATTGGATTTTATGTAGGTCTGTTGGTTACTTCACAAACAACCTTCAAACTCGAGTGCACATAATACTTTGGTCGACAGTAGTGGGCGATGCATTTAAAATAGAGATAAGCTGTCGCGGACATTTTCTTGTAGAACGTTTCATGCTGAACAATTCTTACACTCATAGTATAGATATTTTTAACGGTTTACCCAGCTTAAGATTAAAAGGTGCACGGAAGGGTGGTTTGTCTTCGACTCTAGTCACTGAAATCAATACTGCTCGGCTTTCTCTGGTCATAAATGAATATTTTTCTACAGAACCCTTCCTCGAGAAATCCTTTACAGAATGGTGAAAACCGCATCAAAATCCATCCAGTGGCTCTTGAGATTATCCGTTGCATCCCAAAATCGGGGACTTTGTTTTAGCATATACCATTTAGAGATATCTGCAACATTGTTAATTTTTAGCATTAGCACATTGATAAGTTTAAATACAACGTATCAAACGGTAATGAAAGTCAACACGAAAAAAATATACATACATAGGAGGTTTTGAAACTTTGGGACCGTATATTATCTTTCATGTATTATGTCTCATTGCCTCGGTGGGTGAGTGGTTATCGTGTCAGGCTACCAACCTCAAGCTTGCAGGTTCGCTCCTGGCCATGGTGAGTGATTTTTGAAAGGCGACAAAAATCACGACATGCACGTCGTCGGCATGTTAAAGAACCCATTTGAATTCAGTAGTCCGAGTTCATAATGGCATAATTAATCTCGGGATTTTCCGAAAACACAAAAGTTCCTCTTTTCTCTACTAGAAAGCACGTTAGTGTCAAGGAGCTTAGATATGTAACCTCCTTGGCTTTCATAGCGTTCCAAGGAGCGATAATATTCGACATGCAAGCTGCCCTCTGGGTGTCAATTAACAAAGCTTGCACCCGGCCACGAGGCCATACGATATTATTATTATTCTATTGTGTTCGGTCCCCTCCCGGAATGTAATTTTGACTCAGCTCATCCCCCTACAGAAGCAAATCCTAGTAACGCCACTGGATCCTTTGAGGAAATGAGGAAAAAGTAGAGTTATAAGATCGATCCGGGAAAATGTCTGTCAGTCTGTGTGTCCCCCCTATCAACTCCTAAATGGCTGCAGATATCGAAACCAAATTTAATAAGAGTAAAGATCTATACCTGAATATCTCACGACCATATTTGAAATTGACGTCAGTGCTACCAACTGCTGAAAAATCGCAAATGAAATTTGATCTCTATGTTGGATATCTCAGAAGTTATGCATGCGAACTATTCCAAAATTGGCACATATATAGATAATAACATTCCAGATTGATTTCCAGAAGTCCTTACTTGCCAACATGATTCTAAGCCTGTTGATAGCACCAGTTTTCAAATGCATGTAACTTCTACAGTATACTATCAAATTGATTTCAACCAAATTTCGTATGTGCTTTGTGTACCATAACACTTATGACTATGTGTATTCCAAAGAACCATAAGGGCTGCCAACTGTTAATAAATGCTCTCTCTATTTGTTTAATCCTAATATCAATATATCAGAAAGTATGAAAGCCATCAGCTCTATACTTTTCACACGTATAGTACCTGCCATTCTAGATTAATTTGTAGTAACTAATATACCTCAGGGCTGCCAACATGATTCTAAGCTTTCTGATAATTTCAATTTTTAATTACAGGTAACTTCTATACTATCAAATGGATTTTATCCAAAATTGGCACTACAATAGATCGTAATATTTTTGATAATTTTGAGCATCACATACATGACATTGTTCCCAACATTATTTTACGCGCACTGATAAATTCAATATCAAACAGCATGCAATGTCCATACTATCCATTAGACTTCAACCAAATTTAGTATGTGCGTTCTATACTTTAAGTTAAGAGATGGAACTATAGTATGAATATATTCAGAGTCACCAGGGCTGCCAACTGCAGTAAGTTACTCTATTAGGCTACACAATTTTAAGTGTATTTCAAACTGCAGTAGGCTACTTAGAAATGTTAGTATTACCAACTTGATTTCGTTATTATTCTAGATAGGTCTATATAGATTGGCGTGAATCTTAAATTTTAAGAAAAGTAGGCTCCTTAGTTCGTCACGGAACTACTTGTTAATATTAATATTATTATTCGTATGCCACATTCATTAATTTAACATGATTAATTTACTTTTTCTTCTTTCTTCCGAATTTGGCCGCCTGTGGACCGCATGGAACCTAAGGCTTTCTGGTTAATCTCCTCTTCTCTTCCCAAAACCTCTTCATTCGTTCACTTCTGATCTTTCGCTCCTCCTCGGATATTACCAGTTTGGCTCTAATTTTAGGTGTTTTCTCCTCGAAAATCTTGATGTTGTCAATTCGGTTTCTGAACTCTTTTCTGTTGCGGATCACATCCACTGTGAGTCCACTTTCCTTGGCGTCTCTTTTAACCTCTTCTACCCACTTAGTTGTAGCCTTCAGCTCTGTAATATACTTGAATATCCTCTTAGTCAGTCGGTTCTCGTCCATTCTCACCAAATGTCCGTAGAATTTCAACCTTCGCTTCCGCATTGTGACAGTAATTTTTTCAGTATGTTCTTCCATGTCCCGTCAGCAGTTTTCTGTGGTCCTAAAATTTTCCGCAAAGTTTACTTTTTATTAATCAATATAATGAACTTGTAATGTATTTATTGTATTTCAAAAACCGTTTCATTTATACTGGTACCATATTGCGTGATTATGTGTAGGAGAGATTCATGAGCCTTAACTTCACCACTGGTAAAGATATAAATCAATTTTCGATGTTAACAGATTTCTGTAGAAATGCTTTCCTTGCCTGTGCTAACCTACTTATTATATCCTCTTTGCTTCGTCCTTCACTGTTTTTTTTTACTTCCTAATTAACAGACGTCTCCTACTTCCTTTAGCTTTTCTGCCCATTTGACGTCCATAGGGGTTTCTGATTTATTTCGGCCGCATTCCAATATTTGTGTTTTACATTTATTAATTTTCATCATGAATTCATTCTTCAAGACAGAGTCTATACCATTTAACAACTCATTCAAATCCTCTGGTGTGCCGGCTAAGATGACGATGTCATCAGCAAGTCTCATGATCGTGATAACGGCGATAATGATTGAGTTTATGGGTCTTAAGGTCTACGTAATGTGCCCGAGGTTAAAAAAGACATGATGACCTTGAGAGCCATCTCTCCGGTACAGCTGTTCTTTGTACTGGCACTAAAGTGGCCTATTACAGGTGTCCATTCATTTGTGAAACACGAGTGAGTTGGCCACACTGGTTTCAATAAGTGGAGAATTAGAACTGGCCATTACCCGAGCCAGCCTCTAGCTATTGGGCCAGCACGCATGAGTGGTCATTTGCTTGGCAAACCGCAGTGCCACGAAACCAGTAGAATTATTCGGATGTGTCTGCCTATTATCCATAACACAGAACCAACAATCCAATTACAGGCATCTCAAGTCACGCACGCACAACGAACGTGCTTCATTGACAATATTTTTAAATGTGGATATAATATCACATTTTTGTGATTCACCTTTTTGTCCGTCAATGCTCAATCAAGCTCGAAGCCTGTTTGCTGGAACAGAAAGAAGAAGGGCTTTGTCATTGAACGGGCAAGAGGCTGGTAAGAAGCAATGAGCAAAACCACACTCGGTTCGTGCTTACATTAGAAAAACACACACCTTAACCATGTTTGTAATGCATTACAATTGTGGATACATCAGCTTGACGAGAAGCCAAAATTAAATAGCCGCAAGTGAGATAGCTGTGGGTCATATGAAGTGTACAACACCATAATCAAGGGCTGCGCAGGAACTCCACTATCTGTTTTTTGCTCTGCAACCTTTAATAATAATGGCATCACTTGTTGGTGAGCAATCATTTGGAAAATACTTATCAGTGTTGCGAGACACGCAGAACAGTTCTCAAGTAATTTGTTTATTTTATTTGTTTTATGTTCGACCCTGGCGAAATGTAAATATTATATGTCAGAAAACTGTACTATAATGAGGCTCATTATAGTACAAGTTTTCATTATGATACAGTTTCTCCCACCAATCAGAGCTCAAGAAACAGTTGTGTGACCAATTAGGTGAGGATAGCATCGCACCTGCGCTCACTTCCACGGCCCCCTATTTTAAATTTCACTGTATGGCGAGTGTCATAGTGAGGTCTTCCAGGAGGCCATGGTCGAATACAAGGTATTCTCTGCGTCCCATGCGCTCTGTTCAGTACATTAAACTGGTGAAATCTCGACAGATATTTATGAATATTTATGTTCGAACATAAAATAGTTATTATTATCGTCGAACATAAACAGTCGTATGCAACTCGCCTATAATGGTAATTAAGACACTCGTATGGAAATTATATAACTCGCTACGCTCGTTTTATAAACATACTTATGTCTTAATTATTGCCATTATAGGCTCGTTGCATAATGTACTATTATGTTCGACCCTGACTATTATATGTCAGAGAACTGTGTCATAAAAATGGTCATTATAACACTATTTTTCATTATGAAACAGTTTCTCCCACCAATCACAGCTCAAGAAACAGTTGTTTGACCAATTAGATAAGTTTAGCATCGCACCTGCGCTGAGTTCCAAGGCCTTCTAATTTAAATTTCACTGCGTTGCCTGGTGTCATAGTGGGGTGATCGAGAAGGACATGGTCAAATACATGGCATTCTCTGCGTCCCATGCGCTCTGTTCAGTACATAAAACTGGCGAAATCTCGACAGATATTTATGAATATTTATCTTCGAACATAAAATAGTTATAATAATTATCGTCGAACATAAACAGTCGTATGCAACTCGCCTATAATGGTAATTAAGACACTCGTATAGAAATTATATAACTCGCTTCGCTCGTTTTATAAACATACTTATGTCTTAATTATTGCCATTATAGGCTCGTTGCGTAATGTACTATTAGGTATTAGGAAGCCATTTTTGAAAGCTTTTGTCTGAAGCGTGGCACTCTATGGAAGTGAAACTTGAACTGTTGATGCAGCAGAAAAGAGAAGAATATAAGCGTTTGAAATGTGGTGTTACAGGAGAATGATAAAGATCAGATGGTTATAAATGAAGAGGTATTAAGACGAGTGGGAGTGGAGAGATGTTTCGGGTGACTGCTAATGAAGAGAAGAGTTAGGTTTGTAGGACACACACTAAGACACCCAGGAATAGCAAAGTTAGTTATGGAAAGAAGGGTCGAGGACAAGAACTGTAGGGGTAGACCAAGGTTAGAATATTTTAAACTCCATCATCGATAACCCGAGAGGCTGGTTCGAGTCCAAGTAAAGGTGATATTCCGATTGGTAATTTACTACAGTTTTCCTTCCCTCACATCATTAAATGCTTGTTTTTGTAGTTAATTATTTTTGGACTCTGCGGCATCGTGGTCATGTAAGCCCCGTGTACTTCGGTATGTGTAGAATTTATCTGATAACCTGTGTCACTCTGATGTTAGTCCCAGTGAATGTATTTGTAATTGAGGTACAATTCTGGAAGGAAGCGGTCGTGGCCTTAAGTTAGGTACTATCCCATCATTTGCCTGGTGTAACATTGGGGAAACCACTTCCAGAATGACTGAGGTAGGATTCGAACCCATCTCTCCTCAATTTTGCCTCACGAGGCTGAGCGTACCCCGTTCTAGCCCTCAGACCAGGATTACATTTCTTGGCAGAACCAGGAAACGAACCCTATGACAGCCAAGAATGCTAGCCACTCCGCAAAAAGGCAGGCATGATGATGTTTATTGAGGGCCTTGAGGTTTTGAAACTGGACAACATGCTAACTTCTAGTCTTACGAAGTAGCCTACCGCAGTAACGTTGTCAAAACTAAAGCTTTTCAATCGGTCAACATGAGTGTGCCCAATTGAAGAGTTCATTCCAAAACCAGACAAGTCCAAATATTGACTTTTTTTTAGATAAATACGAGTGGGAGAGGAGAGTTGCTTCTGGCGACTGTTAATGAAGAGAAGAGATATGTTGGTAGGACACATACTACGACACCCAGGAATAGTAAGCTTAGTTATGGAAGGAAAGGTCGAGGATAAGAACTGTAGGGGTAGACCAAGGTTAGAATATGTTAAACAGATTGCCTCGGATGCAGGGTGTGGTAGCTATGTAGAGATGAAACGATTAGCTTAGGACAGGGAAGCATGGAGAGCTGCAACAAACCAGTCAAAAGACTGAGGACTCAAACAACAACAACATCTTCTTCCTCTTCAAGGCCAGCTCTACGTACAGTTAATATTACTGTCTCCAAAAAGCAGACAGGTCCGGTTATATACCAGTGTGAAATATTGGGGATTCTACAAAAACAAGACAAGTTCAATGCCTTTCCAATTCTTTTTCAAGATAAATAATTACCTGGAATGTTTAGCATTCAATAATAATTTGCACTTTGTTAGGATTTACACGATAAATAATCGTATTTAGGGATTAAAATATTTTTCATTTTTGTATTCAACTATGATTTCGGCAAAATCCAGACTAGTACAATTTGTCATTTTAGGTTTTCTCAACTATCCTCATAAAAATATATTTCCTTCTGTTAGTGAAACGATACTAGGTCTAAAAGCAACATCTTTCCACTCGGTATCTGGATATTATTTAATTTTCAGGACGGATCAGGGAAGAGATTTTGAAAATAAATCGGCAGTGAACCTATTGAGAGGAACCGTCCCGGCATTTGCCTGTTGGTGAATATGGGAAACCACGAAAACTATTTTCAGAACGGCCGAGATTGGATTCGAAACCTTGCTTTTCCGATGCCAGCGAGGCACGAGAACAAGTGAATGCATATTTTGGCCCAAAAATTAGTCGTGGCACTAAGGAAATATTGGCAATAATTTTGGAGTTATGCTGAATCAAAAGGGTTAGATTATGCAGTGTGAATAATATCTAACGTACCGAGGAAATTAGCTCGTGTTCTGGTAAACACTGGTCTACTACACACCTGCTGCCTGGATACTAACACATGCACAGGTCTTCTCTTTCTCGTCTAAGCACTATAAGGCCATACAATTTTTGATGTGTAACATCTTTCCACTCGGTATCTGGATATTTTTGTGCCACTCGGTAGCTGGACATTTTTGTGGGAGTGATTTTGGAAAAGAGACGGAAGTGGGTGGGACGGAAGTGCATGGGACGGAAACAATGAGCGCGCGCGGTGGCGGAGATCGGTACAACGACGTACTGTAAGCCATGTGACTATGTGGAATGTAAATCGCATACGGTTTACCTCAAGGTTTGGAGGCACAATTAAAGAAATTCCTACAATAAATCATCTTCAAGTTGTCGTTCTTTGGCGTGAAAATATTCATTATATCATATTTGCTGAAAAGATACGATTTATTAAATCTTAATACTTTTGCTGTATTCTTATTTAATGTAAGCACTCGATACCTCGAGTGCTATATCTCATCAACCAACACTCCAAACAACGTAGGAATTCAGTATATTAACACCGACTACTAACAATAATTATTGAAACTTCGTTGGTCTAAACGTATCACTGGGAGAAACACATTTAATATACCTACTGCACACCTAATGTTTAATCGCGCCTATACTTGGTAGTGCGCTATATCGGCAATAAGAGGCCATTTTCAATAACACCGCTGGCATGGGTTCACTAACTGGCCGGTATAAAGCGCAGCTCGCATCAAGTAGGCAGTGGATTGCTCCCGCATACAGTTGCAGGTATATGGTACTACTGCAGATGCATTGGAGAATCCTTTCATGTTTGCTGGCACAAGGTAGCACTATGAGTTCATTCTTTAAAATATGCGAGTAAGTAATATGGAATTATTTGAATAACATGTCAGATGTTACACATCATATGCGACTACTGTAAGGCTCGTAAATTTTTATTTCATTCAGCACAAATGAAGTTTTACTGTTTTCCTTCGTTTCTGAACAATATTGTCTGGTTCTTGGAATGAACCCTTCAATTGTAATAAGTGTTTCCCTAAACCTGAGGAGACTTTACATGGGATTAATAGATAAATTCACTTTGATGACCAGTTTCGTACGTCAAGCGATCATCATCATTAGATTCTTTACATTTTGGCCTTTGAATCTATGTCAACAAGTACTGGTACGTCTATGTCTACGACAAGGCAGTAACGTAACGTAGAATAAAGATTAAAAATGTCATAATTTTTCGATATAAATATAGTGACTTATTGCTAATTCATTTAGGGGCTTTGCGATATCGTGGTTATGTAACCACGTGTATTTTGGTGTTAGTGTGTGTGTATGGAATCTGTCTTATCACCTATGTGATTATGGTAACTTTAGCAGTGTGTGTATTTGAACCAAGTCTAGGATTGGGAAGGAGGTGGTCGTGGCCTTAACTAACGAACCATCCCGGCATTTGCCTGGAGTAGAAGAGGGAATACACGGGAAACCTCTTCTATGATGGCTGAGGTGAGATTCGAACCCACCTCTACTCAGGTTTGCCTTACGAGGCTAAGAGTATCCCGTTCCAACCCTCAGACTAGAATTAAATTCCTTGGCAGAGTCGGGAATCGAACCCTGACCCCAGGGGTGACAGGCAAAATGCTAGCCACTGCACCATGAGGCGAACAGCTTCATTAGAGGTGCACAGATTGGTTAGTGGTATGTTGGTCTGCGTGTTTACCATTGAAGAATGAGATCTTTGGCATTTAAAAACATTGAGCTGAGAGGTTCTTACTCGAAGGGAACACCGTGAATGTGAACCCCCGAACTTAGTGAAATTACGCATGTCAGATTGTGGATTGTGATTAATTCCTATGGGTAATTCGTAAAGAGAACGAAATTGCACGCACTTGAATGCGGAGGCAAGACATGAGGCAGCACTTATGGGTGTGCGCGCTGAGTTTTGATATCCTCCCCGACCAATCGCATTGCTGCAACTACCTTCCCCAGCATGCCCCTTAGGCTCTCTCACCATAATAATCCTGCTGCTGGAGGGAGGGCTAGTATTTTTATTGGTTGGAGAGGATATGAAAACTCAGTGGGCACATCCACCTGAACTGCACCAAGTGTCACGTGTGCAATTTCACCCTCCCCAGGGATGGGATGGCCTCCTAGCAATTTGGGGATGAAATTATGTCACATATGTTTACCTTGTCTACGGGTAAGCAAACGTTCAGTGAGATCGGGAAGTTCACGTTCTCGATGTATCAATGTTATAAAGAGAAATGTATGTTCTCAGTTGTCCTCACGAGGCTGACTGTATCCCGCTCCTTTCTCCAACCAGTATTGCAGTGGAAATAGATAGTAACGTTAAGGAAATCTTGAATAACCAAGTGAATGTAGTCACGTGCGGAAGTTTTGCGGGACAAGGATAAAAGGGAATTTACGCCAGTAGGCCTACAGCGTTACAAATCGACTACTGTGATAGCCTAAATAAGGATAGGTCTACTTTATTACAGCAAGCTTGTTTGTTTAGATTTATGCATCCAGTAAATGCATAAGTGAAGGAAGGTAATTGTGATAAGAGACTGGTGTAATACTTGTAGCTTGTAATACATTTATCTCTTTCTGAGAAGGTTAGAGAGCCTATAGGTTATATTTGAATTGGCGCAGACGCAATATAGGCTACTGATGTCGTATAGTCGAGACTTGGTCAGGTTCTCCATCTGAGATTTTTTTAGCGTATGGCTTTTAGTGCCGGGAGTGTCCGAGTACATGTTCGGCTCGCCAGAGTTTGTACGAGGGCAGATCAAAAAATAAGTTGCTCTTCCCAGTTATGGCTATGTATTACACCACCTATACAACAGCAACACGCCTATAACGACACACAATGTAACGTCACTTTTCCACATAGTTTCCAAGAGACTCCAAACATTTCTGCGAACGCACAACCAACTTGTCGATGCCGGATGCATAGAAAGTTCCTCCTGTTTTCTGCAAACACACGGAGACAGCGGCCTTCACCTCCTCATCGGTCTGGAAACGTCGACCAACGAGCTCCGTTTTGAGCTTACCGAACAGATGAAAGTCACATTTGCATGGGTCCTGGACGTTGCGGGCCTGCCTTCGCGTTATTCGTCCGTGATATCCGTGCGTCCGGATTCGAATTGCTGACATCACTTTACGATCTCTTGCCGGGAAATGGCCCGTTCCCCATACACAGCACTAATTTCTCGATGAATGTCCGTGCAATTCTTCGTTTTGGCCCATAGGAATCAGATTGTCGCACGCACCTCATATTTGGAGTGAACGCCCAGTCGACGCGCCATTGCATTTGGCCGCTATTCACACCATACAAGACGAGACACCACAGCGACTTGCCTAACAGACGTGTGGGCAGTGTCTGTCCCTTTCTCCGCTTTGCCCACGTTTGCGACACACAGCGCGCTGCTGCAGCGTGTTAGTGCAACTAACTTGTTGTTCCACCATCGTAGCTGCTTCTATGGGGACACCCGTGGGGTGAGCTACAAGTACCGACGCGTGTGGAATGTTGTCTGGGGAGGAAAGTGTGAATGTAAGGACGAGGAATTGGAAGGTTGCGGCTGTGGCCTATAGTGAAGGGACCAACCCCGGCATTTGCCCGGAAGGAAGATGGGAAACCACAGAAGACCATTTTCAAGGTCGCCGGCGGGGGATTCGAACGTCCTCCCCTCCTGGATGTGAGCGACTGCCTGCAGCCACGTCGTAACGACCACGGCTAACCCACTCGGTCCTCTTCTGTGATATCTGGGTATGTTTGTTGTTGTTGTTGTTGTTGTTGTGGTTGTTGATGACACATTTAGGTGCTGAGTTGATGGAACAATTAACTCCCTATGCGAAGGACACATTATGTGAAGCCAGCATATACTTGGCACAATCACATTCTAGTCTAATAGTAACCCTGCTGTGGGCTTCGGATTTCAGATTAGAGTTTCTAGACAGTAATATGGCAAATGAATGTGTTCACCCTGTAGAAGTTTGTTACCTCTGTTAAAAGGCATTTCTCGCTACAGGTTTCGAATCAAGTCCGCTAAGGATCTTCTTCAGGTGCAGAACGAGTTGACGTTTACGAGGTGTAAGGTCAGGACTGTAAGGAGGAAGATGCGATTGCTCCCAGCCAAAGGATGAGATTTGAGCTTGCGTTTATTGAGCGGTGTATGGCCTACATTGCCATGAAGCAGAACAAATCCTGGCTGATACACGACCAAGCTGTTTATTTTGAATGCCTGTCTTAAAAGAAGTTGGAAGCTGGGCAACAACCTTACCAACCTGGCCAGATAATTATAATCATCTACACGTTTATGGTGTTGCATTCCTGTGTGTGCCGCAATTATCAACCATAATTCTTTCTTATTTTCTATTATTTTCTTATCTAGCTCACGGACACTTCATAGGCTACGACCATTTGTTGGCTTATTTCTCTTTGTAAAGGATCGAACTTTGCTAGTTGCATGAAAACAGAGACTCTTTTGCAGGATGAATCATTTCTTAATTCTCTCATGATAACGAACTTATGTAAAAATTAAGAAATAATCGAGAACAATATGAATGAAAGGATTTGGGTCATACCAACTGACTAAGAACATCTACAATAAGAAGTGCCTCTCCCGCAACACCAAAATGAAGCACTATCAATCGGTCATTCGCCTTATATGCCTCTGAATTCTTCTTCTCAGGGTGCCTGTCCCCTTCGAACGTTGGCGATCATTCTGGCTATGGTGTCTAATTGGTCGCTATCCGGAACAATTGGGTGGATGTTTTTTTCCGAACCATACTCTGTGGTTGGCAAGCCAGGAAATTCTTCTTCGTCTTGGGGCTCGTTTTCCTTCTATTTATCCTTGCAAAATGCATTGCAGTAGTTCGTATCTGCCTGTGTTCCTCATTATGTGACCCAGCTATTGAAGCTTACAGGATTTAACAATATTGACTATTTCTTGGGTTGTATTCATCCTTCGTAATACTTCTTGGTTGGTAATCTTATGAGTCATCTTTAGAATCCTTCTGTATAATCATAGTTCAAACGCGTGGAGTTTTGAAATGGTTTCTTCCTTCGAGGTCCATGTTTCTACGCCATACAGAAGCATTGGGTATATATAGCATTTGAGGAGTGTTACTTTTATGGTGAGGATGAGGTTATGACTTTTGAAAATCGAGCCCAATGTTAAGAAAGCACTTTTAGTCTTGGCAATTCTACAACGGATCTCTTGCGAGTTATCCCATTGTACATTGATGATAGTTCCTAGGTAATTGTAATGTGAGACTCGTTCTATTCTTTCCTGATTTAAGTACAGGTTTGCTCCTCTGATGTTTCCTTTGCTAATGATCATGAGTTTAGTTTTACATCTTTCTTATCCGTGACGTATGTACTGGATCGTGCTGTCTCCCCGACAATGGTACAGTAGAGTCTCGCTAACTCGGCACTCGGTATCCCGGCACTCCGGATTTCTCGGCCACCCTGACAGGAGAGAAAAATCACGATTATTGTTTGTTTTTGTGTTTTCGCACAGAGCGTTATTACGTGTTTTCTTTCGTCTTCTCCATCAATGGAATTATCGACAGTTAAATACGACAAGAAACAAGTTGACCTACAGTACATAATAAGAAGATTAACGACGACCTGATAAATACAGGCACTGTACAGTACTGTAAATGCACAAACTGTTGGTAGTAAGAAGTAAACAAACGGTTCTCGCGCAGAGCGTTGCATTTATTGGATTGCGCATTCTCCGCAATTCTGTTTCTTCGCCGTCTTCGTGACGAGGCCTCAAGAAACAGGTTTCAAAGCGAAAAGCAAAAGAACATTATTTACTTTTTTTGCATAAAGGTAAATGGTAATTTTCATTACGTGAAAAAACTATTTGCCTACGGGAATTGTTTTATACATATACTGTACTGGGGAGCGTGATGGCGCAGTGGCTTAGCTGCTCGTCTCTGACCCGGACGGCCGGGGTTCGAATCCCGGTAACAGCAGGGTGGAATCTTCACCTGAAAAATCACATGGCGTCAGGAAGGGCATCCGGCCTTAAATCACCGGCCAAAACCAAAATGAGCCTGGTTGGCTCCGGCGACCCCAATTAATTGGGAAAAGCCGAAGAAAGTTGACTGTACAGAGTACATATTATAAAAATAATTTGTAGGCCTAGTTTTTCCAAGTTTTCTTTTATAATTTACAGTAATTGTTTTCCATGATTCTTATGCAGTACCGTACTGTAATTGTAGTGGCTTAATCATTTTAAAACTTGTGTGTTCTGTAAAAAACGAATAAATGTTCTGCATTGCATTACTTTTAAACCAAAAGAAACAGCTTATTTCTTCTTTTTAACACATTTTCCGATAACCCGGCATTTTCGCGAACTCGGTCACCCTTTGGTCCATATTAGGCCGAGTTTGCGAGACTCTACTGTAGCAGGCTGGTTTCCCGTTGAGATCTATGCTGTGTTATCTCTGGGGCGATACCTCCTCCTATGATTCGCTCCGAGCCACTGCGTGCGATTCTATAAAATGGCTACCTTGAATCTATATGTATCTTTTATGCCTAATTTCTGGCAGTGTGTCCGTAGTCCGTAAAATGTTGGGACTGTTTATTATATTCATTGTCCTAATAGGGGCAATAGTGTGGTTGTGAACTATAACCAGTCACCTTTCTAATGTACAGTGGAACTTGGATAATTCGAACCTCAAGGGACCAGTTAAAAAAATCGAATTATCCAAAAATTCGAATTAAGAAAGTTCTTTGAAAAGGGTAGAGAAAATATTCAAATTTTGAGTTTTCATCCAAAAACTTTTATAAAGCATAATATTAAGTACAGTAGGTTTTGAACGAGTAAAGTGTATATACTGTATAAAATATTATGTTTACATAATGATTTACGTTCAACAAAGCAGGTTAACAGACAACGGTACTGTAAAATGACTGTATCGTGAATAACCTCAAATGTTTCAAATTATAAAATAAAACTAAAATGTACTATTCACCTATTTAATAGCTTGCCACGGTGGGTGAGTGGTTATAGTGTCGGACTACCAACCCCAGGATTGCAGGTTCGCCCCTGGCCATGGTAAGTGATTTTTGAAGGTGACAAAAATCACGATACTCATGTCATACGTTGTTGGCATGTTAAAGAACCCATTTGAATTCAGTAGGCCGTGTTCAATGGCAAAATTAATCTCGGGATTTTTCGCCAACACAAAGCTCCTCCATTCTCTACTTGAAAGCGCTGTAGTGTCAAGGAGTTTAGATATCTAACCTCCTGACTTTCATAGCGTTCAAAGGAACGACGAAATTCGACATGCAAGCTACCCTCTGGGTGTCAATTAACAAAGCTTTCACCCGGCACCGAGGCCATACGATATTATTATTTACCTATTTAATGACAGTAGTAATCCAGCAATCTAGTTAAGTCTTAGAGAAATCTACTGTTTTTCAAAAAAGTTTGAGATTTTTACCTATTTCCTACAATTAAGTCTCTCGGCCATTACAAAATAATCTAACAAATTCAAGGAACGGAAAACAGAATACAATCGAGTAGGGACCACATGCCAAAGATACAATTTCGTTTTTCGGGAATTCCTGATCCAACTGCTTGGCTTCCGATCGGCTTTTTACCCATAAAAACTTCGAATTATTCAAAATATAATTCGAATTAACCACGATTTTTTAGCATTGATTGTATATAAAATGCTAGGGACCAAGAGAAAAATTCGAATTAAAGAAGGTTTCGAATTGTAGAAGTTTGAATTAGCCACGTTCCACTGTATATGTGTAACCTTGTGCTGGCCGTGGGCGGTCTTCATTGATGTGTCCAATGGTTGTAATGTTTGCCTATCACCTAAAATAAAATCTCCGTGTTCCATTTGTGTGTTCGCCGCTGTTCTATGGAGTAAATTAGCTGTTATTGTAAATAGTCATGGGCGTTTATTATCGGCATTCATTTGTCGGTATCTTACTCAACTACAGTGTTGGGCAATGTTGTGTATGCATTTCCTGCTTCCCTCCGCGCGCATTTCAATATGCTGAGCATATGTTTATAGATTGCATGCCGCCGTCGTGTTTAGATTACGATAGTGTAGTGGACATGTGTGTGATAATTGTTTTGAAATTCCTGCGCTATATGCCTTCCGTGCTTGTGTTTATAAGGAGTGAAGCTGCTGTTTCACTGGTTTTTTTAAATATATTTTGAAATATGTGTTGACCCGAAATATTCTATCATATTGCAAAAATTATGTCCGCTATCTCCTCATGTACGCCTTCGCGTATATCCTAGCTTCTAACTCGCTGTCTTTTTCCTAGTAATTGCTAGACTGTGCTGTTCTGTGTTCTCCTATTTTCCTGACTGTCAACCTGTGTAACTGGAGTGTCTGTGTCCATTGTGTGTGCTCTCCTGCCCTCCGTTCAAAATATATATTCACGGTACAGTTACTGATGTGTTCCACTGTCATGCCTGTTTCTAGTGTTAATCTGTCTGTTTCTCTAACGAATTAGGGTGTCAGTAATTTTTGCTGGTTGTACGCGACACTTGTTTTTCCTGTTTGCTCTGTTATTTGTGTGTGAGGTGTGATTTTTGCTAATTTATAGCCGTAGCAGTATTCCGCCTTACTAAGGTCTAATGACTTGTGTTTGAGATGTGCCTCGAGCCTGGAAAGCTCCTTGTTCGGCGCTCTGTCATTTATTATATTGTATAAATGTAGGAGTCGCTAATTTCTCCTGTTTCCGCTGGTGTACGCAGTTTAAAAGACTTACCCGGGTCTAATGACCTGTGTATTTTGGGCCGATTGTTTTTCAGTCGATCACCGTTTGCCTCCCGTGTTATAGTGTCGTCTGTCATTTATGTTACTGTGGTATCTGTACATTTCCCTGTATCCCTTGCGAATGTTTCTCCTACTGCATATACTCTCGTGAATTGAACCCTGTCTTTCAAATCTGGTTATTCAAACATTTGTTTCCCGTTAAGGTCATGGTGTTTTGAGTAGCAAAGGTGTTTTCTCAAAATTATGATCAATAATTAATGTCATACATATATTCACTGTTTATACACATATCTCTAGAACATATACAGGGTGTATCTTAATTATGCCGACAAAAAAAACAAACAGGGACGCTCCGCGTGTTATGTAAAAGACGATGCCGCAATCGGATTGGCGGAGAAATTTTTTCCCTCCCAGAAAATGAGGTTACTTTGTTACTTCCGGGCGCGCGTTTCAAATCTACGAACTCGCCGTATTTGCTGAGCTAGAGAGCAAGCCGCTGGCCACCGCTGTGCTTCAAGCAAGGGAAGGGAGTGTTATAAGGTGACAGAGATATGCTGGCGGGCATGCGCAAGTTTCCTCGATCGCCTCGGCTTGCTGCGTGCCCGCCAGCATATCTCTGTCTCCTTCTATCACACTCCCTTCCCTTGCCTGAAGCACAGCAGTGGCCAGCGGCTTGCTGCCTGGCTCAGCAAATACGGCCAGTTCGTAGATTTGAATCGCGCGCCCGGAAGTAACAAAGTAACCTCATTTTCTCGGAGGGAAAAATTGTCTCCGCCAATCCGATTGCGGCATCGTCTTTTACATAACACGCAGAGCGTCCCTGATTTTTTTGTCGGTATAATTAAGATACACCCTGTATAACAAACTTCCGCAACGTGCTCCATTCTAAGTCATTAACTGTATACTCTGTCTATGACACTTTGTTTTACCTCTATGCGGGTTGTACGCGACTCTAATAATATTATGTAGCTTTTGTAGTGTCTGGATATGCCCTATGTCAGTGATTTGGGATCCCTATGTTCCGATATTCGGTCCCATGGCGCGTAGTGTAGGGCTAAATGCACTTGGTAAAATGTACCCTAATTTAAGTGGATTTAAAAAATGCTAATTGTCCCTGGTATCGTGATTTCGGAACTTGTTGGGTGGGCGGAATTGTTTAGTTGATTATATGTTATTGTGTTGTTATCGCTAACGCTACCGAGCTTTGCTAGTGATCTGCCCTTCTATTGTGGCCGTGCGCCGCTTCCTGCTGACGTGTAAATAGTTTATATTACACTGTTGCCTGATATTTGTACTGAGTAAATCCTGCCAGACTGGTCGCTTGCTGAATGCATGTTTACATCCTTGTCGTGTATAAAAATCACATCTGTGAAATGGCCTGCCTAATTGTGTTGGCATGACTAATATGAGTGTCCCCTTTATCTGTGTCAATTATGTTCCTGTTTTCTGTTTGATTATTGGCATTAATTTTTGTCTGCCCCCCCCCCCCCCCCCGTATTGTTTTTCCTGAATAATATGTGTTCAGTGCTAGTGCTTATATCAACTTTGCCCTTAATTTTTCTAGGGTTACGTCTGCTAACGTGTCCGTCCATTTAAATTTTTATGTAAAAGAACCTTCCGCTCCAAATACTTGTGGTGTGAGTGACATTGTGCATGGAAACATATGACATAGTGAACCCATGTACTGTTGGTTCAAGCGCCGAATCCATCATTTATTGGTAAAAGAAGGAAGGAAAAATACAGTCCTTAGAATGACTTGGAAAGATTCTATGCAAGAGGACTGGTTTAATCTTGTGCAAGAGCAAGAGACCAGGTGGCCAGGAAATGATATCACGCGTGACGCACCGATAAGGAGCGATCATGGCTATAATTAGAACGAGAGGAACTTTCCGTACGGAGTGAGTGAGAGAAGGTTTCGGAAATTGAGCTTACGTTGCAGTAAAATGGCATCCTCGCAGTTGTGCAAGAGGAAGAATAATTAGATTTAAGCCATTTGCGAGCATATAATTAATAAAAGAAATACATCATTGTGAATCATTTCGGAATAGAGATTTCTGTGTGAGAAAAGATGTTATAATAATTGCCCAGGAAAAAAGTGCAAATGCGGCATTACGTAATTAAAAGTTCCCCGAGACCCGTGGAGGTGGGGATTAAAAATCAACTGTAACACCCACGTATCTGAAGACCAAATTTTATTTAATATCTCAGAATTGTACGATCGATTTTTATGTGCAAAGAGGTCAGTTTACGTTTAGAAAACGAGCTTTCCAGAGATATATTTTTTAAAAGTGTGCGACTATTGCTTCAAAAGTTAGTTATGAAAAAGACGTGGAATTTATCCTTTTGTCGCCGATTTGTATAAAAGCCCTGGCAGAGCCAGACCAATCATGCAGTATTATTCCGTCCAGGGGACGTGACGTTGGAGTATCACAGCACATGCAGTTTACAGCAGACCTTGTGGGGAGGTGCTGCATCACAGTGTCCAGATCACAGTACGAGAAGTATCATCATAGTATCGCCGTGTGAAGACTTAGGAAAATCCTAGTACAGGATTTAGTTCAGCAAGCGTCAGTCTTTATAGTGAAAAGTTCAGTATTACAGTCAAGTTAGGCTGCGAACTTAAAAAAAAACAGGCGATAGGTCTTCAAATAACAGTTCAGTTAAACGACTGAAAGTATCGTAACGTTTTGAAGTACCAAAGATCGTGAAACAAACATTTCCAGCAAAGTTAAGGAACCCGATCAGGGTCGGACGAAATAAATAACGCCTAGTGTATCGATAAGATAGGGACTAGAGCGAAGAAAATAAGAAGGGAAAAGTTAATCCAAGACGTTGTCTAACAGGAGACAAACAAACAGTAAAAGCATTAAGCTACGAAACTAAGGAATAGCAGTAAATGCTAGAGAATCATAGGTCACCGATAAAGTATTCGAGGTGCCATAAACAAGATAGACTTTATCTAGACAAATTAAATAGTGTCTAGAAAGAAACGACTTCGAGCTAGTAAAAATAGAAGCCGAATAGTCAGGAAACCAGATTTGAAGAATAGCCGTTCCAGGGAGGGGTAGATTGATCGAGACTTTCAACTTCTAGCCAGATAGGGAGCCGACATCTAAGAGTTTCACCCTTGGAAGCGGGAAGAAAAAAATCACGTGTGTAAGGCCAAATCAAAGCCTCAGTGATTAAAAGCAGTGTAATGTAAATATAGAAAATTTGTGTTAGTGTAATAATTTTTAGTGAATTTATTTGTGTATTATAAAAGAATACAGAATTGTATTCAAAATGTTACCAGTGTTTAAGGTAAATTATGTGTATGTGTATCAAGAAATGTCAGTGTGTGAAATGGTATTAATGAAGATGGCTTAATTACCGTAAGTGGGCGAAAATGAAACATCGCTGGAAAATACGGTCAGGGACCGTCACCTCATGTGAGTAACCATTTCATTATGTTATGTGTTGGGGAATATTTGTGTACAATCCACCTGAGAATGAGAAAATAGGGAGTTTTTTGAATAACAAATAACAGAATAATAGCGTGATCTGAACGATTAAAATTGAGAAAGTATAAAATAATTATGTGAAATGAATAAATCCCTTAGGGAAAATGTATGAAATAAAATATCAGTGTAGTTGATAAATGATTTAATTATATGAAAGCAAGCGTAATAATAATAATAATAATAACAAGTATATAAATGAAGATTATGATTGAATTATATGAAAGTAGTAGCTTTCGAGCTCCTTTAAAAGAATAAATACTTGTTGTGAACACATGTTCTTAAAATAAAGCGATTATTGCACGGGAGAGGATTAATATAAAATTGAGATGTAGATCAAATGTGTATTGTTGAATTTATCAGTTCTTTGAAGGCAATTTGGCAATAAATGATAAGCGTAATGTATCGCATTGAAGTAAATTTGTCACGCTAGGAATGCGTTGAACCTAAGTATACTTGGTAAATTTAATTATGAGGGGCAGTTGGTCGTGGTAATTGAGCTACAGTAAGTCCTCCAAATAGTGATGTGATCACGAGGCCATTGTGTGTGTTGTATTATAAAAGGGTGCGAAATAATTGTATTATGAGCGCGAGTGTAAGGCAAAGGCCTGCTATAAGTTGCTAATGTATAAGTCCTCCAGTATGGGATATGGTTCCCGAGGCATTTGAAAGAATCGAACCCAGATTCGTTTATGTGAAGCCCCTAAATATTTGTTGTTGTATTGAATTACTCTTACCCACCAATGAGGACACTTCATAATTAATAAATGCCAAGGTAAAAAGAATGGGTCTAGTGAACCTAAATATGTTGTTAAAAATAAGTAGAATGAAGCCTTGTTTGTTCAAAGAACTATATTTAAGAAACTGCTGTATGAAAGCGGAGGGTAGCTCGCCTCTTGCGAGTCTGACCGTAATGTTCCTGCTCCCCAACAATAAATCACGCCAAGTGGCCACGGCCAGACCTTACCATTAACGGAAGTGCGGTAGGTCTGTGAGCCGTCTGTTTTGAAGTTATAGTACACTAGAGTGTTTAGAGTTGGTTTTAACGACCCGGGCTTCGAACCGAGGTTCTTGTAGATGATAATTACCGCTTGCAAGTTCAGATCGTTGCTTTCTATTGATATGATGGTCTTTTAAGACAAATAATGATAAATCCCTAATGTTATGTTATATAATGTAATAATTCACGAGTTCAGTGAAGACAATTAGATTCCGGGAGTGCTCTTAATTTTTGACGTGTTCAAGTAGTCTTCTTTAACTTGGGAGTGCACAAGTGTTTTCCCGATCACAGTAGTGAATTGTTGATTTGAGAGAGATGGTAACCCATGAACGTGTGAAAGCCCAAAGTTTAAGTAAATGAGTAAAAGTACTTTAATAAGAATTATATATTGTTTTGATTATAAGATACTCATATAATAGATAGTGATGTGTTGTAAAAAAGGATAACACAGTTTATATTGAAAAGTATCGAGCCTATTGGAGCTCTTGATGGTATTGAATTTTAAAAGGACACTATATGGAAGTGAAAAGAATTATAAGTTTGTTGGTTTATGAAAACCATTTATTATGATTTAACCCTTGTTTTATTATGTATTCCTTGTTCACTCTGAACAAGTTAGAATTGGGTCAGTATTTTATTTGTATAATTTGTTGTAGCGCCTTATATTTGGTTAATTAAATGTTTTATAGTAGGAGTTGTTTTGCTTATTTATTTTGGAAGTGTATCCTCTATTTAATCCAAAATATGTAAGTCACAGAGTGGGAGAACATACCATAACCCCGAAAATCCCGATTTGAGCATTGCTGGCATACTGTGATTTGCATATTTCATGCTGAAAAGGGCACAATAGATAATCACTGGCAGTAGGCCTACATATAATATTGGAATATAATCCCTGATTCTCGTTACACTTCGTGCACCCATGTGTAAATGATTTATGCCTTAATAGGCGTGTCATATCTAGAAAATACATGTGTCCCCGTGTACCTAATATGATGAGGGTTGCCCTTCTTTGTTTTTCGAAATGTATAGCACTGGCGTGATGTAAGGGGAAGTGATTTGTGTACGTGTACTTCAAGTGTTCCCCCATTATATTTGATTTGTTAATTTTAAAAATAATGACTTGTCATTTTTTTACTGTGTGGTGTGCCCTCTTATTGCAATTTTGTTAGTAAAGTCGTGGTTATATACAACATCTTGTATAACATTAATAGTACATATAACATATACATGCGTAATCACTGTGCACTTGTAAAAATATAATTTGTAGGCTTGCTTTTTTTCTGAATTTCTTCTGTATACCTTTACGGCTGAATGGTACCAAATTTTAAATACATATATGTACATTGTGGATCCGTGTGAGGGGTTGCCAGTGTTTCATGGATTCTGTGAGATATGTGTGCGCGTTGGCCAGTGTTTTGTCAATGACGTGTAATTGTTTGGCCATAACTCCCCCTATGTGTGAGTGTCTGTTTCCCTATATGGTCCTGGGTTTGCTCTTGTCACGTATGCCTATTTAGGCTTAACCGGACCGTTTTTATGCATATTTCTATGGTCCCGAGCTGGAGCTGCACATGCTCGCGAATAAACTCTCTACAATTTTGCCTAACCATGGGGTGTAGCGCCTTTATTTAGGTCTAAGCGCGATCGCCTGCCGGTGTGTCCGGGTTTGCCCAGTGATCCTAGCATAGGCATCCGGCAACCATTGGGGCGGGTCCCTACTGCCTTCCTTTGGTGTCTGCAGCAGGGTGAATCTGGGCTTTGACATAATGTATTCCCCCCTTGTCGGATGGGGTGTCCGCGTGCATAAAGGGATTATCGTACGCCTCGGTGTGCTGTGAGTGTCTGCAGGGGTGTATGCCCTTCTGTCTAAATACCCTGTGGGGGTAGGGAGCAATGTTCTTCTAGTTCCTTGTGTAATCTGCTTATGTACGGGCGATGTGTTGGGGGATGTGTAACCTGTGTTTGTAGGGGTGGGCCGTAGAATTCGCCGCGGTGTTTCAGCTGTTTGGTTGGAGGGTAACGTGCATAGGGCTTCTTTAATAATCTGTCGCCGCACTGGCGGTGAGGGCCGTGTAACTGTGTGTGGGCGTCCTACGTGTGTATCTGGGCTAGTAGGCTTCTGCTTTAGGGCCTTGGCAGCCTCCTTCCCACTCGTGGTTTCTGTTGTAGAAATTGTCATCTGAGCAAGTTTCCGGGTGATTTGTTCAACGTCATTAACCATGTTTAAATGTTTGCTCGCCGCCAATTCGTAGAGCATGTTGCTAGCTTGGAGCTTTACAAACTCACCCCATAGCTTAGCGTATTCACTCGTAAGCTCTCTGGCTTGGTCGGCTACCCGGGTGTTCTGTGTTTGTCCCCTTCAGTGTTCCTCCCTCAGCTTATAGTGTGTCTAGCGCAGTGTATCGTGGTGTAAATGTAAGCGCCAGTGTGTTATGTTTAGCTGTGTGTGAATTGTCCCTATACTCGCCCTGATTCTATGTGCCTGTTTGCTTGTCCTCTGTGGGTTTGTAAGTGCCTTCAGGATTGGCCTATATTGCATTCGCAGGAGCTCTTGCGTTTTACGCACGTGGTCTTGCTTTCTGTCAATGTTACTGTGCAATGCTATAAGGCCCTGGTATGTATCGATGTTTCTAAGCATGGCCTGGCGTGCGAGTGACGGCATGTTGCCTGACGGAGGGTTGATGTAGTGTGTATGAGTGTAATAACTGGTAAAATATGTAGTATAGTATACTGACTAGTCTTTTCTTTTACCTCTACCTGGTATATGCCTACAAGAAAATGTGTTTTTATCCCTTTGACTTATTTATACTTAGCTGCGCCTTAAGGCGGGGATTAACAATATGGGGGTCGTGTGCTAACTAGCGCCCTTGATAAATTCAGTATGGGTGGGCTGGGGGGGGGGGGCTAATGTAGATTAATGTGACCCACGTAGAAAAAATCTCACAATTATTGGACTCGGAAAAAATTCCTACTCGCTTGGCTTTCCTAGTTAGGTACTGGAATCGATAGCCTCGAAATTCGTTGTGTGAATCTCTTTCTGAACGTAGACTACCCGCGCTTCCACCACTTTTTGTTCTTACCTTTTAACAGGGGTTGGTCGAACTGGGAGTATGAGGGTGAGTGTAGAGGGTGGTGTTTGATCAGAGTGAGTTTCAACGAAGGTGTTGAAACTCCGAATGTGTGTTGGAGATCGTGTTCGGTGATCGGGAGACGCTCTGTGCGATCAGGGTTGTGAATCAAAGGGGTGTACTTTTAATGAGGAAGCTATCAGTTTGTAGAGCCACTACTGTTGTGTATAATTCAGTATCCGCCGACCGTGCAACGTTATACTCGGCAGACGCGTGACCAAAGCACTCAAGGCTACTGACAATGAAAAGGTGCCTGATTCAGTCACAGCAGTTTTGTAAACAATGCATTGGCAGGTCAAGGTGTAAGGTGGGGGAGGTAGGCGGTAAAGACAGTGTTAATGACTAAAGGCTACAATGGATCTGTAGTAATTGTGGTCACTTATTTATCGGACCTAAGTGTTCTAAATGCTTCCCTCTATTCGGGAACAGTGTGACAAGTATAAGTGGTACAATTGGTTAATCAAGGTGTCAAATGGGGAGGAGTAAAATTTGTGAGTGTAAGGAATCTGAGAAACACACTTACCAAAGGTGTGACGTCGTGATCCAGTCGGACAGAGCCTTCGGCAGGAACAAATGATCTGTCCTTTGGAGGTGGCCCTCTTAAACCTTCCTGAAGTGCTGACTCGAGTGTTTCCTCACTTTGCTGTTGTGACAGCTAGCTCCCGTGTATATGAGTTATGTAAGTCTTGACGCAAGAGCTGAGGCTTCAGCCCTGCTGGCTTGGTGTAATAGAAGTGTGTGTCGGCTGTTGTTGTTGGTTCCAGCCTGAGGGTTGTTCTGGGGTGAAATTAGTGTAGTGGGTTGGACAGGTGCGTAGATGTATTTATGGGTAATTATAGCTGTATAGCTGCCTGGGGTGAAGTGGATTTGAGGTCGTATGTAAACATCCCTCTGGAGGGGGGGGGGGGGTGCGTAGGGCCCCTAAGGGGGCCTAACAATATCTAGTCCATAAATTTTACTCGTATCGGTAATTTCGTTTATCAAGGTTTGCAGGCCTTCTATTGTATCCGCAAATACTATTGTATCATCTGCTAAACGGAGGTTATTGAGCTTAATCCCGTTTATCGAGATACCTTCGTTTATGTTTTTTAGAGCTTCGCTAAAATGTGCTCTGAATACAGGTTGAATATCACAGGAGAAATTATGCACCCTTGCGCACACCTCGCAGGATTTTTACTTGATCAGTATGTTCTTTACGTACCGTGAGGACCTCTGATTGATCCGAATAAAGATTAGCTATTATTGTAAGGTATTTACCGTCCATTCCAGTTCTTTTCAGTATGTCTATCATGTGTTCATGTCTAACGCGGTCAAACGCCTGTGCATAGTCAATTAATTAGGCATGCATAAACGTTACGATTTACATCTCTGGATTTTGAAACAAAACTTGCCCACTAAACAAGACTTCTCTTGTGCCGACAGCGTTCACAAAACCAAACTCATTGGGTGCGATTTGTTCTTCACATAGGCCTATACGATATATTCGTTTGCTGATGACTTTTAGAAATAGTTTTAAAAGGTGACTCATTAAACTTATTGTTCGATAATCCCCACAGATTTCCGCACCAGGCTTTTTTGATATTGTTATGAACTCTGATTTTAGCCATTCTGTTAGTATTTCCCCTGTTGAGTATATAGAGTTGAAGTTTTCTGTTAATAATTTTATGTTTTCATCATCTAATATCTTCAATAATTCTATTGGAACTTCATCCAGGCCTAAAGCTTTCCCATCCTTCATTTGTTTGGTAGTTGTAATTATTTCTTCTGGAAGGATTTCAGGTCCTGTGGTATCTTCAATAAGAGGTATTTGTTTTGCTCTGTGGTCATGGAACAAATCTATTAAATATTTTTCCCATAACTTCTTTTTGTCTTCTTTGTTGATGACCAAAGTACCGTTTTCATCTGTTATTTTGCCACTGTTGTGTTATCGAAAATTTCCAGTTCTTTCACTTTACGATGGATATTGCAGTTATCGTATCTGCACTGATATAATTATATTTCCTTGAAATGAAAATCCACAGCCTGCTTCCAGTCTCCGACCGGGTCAGGAATGGAATGAATGAAGCCCCCATCTAGCGGCGAGGATATGAACTGTGCCGGCTGCCGAGGCCTGACGCACTCCTCTGGGGCAATGATTAAATGAATGGCAGATGAAATGAAATGATAGTGGAGAGTGTTGCTGGAATGAAATTGTGACAGGGAAAACCGGAGTACCCGGAGAAAAACCTGTCTGCCTCCGTTTTGTCCTGCACAGATCTCACATGGAGTGACCGGGATTTGAACCACGGACCCAGCGGTGAGAGGCCGGCGTGCTGCCGCCTAAGCCACGGAGGCTCTAATTCTATTTACTTACATTGTTCAATTTTTCTTTCTCTTTTGCTTCTCGTATCTTTCTTCTAATGATGTTCTGCATTCTTTTGTATTCATTTTGATTTCTTTTGTGTTTTTTTTGTTCCATAATTCTTAATATTTCATCCATGATTTCCGTTTTTTAAATCATGTTTTAGGTATTACTCCTTTATTTCCTTTGTTGTATCTTTTAGAGTAGCAAGACCTTTTTTAATACTTCCTATAGGAGTTATGTTTTCCTTTTTTTAATTTTTCATTTAGGCCGTTCTTCCCTGTCTGCTTTATTGTTCGGATCCTTCAGTTTTCTAAAATCATATCTCTGCGCCTTCTTGGTTATTACTCGTTTCAATTTAACTTTACATTTTCCAACCAAGGTAGCATGATCAGATTGTATATCTGCACCCGGATATGTTCTGGCTGATGTACAACTATTTCTAAATCTCTTATTGACCATTATGTAGTCTATTTGGTTTCTTACGATTCTTCCTGGTCCATACGTGGTAATTTCCTGGTATACCATTTTCGTGGATGTAATTTAAACAAAGTGTTCATTACGGCTCCGAATGCCTCATATTAAACAGGAAAGGACTCACGGACAAACTAGAAATCCAAGAGAGGAAGATAATGAGGAAGATATTGGGACCAGTCAACGAAGGGAGTAATTACAAAAGACGACCCAACCAGGAGCTCTATGGATACTCTAAAAGAATTACACACGTGGCCAGGAAGAGACGTCCAGCATTTTATGGACATGCCTACAAGATGCATCCAACCAGGCTGACCAACCAGCTTCTTACATACTGGCAAAGAAGGAAGACCAAGTCACCATGGCTGATAGAAGTGCACAAAGATCTGCTAGAGCTGGGAGTTTCGGAAAAAGACATAAAAGATCGAACGTCTCTTGGGAGTAAATTAAAGCAAATTAAGTTCCAGGAAAAAAACAAGGAAGAAGACAGGTGCCCTCTGGACAAAGGAGAGAAAGGAACAACACAACCAGAGGATGCGTGACTACTGGGCAAACATCAAGACCCACTCCAAACAAAATAGTTGAATATCGTAGTCCGTAGTTGGAACAAAAAGAAGAAAGATTTGGGACAAAGAACAACCATAAGTTCATTATTACTGTATCTACAATACAGCTATAACAAACATACCTTCAAAAGCAAAAACAAATCACCAAAACTTTTAGGTGCCTTTATAATCGCGTAGAAACTTTGAAGAGAATTAATAAACGACCTCCAATGAAAATTTAACATGGTACGGTACGTACAGAGAATAACTATGTTACGTCTTTTTAAACTACCGCAGCATAGAGACGCTGGGGTGCCAGAATTTTGCCCCGAAGGTGATCTTTAACGTTCCAGTAAACCTACTGACACGGCTCCCTCACATTTGCGCACCATCAAATGCTGCGCCAGGATTTGCAGCCAGTCACGTATAGGGAGTATGACGTCACGGCACTCAGGTGGACTGGCAGTGAGACGCAATGCATTTAACCTTTTAAATGCTGAGATTTTCATTCACATTTTAAAAAAATGTAGAAGTCATAATTTTTTACTTGTCAAGGGGGATGATACGCTTAAAATGTCTATAGGTTTTGGGTGTTTATTAATCTAAATGTACATTCAAAATACATTTTTATTTTGAGGGGATCAAATTGAAAATGTTTATGCACGTGCTTGCATTATCACCTCCATACCAGTTAAAGGGTCTAAAATATGTTTTTCCTAAAATCAGTACCGTAGGCAAGTAATACTTGTTGCTCCTTACAGGTACTAGCACAAATATTGATATTCTTTGATCCATAATCACAATGCGGCGTGAAGAATTTGCTTGTTATTCCGCCATGCTTGTTTACATCACAGATGAACTCTGGCTTTAGAGGACAGACGTCCACAAAATGGTTTGTTAGTTACTTCTGGAAGCAAACTCAACTAACACTACATAATGCCCAATAGATGGCAGAATATGCCAGATATCTACTCGGCACTCGAACGCAAATGAGGAATATAAAAACGATGTCATTGTGCAACGTTTATAGACGGGCGAAGCACTCAACGGGTTAAGTGCACACGTGGTAGAATTTCTAACGCGTGTTAAATATGTTATATGGTGATTTGAGCAAGTATTGTGTTAAATGACTCGGGAAACATCGATTAATGTATCGTAGTGTTTGTACGACTGTATTTTTATAAGTTCAAATGCCGGGACGGTCCTTTCAATAAGTTTACGGCAAATTTCCTTCCAAAATCCCTTCCTTGACCCATCTTGATATAAAACAAATGGCCATTATTACAATTATTATTATTATTATTATTATTATTATTATTAATAATAATATTATTATTAGACTATAATAATAATAATAATAATAATAACTTCAATTGTAATATTTGGTGTTTCGAGAACATGCACTGTTAGGTGTTCTGAGTGATTGTGTACTTACAAAACGGTAGCCTATTCAGTATTTGTACCGTAGTGAGTTCTAATTATTAAAATATAATTTCTTCGGCATCTGAGTAGTCTATTAATGGAACTGTTGTATCGTATAATAAATTGTAGATTATTGGATTATCCTTCTATTTCTAACAGTGGCGTAAGTGTCCGCAATAAAAGGGGTAGATGACCTCGCTGTTCCTCCCCTTAAACCCTCAATAACTGACTCCCCATTGAAGCTACACACGTCTACATGACAACGCATAAGTTGAAATCCCTGGGAGGACGGACTTATTTTTAATAAGTCCGTTCTCCCAGGGTTTTCAATCTAGCTTTTTCCTGCTAAATATAGGCAAAATTTTTTCAAACCGAGCCTAGCCCCAGATAATTTTAAATCCCACCTAACGAGGCAATTTTCTTTCTTTCTTTCTTTCTTTCTTTCTTTCTTTCTTTCTTTCTTTTCTTAGCGGGAGGGAAATTGTTTTGTCATTTACTCTTGTTTTAATTAAAAATAAAATGTTTTGATAAGGACCAACAAAATTCTATTCGTGCAGTAGCCTAATACTGATTTGGAGATCGTTGTTAACTTATTGAGTGTGAGATAACCGAGTTGCTTCATAATCCTTGGTACCGCAATTCCCCGAATTACTGTTATCCCCCAGTTACTAGGCTATAACTCCTTCCATTAGTTGATCTTGGCTACGCTACCGATTTCTACTTAAAAAATTAGATTGTTTCTTAATCATATGATCTTTCACGCGATTGTGCCTTGTGTTTCAGTAGGATTTATCTTCCTATTTGTTGACTGTAAAACAGTTGGAAGCTGGGCAAGAACCATAACAAGTACGGACATAAGTTAGTAGCATTGTGGTAGGAACTTGAAACAGTTGTGTCATTAACGCGACTGTCATAAAGACCTTTTTATGCCCGTGCTCGATCAAATATGCTAACGTTTTTAAAGGAATTCCAAATTGGAAACAAAGGGGATCACGCGATAGTTCACTTCTTTGATGTTTTAATTCCACTTTTATGATCTGCTATAAAACTGCTGGCTACTGAGCTATGCAACTTTGTTTATTCAGTGGATTGGGAACTACTCGAGGGGCTGAACCTTCCTTTGTTTAGGGGATGTTCCGTAGCCTTGTATAACATGTAAATATGGCCGCCATGCGTGAGGCCGGTAGAGTGCAGCATTGGCGCTGGTTTAATTGTTTTACAGCTCGTCGAGTTCTCGTGCGACACGCAGCGCTACGGTTCAACACGAGAACTACTAATTGAGTCCAAACATTTGCTCACTTCATCGTAGTTAGTGCTTTTGTTACCTGATTTTAATCAAATTTGTTATTGATTCTGATTGGTTGATGTTGATAACAGTGCATTAAGGTTACCCATGTATTAAATATCGAAATTCTAAACTAAAACAGCCTTATTTATTTATTTCTTCTTCTTCCGTCGTTTTGGCCTACTGTGGACCGCGTTGAACAATCGACCGATTTGCCAATCTCTTCTTCTTCTCCCAGAATTTCTTCATGCGTTCGCTGAGTCTCCTCCTTCTTTCTTCAGACCAGATGGCCTTGGTTTTTGAGCTAGGATTTTCCTGAAACCCGTTAAATTTATCAACCTATCTTCGAAAAAGTGATTTGTTGAGAATATCTTCCTGAGTGACGCCAACTTCTTTGAGATCTGCTCGTGTTTTCTCAACCCATTTTGCGGTGGTCTTTAATTTGCTAATGTAAGTGAATATCCTTTTGGTTAACCTGTTGTTGCTCATTCGTTTGAGGTGGCCATCAAATGTATTCCTTTTCTTACGTATCGTGTCCTTAAGTTTCTCCGCTGGTTGTATAAGGTGCGTTCAAAAATTAACGAGCCGGAGGCTGTAATGCGCAAACCGGTGACTACATCGGCTAATCGAGGCGTGTGTAACGAGGTGTGGTTCCGACCAGAGCGTGGAAGGTCACAGCCCGTCGCTAGAGGGCACGCGTGCACGTCACGTGACCATACAAATCGAGCAGCAGCATGCATCAATCGTCCAACGCTGCCAGTCGCATTGCAAACAGTGACATGGAGGCGTCAACCGAAGAGCAAAGAGGTGTTGTTCGGTTTCTGACAGCGGAAGGAGTAGGGGGAACGGACATTGATCGCCGAATGTCACAAGTGTACGGCGAACACTGCATGTCCCTTGAAAGTGTCAAGGCGTGGCACAAGCGCTTCAGGGAAGGACGGGTGTCGTTAGCTGATGATGCCCGGTCTGGAGAACCCCTCTGCATTACCGATGACAACGTCCAGCTTGTTGATGCACTCATTACCCAGGACCGCCGAGTGACAGTGAACGCCATAGCCGCCGTGGTCGCTCCACGACAATGCACGACCTCATACGGCCAACACAGTCGCGGCACTCCTGCAGAAATTCAAATGGGAGGTTCTCGGCCACCCTCCATACAGTCCAGACCTCTCTCCATGTGATTACGCTCTGCGGGGCCAACGATTCACCTCGGACGCCGACGTCCAGCTGTACGTGCGGAACTGGTTCACATCGCAGCCCAGGAAATTTTATGAGACAGCCATTCACTGCCTCGTGTCACAGTGGGACATGTGCCTCAACAGCCAGGGCCAATACTTCTAACATACAGGTACTGGTTTCTGTAATTATGCCTCCGGCTCGTTCTTTTTGAACGCACCTTATACAAGTCACTATTTATTTATTTATGTATTTATTTATTTGTTTATTTTGAATTGCTTATCCTCCCAGCTCGGCTTCACCCACGGAATCTCCGAGGGATCATTCCTCTACCGTTACAAGAACGGTGTCTGAGAGCTGAACACACTTTGTCAACTGGGGATAGTGTAACTTGGAAAGGTCAGGGAAGGGACTTTGGAACTATACCGGCATTTGCCTGCTGGTGAAATTGGGAAAACACGAAAACCATTTTCAGGACGGTGGAGGTAGAATTCGAACCCATGCTCTCCCGATGCTAGCGAGGCAGGAGTTAGAGCGTTAGCACTCTTGGTCTCCGTGGCCGTTTTCTTAATTATTATTATTTTTTTGAACAATTATTACTGCAGTAAATTACTGCCTTTTTTACTATCTCAAGAAAATAGTCCCTTGAGTTGAAAATTTCATTTTATTGGTCTCATACATTGTCAACATGTTCTTCGTGGGGTGTGGTGGTGCAGTGGTCAAGCTGTTTGCCTCTCACCCAGTCAATGCATGTGAGATTTTCGAAGTACAATGCCATGTCCTGTGGTTCGGATTCCACGTAAAAATAAAATAAAGAGGTCTGGTGATTCATGAACGCGAGATTAAACTAATTATTGGAACATTATATTCAAAGATGTTTGTTGATTAATTGGAACTAAAAACTATCACTGATGTTTGGTGACTACTCAAACTAAAAAGTAGGTAAATTTAAATTAATTAAAGGAGCATTATATTCACTGATGTTTGGTGACTGTTCAAACAAAGATCTACTGTAGGTAATTTTACATTACAGGAACATTATATTCACTGATGTTTGGTGACTACTCAAACTAAAAACGAGATTATGTTTAACTAAACCTAAGTGAAATTAAAATAAGATCTAAGTTATACATCAAGATAGTTAAACTTATTAAAATGACACTGTATTCATAAATATTTAATGATTAATTAAACTAAAAACCAGATAGTGGCAAACTAAAGTTAAGTTAAGTTAACAAGAAAATTAAGATAAATTCATAAATAGATAATTTTACTTTATGTTCACTATTCGATTGAGTACGCCAGGGGGATCCAATCTCGCCCAAACTCTTAACATGTGTTTTGGAATAATGGATAAGGTATAAACATAGATGGAAATCGGCTAACAAATCTGAGGTTCGCGGACGATGTAGTCCTTTTCGCTAAAACGCCAGAAAAACTTCAAACAATGCTACAACAACTCAATACACAAAGTAAAGAAGTAGGCCCATTAATGAACAAACCAAAACACAATTAATGACAAACAGAGCTGAGCCTCCCGTATCAGTGGAAGGAAGAACACTCCCATGTGTATCAGAGTACATTATATCTAGGGCAACAAATCTCCTTCAAGGACAAGACAGACAAATAAGAAATTCTGGTCCCTACAATTTATACTTCTGGACAAAATGTTGAACAGAAGATTGAAATTTGAGATTCTAGAATCCTGCGTCTACTCAACATTAATATACGGTAGCCAAACGTGGTCAGCAACGATAAGACAAATGAATTCTCTGCAAGTGTGCCAAAGAAAGACGGAACGTAAGATATTGGGAATAACGCAGAGAGATCGAGTCCTAAATGGATATAGGAATCTCTGTTTCGCGGGCCTATAGGCCGTGTTCTAAATGTCCTTAGAACACGGCCTATAAGCCCGCGAAACAGAGATTCCTATTTCAACGCCGGTCGGGAAAGTCTGAATTTTTAGCCTATTTTCAATTTTGAAAAAATAGGCTTATGAGATCACCTATTGTCCGTGTGTGTGTGCGTGTGTGTGTGTGTGTGATTCGTGTGTGTGTGTGTGTCCCCCCCCCCCCTAATAAAATCTAAACGGCTGGAGCGATTTCAATGAAACTCGGAAAGTTCATAGCACTATTCCCGGCGACCTCGACCGTGCCCTTCAAATTTTGTTACGACTTACCAATCCAATATGGCGGCTGTGCGAGCTATTTCACAAGCATTCAATATCTCCGAAACTATTACCGATATTACCCTGACATTTTCTATGGTGATAGAGGGAACTACTATAAGTTCACTTATGTGACTTTTGAAAATCTGGTAACTACAAAACCAACATGGCGGCCAAGCGAATTTGCGACTTTTAAATAGAAGTTTCTCGCGATTTGACCAACCAAACGCAATGAAACTTGGTACAGTATATGTTTATATAGGCTACATTGTAATGCACCGACATCTATATTCGTTCAATTATTTACATAATCACAAGATGGCGGATGTGCGAAATATTTCACCGGCATTCTATATCTCTGAAACTATTAGCGGTAAAACCCTGAAATTTTGTACGGAGATAAAGGGCACTACTGGAAGTCCATCTATAAGACTTTCAAAAACCGGTTAACTACAAAACGAACATGGCGGCCAAGCAAATTTGAAAATTTTAAATAGACCTTTCTCGCGATTTAATGTTCCAAGCGCACTGAAACCTGGCACAGGAAATATTTATACACATTGTAATCCACTGGTATCTAATTTAGTTCAATTGTTTACATAACCTCAAGATGGCAGCAGTGCAAATTTTAAAATTAAGATTTTATTTATTGTGATGTAGTCATGCGATCGAAGTGAAAGTTTGAATAATGAACCTACGCAATAATTTTCCTTTATTGGTACATGACTCTATGGCCTATACATTTAACAATCCAACATGGCGACCATACGAAATATTTAGACGATACTGAATATCTACGAATCTATTTTAGCAATCAAACTGCATTTTTTAATGTTCATAGGGGCTATCAACTTAAGTTCACCTATAGGACTTTAAATAACCTGGTGATCACAAATCCAACATGGCGGTGACGCGAATTATAAATATTCACATGGACGTTTCTCGCAATTTAACCATCCGCGTGCAGTGAAACTTGGTACAGTAAATCCTTATACGAATGTTAATCCACTGGCATCTAATTTATTTCAATTGTTTCCATAACCTCAAGATGGCAGCTGTGAAACATTTTAAAATCTCCTTGTTTTTTCTTGTGTCCTAATTATGAGATTGAAGTTTGAATACTACACGTTCACAATAATCTGCATGTAACAGTACATAACTCTAGGACCTACATATATAAAATCCAACATGGCGACCATCCGAAATATTTAGTCGGTTCTCAATATCTACGAATCTATTACAGCAATCAAACTGAAATTGTGTATGTTGATAGTGGCAATTAACATAAGTAGGATATATGAAAATAGGCTGTATAGTTCTTCACGGAACTACTTGTTTCTTCTCAAATGAACAACTATCAAAACTGTCAGCAATACCAGATATTGCAGAAAAGGTCACCAGGCAGAAATGGAAATGGGGAGGTCATATTGCGAGGATGCGAAGCGACAGATGGACACACAGGACTACCATGTGGGACACAAGAATGGGAAAGCGTCAGAAAGGGAGACCGAGGCGGAGATGGTCCGACTTGTATCCTGCGTGGGCAGGTCTATATAAACCAGAGTAGCAAGAAGCAGGAGCACGAGGAGGACCATGAAAGACAGAATACGAGTGACTGAAGGCAGCACCACAATGGACCAGAGAATCAAGAAGCAGAAGCACGTGGAGGACCATGGAAGACAGAATATCGAGTGAGTGAAGGCAGCACCATAAAGGACCGGAGCAGCAAGAAGCAGGAGCACGTGGAGAACCATGGAAGACAGACTGCTGAACGTGTCAAAGTAATTAAAGTCAAAAGTAAATCCAAGAAAGATAACTCTTAAGTTACCATGTACAAACCTAATGCGAATAGCTCACCGCATTAACGAAGTAAGAGCTACCCTCTATGTAGGAGGCCTTTGCCCTTCTAGGGACATTGAGGCTATTATTATTATTATTATTATTATTATTATTATTATTATTATTATTATTATTATTATATTATATTATGCAGATAGATTTGACACAACACCAGAATATATACTACAATTACATAAATTACATATACATTCATAAAACGTGTACAGTCTTTTTGAATTTTGTATATTGTGTAGGGCAAAGTTAAGTACTCCGTGAATCTAAGCTTTTATTTGTTACTACTGTATTTCAAAAATTTTAGATTGAAGTTATTTCTACTGTATTTGTTTCATGTTAAAGAGGGAAAAACTACAATACATTTCTGGCTGATATCTTACAAATATCCATAAGTTATTTCAAGGTATTAACTAAACAAATTCCGGTAGTAGAAGTAGGTAACGCCGTTATATTCAAGTTACTCCGTGATAGTGTTCAAGTTTCTCCGTGATAGCATTGTTCACATTCCAGTATACTTTTTAATCTTGGAAACTAATGTTTAATGTAATGAAAGTGTTCAAATTGTATATATAAGATTCTATTACCTCTTATTGGCCATATTGGAACATTTCAATATGATTTCTTTTTTCAATAGTAAAATATATTCTATTAAAACATGCACAAGCACATTGTAAGATTACTTGGTTGTTCTTAGTCAGTATCTGATTCCTCGCGCCCAACACACATAAAATATACATTGTCTAACACGTTGTGTCACTTCACATGGTACCAGACATTACAAAACTGGCACTCGATCCATTCGGCTCCATTTTTCTTTTTAGCGTCATCCGCAAGGGGAGCCACCACATGCACAACAACCACCATCGTCATTTTTCTGGGGTCTGATATTAGGCCTCAACCAATTTATTGTGTATATTCTGACACACTATCTTCACTTTAAGTTTAGGTGGCATAACGCATGGCTTTCCAATTATTGCAAAGGTTGCACTTCCTGGATCGGCTAAAATGTTGTGCAATGATCCTCTAGTGTACTCCACGGTGTACTAAAACGTATACTGGCCATGTATACTGTCCATCCTCCTTCCTTCACCAACAGTAATGCTTCTTTAAGGGTTCCGCTGTGTAGGAGCGAGCCTCTTTATTGAATTTTGGCGCCGTTTCAGCGTCCAACCTAAGAAAAAGGAACCTATTGCTAAGCTCACCCACCTTCAACGCGTAACACTACATGTGTGTACGTTTTATATGTGAATGATCTGTATATTACCTCTGACTGGTGTTAAAATTTATACAGTGAAACAGCTGTTGGTAAGAAATTAAAATCTTCACCACTGATTTCACTGGATCTGCATAACTTGTTGAAATGTCAACACTCTGTGAATACTTTTTTAAAACTTCCTTGAGTTGGCCAAAGATAGAGCGCAAGGTCTTCCTGGATTCCTGGTTTAAACTGCAATGTTTTGGTAAAAGCGTAGAACTTTCGGATTTGAACCTACGTAGTAATAGAGGAAATACGCTTTATCACGATGTTACTTGATATCACGGAGTAACTTAACTCTGTTTGTTGTTTGAGTCTTCAGTCTTTTGACTGGTTTGATGCAGCTCTCCATGCCTCCCTGTCCTGAGCTAATCGTTTCATCTCTACATAGCTCCGACACCCTACATCCGAGGCAATCTGTTTAACATATTCTAACCTTGGTCTACCCCTACAGTTCTTGTCCTCGACCCTTCCTTCCATAACTAAGCTTGCTATTCCTGGGTGTCTTAGTATGAATCCTACCAACCTATCTCTTCTCTTCATTAACAGTCGCCAGAAACATCTCTCCTCTCCCACTCGTCTTATTACCTCTTTGTTTGTAACCCTATCTACCCATCTGATCATCATTCTCCTGTAACACCACATTTCAAATGCTTCAATTCTCCTCTTTTCTGCTGCACCAATAGTCCAAGTTTCACTTCCATAGAGCGTCACGCTCCAGACAAAGGCTTTCAAAAATGACTTCCTAATACCTAAATCTATATTCGATGTCAGCAGATTCCTTTTTTGTAGAAATGCTTTCTTTGCCTGAGCCAACCTACTTTTTATATCCTCTTTGCTTCGTCCATCACTGGTTATTCTGCTTCCTAAGTAACAGAAGTCTCCTACTTCCTTCAGCTTTTCACCTGCCAATTTGATCTCCACAGAGGTTTCTGGTTTATTTCGGCTGCATTCCAGTATTTTTGTTTTACATTTATTAATTTTCATCATGAATTCTTTCCGTAAGACGGAGTCCATACCATTCAAAAACTTATTCAAATCCTCAGGCTTGTCGGCCAAGATGACGATGTCATCAGCAAATCTCAGAGTTGAAATTATTTCTCCTTGAATCTTCACTCCCACTTTAAATTTGTCTCTAATTTCCTTCATTGCTTGTTCAATGTAAAGATTGAAAAGTATGGGTGATAAGTTGCAGCCTTGCCTTACACCTTTCTGAATACCAGCTTCTCTCTCATGTCCTTCAACTCGAATGACTGCTGTCTGGTTTCTGTATAGATTGTATATCACCCTCCTATCCCTGTACTTTATTCCAATCGATTTCAAAATGTCAAACAATTTAGTCCAATCAACGTTATCAAAAGCCTTTTCTAAGTCTACAAAAGCCATGAACTCTACCCTAGCTTATATTGTAACAACATTTTCAATAATAATAATAATAATGATAATAATAATAATAATAATAATAATAATAATAATTTAGACATTTTATTCGACAAGAAACCATTACAAGGGAATAAAGCTGCAGCTAGAAACACGTCTGAAATTTGTAAGTTTGTAGGCTCATTTTATCCAAGACGTACTTGTCTCTGGGGTGACAGCAAAGAATGCAAGTCACTACTCCACGAGATGGTCTAAAGAAAGAAACATTGAGAAGTGCTATTCTGGAGGGTTTTGGTGAATTAGTTTCTACTTACTCCTAAAGAAACTTAATAGGCACTTGCCCTAAATTCCAAGATCTAATTATCACGTAAAAACTTGGAAGACAGTGACAAGAAGTTCTAACACTAATCCGCGGAAAGGCGCTGGTATTTTTTAACATTTGGTCGGACCGTGCCTTGTAACCGGATCATGGTAATGATGATGATGAACCACCGTGTCCAATGCGAGCTATATTTTCGATATGATTGGAGGGCCCTGAGGACACTTGGACCAAGGCACTCGTTACAAACCGAGCTGTGGGCTGATTAGTTTCACAATCAAACGTACAGACATGTTTCAAATCGAATTGCCTTTTCTAATGATCTCTAATGCCGTGTTTCCTTCTACACAATTAACGACCGAATTAAATGATGCAGTATGTTAGTCGATGAGCAAAAATTTTCGATTCGCAAAGCTTGGGATGTACCATCGCATTTGGTTATCGATTGTAATAAGCAGTTGTTAGGGCCTGGAGGGCAATCCATAATCTAGTGGAGTCCGTTTGGCTGCTGGAATTTGCTTCCTCTTTTGAAAGGTCTTGCATTCATTTAAAACTTACCAAACACATTCTGGATATTAAGTTTGTTGGTTGGTTCCTCAGTTTAAGGTCTGTGACAACGTGGTCATGTAGACCCTTGTACTTTTGTACTTTGGGTGTGTGCAGAATCTGTCTGATAACCGTGGCAGATGACCTCGTTGTTCTGCCCCTTAAAACAACAACAACATCAACAACAACAACAACAACAACAACAATAACTAACTAACTAACTGTCATATAACCGGTGTTGTGATGGCTGTATTAGTGTGTGTTATCTGCAATTCAGGTAAGAACTGCAGACGATTAATTTGAAGTAGTTCCTACTTTTGCTACCAAATGCTACCAATGGAAGGTTCTTTTATTTGCTACTAATCTATGATATGGGCCCGCCGGATTTACTTCTCTACCGAAGGAAGGCATACTGAGGGATTTTTAACGCTCTTAAACAACATCTAACGACTTCAGCCGGGTTTGAATCCTCGATCTTGAACATAGAAGCTCAGCATGCTACCAACTACGCCACCGAAGCCGCCTCGATATTAAGGTTGGGGGCTTTGTGACACCGTAATCATGTAGCCACGTGTACTTGAGTGTGTCATTGTGATGGATGGGATCATCATCATGATGATAATTGTTGGTAGACCTACATGGGACTCAGGAATGTCATATATTGCCCAGGCTAATTTCCAACTTTTTATTTAACTTTTTGGAAACTATTGACAGGAACTAATATACTCACTCCTTACTTTGACTCACGCTTTTTGGAAATAAATGCATTTTTGAATTTTCATTGAGCTTTTATAAATTAACAGCTCTTTCATGAACATTTCCATCTGGCAAAATTAAACTAAAATAAATCTTGAAAAAAAAACGGATGTGTTAAAATAAAATATAACACATATAAGGAGGAATTACATCTAAAAATGGCAGCTTTGTGTGCTTTAAAAAAAACGAAAATAAGGGATATTTTATATTTAGAAAACACGTTTAGCGAGAAATTGGAATAACAGATTCTTCCGGGTTTTAAAACTTGCCAGTGCAAGAGGATTGCTCTTTTTCTATTTTAAGCACTAGCATCCATTTTGCTGTTGTTCGCTGACCCAATGCCCAATAAACTGAGAGCGATCAAGGGAACTACTCGCGTGTGGTGGAGCTCTTTCCAGTCCCAGAGAGAGTCCGTCATTTTTTGTAGGCTAAGGATAGGTCATACAAGATCCACCCACTCGTACCCGATGAGAAGGGAAGACCCCCACTTTGTACCTGTGGAGCCGTTTTCACCGTGGCCCACATTTTTACTGAGTGTGTGGATCTCGCTGACTTACGAAAATACCTTGGTTTGCAGATGACACTCAAACTTATATTAGCCGTTGATGTGATGGCTGCTGATCGCGTTACCCGCTTTATAAGTGAGAGTGGGTTAGGGCAGCTATCTAAATTTTCCTGTGTTCATTGACTCAAAGACTTATTCTTTTATGAATGCTGATTTTCCCCCCGTAATTTTTGTTTATTATAATTCATTCATTCAATTTCGCTAATGAGCCAACTAGGGACCACGATAAGCCTCATTTTACATTATGGCATTTGTTCATTTTTCGCTTGATCCACATTGTCTTCATGAGCTCTCTGTGTTTAGCACGACGTTCCTCTGTCCATTTCACACCAGTTGTCCGTTTTTCGTCCCGGAAAGTCCCAAAAGTCTTGATGGCTGCTCTAAAAAGATCTCGGTCTTGTGCATCTTCTGCTCGTATCCCCATTTCTTTAAGATCTTTCTGGACGTTAACGTACCTTGGCATTGTCGTCTGAGTGCAGCCCCATTATGTTGGAGACAGGTCTTGTGATTACTGTCGGTCGTCTGCGCGCGGGTGGTCCACCTCTCACATGTTCTGCAATGCTCGAGAAGTGGCTGGTTTTTCATAACGTTCCTCATAAGTTCAAACTTAATTATCTGAGTGTTTCTGATAAGTACAGTAAGTCCGCAACATCGATCGTGGCGAAGTGGCTAGCATTATTGACTGTCACTCCAGTGGTCCGGGTTTAATCCTGGTACTGCTAAGAAATTTAATTCTGGGATGAGGGCTGCAGCGGGGTACCCTCAGCCTCGTGAGGCAAATGATTCGATTCCCATCTCACATGGGAAGTATCAGGTAAGACAGGTCGAAACAAATCTTGAAACTTTGTGGACGCAATCGTTGTACTATAAGAGGACAACGTGGAGAAAATCAGCTGCCAGATTGAACTGCAAGGCTCAGTCCGGACAATTAATGACAACCTTTCAAGGCTCCCGCTTCCTTCCTAGGCGATGATTGCGCCTCGTACAATCCAACGAATTTGGTTTCATCGTAAGGGGAGCTGGATTGTCCTAGGCTGTAGATGTTAATTTTTAACTTTCTTTGTGGTGTTTGAAGCCATATTTTCAGTGTTGCCTTAGTAAACAAGAGTTTAGTGCTTTTCAGTCGGTCAACACGAATGTACCCAAAAGAGATGGGTTATGCCCTAATCCTGAAATAAATTACATGAGATTAATAAAACACTAGGATGACCAGTTTCGATCGTCAAGCGATCATCATCAGATCCAATACACTTAGGCTACAAAATCTATGTTTGAAATACAGGTGAAAATATTTACAATATGTACAATTATTTAGTTGCAGTATTGGTACTGCAACTGTCAGTGTATGCTAAATGCAGTATATATGTTAGGTGAAATGCTAAATGGTGATAGCTATCCGTAGATTGTACTTTAGAGAGATTATATGGTTGTAAACTATGGTTAAACTATAAAATTTTAGGCTAACTACTTATCTGATTGTCTTCCGTACAACAGCTACTCGCAGTTTTCGTGTACACTGGAACGCACTGTGCGGCATAACCCATCTCTTTTGGGTACATTCGTGTTGACCGACTGAAAAGCACTAAACTCTTGTTTTAACTTTCTATTTACCATTTTCTCAGGACTAATTGAATTTCTTCTTGGATGTTATTTGATTTTCTCGCCTTACTTAAACAGGGTTTTTGAAAATAGAAACATGTTTAATTTATTGTGGATTTTTAAAAATGCCGTAATTTTCATGAACATTTCCATCCGGCAAAATTAAACTACCTTTGAAACTAACCAAGGATTACAACAGGTTGATGTTCACTCCACCTTACTGTTTAACATTGCCTTGGAGAAAGTAATGCGAAGGATACAAGAGGGCAACACAGGGGGGAACTGAATATTTGAAGAAAAAAAAAACACCCCAATGTATGCTCATAATAATTTTATTAATGCAGCCAATGGCCATGTATTTTTCTTTTCAGGACGGGTCAGGGAAGGGATTATGAAAGGAAATCGGCCGTGGACCTATTGAAGGAACCGTCCCGGCATTTGCCTGGTAGTGAAAATGGGAAACCACGAAAACCATTTTCAGGACGGCTGAGGTGGGGTTCGAACCCACGCTCTCCCGATGCCAGCGAGACACGAGGTAACGCGTTAGCGCTCTCGGCCACCGCGGCCGGTATAATAATAACAAATAACTACAGCCCTTGAAGGGCCTAGGCCTATCAAGCGACCGATGCCCAGCCATTTGGCCCGCAGATATTGGGGTGACGCGAGGTCAGCGCAACGGGTCCCCTCGGCTGTTAATCTTCGTTTTCGTGACCGGGGCGCTGCCTAACTGTCAGACAGCAACTCAATTGTCCTCACGAGGCTCAGTGCACCCCTTTCCAGCCCTCACGTCAGTTTCTAAAATCCCTGACGGAGCCGGGAATCGAACCTGGGGTCTCCGGGTGAGAGGCAGGTGCACTACCCCAACACCACGGGGCCGGCTTAATATGCTAATACCAGCCAAAATTATGGATCAAATGTTATGAAAGTTTTTCAGAATCGCCTTTTATCAGATAAAATAGTTTTTACTGAGGAAGCCAATATCTTTCACTGTTACCAACATTACAATTAATGAATTAAAACTAAAAACATTAAGCAAAAGGTACACTTATTACTTAAATATTAAAGTTGAAGATTTTAAACTAAATACACTTAAAAGAAAATTCATGGCTGCAATACAACCTAGAAGCATGGTTCTAGTTCTTCAAAAACTTTCTGTTTGATAATGTTTCTTTGAAAAGATTTTTAAGCAAAGTATTTTTTCTCAAGTTATATCCAGTAATTACTGGAGCTGTTTTTCTAGATCATATTAATGTACATACGCATATATGATTACAATGAATATTCCAAGAAGATCGGTGCAGTGCTCTCTGAGATAATATACCTTATATGGATTAAAGTGGAAGATGTGGGAAATGGCTGTGAAAGAATTGGCCGCAAAAGTAATTGGTAGATGTTTGCCAAAGTTGACAAACTTCAAAAGCCCATTTCTAGGAAATAAATTAAAATTCTTGTTTCAAACAAACTTCTTGTGATAACTCAATATTTTGAGGACCTAAGATAAAATAAAATAGGGGGAAACATTCACCACAACCTAAGTTATCACCACTTTAACCGAGTGACGCAAGACTCTGCTTATGCAGATGATATTGATTTATTATCTAGAATTAAACAGGATTTGGAAGAGAAGCTGGGGAAACTAGAGGAATACGGTGCAGAGATTGGAATGACGATTAATCAGTCGAAAACCAAGCACTGTTCATCTAGGAGAAAGTATAATGAAATTTAAGAGAAATGTGAAACTTAATGAGAAAGAATATGAACGCTGTAAAAATTTAAATATTTAGCTGAAAACAATGATATGAGAGAAGAAATACATTCTACTAAGTAGAAATCTGAAGTTGACTGTATATCGTACGGTAGTGAGACCTATGGTTCCGAGACTTGGACAAGGTGGTGAGGAATTGTTAAGGAGATGGGAAAGGAAGATACTCAGTAAAGTATATGGACGAGTAAAAGAGGATGAATTCTGGCAAATCAGAAATAATATGGAGATAGGAAAGTTGTATGGTAAGTCAGATATAGTAGTGCAAGACACTCCATGTATGGACTTGATGTGCATCCACCTAGGCTAAAGTCAAGAAAGAGCATCCTCCAAACAACGATATCCATTCCTTCCTCAGCTGAAGCTCGTCGAATTGAACTTTGGAAAACAAAATCACGGGGAGGATCGTAGGAAATGAAGGAGAAGCCGGCAGCAGGCTACCATTTGCAATATGGATCTTGGAAGACGCTCAACAGACTGAGAACTGGTGTGAGTCGTTGCAAAAGCAATTTGAAGAAGTGGGGATACAGTACTGAAGAACTTTGTAAATGTGATGAAAGACAAGACCCTGAGCACCTTCTGAATTGCAGCATGTTACCAAGACCATGTGATATGCGGGACTTGATAGAAGCTAATGACTGTGTCATTCTAACAGTTGAACACTGGAGAAATGACATTGTGTTTGTTGGGACATGTAGAAAGAATGACAGAGAACACGATAGTAAGGAATGTCTTCGATGAGAAGCCAGGAGGACGTCATGTGAGGGGAAGACCTAAGACAAGATGACTGGATAACGTGGAGGAGGATCTGAGAAAGATGGGAGTCAGAAGATGGAGAACCAAAGCAGTCAACAGGAAAGATTGGATGAAGATTGTCCGGGAGGTCAAGGCCCTACAAGGGCTGTAGCACCAAGTAAAATTAAACTAAGTAAATTTTGAAAAACGGCTGTGTTAAAATATAACACAAGCGGCTTCGGTGGCGTAGTTGGTAGCATGTTGAGCTTCTATTCCCAAGATCGCGGGTTCAAACCTGGCCGAAGTCGTCGGATTTTTAAGAGCGTAAAAATCCCTCAGTATGCTTTCCTTCGTAAGGGAAGTAAAGCTGGTGGTCCCATGTCAAAGATTTATTGCATGAAAAAGAATCTCCCACTAACTACACTTGTGGAAGCTAAAATTTGTACGTTAGTTTGATAACGCTGTATTACTTATAGTTCCAACGTTCGCCGCTAGGTGCTGACTGCTATGGCATTTAGTATCCACGTCCGCAGCTAGGTGTCGTGGACGTTAGCATTTGGTAAAAACAGTAGGAACTACTTGAAAAAATTAATCGTCTGCAGTCCTTCTACCTGAATCACAGATAACACACACTAATACAGCCATCACAATTAACACGGTTATTAGACAAATTCTACACACACCCAAAGTACACGGGGCTACATGACCGCGTTGTCACAGCCCCCTAAACTAAGGAACCAACCAACCAACCGAAATATAACACATATAAGGAAGAATTACTTCTAAAACTATCAGCTTTTCATGTTGAAAAGTCGCCTCCGTTGCGTAGTGGTCAGCGTGATTAGCTGCATGCCCGGGGGTCCACGGTTCGAGTCCCGGCTCTGCCACGAAATTTGCAAAGTGTTGTGAAGACTGGTACGGGGTCTACTCAGCCTCGGGTGATCCAAATGAGTAGAGGGGGTTCGATTGCCACCTCAGCCATCCTCGAAGTGTTTTTTTTTTCCCGTGGTTTCCCACTTCGTCTTCCGGCAAATGCCGGAATTTTATTTCGAGTCATAAGCATAGCAAAAGAAACATATAGGAAACAAACGAAAGGTTGATAAAATATGATACAATGTAACACAAATCTTAAATGACAAACTAAACAATATCAGCCCAAAATTGTGCAATAGTAGCAGCGTTGTTTGAAGCATCAACAAGCTCGTGTGTGGAACATGATGTAGGACAACTAGGACAGTTAATTAAGTGTTTAGTTGTCTGTTCCTCCCCGCAGTCACACAAGGTGGAAGATTCCTTCAAAAAGCCCCATTTGAGCAGGTTGTCCTTAGTTCGTCCGACGCCACTCCTATCGTAAGGCCACGGCCGCCTCCTTCCCACTTCCTTGCCTAACCCTCCCACTCTTCCTATCCCTTCACCAGGACCCTGTTCGCTTTGCAGGTGAGGCCGCCTGGGCGTAGTGCTGGTCACACACCCCAGTTGTATCCCCGACCCATAGTCTCAAGCTCCGGGACACTACCCTCAGTGGCGGTAGAGGTGAGATCCTTCGCTTAGTCCGTGGGAAAAGCCAACCCTGGAGGGTAAAACGATCACGGGAAAAAAAAGTTGCACAAAAAAGGGGCATCTTTTTATTGTATTAAGAGTTATGTAGATCTCCAGTAGAATCGATCGATCACCAGAATAATATCCCTAACCCCCTCCTTCCTTCTTTCAACTCGTGTAGTATCGCCGCCATTGGACACAGATGTGCTCGCTCTTAAGCCCGAACAGAAAGCTTGGTGATCCAACAAGTCACGCATTGCAGTCGAGGGTTGGATCTGTGCTCCGGTCCGGATATCCCGTTTTAATAGCAGTAAAACACAGTTTCTGTAATTACGGCGGGCAAGAACAAAAAGAGTTGAAAGTTCTTTTGTCTCTAAACGCACGTTTTACACGATTACATGTTGAGTAATCAAAATGTTATTTGTGTGATGAAATTGGGTCCTTGCGGGCGACAAAAACCGAGCGGCTTGTCTCTGAAACGAGCGCCTGTCGTGTCTGTATGCCAGGTGGCGACAGCAAGACGAGCGGGGTGAAAAATTAATATTCAACATAAATATAGCGAGTCCAAAGACCTCAAGATGGAATAAACATCATATTCACAGTAGAGGCTGAGATTTGGAAAAATAAAAATAAAAAATACTAGCAGATGCATGCCAGAATTTGGGCATGTGCATAAACTACCCAATAGGCTTTACTAGTATGCGGGTTCGACGCGACAAAGCTCTGGCAGGGGCTATCTATCTTCTTGTTTATTTGTTTAAACGCACTTTTTAAACAAAATGTCGATATTTATGAGTGCAATTCGTTCCTGGTGCGGGTAATTCTCTTTCTTTTTAATGTTATTTATTATTTATTTATGTATCGTATGGCTTTTAGTGCCGGGAGTGTCCGAGGACATGTTCGGCTCCCCTGAGGCTGTAGCTGCTTCCAGCGGACACCCTTAGAGTGAGCTACAAGTTCCGTTCAATTTCAAGTAGTTGCAACTTTCGCTACCAGATGTCAATGATACCTAGTGGTGAACGTTGGAACTTTGATAAAGCGTTCCATCGAAATATAACCTAACAATTTAGCTTGACACAAGTTTAGTCTGTGGAAGGATCTTTTATATGCCATAAATCTATGACATGGAATCGCGGCTTTACTCCCCTCCGAAGGAAGGTATAGCCTACTGAAGAATTTTAACGCTCTTAAAAAAATCCAACGACTTCGGGCGGGTTTGAACCCACTATTTTGGGCACAGCAGTTCAGCATGCTACCAGCTTTTTTTTGAATGTTCATTTGTTACGATCGATTACTTGCGAGTGCCCTGTGTCTATATACCACCTGCCCGGCTTTACTGCTATGCAGGCTCGACGCCACACAGTTCTGACAGGGGCTACCATCTTGTTTATTTGTTTAAACACACTTTATAAACAAATGAATAATTTTCCGTTGACATTCCGAGATATGCAAGAAGCTTTTGTCACAAACCTCACCTTCTAACTCCCTCTGGTTTAAGAGCTTCAGTTTTGTGATACATTGAGCTTAGCATTTTATATACCTTACTAGCTGACCCGGCAGACGTTGTCCTGCCAATCAAAGAAAGTGTTGTAACTTTGTTTCTTGAAGTGCTTTTGGATACACAATATTTTTTCAATTTCTGTTAACTGCCTCTAAACTATCGTGAATTGAATTAACTAATTTAGAAACATTCGTTGGACTGTGCACAACAACTCTCCAAAGTTTCATCTCAAACGGATCAATGGCATTTAATGCATACGGGATTTGGTTTAAATGATTCGTGCTCTGTCACTCATTTGTTGAATCTACTCGTGCTCTACCAACTGTGAAATGAATCTACTAAATTAGGAAGCTTCACGTAAGTGTACACAACAACTCATCAAAGTTTCATCGCAATCGATGAATAGTATATGAACGCATACAGGATTTTGTTGGAACGCTTCGCGCGTCACTCATTTGTTACATCTACTCGTGCGCTACCAATATTGTAAAATGGATTTACCAAGTTGAACACCTTCCCTGGCTTGTACACAGCAACTCATCAAAGTTTCATCGGAATCGGATGAATGACATGAACGCATAAGTGATTTTCTTTAAACGATTCGCGTGCCGTCGCTCATTTGTTGAATCTACTCATGAGCTACCTATTGAAAATAGATTTACTAAGCCTGAAACCTTCTCTGGCGTGTACTCAATGATTCACCAAGGTTTGATCGCAATCGGATGAATGATATATGAACGCATACGGGACATTGTGGAAACGATTCGCGTGCCGTCGCTCATTTGTTGAATCTACTCGTGCGCTACTTATTAAAAACTGGATTTACTAAGACAGAAACATTTCCTGGAGTGTACACATCAATTCACCAAAGTTTCATCGCAATCGGACGAATAGTATTTGAACGCATACGGGACCTTATTGAAACGCTTCGTGCGTCGTCGCTCATTTGTTGAATCTACTCGTGCGAAATCTCCTGTGAAATGGATTTACTAAGTTAGAAACCCTCACGTAAGTGTACACAACATCTCACCCAAGTTTCATTGCAATCGGATGAATGGTATATGAACGCATACGGAACTTTGATTAAAAGTTCGCGCGTCGTTGCTCATTTGTTGAATCTACTCGTGAGCTACCTATTGTAAAATTGATTTACTAAGTTATAAACCCTCACGTAAGTGTACACAACATCTCACCCAAGTTTCATCGCTATCGGACGAATGGTATTTGAACGCATACGGGACTTTGTTGAAACGCTTCGCACGTCGCCGCTCATTTGTTGAATCTACTCGTGCGCAACCTCCTGTGAAATTTATTACTAAGTTAGAAGCCTTCACTTAAGTGTACACAACAACTCATCAAAGCTTCATCTCAATCTATGAATGGAATACAAACTTATACGGGATTTTGTTGAAACGCTTCGCGCGTCGTCACTCATTTGTTGAATCTAGTCGTGCGCTCCTAATGTGAAATTGATTTACTAAGCCAGAAGCCTTCCCTGGAGTGTACACAACATCTCACCTAAGTTTCATCGCCATCGGACGAATTGTATTTGAACGCATACGGGACCTTTTAGAAACGCTTCGCGCGTCGTCGCTCATTTGTTGAATCTATTCGTGCGCTATCTATTGTAAAATGGATTTACTAAGCCAAACACCTTCCCTGGAGCTCACTCAACATATCACCCAAGTTTCATGGCAATCGGATGAATGGTATATGAACGCATACGGGACTTGGAAACGCTCTAACGTGCAGAGACAAACAGTAGAATTCGACATCACTGCCACCTTTGGTATAAGACCCAACTTTTCGCCACGGGCGGAGTGTATGTAATGGCGGTAGTTGCACAGGTTGCGACCAGGTGGCTCTAACGTGCAGAGACAAACCGTCCAAAGACGTCAGCTTTCACGAAGGCCAAGGCTAGTGGTTTCCATGACGACTGTTTTTGACTGTAAATTGTGGTTCTAAAATTGTGTGTAAATTGTGGTTCTAAAATTGTGTTCATTCCACCTACCGGGTCAGATTGTGAATCTAAACCATACATGGACCCACCCTAATATACATACCAAATTCCATCAAAATCGGTTCAGTCGTTTAGGTGGAGTTCAGTCACATACACACGTGTCGAAGAATTATATATATAAAGATTATATGATGGTTTCAAATATAGATTTAGGTATTAGAAAGTCATTTTTGAATGCCATTATCTGGAGCGTGGCACTCTATGGAAGTGAACGTTGGACTGTTGGTGCAGCAGAAAGCTGGAGAATAGAAGCATTTGAAATGTGGTGTTACGGGAGAATAATGATTGACTAGATAGACTAACAAATGAAAAGGAATTGAGACGAATGGGAGAGGAGAGATGTGTCTGGTGAAAGCTAATAAAGAGAAGAGAAGAGATCGTAGGAAACATATAGGCTATTAAGACACCCAGGAATGGCAAACATAGTTATGGAAGGAAGGGTCGAGGGCAAGAACTGTAGGAGTAGACCAAGGTAGGAATATGCTAAACAGAATGCCTCGGATGTAAGGTATGGTTGTTAGGTGGAGATGGAATGATTAGCTCAGGATAAGGAGGTGTGGAGGGAGAGCTGCATCAAGACAGTCAAAAGACTGAAGACTGAAAATACAATAGGCGTATGGTCGCGGTACATCTCTCCAATGTCTGGAAATTCGGAATTAAATCGTCATCCAGAAACACAGACACAGCTACAAGTAGCAAGAAGTTCCGTACGCTGTTCACCACTACATGGTGGTGGTGATGATAATTGTTGTTTTAAAGGGCCTAACATCTAGGTTATCGGCCCCTAATGGTTTGGGTGATCGTGAATATGATAATGAAATGTAAACTATAACTAAGACTAACTACTAACTTATATACTACCGGTAGAAGAAGAAATGGAAAACAAAAGGAGAATAAGGCAAATAAAGGACAGGAGGAAAAGAAATGCCCTCAACCCTCAAAGAATGCGGATTGAGGGACTTGGAAGAAAGGAGAGCCATAAAAGGCAGATAGGAAAGTGAAAGAAGAGAGGGTCCGCCCCATAGGTAGAGCCCTGCGCGGATAAACAAAACGTTATCCGCATCCGCACTACTGTTATCCGCATCCGCCCCGCATCCGCATGACTTTTTTTCGCATCCACTGATATTTCAATGAAATGAAAATCCACAGCCTGCTTCCAGTCTCCGACCGGGTCAGGAATGGAATGAATGAAGCCCCCATCTAGCGGCGAGGATATGAACTCTGCCGGCTGCCGAGGCCTGACGCACTCCTCTGGGGCAATGATTAAATGAATGACAGATGAAATGAAATGATAATGGAGAGTGTTGCTGGAATGAAATTTTGACAGGGAAAACCGGAGTACCCGGAGAAAAACCTGTCTGCCTCCGTTTTGTCCAGCACAGATCTCACATGGAGTGACCGGGATTTGAACCACGGACCCAGTGGTGAGAGGCCGGCGTGCTGCCGCCTAAGCCACGGAGGCTTGCTTGATATTTCAATATTATGTTTAATTTATTAGATCAAGCAAAACGTGTTAAACCAACACATTTAGACATTTGAGGAGAAAGTCGTTCCTGACAATTTGCTTCATTGCAAGGGACATCAAGTTGGATGACACTTCTGGTTCCTTGACCTCCGCTTTAGACAAAAAATTGGCTATACTTTTTTGGCTACTTTCGCACTTGTGCCTCAGTAAGTTTGATGTGCCCGATTTGTGTCCTGAGTATGAATACACTTTTTTACAGGTAAAACATCCTACTATATCGTTCAACTTTTCGTTTCCATTGAAAACGTTACCAAATGTCTGCCATATCGTTGACTTGAGCTTTGTTTCACGCGCTATTGTATATTCACCTTGTTTTATTTTAATAGATAGTTTATCCATGTTGGTGAAATTATGTTCATACTCACGGTCGCGGTAACATTCACTACGTGAACTTCTCTTTACGCTTGGAGAAAGGGATTGACATTTGGCCGGAAATTCCAAGTCAGTCATCATCCTTCTGCTTCTGGACCCATCCAGGTTCGCATAGTTTAAGTCATAGTTGATGTTCCAATATCACAGCCAACGTGCTTCAGTGACAAGTTGGAAATAAATCTTCAGATAAACCTGGATCTCGATCTTCCAGGATAGCTTAGATGGCGAAGTAGCTGACATGAGGAATGTTAATGATGTCACCACGATGAACTAACAAGCTTATTGACAGCATTATATCTGGTACGTATAGTATTAATGGCAGTGAGAATTGATGATGATGATGAGATGTCAAGACCATCTACTACAAACATACGGTACTTAATAAAATGTAGTTGAAAGCATAATGAGTAAAATAATCTTCTCGTGTATAAGTGCAATACGTGCCTGAATATTTCGTACGCAATTGGATATAGGAGTATTCCTCTTTTAAGCATGAAGCTGTAGATTGGCATAACATAAGTTTGTATTCTAAAGACTATCCGCAAATTTACTCGAAACATTATCCGCAGCGTATCCGCTATCCGCACAGCAATGCAAACTATATCCGCGTAGGGCTTTACCCATAGGTCATGGATAAAAGGGGGAAAACCGGACCCAGCTCAGGAATCCCTCGGGGTCGCCAACTCCCGAACCCACCAGCCGTGAGCCCCTGAGGGTGTAGCAATATCTACCAGAAGCGGTGGGGCTACATACACCCGGCCTCCTTGAGGGCTTTGAGCAGAAGGCAGGAGATAACAGGAAAAGAAAAAGGAAGGCTGACCCCCCGCAGAAGAAGGGTATCAGAAAAGATCAGACAAGGGAAAGGAAGAGACTCCCTAGGCCTCGGATACCCTAATACCGTCAGGGTCGGAAGTGAATAAGAGTTGGCCGAGTGAGGTCGACAGGAAAGAAGACGGAGAGGAGTCCGGCACAAGTAAGTGGAAGCAATGCTGGACTCATCTGCGGCCCCGTGGTCTCCAACCCACGTCCCAATAGATGTGAGCCCCTGGGGGTCACCACTACAGAATAAATACGAGGGATGGATCTTCTCACCAATCCAACATGGTGGCTGTGCGAAATATTTCACCTGCATTCAATATCTCCGAAACTATTCCCGATATCAACCCTGGAATTTTTACGGTGATAAAGGGAACTACTAGAAGATCACCTATGTGACTTTTGAAAAACTGGTAACTACAAAACCAACATGGCGGCTACGCGTATTTGCGACTTTTAAATAGACGTTTCTCGCTATTTAACCAACCAAACGCAATAAAACTTGGTACAGTATATGTTTATACACATTGTAATGCACCGACATCTAACTTGGTTCAATTGTTTACATAACCACAAGATGGCGCATGTGCGAAATATTTCACCGGCATTCTATATCTCTGAAACTATTAGCCGTATCACCCTGAAATTTTGTACGGAGATAAAGGGCACTACTGGAAGTTCATCTATGAGACTTTCAAAACCCGGTTAACTACAAAACGAACATGGCGGGCAAGCGAATTTGAAAATTTTAAATAGACCTTTCTCGCGATTTAATGTTCCAAACGCAATGAAATCTGGTACTGTCTGTTAGGTAGTCAGCCTAGGAAATGTTTATACATATTGTAATGCACTGGTATCTAATTTAGTTCAATTGTTTACATAACCTCAAGATGGCGGCTTTGCGAATTTTAAAATTAAGTTTTTATTTCTTGTGTCGTAATCATGTGATCGAAGTGAAAGTTTGAATAATGAACCTACGCAATAATTTTCCTTTAATGGTACATGACTCTATGGCCTATACATTTAACAATCCAACATGGCGACCATCTGAAATATTTAGACGGCTCTGAATATCTACGACTCTATTATAGCAATCAAACTGATTTTTTTATGTTCATGGGGGCTATGAACTTAAGTTCACCTATAGGACTTTAAATAACCTGGTGATCACAAATCCAACATGGCGGCGACACGAAGTATATTATTCACATGGACGTTCTCGCAATTTAACCATTCGAGTGCAGTGAAACTTGGTACAGTATTTCCTTATACGAATGTTGATCCACTGGCATCTAATTTATTTCAATTGTTTCCTTAACTACAATATGGCAGCTGTTCGAAATTTTAAAATCTCCTTGTTACTTCTTGTGTCCTAATCATGCGATTGAAGTTTGAATGCTACACATACACAATAATCTTCATGTAACAGTACATAACTCTAGGACCTACATATATAAAATCCAACATGGCGACCATCCGAAATATATAGTCGGTTCTCAATATCTACGAATCTATTACAGCAATCAAACTGAAATTTTGTAGGCCCTATGTAGATAGAGGCAATTAACATAAGTAGGATATATGAAAATAGGCTGTATAGTTCTTCACGGAACTACTTGTTATTTATGTACTATTGCATGAAGATTATTGTGTACGTGTGGTATTCAGACTTCAATCGCATGATTAGGACACATGAAGTAAAAACGAGATTTTAAAATTTCGCACAGCTGCCATCTTGTGGTTATGAAAACAATTGAAATAAATTTGGTGACAGTGGATTAACATTTGTATAAGCATTTAACGTGCAAAGTGTCACTGCTCTCGGATGGTTAAATCGCGAAAAACGTTCATTTAAATATTTATATTCGCATCGCCGCCATGTTGGATTTGTGCTCACCAGATTACTGAAAGTCATATAGGTTCATAGCCTCTATGAACATAAAAAAATTCAGTTTGATTGCTGTAAAAGATTCGTAGATATTGAGAAGCGACAAAATATTTCGGATTCTTGCCATTTTGGATTGTTATATGTACAGTATAGGCCATAGAGTTATGTACCATTAGGGGAAAATTATTACCTAGGTTCATTATTCAAACTATCACTTCGATCGCATGATCACGACACAAGAAATAAAAACTTAATTTTAAAATTTCGCACAGCCGCCATCTTGAGGTTATGTAAACAATTGAACTAAATTAGATGCCAGTGCATTACAATATGTATAATCATTTACTTACCTCATTTCACTGCGTTCAGGTGGTTACATCACGAGAAAAGACTATTAAAATGTTTCAACTTCGCTTGGCCGCCATGTTCGTTTTGTAACTTACTTTGCAGGTCTTTGAAAGTTACATAGATAAACTTGTAGCACTGCCCTTTATCACCGTACAAAATTTCAGGGTAATATCATAAATAGTTTCGGAGATATTGAATGCCAGTGAAATATTTCGCACAGCCGCCATTTTGAGATTATGTAAACTATTGAACTAACTTAGACGCCAGTGCATTACAATGTGTATAAACTCTTGCTGTACCATGTTTCATTACGTTTGAATGCTTAAATCGTGAGAAAAGTCTATTTAAATGTCTCAAATTCGCTTGGACGCCATGTTGGTTTTGTTGTTACCAGGTTTTTGAAAGTCTCATAGATGAAGTTCTAGTAGTTCCCTTTATCACCCTTCAAAATTTCAGGGTGATATCGGTAATAGTTTCGGAGATACTGAATGCTGGTTAAATATTACACCCAGCCGCCATGTTGGATTGGTGAGACACAATAAAATTTGAAGGACACGGTCGGGGTCAGCCAGAATGGTGCTATGATTTTACCGAGTTCCATTGAAATCGCTCAAACCGTTTAGAATGTATTAAGGGGGGGGGGGGGCGGGGGGGACGACGACGACGACACACACCCTATCACACACACACAGACACACACGCTCACACAGACAGACACACGGACAAAATGTGATCTCATAAGCCTTTTTTTTTTTTCATAAAATGAAAATAGGCTAAATATGTGTATCTCAATTTCTTAAAATCAACTTATAATGATTTATATTGTAATTCTGTTTCACATACACCTAGTGTAGTAGTCTATTAGGTTAGTTTAATTTAGCTGAAGAAGGGCCCATTAACGAGCCTAAAACATGTTTCTACTATAAGGAAGTAAACATATCAGTATTAACAGGTGTACAAACCATTTTTATTATTTATTGAAGTTACGACGTTAATATTAAGCATTTTCGGGCATGGTTAATGTTTTCCCATCATATGACAAAACTATCCCAATGCTATTAATAATGTAACAACAACAACAATCAAAAAACTGGCTCATATGGAGAATGCGGATTCTGACTGTCGCAATAATTAATTAATAAAATAAACAAATTATCAGACAGACAAATAAATAAATGTCAAACTAAGGCACCATAAAACAGTGGTTAGATCATCAATTCTCTACGCAGCTGATGCCTCTTTCTAACCAAGAAGGGCCCTTGAATCACATGAGAGGAAATTCTTGCTACAGATAATAGGACCAAGGATCTTACCGGATCGTGATGGTACAAACCAAATTGTGAATTATTCTACCAACGCCAGCAAATCTTCAAAGATGTCATCAGAAGAAAACTCCTGACTTTCGACGAAAACAAACAAGTACAATATTGCCCTCTTTGGGATGGCCCCGAATTACTTCGAGAATGAAATATCGTGACAGATGTTTCCTATGTGACGGTACTAACATGTATGCTAAGTATAGAGACTGACGTTCGCAATGACCCCTTGTATCGGAGGCCCTGTTTACGAAACCACGTCCCACAAGCTGTGAGGGGAAGAAAAACTTCACAGATGTCTGAGGAGGTTCCTTTCCCCTCAGTTCTAGTGACACCGTTACTCGAACAGATGCTCAGCGGGTTGCGCTTCTTGTTAGAGATCATGTTGCACTTCTTATTAGGGATCATGGGTCGAGGGTGAAGATCGTTCACTGCGCACCTACTGTATGAGCAGATGATGCGATATGGCAACGAACAAAGTACGAGTGGCGGCTGACGGATAATTGTTCCGGGTGTTGCACTATTTTCACTGAGGATAGGAGGGGAGTAAGGTAAAAGACTGCTTGATATCAGAGAAGACGGTTTACTCGTGCGTGGTGAAACTGATGTCGCTTTTTCGTCACGAATACCGAAGTCCAGAGAAGATAACATTCACCTCGTGATTAGATGGATTATATTTGAGTAACTTCACGAGAACTAAACAGCGTAAGCTATACAAGGGGGAGAAAGAACCGTAAGTGCCGCAGTCAGGCGCAAATGACATTACGAGAAAATGGTATCGGCAGTAGACGGAGCATCTCGGTTGTCTTTGTCCGCTCCTCTCCGCCCTTGTTGCAATCACCAAGCAACGACCAGCCGAGTTAACTCTTAGGATAGGACTTACCCTGCCATACCTTTCACTATTGAGATCTGGTCGGTGCTCAAGTCTGTCAACGACCACACGGAAAGCGCTCCTGTATTGTTGGTGTGGTTTCATTCTCAATCAGTTCACAGTATTATAAAATTCCCTGAATTATCGATGAACAAAACTTTAAATTAATATAATGTACGAGTATGTAAGAGGAAACGTACAACTTGTTCTTGCTAGATTATTACGAGGGCATATCAAAAAATAAGTTGCACTTCCCAGTTATGGCCATTTATTACACCACCTATACAACAGCAACACGCCTATAACGACATACAATGTAACGTCACTTTTCCACATAGTTTCCAACAGACTCCAAACATTTCTGCGAAAGCACAACCAACTTGTCGATGCCGGATGCATAGAAAGTTCCTCCAGCGTTCTGCAACCACACGGAGACAGCGGCCTTCACCTCCTCATCGGTCTGGGAATGTCGACCACCGTTCTGTCTAATGATTGCATTCACACTGTTGACATTTGTATGGGTCCTGGACGTTGCGGGCCTGCCCACGCGATATTCGTCCGTGATATCCGTGCGTCCGGCTTCGAATTGCCAACACCACTTTACGATCCCTTGCCGGGAAATGGCCCGCTCCCCATACACAGCACTAATTTCACGATGAATGTCCGTGCAATTCTTCGTTTTGGCCCATAGGAATCGTATTGTCGCACGCACCTCATATTTGGAGTGAACGTCCAGTCGACATGTCATTGCTTTTGGCCGCTATTCACACCATACGAGACACCACAGCGACCTGCCAAACAGATGTGTGGGCAGTGTCTGTCCCTTTCTCCGCTGTGCCCACATTTGCGACACACAGCGCGCTGCTGCAGCGCGTTAGTGCAACAAACTTTTTGATCCACCTTCGAATTATTATTGTTTCTTGAAGAAAAAAAAACGGACGTTGTGTAACACTGCAGCCTTAATGCAGGCCGCTAATACCGGACGTACAGTAACTAGCACAAAGGTGTAGAGAATGGGGACTCATTGAAGGGCTATGTTTCGCTCACTCCACAAAAGCCAAGTGCAGCCTTTCTGTGAAGACTGTACTAGCGAATAGAGTGTTACTGTAATTATCAGGATAATAAACACAGGTCAGCATGGTTTATGTGACTCAATTTTATTCTTCATCTGTGTGATTTTTAAGTGCGTTAAATCCTTCAGTAACTTATGCTTTCCTTCGGAGGGGAAGTAAAGCTGGCGGGCCCATGCCATAGATTTATGGCATGTAAAAGAACCTACCACTGCAATTGGTAGTGTGTATCTTAATTTGTAGGTTATATTTCGTTAGGAACGCTCTATCAAGTACCAACGTTCGTTGCTAGGTGTCAGTGGCATCTGGTAGCCAAAGTTGGAACTACTTGAAATTGAACTTGCTCATTCATCTTCATTCATTTCATCTCATCCAAATGTGATGGTACTTGTAGCTCACCCCATGGGTGTTCCGCATAGAAGCAGCTACAAACTCGGGCGAGCCGAACATCTTCGGACACTCCCGGCACTAAAAGCCATAAGCCTACGCTAAATAAATAAACCAACTGTGTGACTGGCTCTTTTTTGTTTTGTAGAACTATTTATCTTGTAGATTTGGATCTGATGATGCTCGCTTGATGAGCGAAATATGTCGTCCCTTAGATTTCTTCTTCTCCAATAGTCCATAACAATATAGCGTATCATACTGTAGTCATATGCAATTTATTTCGGGTTCTTTTTTTCCGCAATTTTCAGTAATTGGAGTTATTTTGTGTTGGCCGACTGAAAGTCACAATATCAATTATTCGCATATTAATAAATCGAAAGTTCCATGGCCCCTTCCATAAAACCAACGCATAGGCCTACATCAACACATATTGTTATCAACTTCACCTTAGATATATACGCAATATTCCTGTCAAAGACCATCAGCTTCATCTATACCATAGGCTATATAAAATTTTCAATTAAGCAAGGAATAAATACAATATGTTTTTCCAAACCATGCTCCCTTCAGCAAAGAACCTTATGTCATCTTATGAAAAGCCATCCCAAGAATGTTATCATTTTAAATGATCTTGTCGACTTCGTCGTTACGCTGGGGTCTGGCGTTACGTTACGGTGACGGGATGAAATGTACTTAGAATACACTGAAGTGTGTGACGTCATAGTACGATGTAGCAGCCGAGTACCAAGAAGGCAGTGCGAGATCAGGGTTTCAAGAAGGCAGTGCGAGAACAATCAAGTAGGCAGTGAAGAAACAAAATAGAATCTTGAAACTCTGTTTTCGCACTGCCTTCTTGGTACTCGGCTGCTAGCATTTAACATGATATAAAGTACAGTCTTTCAGACTGACTATTCGTGTCTTTTTCTTTTAATTTTTAAATCTAATAGTACATTATGCAACAAGCCTATAATGGCAATAATTAAGACACGAGTATGTTTATAAAACGAGCGAAGCAAGTTTCATGCGACTGTTTATGTTCGACGATAATTATAACCATTTTATGTTCGAACCTAAATATTCATAAATATCTATCGAGGTTTCGCCAGTTTTATGTACTGAACAGAGCGCATGGGACGCAGAGAATACTTTGTATTCGACCATGGCCTCCTCGAATACCCCACTATGACACTAGCCACGCAGTGAAATTTAAAATAGGAGGCCGTGGAAGTCAGCAACTGTTCCTTGAGCTCTGATTGGTGGGAGAAACTGTATCATAATGAGCTTCATTACAGTAAAGTTTTCTGACATATAATATTTACATTTCGCCATGGTCGAACATAAAACATTTTTTACCATCACCTGACATTGTAGTTAGACTACGTATTTTTCAGAAAATGATCATCACTTTAAAGCACACATTGTTACAGATCTATTTTTTTAATACTTTTTATGAAAAATTGTTATCACGGAAAAGGAAAACCCAAGGCAAATATCGATCAACTTTGCTCGTAATTCAATTATTTTTAATTCATTTAGAAGACAAATACTGAAGAGGGCCACAATGCGGCCGAAACTGGTATGATATATACCATTTTTTATTTACTGTTACTATTTACTATTTTCTTCGAACAGCTTTTATTACTTCCTGGCCTAAATCATTCATATAATCACACATTCGTAATGTACCCGCAGTTATGTTATTTCCATGCTACCAACTAAATCCATAACTTAACCAGCGGATCCGAAATAAATAGTATTAAATCATCTCAATAGTAGTGATTTGATTGCGTTCCGTGACATTGATGAAGTAGAAAGTGAACCAAGTTAGTCTTCGAAACTAAATAATAAGGCCCTAAAACGAACGGTTTTCTAGATATTGCCAGAAAACTAATCCCGGTGTGCGAAATTGACGAACATTACCTTTGCAACGCCATCTGTTCCTCAGTGGGAACACAGTTTTTTAGAAATATCTCCGAAACCGTTCATTTTACGACCTTAGAAAGTGTGTTTCGGGTTCCCTACAGGACCTCGGAGTATCGTATCTGGCTGCTTAAAATGAGGTAGGTCCGATCTTTGTACCTTTTGTCCATGCTCAGCGCCAAAGGGACGAAAAGTCTCACTTAGAATTTGAATTTTCTAAAATTGATTCATAGTTGGCCGCAACAACCTAGGATCAACCAACATGCAAAATACAGCTTTCTAGACCTAGTGGTTTGAGCGCTGGGATGATGAGTCAGTACGTTTCTGACTTTATTAACCTTTGTTCGAGTGCCAAAAGGCCCAAATCAGAAGATTGTGAAAGACTATCGAAAATTCATGTAGAAAGCGGTTTCTTCTGGGTCCTGAACTAAATGCATTCAAAATTCGGTTGAGATTGGTGGAACTGTGTAGATTTGTAGTCTATACGGAACAAATCCACACACAGACTTTCACTTTTATATACTGTATATAGGGATTGACTAAGGTGTATTATAATTAAATAAATACTTACGGTATTTTACTTCCAGTCGACAAGATATGTAAGGTGTCAGTACCTAGCTCGGAGGACTATGACATTATCGAGTTTTCCAGTCAGGTAGCCACATCTGCAACATACCATCGTGTTTGCTTAAAATGAAGCGGTAGGTCGTATAAGGCGGTATAAGCTGATTATCACAAATTACTTGAGTTTGAACTACCTGTGTTCATGCATGTATTCAAGGTGCATGGCTCGCGTGCCGCATTCTAAACCACAGGCTCGTGGCTGGGAATGAACCTTGGTCCACCTTATTAGGGTCACTTACTCATTAGTGAACCTGCTAATTTCGATGTCATTCTTGGGTAAGAGTCATTACATTCCCTTGATAAGCATATTGGCTGGAGTGGGCGCGTTCTAGTTTCCCTGTAATAATTACATGCACGCTGTTCAATTTAGAAGCTTGGAACATCATGGTCATCAGACCTAATGTAGCCACCGTTAAATAACCTATAGTAATAGACCTATATTTTGCATTAATGTTGCTCAATCAGGGAACCGAGAAAATTAAGTTTGACAGTGCTAAAGAAAACGATTCAATTCTCATATAAAATTAGTAAAATGATATATGATGATGATGATGATGAAAATCCACAGCCTGCTTCCAGTCTCCGACCGGGTCAGGAATGGAATGAATGAAGCCCCCATCTAGCGGCGAGGATATGAAATGTGCCGGCTGCCGAAGCCTGTCGCACTCCTCTGGGGCAATGATTAAATGAATGACAGATGAAATGAAATGATAGTGGAGAGTGTTGCTGGAATGAAATTTTGACAGGAAAAACCGGAGTACCCGGAGAAAAACCTGTCTGCCTCCGTTTTGTCCAGCACAGATCTCACATGGAGTAACCGGGATTTGAACCACGGACCCAGTGGTGAGAGGCCGGCGTGCTGCCGCCTAAGCCACGGAGGCTCAGATGATGATGATGATTGTTTTAGGGAAGGGGCCTAATATCTAGGATATCGGCCCCTATTAGTAAAGTCATCATTACTTCCGACTTGACGTTTCAGTACTAGGCTAGAGTTTCGTTCGCTAAATCACGACATCGTGAACGAAACTAGATTTGTCGTGATATTTTGACTTGAATGACTGCCTGTAATTGGCTAGTCAAAGTGATTTTCCTTCTGACCGCTAGATAACTCTAGGGTAACACTGAAACGTCAAGTCGGAAGTAATGATGACTTTACTATAATGATATGGGTGAAAGTGGAAAAATGAGGATAAAATGAACCTACTAAAACCGCTAAACTACTTCTAGCTACAGTCTTATAACTGGTTGCTGCTGCGGCTGTTAATTGATTTTAGGGACTTGGGACATCTCCGTCATCAGTCCCAGGTCTTATAATTAACTTTCACACTAAAAGAAGTGGAAAAGGAAGGAAAATTCTAAATTGTAAAAGACAGAAAGAAAACAAATGCCCCCAACCCTCAAAGAATGAGGGTTGATGGACTTGGAAGGAAGAAGAGCCATGAAAGACAGATAGGAAAGGCAAAGCGTCCACCCCAAATACAATGGAAAAAGGGAAAAACCAGACCCAGCTCAGGAATCACTTGGGTTCGCTAACTCTCGAGCACACAAGCCGTACGTCCTTGAGGGTGTAGCACTATCCAGGGTGCACCAGAAGTGGTGGGGCTAGATACAGCCTGCCTACTTTAGGGCCTTGTGCAGAAGGTAGGAAATATCATTAAAAGAAAAGAAGAAGATGATGATGATGATGATGATGATAATTGTTGTTTTAAGGGGCCTAACATCGAGGTTATCAGCCCCAGAAAAGAAGAGGTCTGACCCCTCGAAGAATGAGACTATCAGGAAATATGAGCAAAGGACCAGTTAAGGCAAGAAAATAAAATACAACCTAGGCCTCGGATACCCTAATACCGTCAAGGTCGGAAGAGAACAAGAGTTGACCAAGGGAGGTCGAAAGGAAAGATGATAGAGAGGAGCCCGGCACAAGCAACTGGAAACAATGCCGGACTAAGGTGGTGTTCCGTGGTCTCCAACCCAGGTCCAACTAGTTGCGAATCCCTTGGGTGGGGTTAGTAAAAACTGCGAGAGAAATTTGATTATTATTATTTCCCTCCAGCCAGAGAAAACAAAGACTGGATTCAGATTCTATTTTACTATTTTGTTGTTTGAGTATTCAGTCTTTCGACTGGTTTGATGCAGCGCTCCTTGCTTCCCTGTCCTGAGATAATCATTTCATCTCTATATAGCTACCACACCCTATGTACATCCGAGGCAATCTGTTTAACATATTCTTAACTATAGAAGTGACAAAAATTTAAAAAAACAAAGACAATTATCTGTGAGCTTGTCAACTGTTCAATATGTTTTGATATAATAATTTTGCAGCATTCATTTCAATAATATTAAGTAGGTTTATGGCGTTACCTTGATATCATTATATGTGTGAAATCTTCAGATAATCCTGACGTTTGTAACTTACACTGCTGCCCTGCTGTACTTGTGATCGTAAAGAAAAAACAGAAAGTCTACTTAGTTTACCGAAGGAGTAGATGACCTAGCTGTTCCATCCCTTTAAACTCCAATAACTAACTAACTTAGTGCACCGATGTATTTAATAGTACATTGTGCAACGAGCCTATAATGGCTATAATTAAGACGAGTATTTTTTATAAAACGAGCGTATGCGAGTGTCTTAATTACCATTATAGGCGAGTTGCATACGACTGTTTATGTTCGACGATAATTATAATTTTATTATATGTTTTAACATAAATATTCATAAATATCTGTTGAGAGTCAGCCACAAGAATTTTGTTATCGGAGAGCGAGCGCGAGACGTCTCTCTGTCTTTCAAGACCTTTGAACGACCGACGCATGCGCTCTGTGTGCTTGCAATGCCATATGCAAGCCGTATGTTTACATCTGCCGTCCCTCGGTAATATTGTCACCGGAGTCGTTTGAATGCACTGTGTAGAAATTAGTGTTGGTGATTTTAAGGTACAGTGCTATTTCTTGTTTCATAATCGCCAGTTTATTTACGCGAACATATGGACGGTGCGTATTCCATGTCGGTAATTTATTATAGTTCGATGTTGTGTTTATGTCCGACATGTTGGATTTTGAGCGCATGCGCGAAGGTATCGTTACCTAATTGGTCAATGAACGAGCTCTGATTGGCTGGAGAAACAGTATCATAATGAAAATAAGTGTTATAATGAACATCATTATGACACCGTTTTCTGACACATAATAGTGAGGGTCGAACATAAACAATGTTTCTACATTTCTCAAAAAGATGCGTGGGTGTTGCCAAGGAACAGCCTGAAAACGAGTAGCCTACGTTCAAATTACTTGCAATTATTTATTTAAAAAAACGAGCAATTTAACACTCATTTAAATTTTGTTTATATTAAAACTCAGCAATTGTTCTAGGTCTGTGCCGTGTCTTGATTGGGGTTTCGCCTAGGACAACAAGCTGGCTCATCAGCGGGATCTTGTTGTCACCGCCCGGACCCCCACAGGAGTAGCGAACTGTGCGCTACCTCCCTTTTTATGATGCGCACCTGCGCCTCTTTACTGCGAGAACTAAGAGCTCAAACAGCCATAATCTCCCTTTGAAGGCTTTCAAAAAGATGGTATATTGACTTTCACGGCCATTGAATTAAAACTCAGCAATTCTTCTAGGTTTGTGCCGTGTCTTGTGTGGGGTTTCGCCTAGGATACCAAGTTCGCTCATCAGCGAGGGGTGGAGATACCACTGGCCAAGAAAGCAAATATACCATCTATTATATTAATAGCCTACCTAGTTGTTGTTTGAGTCTTCAGTCTTTTGACTGGTTTGATGCAGCTCTCCATGCCTCCCTGTCTTGAGCTAATCGTTTCATCTCTACATAACTACCACACCCTACATCTGAGGCAATCTGTTTAACATATTCTAACCTTGGTCTACCCCTACAGTTCTTGTCCTCGACCCTTCCTTCCATAACTAAGCTTGCTATTCCTGGGTGTCTTAGTATGTGTCCTACCAACCTATCTCTTCTCTTCATTAGCAGTCGCCAAAAACATCTCTCCTCTCCCACTCGTCTTAATACCTCTATGTTTGTAACCCTATCTACCCATCTTATCTTCATCATTCTCCTGTAACACCACATTTCAAATGCTTCTATTCTCCTCTTTTCTGCTGCACCAATAGTCCAAGTTTCACATCCATAGAGCGCCACGCTCCAGACAAAGGCTTTCAAAAATGACTTCCTAATACCTAAATCTATATTCGATGTCAGCAGATTCCTTTTTTGTAGAAAAGCTTTCTTTGCCTGAACCAACCTACTTTTTATATCCTCTTTGCTTCGTCCATCACTGGTTATTCTACTTCCTAAGTAACAGAAGTCTTCTACTTCCTTCAGCTTTTCACCTGTCAATTTGATCTCCATAGAGGTTTCTGATTTATTTCGGCTGCATTCCAGTATTTTTGTTTTACATTTATTAATTTTCATCATGAATTCTTTCTGTAAGACGGAGTCCATACCATTCAAAAACTCATTCAAATCCTCAGGCTTGTCGGCCAAGATGACTATGTCATCAGCAAATCTCAGAGTTGAAATTATTTCTCCTTGAATCTTCACTCCCACTTTAATTTTTTCTCTAATTTCCTTCATTGCTTGTTCAATGTAAAGATTGAAAAGTATGGGTGATAAGTTGCAGCCTTGCCTTACACCTTTCTGAATACCAGCTTCTCTCTCATGTCCTTCAACTCGAATGACTGCTGTCTGGTTTCTGTATAGATTGTATATCACCCTCCTATCCCTGTACTTTATTCCAATCGATTTCAAAATGTCAAACAATTTAGTCCAATCAACGTAATCAAAAGCCTTTTCTAAGTCTACAAAAGCCATGAATGTTCTCTTATCTTTCTTTATTCTACCTTCCAAAATCAGCCTAAGACTTAGTACAGCTTCCCTTGTTCCTACATTTCTCCTGAAACCAAACTGGTCTTCACCCAACTCCGTTTCTATCTGGCTTTCAATCCTCTTGTAAATTATCCTAGACAGGATCTTTGAAGCATGAGTAATCAAGCTGATTGTACGGTAATCTTCACATCTGTCAGCTCCCACTTTCTTTGGTATAGGGATGATTACATTCTTCTTGAAATCAGGGGGTACCTCACCTGTCTCATAAATCCTACACACCAAGTGAAATAACCTGATCAGACCTTCATCTCCTATGCAGCGTAGCAACTCAATCGGTATATCATCTATGCATGGTGCTTTGTTCCTGCTTAAGTCTTCCAAAGCTCTATCAAATTCTGATCTCAATATTAAATCTCCTTTCGCATCCTCATCAATTTCCTCCTCCCTTTCCATTACATGATTCTCAATCTCCTTTCCCTTATACAAACTCTCTATGTAAGCTTTCCATCTCTCAACCTTTTCTTCCCTATCTGTTAGAGGCTTTCCATTTGTGTCCTTAATATTACAGCACTTAGTCTTCTTTTCCCCAAAAGTATTCATAATCCTTCGATAAGCTGTGTCTACTTTTCCTAATTTCAGGCAATTTTCTATACCTGCACATTTCTCTTTCAACCATTCTTCTTTCGCTTCCTTGCACTTCTTGTTAACCTCATTTCTCAGACGTCTGTATTCTGCTTTCCCCTTCTCATCTCTTACATTCTTATGTTTCCGCCTTTCATCCATGAATTCAAGTATATCCTGAGTGATCCACGGTTTTCTACCTATTCTTTCTTTCCTACCAATGTTTTCTTCTGCGGATTTTGTTATTTCATTCTTCAAAAGTGCCCATTCGTCTGCAATTGAAGTTTGTTTAGGGTTTTTCATTAGTCCTTCCTTTATACTCTTCTTGAATCTTTCGTTTACATCCTTCTCTTTCAGTCTGTCTATTGCCCACCTTTTTGGCTTTTGACTTTTCTTCAGTTTCTTCAACTTTAATCTGCATTTCATTACAACCAGATTGTGGTCAGAGTTTATGTCAGCACCAGGATATGTTTTACAATTCAAAATCTGGTTTCGAAACCTCTGCTTGACCATAATGAAGTCGATTTGGTAACGCCCTGTATCTCCTGGTCTCATCCATGTGTATATTCTTCTATTGTGGTTATTGAATGTGTTAGCTATGACCAACTCATGCTCGGTGCAGAATTCTACCAGCCTGCTTCCTCGATCATTCCTTTCACCTAATCCGAAATCTCCTACTATCTTCCCTTCTCTCCCTTTTCCTACCACAGCATTCCAATCTCCCATTACTATAACATTTTCATCACCCTTGATATACCTCAGAATTTCGTCTATTTCTTCGTAGACCTTTTCAACATCCTCATCATCAGCTTGACTGGTAGGCATATAGACTTGTACCACTGTGGTGCAGGTAGGTTTGGTATTGATTTTTGCTACAATAATCCGTTCACTATATTGTTCATAATATTCCACCCGCTGTCCAAGTTTCCTACTCAATATGAGGCCAACCCCTGCTTGGCCATTGTTTGATTTAGTGCTAATGACCCTATAGTCTCCTGACCAAAAGTCCTGTTCTTCCTGCCAGCGCATTTCACTAATCCCAACCAAATCCAACCTCAACCTATCCATTTCCCTTTCTAAGTTTTCTAACCTTCCACTTCCTAGCAGACTTCTAACATTCCACGCTCCGATCCGTAGAATGTCAGATTTCCTCTTTGTCACTTCTGTGATGTTAACCCCCTCTCGAGTAGTCCCCACCCGGAGATCCGAACGGGGGACTAGTTTACCTCCGGATTGAAATTTTACAAGGGAGGCCATCATCACATGTAATTATGCATAGAGAGGTGCATATCCTCGGGAATAGCATACGGCTGTAGTTTCCCGTTGCTTTCAGCCTACCTTGTACAACGTCACAATATTCATAAAGGATATTTCCAACGTAACGCATATATTCTATCTAAGAATATAAACCAGTGCTAACATGCTTAGGCCCTACAGTTTATAAATTATTCCAACCTAATATTTCTTCATTAGTACGAAATGACATGAGAAGGACCATGTCTGCCCAAATCCTTATTGACAGAGTTTGATTGTGATAGCAGAAGATACCTTACGTTATTAAAATCCAATAATTGGGTGCACTGGACCGGCTGCGGTCCTATATTATAACCTTCCTCAGCCGATACGATAATAATGATGTTGCAAGATTATATATAACTAGCGGACTCGTGCGAGAACTCTCGCATAATGGGTTGTGTGCCCCATGTGTACAGACTACCCGCCCGACTCTAGTGCTATGTGGGCTGTACGCGACACAGTTCTGCCAGGGGCTATCGTGTTGTTTATTTGCTTAAAAGCACTTTATAAACAAATAAATATATTTCCGTTGACTTTTCAAGAAATGCAAGATTGTTCCTGTACTATTGAGACGATTTGGAAGATATTGATACAAACCACACCTTCTAACTCCCTTTGCTTTAGGAGCTTGAGTTTTGTGAAACATGCACCTTAGCGTATTATATAATACAATTTTATAAAAAAGTTTGGGTTCAAAAATATTTCCAAAAAACGTCAACTATCTAAATGCTTAACAATACTCTAAAAGAAAAAAAAACTGATCTGTTACAATTTGCTTTAAGTTAATAATGAATCAACAAATTCTTCAAACAGACTTCTCCACTATGGGCTGCCTTTTTGAAGAATGTGTTCATTCATTATTAATTTACAGCAATTTGTATTAGATCTGATTTTAAATTGTTTTTAGAGTATTTCCAAGCATTTAGATAGTTAGCATTTTTGGAAATATTTTTGAACACATACTTTTAATGTGGTGATGTCAGTCAACAGAGATGGGCGTCCAGCAAGTGTTGAAACAAGGAGACCACCAGCTGGAGTGTGTGGACAGTTTTCCTTATCTTGGAAGTGTAATCTCCAGTGATAATTTGGTCAGTAAAGAAATTACCAACAGAGTGCAAAAGGGATCAGAATTCTACCAACAATTAAGGACATTTCTATGGGATGACATGATTCCAAAACCTGCTAAACTGGCGATGTTTTACAGCTACTTTATACCAATATTGACTTATGGTATTGAAACATGCACCTTTACAAAGAGAGATGCATCAAGACCGCAAGCATCAGAGATGAAATGTCTTAGATCCACCATCCAGAAGACCAAGATCGATAAGTTAAAGAACGAGATGAGGAAACAAGCTGGAATAAAGACATCCCTATTACACCGAGTCAGCACATCTAGACTACGGTGGTACGGGAATGTGATGAGGATGGAGCCTACACGATCAGCCAGAATAAATTTGGAAATACAGGTGGATGGAAAAAGACTTGTAGGAAGACCTAGAACCCGATGGATGGACATGATCAAGATTGATCTAGCGACCAGAGGATGGATGATGTTCACCATGACAAGTTGTATATGGACAGGTTGAAGTGGAAGAGGCTCATAAACAGTACCCGGGAAACTGGAACTGTACAATGATGATGATGATGATGATGACTTTTATTTATTTATTTATTTATTTATCGTATGGCTTTTAGTGCCGAGAGTGTCCGAGGACATGTTCGGCTCGCCAGAGTCTGTAGCTGCTTCCAGCGGACACCTAGAGGGTGAGCTACACGTTCCGTTCAATTTCAAGTAGTTTCAACTTTCGCTACCAGATGTCAATGAAACCTAGTGGTGATGGTTGGAACTTTGATAGAGCGTTCCAGCGAAATCTAACCTAGAAATTTAGTTCCACACAAGTTTAGTCTGTGGAAGGATCTTTTATATGCCATAAATCTATGACATGGGACCGCCGGCTTTACTTCCTCTCCGAAGGAAGTATACTGAAGGATTTTTAACGCACTTAAAAATTCCGACGACTTCGGCCGGGTTTGAACCCGCCATCTTGGGCACAGCAGTTCAGCATGCTACCAACTACGCCACCGAAGCCGCTACTTTTAATTAAACTATAGGCTATCTAATCTTTCAACTTCGCATTTGCTGAAGAAGCTTATAATATAATCGAAACCGGTACATTGTACCTAATTAATTGATTTTATTGACTTAGGTATCTTCTGCTATCACAACTAATATTTCTTCATAAAATTTTAATATTTCACTTGGATTTTACTGTTAAGTTAAAACATACCCTCTTGGATAATAATTTTAAAAAACATAAAATATATCACTTTCCTAATTCCCTGATGATAAATATTAATGGACTTCCAGATCGAACCCGGTATTAATCCACTTATTGTACTGTAGTATCTGGTTGGCCAAAGATGGAGCGTGTGGGAGGAATTGAAGGTAAAAAGGAAAAACAACATTGTATTTTTCCTACATATACTCCAGGTAAATATTGCTAAAGAACATTATGGCAAATTCCTTCGAAGCTACGTATCTGCCTCTATATGATGTAATGAATACTCAAGTGCCGATAATATTTGGCCCTAACTACCCAAGCTACGTACTACGATATATTCTGCCTCTAGATGATGTACTGAATACTCAAGTGCCGATAATATTTGGCCCTAACTACCCAGGCTACTTACTAATATATTTACTGTCCTCTATAGCCTATAATGTAGCCTACTGAATACTCAAGTGCCGATAATATTTGGCCCTAACTACCCAAGCTACGTACTACGATATATTCTGCCTCTAGATGATGTACTGAATACTCAAGTGCCGATAATATTTGGCCCTAACTACCCAGGCTACTTACTAATATATTTACTGTCCTCTATAGCCTATAATGTAGCCTACTGAATACTCAAGTGCCGATTATATTTGGCCCTAACTACCCAAGCTACGTACTACGGTATATTCTGCCTCTAGATGATGCACTGAATACTCAAGTGCCTATAATATTTGGCCCTAACTACCCAGGCTACTTACTAATATATTTACTGCCCTCTATAGCCTATAATGTAGCCTACTGAATACTCAAGTGCCGATAATATTTGGCCCTAACTACCCAAGCTACGTACTACGATATATTCTGCCTCTAGATGATGTACTGAATACTCACGTGCCGATAATATTTGGCCCTAACTACCCAGGCTACTTACTAATATATTTACTGCCCTCTATAGCCTATAATGTAGCCTACTGAATGCTCAAGTAGCGGTAATATTTGGCCCTAACTACCCAAGCTACGTACTACTATATTCACTGCCCTCTATAGCCCATAATGTAGCCTACATGCTCAAGTGCCGATAATATTTTGCCCTAACTACCCAAGCTACGTGCCGCCATACCTCTCTGTCAATAAAACAAGCTATGCGCACAGCCCTCTATAATAACATTATCATGACGAAATGTTTTCTATTGAAAGTAGCAAGAGCTAGACAAAAGCCATGAAAATCTCCTCATTGCATTGTTCCCCTCGGTTCCGCGTATCAGCCCTCATTTGTCACAGCCTCGTATTAATCATGCTGGCTTCATCATATCATAAAAGGCTACAAAACCTCAATTTGCCCTATCAAAGCATCTTTTGTGCCGATCAATGGGAAGGCTCTAAGTTAATAAAGGCAAGAGTGCTACTGCGGTATAAAGAATGTTGGAATGCGGCCATGATGAGCCAGCTTTATCGGCATGGCGCGACGTCCCAGGGTTTTGACTTACGGAAAGAGTCCAAGAACAGATTTGCAAATACATTGTCTATCCAATAGTTTCATACATTGAGAGCTGACCCTCTAAGCCCAGGATTGCAGGTTCGATCCCAGTTCAGGTCTTCTCTGTAGCGAAATGAATTCTCGATGGTCTTCCACACATGTGGAGTAGCCTATATCAGGTTACCGACGGAAGACAACGCGGAAGCAAGATAGCGTGTGATAACCACTTTTGACAAATTGTGTATGATTCGCAGTCAGAAAAGTTTATTTAATCGACATTTGGCCTACAGTTTGCGGGGTGACGTGTGGTCAGTGCGTTGGGTCCCCTCAACCGTTAATCTTGGTTTTCGTGACCAGGTGCAACCTCACCTTCTGACAGCTACTCAATCGTCTTCACGAGGCTGAGTGCACCCCTTCCAGCTCTCACGTCAGTTTCTATAATCCCTGACGGAGCCGGGAATCGAACCCGGGGACTCCGGTTGAGAGGCAGGCGTGCTACCCCGACACCACAGGGCCGACAACAAGAACAACAAAGGCTTTTTCAAATTTTTGATAAAAATTAACTAATTTACGGTACCTTCCAATAGGCTATAACCGCTTTCTATCAACTACTTGCAGAGTAGGCTATCACTTTTTAGCCTACTTTCGATTTTTGCAAAAAATGAAAGTAGACTTATGAGATCAACACAGGGCAAAAAAAGTGTGTCTGTCTGTGTGTGTGTATGTGTGTGTGTGAGTCTGTGTGTGTGTGTGTGTGTGTATGTGTGTGTGTGAGTCTGTGTGTGTGTGTGTGTGTGTGTGTGTGTGTGTGTGTGTGTGTGAGTGTGTGTACTCTGAATGTCTGTCCCCCCCTATCAATTCGAACACGGTGAATGCAAATTGAACGAAATTTGGTACAAAGGTAGCACTAGCAAAGGACACCTCAGTGTCATGTTTTATATCGCCGCCATCTTTACTAAAACTGAATGGCGGCCACTCAAACGTTCAAAACGTAAAATCAAATAACGACTAACCAAATCATCCGATCTCTACCAAATTTGGTAACAACATACCTTCGTATAGGATGCGTCTTTTGACCAAATTACAAGGTCTTCCGCCATACCATTTCAGGATGGCGGCCGTGCGAATTATGCAAACTTTATAATCCATATCATGGGACCCACCAGTTCCGATTATCGAACCGAGAATCGTTTTAACTGTTCTAAAGGAAGAGGCACGTTCGAAATTAAAAGTTTATTTTGTAATACTATAGTGCAGACGTGATTTTAAAAAGCTGAACTGATTCAGTAATAAGACAAGATGGCAGCGGATATCTTGTGCCGGACTTATATTTCACTAATTTGAGTATTGCATGCAATATAGCGTACTGATACAAAATAAATAAACTTTGTATGAAATGCTTTATATATAAATAATATACTCCAGTGATGAAATCGTTTAGTATAAATCATTATTTGCTTACAAGTTCTATGTAAGTCATTTTAAATAGAACGATTTTCGTTGACACAATTAGCTCAGTGGTAGAGCGTTAGCCTATCGCTCAAATGCCTATGGTTCAAACCCGATCAGAGCTAGGTTTTTTGCTTGAAATGTTATATGTTTATTGTTTTGTAATGACTCAGATGTTTTAAAATTAAGCGTTATATTGTGCACATTATGGTGTAAAATATATATTTAATTAAAACATAATTCGCCAGCAGATTTACTCGGGACATCTAGCTGCCAAAAAGGTAACTTCCAGATTTTATTGAAAAGTTTCTTCTTCTGGCCGCTAGAATGCACTCGCTCTGTTAGGATTATATTGTTCGATATTTCACCAATAGATGTCACGACTAGTCTACGTGGGGATCCATTGATTACTATACCATTATCATTCTATGCGCATCGAATTTGAAGAATGACAAGATGATACTACGATACATTTTAACTTTTTATTTTAAAGGGTTTGTAACAGCCTATTTTGCGTTACTTGAAAATGTTATTAAGCGTTATATTGTGCACATTATGGTGTAAAATATATATTTAATTAAAACATAATTCGCCAGCAGATTTACTCGAGACATCTAGCTGCCAAAAAGGTAACTTCCAGATTTTATTGAAAAGTTTCTTCTTCTGGCCGCTAGAATGCACTCGCTCTGTTAGGATTATATTATCGAAAATATCCACATAGTTTGTATACACACGTCTCTGTAGGGTCATGGAAAGATTTGTTAATTCAATTAGGGTTGTGAAAGCCATGCACAACCAGACGTGTAAAGACATGCCTCAACTCAAAGTTGGATGTTGCCCACGGCAGGTCGTAATAATAATAATAATGTTATTGGTTTTACATCCCTTTTAACTACTGCTGATTTTAGAGACACCGGGGTGCCGGAATTTTGGCCCGAAGGGCCCACGGCAGGTCGTAATAATAATAATAATAATAATGTTATTGGTTTTACATCCCTTTTAACTACTGCTGATTTTAGAGACACCGGGGTGCCGGAATTTTGGCCCGAAGGGGATCTTTAACGTGCCAGTAAATGTACTGACACGGCTCCCTCGCATTTGTGCACCCTCAAATGCCAGCTGACTGCGCCAGGATACGAACCTGCAACCTAGGGCCCAGCAAGCGAGAACGTTACCGCTGAGCCACGCCGCCAGTCCGGTCGATTATGTCTCCAGATCCATAACATTCTTGATATACTTCTTATCTTTCTTTCTTTCTTTCTTCAATGATGGTAGCAGTTTTTATCTAGGTTGTGGCGTTTGGTAGAGGTAAATCGTTTCTAAGGTCTTCAACAAAGAATAGTTCTATTATACTCTTTGATAATAACGAGTTATAACTATACTCATACATTTAGGAGAAAGTAGGCTATATGTTCTTTACTGAACATCTTGTTTAAAGCATGAAGTGAATACAACCCGCGTCTCCCTGTCATTAAACATGGTGACCCTGGTTGGGATTCCAACAATGGAAGTCCCGATAAATAATAATTAGCTGTTCTAGTGAATGCAGGGTCAAGTTTAATAATAGCTAATTTAGAGTCCACCCACAACAACCCCCGCTTAAGGTAGACGTGGCCCACAAGTAACACTAACAGACAGTAATTTATGGCTAATGATTGGATTCTTGCTGGTGACGGCTAATTGGTTCGACCTTGGGGGTTCCCCCACTCGCGCTTAACGACCTTTCGAGTCAACTGCTGAGCTTTGAGATTAGTACTTCATTTGCAAGGAATTATCGCTTCTCCTCCGTCAGATAGTTCAGATAACTCGCCTGGCCTATTTCTCGGGACTAGATAAGGTATAGCATGAGTTGGGGATCAAAAATGATAATAATAAATCATTTTAAAAATATTCAAACATCGAACTCGACATCAGAAAAAGACGATTGAAATTCTTCGGGCACATAAGTAGACTGCTGAATACCCGACTAACCAAAAGAATACTTGATTACATAATATCATCACTCAAAAGTACAACACCATGGATAAAAGAAGTACAAATAGGCATGTGAACCGCTAACATAACCGACACATCAGACAGAGCCTCCTTCCGTAACAATGTGAACAACTGGGAAGTCCAACCAGAGCAAGCAAAACCTACACCTTACAGACCTCAATGGTCTGACGAAAGAAAATTAGCATTCTGCAACAGAATGAAACAATAGGCTACTGGCAAAATAAGAAGAACGTCTAGAATTGAGTCAAAGTGCTGAAAACTTTCCAATATTGGGAAAATTCGCTGTAAATAAATAAATGAATCATCTTATTTATTTATTTATTTATTTATTTATTTATATAGACCCACAATTCCTTTTTGGAGCGTGATTGTTTCCCCTTCGCTGTATCCATGTGATAGAATTGTTCAGTATTGGTAAGTTACTAATTATGTGAGCCTTTCGATCGAAATCCACATAATTTACTCACTCAGCTAAGTCATCATTCCATCTTCCATCCAAACATACACCCAATCCCCTTACCCCAGTCCATCCTTTTACGCACCGGCGAAGTTGTCCCTATCAAAACCTTCTCCTGACGCTATTGGGTATAAACAGCAGTTTTATCACTTGTACACGTTTCATTTCTATGCGTGGTAACCCGGTATTGTTTGACAGCCTCTCATAATAATTAACAAGTAGTTCCGAGAAGAACTATATAGCCTATTTTGATATATCCTACTTATGTAAATTGTCTCTTTCTACCTACAAAATTTCAGTTTGATTGCTGTAAAAGATTCGCAGACATTGAGAACCGTCTAAATATATCGGATGGTCGCCATGTTTGATTGTTATATGTATAGGCCACAGAGTTATATAAGTTACCATTAAAGGAAAATTATTGCGTAGGTTCATTATTGAAACTTTCACTTCCATCGCAAGATTACGACACAAGAAATAAAATCTTAATTTTAAAATTTCGCACAGCCGCCATCTTGAGGTTATGTAAACAATTGAAGTAAATTAGTTGCCAGTGCATTACAATAGGCCTATGTATAAACATTTACTGTACCATATTTCACTCCACTCAGATGGATAAATCACGAGAAAAGTCTATTAAAATGTTTCAACTTTGCTTGGCCACCATGTTCGTTTTGTACTCTACAGGTTTTTGAAACTTACATATATAAATATGTAATGCTGCCCTTTATCACCGTACAAAATGGCAGGGTGATATCAGTAATAGTTTCGGAGATATTGAATGCTGGTGAAATATTTCGCACAGCCGCCATGTTGGATTGGTGAGACGTAATTAAAATTGAAGGGCACGATCAGGGTTGGCCAAAATGGTGCTATGACCTTACCAAGTTTCATTGAAATCGCTCCAGCCGTTTAGAAGTTATTAGGGGGACACACACAAACACATCCACACACACACACGGACAAAGGGTGATCTCATAAGCTTTTTTTTTTTTTTTTCATAAAATGAAAATAGGCTAAATGATGCGTGGTTCGGGTGTGATGATTAGATTCAGTTCTTCACTAGTCTACTATTAAGGTCATGGGTGTAGATGGCGACGTATCAGAATGGGCATCTAACTATAGGGGGGACGATACGTGTTTTATTCGTTCTTTGACGTTCAGGTTAAACCACATAAGACACAGCCGTCTGTAATGGAACTGGACAGCGGGAGTTGCGAAAGAAGTGGCACTATCCCATGTAGCTTGTGCCCGATGCGTTAACTTGTTAAACACGGTGTAATGTACAGCTCCAATTAATAGTGTATTTATGAGATGTGGACGACAAGGCAGAATCAATCTCAAGTACCCTACGGCGTGTCTAAGATCCCAGATTTACGGCCAGCATTAATTAGGCTTCGTTTGAGCGCCGAGATTTGAGGTCAAGTACCGCCATCAATCAGTGAACAAAGGCGCGGGCTCGCTTCTAGTCTTCACTACTTCAGGTACATTCCCCGCCAAGATTCTAGACCAAGTGTTGATAACTAAGAGCAAGCATATTCATGTCTTGGTGGATCACTGATAGAGTATCCAAATCATGATACAAGTCGCGGGTTTGATTCCCGACAGAGGAAATCGAACTTTGAAAGGAGGGAGAATCAACAGCAAACAGTGTCGAACAATTTCTGCTACTGAAAGACCTCTCGTATCACATTTCGAGATTGAAAAACAAAATCAATTAAGAGTTTCAGCCACAGGTGACCAACAGGTTTAGGTTTCTCTACTAGGTGGCAGTAAACATGGAACGTCCACGCTGAAGAGGAGGCCTACGTGGCTCCACTTCACAAAACCTTCACCAGCTATAAAAAAAATAGCTGAGGGCATTCGATTATTAATAATATTATCATTGTTATTATAATCATTATTATAAGTGTATTATTGTTATCATTATTATAATTATTATCATCATTATTATTGCCACGGTGGGTGAGTGGTCAACGTGTCGGTCTACTAACCCCAAGCTTGCAGGTTCGCTCCTGGCCGTGGTAAGTGATTTTTTTTGAAAGGCGGCAAAAATTACGACACCATGTTATGCGATGTTGGCATGTCAAAGAACCCATTTGAGTTCAGTAGGCCGTGTTCATAATGGCAAAATTAATCTCGGGATTTACCGCCAACACAAAGTTCCTCATTTCTCTACTAGAAAGCGCTATAGTGTTCAAGGAGATTAGATATCTAACCTCCTTGACTTTCATAGTGCTTCAAGGAACAACGAAATTCGGCATGCAAGCTACCCTCTGGGTGTCAAATAACAAAGCTTGCACCCGGCACCCGAGGCCATACGATATTATTATTATTATTATTATTATTATTATTATTATTATTATTATTATTCCTTCGTTACGGCCAACTAAGGACCAAGTCATGTCAACTGTTTTTTTCTGCATTTTAATGTTATTATTATTATTATTATTATTATTATCATCCAATACAAGAAGCAAAAATCCATTTGAAAAAATTCCGTCTACTAATTAAGGTTTGGATCACACACATAGGCTATATTTCAAAAATAAGTAAAATAACAATTTATTTATTTGTTATTAATATTATTTATTAATTGAGTACAATCGTGTTGACCGTCTGAAAAACATTAAATATTAATAACAATTTCTAATAAGGTAAATCAATCTCAATTAATTGTATATTACTCTTTTCATGAGTGAGCTATCGAGCTTCGCATTTAAGAAATATTTATAATGTATTCCCAGAGATAAGCAACATCTGATGGCTTTGTGGGACCTTGATACTAGTAAATTGTAAGCAGTACGTACTGAACCCATCTGGTACGTACATACTAGGTATAGGCTATATACAGGGTGTATTTGATATGATGGAAGTCCGTTACACTGGTGATAGAAGAGACTATTCTAAGCTTCCTAGGTAAAAAATTTGTCACCTATCTTGAAATTGATAATTAATCATTAAAAAGTCAATGTTTTTAGTTATTTCAGAAACTAATCAGGCAGAAAGTGGTGCGGCAGGCTGGGGAAACGAGGCGGAGCCCGATGTGACGACGCGCGAAGGGGAAGTTGTTACGTAATCGGAGCATTGACCTTACCGGTTGACTTGAGGGGTGGTAGGCTATCAGCTGTTTGAGCTCTACCGTCTCGTAAGAAAATGTGCATTGCCGTTGTTCTTGTTGTTGTTGTTGTTGTTGTTGACAACGCACGCAATGGCTTGGGACGTCAGGACCGGTAGTATTGTGTAGCCTACTTTGTAAGTGTGGAATTCATTGATTGATGTTCATGTATAAAATAATTTCGATACTCAGCCCTGATGTATCATTGGCGTCCGTGTCGGACCTTCTGTTGACTAGTTTCTGAAAATACTAAAAACATTCTCTTAATGAAATGCAGTGTGACAAAATTCCGACATCCCGCAGTCTGTTCAGAACTAGGCATTTAGGACGGAAGTAAAAAACTTGATGTTTTGTTTGAGAGGCTTGGCGATTTTGGTCATTTAGCCCCATGTAGCTCGGTGTGGGTAGAATTTGTGTGATAACCTGTGTTTTGTGGTTTCTGTAGTAATGTGGGTATTTGTAATTCAGGTGAGGATTCGGAAGAAGGCGCCGGCCCTGTGGTGTTGGGGCAGTGCAACTGCCTCTCACCTGGAGGCCCTGCGTTCGATTCCTGGCTCCATCAGGGATATTAGAAACTGACGTGAGGGCTGTAACGCAGTGCACTAAGCCTCGTGAGGGCAATTAAGTAGCTGTCTAACAGTGAGGCAGTGCCCGAGTCAGGAAAATCAAGATTAATGGCCGAGGGGACCCGATGCACTGACCACGCGTCACCCTAATATCTGCAGGCCAAATGGCTGGACAGCGGTCGCTTGGTAGGCCTAGGCCCTTCATGGGCTGCACTGCCAGCGGTTATGATTATTGAGAAGAAGGCGGCCGTGGCCTTAAGTTAGGAACAATCCCGACATTTGCCTGGGGTAGAAGTGGGAACCCATGGAAACCTACTTCCAAGATTTAATACTAGTATGGTACCACATGTACATATTGTGAATTGTCCCATCCCATCTCCAGCCCTCGGGTGGCCATTAACTGGAGAGGGGGGGGGGGGAGGATTGATTTATTGGTCCATCAACAATGTAAATACATATGAAAATACACGAAAATGAAAATAATAATAGTCTAATAATAATAATAATAATAATAAGAGTCAGCATGTGTAGTTCTGGTGGTAGAGTGCTAACCTTCCCGAGGGTGCGATCTACGTTCAGTCATGTAGTAAATGAATGGGATCTAATAAGATCATCTCCATGGATTTCATGGCACATACAAGAAATCCTACGTACATTAAAGTCTGGCAACTCGACATACCAAAAAGAAACATAAAAGAAGTTAGTGTGTCTAAAAGCCTACTATTACTATTATTAGTATTATTAATAAGTTTATTACAGTTGTTGCACTATCTTCACACAAAGATAGACCAACAGTTCCTTAAATTAATTTACTAAATCTTTAGGATTTCTATTTTCTATGCATAGTTCATGAAGCTGGAAAAATCCTAGACAGATCCACCATCACTAGTCATGTAGCCACTCCCCATGAAGGTGTGAATCAGCTGTTCATAGGCTCGGTTTGTGTATTTCAATGTCATTGGCAGACAAGGCGAGGAGGTCACTCAACTGCAGACTCTGGTCAACATTCCTCAGCGTAGGAGGGGAGGGAGACGGGGAGAAGTCAGCACTGCTGCTGAGGGGAACGAAGTGAAAGCCCGTTTCCAAGATATTGACCGACGATTTTTGTGATTTAATTCCACCTACACTAATTAAGATCCGACTTAATTTCATGAAGATATTTGCTTAGAATACCATCTTCTATCACCAGTGTAAAGGACTTCCATCATATCAAATACACCCTGTATATGTATATATGTATTCATAATTAAAATATAAAAATCGAAAGAAACTTAATATGGATACAGATGCAACAACAGCAACAACAAGAAACGACTGTTAAATTATGTTGGTATTTTAGTGTTACTATTGTCATTATTACCATAACATTGTAAATGTATTTGTAAATTTATTTTCATATACAGTATGTACACTATTATCAACAAAACAACCCTCCCTTCCCAGGTTTTGAACTTCCGGACCGAGTAAGGGTTGGGTCGTTCATCCATCAATAGGCCAATTATTATCATTATTTATAAGTGTATTATTATTATTACAATATTATAGTAGCCTACGACTAGTAGTGGTATCACCAAACACATCTCCCAATAACTGATAACGGGTACATCCATCGCAAAAGCGGAGTCGAGTGTGTTAGATCCCGTTAAATCGCGCACAGGGGCCGTGATGGACAGTCCGAATCCTGGTGATGACAGTGGCTATCCCAAGTGTGGATTTTTTCCGTGTTTCTTTTCTTTCTTTACATTCCCTTCAGTCAAATATCTGGATTGTACCTCATTCGAAGTCCCGGGGAATCTATCCCTTTCCCCTCTCTAATACAGTTACATTAGATACACTGCTGTAGTCATCACAGAAACACAAGTCATTAGACAAGTTCAACACACACCCAAGTACATGGGGCTGATGACTAATATGACCCAACCCCTAAGAAATGAATTAACAATTATTGTTTCATATATTACTTTGTGGCTGTTCCCCTGTCCATAAGTGGATGTATTGTCCTGTCGAACAATTGCCTATATTTACAGCTCAATTCCGTATGCACATTGCCATACCAAACACAATGTTCGGGATGACTATTATAGCTCTAGTCTCTACAAACCTTAAAGCTAAACATCATACAGTAGGTGTCACAAAACCCTAAAGCTAAACATCACAGGTGCCACAGAGCCCTAAAGCTAAACATCACGGGTGCCAAATAACCCTATGCTAAAGCTAAACATCATACATGACACAAAACCATAAATTTGAAAATCATAGATGCTACAAGACGCTAAATCTTATAGGCTAATCACAGATGCTACAAAACCCAAAATCTGAAATCATAGATGCTGCAAGACGCTAAACCTTATAATCACAGATGCTACAAACCCCTAAATCTGAAATCATAGATGCTGCAAGACGCTAAACCTTATAATCACAGATGCTACAAAACCCTAAATCTGAAATCATAGATGCTACAAGACGCTAAACCTTATAGGCCTAATCATAGATGCTACAAAACACTTAATCTGAAAATCATAGATGCTACAAAACCCTAAATTTGGAATTCATAATGCAAAATTTTCGACTTATAGATACTAACCACTACAATCTCTGGTTATGACCAATTGCTGAGCTCATTGTTGTTAATCCACGAGCGTTGATTAGTCTTGTGGACATCAACGAAACTTGTAATCTGTGTTAGTGACACGCGTCATGCTGGATAAACTTGATGAATACATGATATGCTGATATGTGATTACTGTGGCTGTCACTGCGCGTGCTGGTCCAACTAATTATCGCTCAAGTACCCTTGATTAGGTCGTCGGCCTGGCTAATAGACCGAGATGTGGATCTGAGCAGCGGGAGGCAGATTGGACTTAGGTAGCGGCGCCAAGGGGCCACAAATCCTCGTGATGATTCAAACTCTTGGGTTCTCTCAACAAATATACCCAGAAAATACACAATATAAGCCCTACTAACAATTTTAACAGATTAGTGCACAAATAGACTCCAGAAAAATTGGTGTGGGATTTTTCCATTAACAATTCAAACAAAACATTTTTGAATGGTAGGGCCTATCCAACTAGGACATCTTACAAGGTAGTTTCTTCACTGGATCAGTAGTAGAGTGTCTGCCTTGTAGTCTCAAGGTTAGGGGTTCGATTCCTGGCAGAAGAAGTCGAATTCCCACAGTCGTGCGATGTGGGCTCGTTCACACATTATCGATGATTACATGACAAAATTATGTGGGCTATCAGCCACAAGTCTCCAAATCCAGTTCCAGTTTTATTGATAGATAGCAATGGGGGACGTCGAAATTGAAAAGTAGATCGCCTAGCCTATATTGCTCCAATTCAAAAGGTTATAAGTCATAGACCAGCTATGGAAATACATTTTTAAGGATAGCTATCTCTTCAATGATCCCAACTGCTAGGTTATTAGCCAGTTACAACTGTGGGAGTCAATATGGACATCGTTCAGTCTCTCTAGCCCTAGCTCGAGCCCCTCATCTAATGTTCCATGACATCTCTTTTCTCCCCGACACTAGCTATGAGGTGAGGCTACAAACAAGAGAAACTATCGCAAAAGAAAATTGCTTCTAGAAAAGGCAATTATCTGTGTAATTGGTGAAGGGCAGCTTATGGCAGTAGCCTGACCACACATAGCTCTTAATGAGCTTCCACACACTACGAACAAAATAACGCGCAAGAATTGGTGAATATTCTGTCTGTTCAATTCTTGTACAACAGGCATATACCTATTAGAAGCACCATAAATCGAAATAAATAAATAAATAAATAATTAAATACATCAATAAATAAATAAATAAAGAGTCTTGTGTTGTTTCCTGAACCATTTAAACTTTTCACTCTCCCTCCCTCACCCTTAGACCTACAAAACAAGTCTTCTTTAATCATGTTGATAACTATTCAAAATACTACGCATATCAATACAAATTATAAAATATCCATTCAAATGTTGTAGATTACATGTTTCGGTCTACGGTGAGACCATATTCAGCAAAAATTAAATCAAGAATATATTTTGAGTGAAATATAATTAATTTACGGTACTGTAAATCTAAAATTGGTATTTGTTATCTAAGAAAATTGTTGCTCTAGCGCTTATGATCGCGAGATTAACGGTCACGTTAAACTACAAGCTTCCTTCCTTTCTATCTTATAATTAAATTGTAATAAAATAAATGGATATCCCTACAAAATACACTTGATTTAAAATAAGAATGACAACTCTGTGTTTCACATTAAATAACACTCTAAAATATTAAACTCGTAATGTTGTAGACTACAAAGATATTCAAATAGGCCTACGTTGTCAAAATGTTTATGATGTTTCTTAATGATCTAGATGTAATCATATTGATCATCAAATTCTACCAGGTCGTCTACTAAAATATTGATTTTTCCTAAAACTTATCATCTACAGTACGGTAACCTATATGAATTATGGAGGTTATCGGTATAAAATCAAGGATGTGTTAGTTCTGCGCAGAATAGTGAATCATAGATGAACGCTTGTTTGAACGTTTTTATCATTTCATAGGGTAGACACTGTTTTATTCTAGCACTAGCAACTCGCCCCAGCTTCACCCGGTATCTTTAACGGTTTACCCAGCGTGAGTTTAAAAGCCGCACGGACGGCAGGTACCAGACGCAATTCAGAATAGCCGAAGTGAACAGCGAAACTCCAAACACATTATACTCTTTTCTGAAGTCTTAACTCGACATGACTCGACAGTTTGATGCTGGCCAAAGCTGGGCTCGTAAACTCGCTCCAAAGCTATTAATTTAAATTTCCACTGAATGGAGATTGTTGGAAAAAATTAAAACGCGAAAACACTTAGCCTATAGTGGGAGATGTATTACAGATAGAGATGCTGTCGCGCACTTTTTTGTAGAACTTGTCATACTGAACAATTCTTACACTCATAGTAAATAGATATTTTTAACGGTTTATCCAGCGTAAGCTTAAAATGCGCACGGACGGCAGGTTTTTCTTTGACTCGATTCACTGAAATCATTATTGCTCGGCTTCCTTTGGTCATAAATGAATGTTTTTCTACAGAAACCTTCCTCGAGTAATCCTTTACAGAATGGTGAAAACCGCATCAAAATCCATCCAGTGGTTCTCGAAATTACCCGTTACAAGAATCGGAGACTTGGTTTTAAACTAAGTAGAGATTGAAACTGTCTTTAAGACTTATTTAATTGTTGTGGTCAACATTCAGTCTGATCTGTTCATCCTTTAAGTGTGGACGTATGCAAAATTGCACTCCAGTAAAAGAAGTAGTGTAACTCTCAGAGTTTTAAAGATAATGATATATAATTTTGCACACATAATCATCAGTATGCTAGGCATATCTGTATTGATTTTCGTGGTGATAATTAAATGGTTATTCATCTAGGAATATTTGAATTTTCTGAAACATGTACCCTTAAAATGTACCTTTTCTACAAAACCACCACATTGTAAGTTACAAAATTCGACATGTAATATCTACAGACCAGGTTAAAGATATCTGTGGAACAAACTTTTGATATCTTATTTACTTTATTTTTAACACAACTTCAAAATCTGATGGACTTAATTTGATAAAAGAAATAATGACATGTTACCCCTTAAAATCCAAAATATATTCTTAAAAAGAAAATGTTCCAGGAATTTATTGAGAATAACTGTTTACAGCAGCATACCAATTTTCATCACTGTTCCTTAAATGATGTAGGAGAAAAGGCACAATAAACTTACAAAAATGTAATTTATGGAAAACTTGAATCAAAGATTTGAGTTTGTTTATGCTGTATTGCCGCTCATCTAATGAATTAGTGCAGACCATATCCATTTTCCTCTGATTTCTCTTATTCATCCAGCTGTTGTCTCATTGAATTTCTCCTTTGATGAGCCTTTGTTTCCAATTTCATCATCTGATGATGTCAGATTATCCTCACATTCTTCCTACAGAAGGGGGTGTGGCAGTATACAAGCAGTTACATATACTAATTTTTCTCACATTTACAGAAGGTATTGCACTGTAATATTTTGGAATTAAAATGTTGATATCGTAATCTAATGTAAATTATGGGAAAATAAAAAAAATACTATTTTTACTAATTTTTACATACTTCCCTCCCTTAAGAACCAATTAGTCTTAATTTGGGCCCGCCTGAACAATATGCTCTAATTGTAGACGTAAGGGAAAAAATATTAACACAATTTTATAACCTGTAAACCGAAACCTTTGTTTTAATGTTAATGTTTCTCTTTCTTGCAGGTAAGTTGAAAGAGAGATGAAAAGGCCTATGGTGACTTCACGGAGAAGAGTAGGACAAGCTCTCACTATCAGCTACTGGTGAGTGCATGTGTTAGTTAAGTTAAATACTAATGTGATTCACAATAACTGGAGAGTGAAGAAAGAGCAATAGAAAGCCTGATGTTTGTTCGTTAACGTTCTACTAGTTCCTACGGAAGGATACTTTGACCGAAATAATGCTGGTACATTGCTGTTTTAAGGGGCAGAATATTGAGGTTTCGTTTACTACTACTACTTCTAATACTAATACCGGCAGTGGCGTGTACACTGCCTCACTGTCAGACATCTACTCAATTGTTTACACGAGGCTGAGTGCTCCCCGTTCCAGCCCTCACTTCAGTATCTAAAATTCCTGATGGAGCCGTCCTTGAATATGGACAAACTTTAACTCGGTTTTAATAGTACATTATGCAACGAGCCTATAATGGCAAGTATGTTTATAAAACGAGCGTAGTGAGTTTTCTAATTTCCATACGAGTGTCTTAATTACCATTATAGGCGAGTTACCTACGACTGTTTATGTTCGACGATAATTATAACTTTATTATATGTATTAACATACATATGCATAAATATCTGTGGGATTCATTCACTTCAGTTAGTGAACAGAGCGAGCTGGTTTTCCTTACTGAACAGAGCGCATGCGTCGGTCAAAGACCTTCGGAAGCAGAGACCATTTACTTTGCTTGGCAATGCTATTGTTTACAGCCTGCATGATGTCTAGTGCCGATCAAGACTAGCATTCACTAATATTGTCACCGAAGTCGTTTGAAAGCAATGCGCTGTGTATAAATTGGTGTCGGGGATATTAAGGTACAGTGCTATTTCTTGTCTCATATTCGCCAGTTTATTTACGTGAACATAATTATGGTACGGTGTACTTTCCATGTCGGTAATTTATATAGAAGGATGCTGTGTTGCTAACTTCTGGACGTAGATTCATAAATTTCTTGCATATGTCATATTATTTTCTTGTTACAGTAAAGGTTTGTGTGCTGATTTTGTCTTTGTGTTTGGGATTGTAACTACAATGGTTGATCCGATATCCAATTTGAACATTCAAATCATGTAATTCATGTCCGACATGTTGGATTTTGAGCTCATGCGCGAACGTATCCTTACCTAATTGGTCAACGAATGAGCTCTGATTGGCTGGAGAAACTGTCTCATAATGAAAAACAGTAGGCTATTATAATGACCATCGTTATGATACCGTTTTCTGACGTATAATAATTACATTTCGACATCGTCGAACATAAAAATCTTAATTTCTCTCGGGATTTCCGGGTAATTTTGGAGGGGGCTTAAAACCCTCCTTGCAATTTGTATCTGGACAATGATACGGAAGTAGCCAATACCCTAAAATTCGGGGTGCCTCCAAGAGCGAGCAGAAATGTCGCAAGGTAATATTAGGCGGGGTGTTAGATACTAATTGAAGTAATTGAGGTCTTCCTCTCCAATACCAGGGATAGTTAGGCTCTCCCTGAGGTCTAACTTCACTGGAAGTGGCTAACGAGCTCCTCGTCTTCTCCGAACAGCTGGGTCTGGGTCACTCATATCAGCCATCCACCATTAGCTTAAAAAGGTCAACGTCGTGCTTACCTTCGCTTATCTCCAGCGAGGATGCTCTTACACTCTACTCCTTCACTTTGCCTTACAAGCTTTGAGCAGTAATGGGTAATGTGTGTTGGTGTTGCTAGACCGTCCCGTTCTTGTTGGCGTCCAATGTGATGGACTCAAAGGTAGCCCTCGGGACACCGGATGTCATGCAGTGACTTTGATTTTTGCGTACTAACAACGTCACAAATGGCACACTTTGTGTAAAAATTAACAAAACCCAGGCTCGACTTTACTATCATTATTATTTATATATATTTTTTAAATTTTTGTTGTACCCACCTGTGGAGCGCGATAGAACTTTTCTAGCTGATGAGGTTGACTTTTTATTTTTCCCAAAATCTCTTCATCTGGGCACTGAAAACCTTCCTCAGTTCTTGAGTACATGATGTCTTGGTCCTGATAGTCATTTTCTCAGAGTAATGATGGTTGTTGATTAATGTCCTGAACTGGAGTTGATCTTGTATAATTTCCTCTGTAGGACTAATGTCAATTTCTGGAAAGTCTTCTTTTATTTCACTAAACCATTTGGTTGGTTGCTTCCTTAGTTTAAGGGCTGCGGCAACGCGGTCATGTAGCCCCATGTACTTAAGGTGTGTGTAGAATTTGTCGCCTGATAACCGGTGTTAATTGTTATGGCTGTATTGGAGTGTGTTATCTGTGATTCAGGTAAGGACTGCAGACGATCAATTTTCGAGTACTTCCTACTTTTGCTACCAAATGCTACCGCCCACGATACCTAGCTGTGAACCTGGCTACTAGATGCCACCGCAACCGGTACCTGGCAGCGAACGTTGGAACTTAATAGAGCGTTAATTAAATCTAACCTACAAATTTAGGTTCACACAGTTGTAGTTAGTGGAAGGTTCTTTTACATGCAGCAAATCTATGACATGGGCCCACCGGCTTTTACTTCCCCGCCGAAGGAAGGCACACTGAGGGATATTAACGCTCTTAAAAAATCCGAAGATTTCCGATTTTCTTCCTTCTTTCGAACTATCATTCAGGTTTAGTACCAATATTTCATAATATGAACAAAACATTACTGATTTTATGTCAGCAAAAAGGATCTTGAAAAATAGTATCAAAAACAGGTATGAAGAAATGCCAAAGAAAACAGCAGAAACCAAATTATGGAAGGGCATTGAGCTGAATGGGATCAATATAAATTAAGACCAAGAAGAGAAGCTGTAGCCTTCATCAGACTTAACACTGGCCATGACTGCCTTGCAGCTCATCTGAAACGAATCAGCATCTTGAGATCTGAAGAATGCACACTTTGTCACGAACCTGGAAGTAAAATGGATAAGGGGCACCTGCTACATTGCAACAAACTTGATGTGACTGCGAGAACTTCAGGAAACCTCACACAACTCTATTGGAACGCAAGAAAGCTGATGGATTGGAATCCGGGCTAGCCATAGGAAACAACAACAACAACAATAAATTACAGAGTTACTTTTCAACTGTAATTTCCCACCTGGGCCAGATACTTGTGTGGAACGAGCTTTTTTTTATATAAATTCCTTACGGACAAACCCGAGGCCTAGCCATGCTCGTTAAATCGTGCACCACAGCCGCACGGGCAGCTGCAGCAAGTTTGAATCCCGGCACTGACAGTGGCTATACTAAGTGTGATTTTTCCACACTCCCTCCAGGCTAATGCCAGGATTATACCTTATTTCAATTCCCGGGGCACCACCCAGTTAGGCCTACACACACTATTGCATTCATCACAGTAACACAGGTTATCTGACACGTTCAACACCCACCCAACTACCCGGGGCTGATAACCAATATGTCCCAAGCCCCTCAAATGAATAAATCAGCAACAAACCTTATGGACAAAGGAGAAGAGCTGTCTTCATTTAGACCAAAGTTGTAGTATTTGCTGTTGATTATTTAGGGTCTTGGACACCGTAGCCATTTTGACCCGTGTATAAAATCTGTCATCTTCCAACCAAGGTTTCTTCTAAGTCAGCAAGATCCACACACTCGGTTAAAATGTTGGTCACAGTGAAACGGCTCCACCGGTACAAAGTAGGGGTTCTTCCCTTCTCGTTAGATATGAGTGGGTGGATCTTGTATGACCTATCCTTAGCCTACACAAAATGACGGACTCCCTCCGTGACCGGAAAGAGCTCCGCCTCACGCGAGTAGTTCCCTTGATCGCTTTCAATTTACTGGGCATTTACGGTGGCTGCTGATCTCGTCATCCACTTTAAAAGTAAGAGCGGGTTAGGGCCAGCAATCTAAATTTTCCAGTGTACATTGACTCAAAGACTTGTTCGCTTTTGAATTCTGAACTTTTTGTTTATTCCGTAATTTTTGTTTATTATCCCGCCCTATATTATTCTGCTAAGGTCCCATTCTAGTTTTGTACCGAAAATAAGGTCCCATTAACACCAACCAACACATATGGGGTACCTACAGATTCAGCATAACCCAATGCGTAAGCGAAACGCACTCACTTACTCTTTAAATGCCTCACAATTAAATAAATACCTTAAAACATGTATATTTACAATGAAATAATGAAAGAATGCAACATGGTAATCATGGTAACAGAATCTCACAGGTCCATCTATTTCTGTAAGACGCAATGCAATTCCAATTATTACATTACTGTGAAAGTTTCCAGACGGTTATAAGGTTATCACTGAATCAAATTAAGCTGTAAAATTCATCAATACATACAGTATAATGCGCTTAAGGGTTCAAGGGGCACTCTAGAATTTTTTCACGCATTTTTCACGTGTGAGTTTGGTACGAAAGGTCTTTTTCACCCGACTATAAAGTGTCTCCGAAAACCACATTTAAAGGCCCTTAAATTAACAGTGTCTGTGATATTCCTCGAAAACTAACTTCGCTCTGATATAGGCTACCTATGAAGTAATGACAATCCCCTAACCACTGCACCAGTAGCTGGATTGATAAAGTCTGATTATTCATACCAAGGATAAATCAGTCATAGCATTCATGATTGAGATTTTGCCAGGTGTACTCTTTACAACTAGAACATTCGCGGGCGAAGCCGCGACGGGTAATGCTAGTTATAATTATTAGTTTTATTTATTTATACATTTTTATTAACTTTAGTTTTTTTTTCATATTTACTGTAGATTACCACCTCTAAATTATTAATTCCATTCCAAATTTGTACACTTTAATCTGTGTTAAGAGGGACAGATGACCTCGTAGTTCCGACCCTTAAAACCTCAATAACTAACTAATTAACTAACCGTGTATAAAATCGCCTACTTGGGTGTGAGTAGAATTGTCTGATATCACTGACAATACTGACAATTGGAACTCATAAGAATGTGTCATACAGTCTACTGTACACACAAATTTCTATAATATTATTTCCAAAATCAATAACTCATTGGGGGAAGTCCATTTGTCAGATAAATAAGTTACTGCTTTTCAAAAAATGAGGGATGGAGAATCAGTTGCATCTACAGTAGAACGTCGCTTATCCGGACATCAAACTATCCGGACGAGAAAAAAAAAAGACGGAGCAGCGTGCACTGTTCTTATGCGAAAGTGCGCGCTGCCTACAGTAGTGAGTCGGTTTTCGTTTTCAACTGTTGTCTCGTTGTCTCCTACCGCTTGTTTACTCTATAATGTCTCAACGTGCTACAGTATGTGAGTGTATTTACTTTACTGTATTACGTTGTGAAAATGGCTTCTACGAGTGGCAAAAGGAAGAACGAAATCGCAATGTTTTATCGATTGAGAAGAAGGTGGAGAAATAAACTGGATAAAGGTGAGAGTGTTCAGTGTCTAATGAAAACTTAGATTGTTGAGAAACAAATTCTGAATTATGCATCGAAGTTAGATAGTGGTAAAAAAAAAAAGAAACATGAGATCAGCTACGGATGAAAAATTGGAAGAAGCGGCGTACTTATGGTTTATTCAGACTAGAAGTAAGGGAGTTTCCATTTCTGGACCTTAGTTATGCAAGAAAGCGTTGCTACCAAATAAGAAGCTTGCTGGTTATCACCATTAAGTACTGTGCATGTTTTCTCCTATGAAATAAACGTATGTTTGATTATCCGGAACACCTTCGGTCCCAATTAGTCCGGATAAACGACATTCCTAGCATATGCTTTAAAGATGAAAATGGTAGACTTGGCCTAAGCAATGTTGAGAACTGTGAAATACTTGCGAAGCACTTGGATCAACTTTTAAACTGCCCTGAACCAGATCATAAGTTGGAATTCTCACAAGCAACAGAAAATCTGGAAGGAGATATACCACCCAATGCTGAATAAATTAAAGAAGCAATTAACAATCTAACAATAATAATGCTAGCGGAGAGGACTCTATAACAGCTGAACTTTTGAAATGGTCTCAATCAAAAATCATTGAAGAGCTGCAGTTAATCTTTGAAGATATTTGGAGAACAGAGAGGATTCCAGAAGAATGGAAAATGGCTCTAATACACCCATTGCAAAAAAAAGGGATAAACAAAACGTTGATAACTATAGAGGCATCTCTGTTCTTCAAATTGCATACAAGGTATTTTCAAAAATATTGCTGAATAGAGTAGAAACATCACTTGACAAGCAACTGGGCGAGTATCAAGCTGTATTTCGAAAAGGTAGATCTTTTTCAGAACAAATATTTAACTTAAAATCCATACTTCGCCATAGGATTTTGAATTCAAAGGACATAGGCTAGTTGTGACTTTTGTAGATTTTAAAAAGGCCTTTGGCTCGGTTGATAGAGAAATCATAGATAAAACAATTCGTGAATTTGGAGTGAAAACTAAATTGGCAAACCTAATACGTGAAACCCTTACTGACACGATTTCAAAAGTAAAATTTATGGGAGAGATATCAAAATCTATTAAGATAAATACAGGTGTACTGCAAGGTGATGGTTTATCACCCCTTCTGTTCAACTGTGTTTTTGAGAAAATTGTAAGAATTTGGAATTTAAAGCTAAAAGAACATAACATTTCGCCAGTAAATTTGGGGAGAAGAAACAAAGACATTGAAATAAGTTGCCTAGCATTTGCAGACGATTTTGCTATATTGTCGGAAAACCTAACAAGTGCAACAACACAAATCAATCTCTTGGAAGAAATAGCCAACAAAATAGGTTTGAGAATCTCCGTAGAAAAAACAAAATTTATTACAAACATCAAGAACGCTTCAAAATATTTGTCAACAGATATTGGCCCAGTGGGAAAAGTAAAGAAATTCAAATATCTGGGAGAAATAATTCAAGAAAATGGTTTAGAAAAATCTTCGGTAGAAGAAAGGGTACACAAGATGGAAAGAGCATATGGTATCACTAAGAATTTTTATAACAAAAGGTGCTTATCTAAAAATCTTAAAATAAGGCACTACACTTCAGTGATGAAACCGGAATGCCTATACGCAAGTGAATGTCTGGTACTAAACTATAGATTAGATAAACTTGAAGTACTAGAAGGGAGAATCATGAGAAAATTTTTAGGCCCAGTGAAAACAGCAGAAGTATGGAAATTAAGATCTAATTATGAAATATACAGGAACATAGAAAATATAACAGAAACGATAAGAAAAAGGAGATTGCAATTTTTTGGACATATTTACAGAATGGATGATTCCAGATTAACAAAAAGGATATTCAAGTACCTTTGGGAGAAAAGGGCAACAAGTAGCTGGATTCAAGAAGTAAAGAAAGATTTAGAAAGAAATAATATAAGAGAAGAAGAAACGATGAACAGAGAGATCTTTAGAAAAAGGGTATTAAGTATGAAAAGATTCCAAGGAAGATTGCCAAAGAAACCTGTTGGGAAGTGGTCTGAGGACAGAAAGAAGCAGCATAGTGAACGGATGAAGGAGTACTGGAGGGAACGGAAGAGAAAACAACAAAGTGTGAAGAATTGAAATTGGCACGTGGGCCCTAGAAGATCCTCAGATAAAGGACGCTAGAGAAATGTAATATTTGTATACACTTTATATTTTGTTGTGTATGAAACCGAATGTTGGCCGTCCACAAGAGGACCTGAACAACAGCTGCATGCCATGGAAATGAAAATGCTTCGCTGGCCAATAGGACTCACAAGACTGGGCCACATCAGAAATGAAGATCTTCGAATTGCATTTGGTGTGGCCCCAATCCCTGAGAAGATGGGAGAGAACCGTTTGCGATGGTATGGCAACGTACTACGCAGAAGCGGTTCTTCCGTTGTGAGAAGAGCCTTAAACATCAGTCCTGAGGGCGGCCAAAGAAGTGCTGGCTTGACACACTGCGGGAGGATAGGCCAAGGAGTAATAAGGAGAGGCCCTAACGGCACGGAAGTGAAGCCAGAAGTTACTCCTTCACATATGCTCAAAACATTGCAGCAGTCCCATAAGAAAAGCATGTAATGGTGAGACGTACGTACTTAAAAGTGGTGATATTTCACGTGTGGGACGAAATGTCGACGTGTGGGGCATATGTTTGCACAAACAGAACCTGCCAAAGTAATGTCATTTCACAAGTAAATGCACTTTATTTGCCATTTATTGTACCTTACGGTACTGTTCTAGTATCATTCGTTAAATGTTCAAATATTGGCATATGTGTCCACCAATATAAGTATTTTGATTGCTAGGTATTAATTACGGATATTTTCCTTCGTTTCTTACTGGAAATAGTTCCTGCTTGTCACTTAATGAACGGTATTACTGTAATCTAATTACCCCCAATCTATTTTAACGTGGCTTGAGCTCTAGATTTATTGCTCGTGGGTGTTAGAAAATTGATATGCTATTATTTGCATATTTTAGAGTGTTAGTCTCAAACCTCAGCCTAGACCTTGTTTAGTTTGTTACCGGAACTGAACTGGACTATTTCTTTAAAAACATCGTCCAATAAAAACAATAACGCCACCACCTAATTAGTTCACATGCCTTAATATTTAAAATTTATTTAATACACATTCGTGAATATAATGGCGGACCTACTGGTATCTCGGTAATTATTCGCCTAGTATTGTGACTGCCGTAGGCCTACACTTCACCCTAGCCAGCAAAGATCAACAAATATTCCTTGATTTCCATCGTCATATAGGCCTACCTTACAACTTCGTACTATACCTTCACACGAATCTTTTGCTAGTACCGGTAATCATACTTAAATCCCACTAATAAATAAGTATACGGTCGTAGGCTTCATTAACCGCTCGAGCCGGGCAAGTATGTGCTTCAACTCTCCGCATGCTTTAGCGCTGGCAGGGCGTCTCCTTATTACTCCTTGGGATAGGCCTATGCTTGTGGCTAAAGTCTCCCCTGAAGATGCACAAAACCGCATCAAGTGGAAGGGAAAGTACAGAACAGCAGACCCTGCAATTCAGCAGGATAAATGCTGAGAAGAAGAAGAAGAATAAGAATAAGAAGAAGAAGAAGAAGAATGTATTTTGTTGTTTTCTAGTGTTATCGTCCACTTTAAGTTATTAAAATGTATACGGCCTGTAAATGACCGGGGTGTCACGGTTCTTGCTTTCGGAAATATGAGACCCATATATAAATACAATCTATGGGCCCATGAATGTTTAAGATAGAGTGAAGTGCTTGACACACACGCGACCTGTCCTACCGTAATAAATACACATTGTTAATATATTGAGAAATTCATCAATAGAATGGAGGAAAATCTCAAATTTATGTGCTTTTTCAATGCCAAATATTAAATTAAATCTTACTTAGAATGCTACAAGTAATCTTCAACTCACCATCAAATGAAGAGTTGTGTTAATAGGATAATTTTCCATCTAAGCCGTTCCCCTGAAGTTTCTAAAAGTAACCCCAAACAATTCATCCCTGATACACTACAGTACTACACCAGAATGGATTTAAGGAAATGCAAGCGTTGTGGGCGGTTCTTCAAATGTATCAATTGAAATTCACGCCTCTTCTATCCTTAAATGCACAGAAACAAACTCACCAATCCGTAGGTTCTGCGGAAGATTCCCACGCTCTTCATGAAACTACATTACCAAATTCCTTCGAGTGATGATTCTGACCTCCTGGAATGGGAGGAATATTTCAAACGATTAGTCTATTTAGTTTAGTAGTTGATGCATTTTTCTGAAGAATGCTGGTTATAAATGCAAAGAGCTCCAGTAGTCCCCATGTATTCAAATAAAGAGATTAACTGTAAACAAGATGTTCAGTAAAGAACATATAGCCTACTTTCTCCTAAATGCATGGGTATAGTTATAACTCTTTGTCCTTTTCAAGGAGTATAATTGAATGCTGGTTGTAGTAGCTTGTTGAAATACAACATGTTATACGGCTATTACTCGTTGATTGATTGAATCCTCACCTGAATTATATATACACACACTGATACAGCCATCACAATAACACAGATTATCAGACAAAATTCAACACTCACCCAAGTACACGGGGCTAAATGAACATTATGTCCCTGCATCTCAAATGAAACAACAACAACAACAACAACAGCTTCCTACCCAAATCCTTCCTCGTATAAAAAGTACACACACTAATAAGCCTACATACATCACAGTGACACAGGTTATCAGACAACTTCTAGACACACCCAAGTAAACGGGGCTAAAAGACCATGATGCTGCAAAACCCCTATAGAATCAGCAACAGAAACAACAAAAACAATAGCCTCTACCGCAGACCAAGGTCAACCACCATATATTTTCTTCAATCTCAGTATCTCTAGTAAATTAAAAGTACTGAAATAATTATCAAAGAAAAGATGATAATTTTCCCAACGAATATTAATCGCTGTATTCGGGTGTTGAAATATGTGGTGTTGCAAAAAGTCGATTGCATCCCCCTCCCTTCCCGTTCACTCCACTCGCGGCCAATAGGCTAATAAGTACCGTATGAATCATTATTGGTCACCAGCATGCAACAATGGCACTGCCTGCTCAGTTCGCTTTTTGAAGCCCTCATGATGAGTTACTGTTACATAATGTTAAATTCTATCTCTATAATTGCTACAATTGTTTGGAAGTTAAATTTTATCTCTATGATTGCTTTAATTGTTTGGAAGTGTCGTACTGTTTTCCTCGCTAGAATACAGTAACTAAGATGAGTGTTAGGGGTAAATATTCATCGCTAAGTTCAGAAGACAAAATGAGAGTGCTGGATAAAATAGGCTACAAGCCGGTGCTTCTACTCAGAGTATTATGACAGAGTTTGGCATTAGTAAGTCTACTTTAGTCTTAAAACTTTAACGATGGATAACCAATCCCGGAAAAGGTATGTAGACACTTTAAAGCATATTTGCATGATTTTAGAACTTTTGAACTGTACTGTACAATAATTTAGAAAATATTTCTATAATTTGGACTTTCTATAATTTGGACTAGACCTCGCCGCCATCAGTCTGAATTAGTAGGAGTTTACTATATATCGTTCCTAATACTGTGACCTATGCAGAAATCCTGAATATTTGTAAGGATATGACTGTGAAAACTGCTTCTCAAGAGGATGGTGTTCGCAGTTCTGCAGGATAAAAAGGAAGATAGCTTGTAGTTTTAAATGACTGGCAATCTTAAGCCATGGGATATCCTTCTTTTATACCAACCACCGGACAAAAAATTTCTCCTCTACATCTCACATGCATTAACCAATAGTCGAACCCATTCCGTCATGAATGTGGCGCCATCACGACCGCGTTCCGAATAACCTAAAGGCGTGAAAAAGATAGTAAAGACATAAAATATATTTTATTGCTATGTATAATCTCCGCTAGGGACACGTTTCACCTTGTGTTAGAACAATCCTGTTTGACGGCAGTAAAGGGGTGCACTCAGATTCGTGAGGCAAAACTGAGAAGAGGTGGGTTCGATTTCCACCTCAGCCATCCTGGAAATGGTTTTCCTTGGTTCCCCACATCTACTCCAGGCAAATGACGGGATGGTTCCTAACTTAAGGCCACGGTCGCCTCCTTCCCAATGATTAGTAGCCTATGTGCGTTTTCTACGTTCCCTTATCAGTCTTAAATTCTGAATGTATCGTTAATCTAAATCTGCCTTATTTAAAATACCAAGTGTTAATAAATATATTCCGTGGCTTTCTTTTAGTGATAGAACAAACTTATCAAAAGAATATCTCCTTTGACTTAATTAAACTAAATTAGATCCGACACTTGTAACAAAAAACAACTCAATATGCCATAGAGAAATTAAAAACATAGACATTTAATTAATTTTTTTGTTTTGTTATTTTTTAATTATTATTTATGTTAGGCCTATGTAGTCTACTTACTTATTTAGCTTACAGTACGTATTTATTTATTATCCTTCAAGATCACCTTCACCCACGGACTCTGCGAGGGATCATTACTTTACCGCCACAAGGACAGTGTCTTGTGGCTGACCACATTTTGTGTGCAGATACAACTGGGGATGGTGACAGGTCGATCGCTCAGGCGACCGCTAACTTGGGTCTAATAAAGGGGGTGTCAGGGAAGAGAGTGGGAAGGAAGGCAGCCCTGGGCATGTCGCGGAATCGTCCCTGCATTCGTCTGGGGGTGAAAATGGGAAACCACGGAAAACCATTTTCAGGACGGCCGAGGTGGGGTTTCGAAGCCACGCTCTCCCGATGTCAGCGAGGCACGAGGTAGCGCGTTAGAGCTCTCGGCCACCGCGGTCGGTTTATTTTATGTATATCATAGTAAAAGTCACCTTCTTTGTTGGATCAGTTATAGTGTGTCCCTCTCGTGAACTCCAGACCTCAGTCCTCAGGTTTGATTCCCGGCCGAGGAGGTCAAATTTCTTAAGGGCGTGAAAAAATGCACATCACTCGGAGCTGAACGATGTCGGCTTGTAAAGGATCACATTTGTTGATTTACAAGACGAAATTAAACCTCGATTGAAGACGTCCGTATATTCTATATCCGATTTTCCTAGATTCATGTCAGTGAGAATCGAACATCGAAAATTGGTAAATACTGTAGATAGCCTAAATGGCATTACCTCAAAATATACTGAATATAGGCCTAGGGCTACCAAACAAGAGGCCATACGATTATTATAATCATAACACATTAAGTAGCACACCCTTTTTTCTTGATCATTATTTCTATTGTTGATGACAGTTGAACTCTGGTATGTAGGCCTATTGTTGTCAGTGTGCAGAACCTGTATTGGTGGAGTTATTTATTACGTTCCAACACACTCTCATTAATATAAATGTAATAATTTGATGATCTGAAAAGGTGTGTTTAATAACGTGAATAGAAAATTGATTTATATAGGCAGCACAGTTAACTGATCTCTTTGTATTTTGTTGTAACTGTATTGCTCGGAATGAGATTGTAAGTCAAAACAGTTATCCTACATATTCTTTGAAATGTAGCCTATGTTGTTCTGGTTGTAATAGATGGGCTATTCATGCATAAACACACAAATATGGGTCTAGGCTACTTATCAAAATCCTGCAAATTTCGAAATTTCTTTCATAAAAAGCTAATAATTTCGATATTTGAGCTAATTTTATAGCTAACAAGCTGTACCCGGCATGCGTTGCAATGCCAATCAAAGAAAGTGTTGGCGTTGAAATTCTGTTTCTTGAAGTGCTTTTGGATACACAACATGTTAACTGCCTCTAAGCTATCGTAAAATGGATTTTCTAATTTAGAACCATTTGTGGGAGCGTGCACAACAACTTTCAAAAGTTTCATCGCAATCGGATGAATGGTATATGAACGTATACGGGATTTTTTTGAACGATTCGTGCGCTGTCACTCATTTGTGGAATCTACTCGTACGCTACCTATTGAGAAATGGATTTACTAAGTCGAAACCCTACCCTGGCGTGTACACAATAACTCATCAAGGTTTCATCACAATCGAAAAAGGTTATTTGAACGCATAGGGGATTTTGTTAAAACGCTTCGCGCGTCGTCACCCATTTGTTGCATATACTCGTGCGCTACCTATTGTGAAATGGATTTACTAAGTCGAAACCCTTCCCTGGCGTGTACACAATAACTCATCAATGATTCATCGCATTCGGATGAATGGTATATGCACGTATACGGTGTTTTGTTTAAACGATTTGTGAAATGGATTTACTAAGTTCCCTTCCCTGGCGGGTACACAATAACTGATCAATGTTTCATCGCAATCGGATGAATAGTATATGAACGCATACCTGATTTTGTTTAAACGATTCGCGCTCCGTCACTCATTTGTTGAATCTACTCGTGCGCTACCTACTGTAAAATGTATTTACTAAGTTAGAAACCGTCACGTAAGTGTCCACAACATCTCACCCAAGTTTCATCGCTATCGGACTAATGGGATATGAAGACATAGGGGACTGTATTGAAACGCTCCGCGTGTCGTCGTTCATTTGTCGAATCTACTCGTGTGCTACCTACTGTGAAATGTATTTACTAAGCCAGAAACCTTGCTTGGAGTGTCCACCATATTTCACCCAAGTTTCACCGCTAACGGCAGAATGGACTATGACCTTATACGGGACTTTGTTGAAACGCTTCGCGCGTCGTCCCTCATTCGTTGAATCAACTTGTGCGCTGCATATTGTATAGTGGATTTACTAAGCCAGAAATGTTCCATGACGTGTACACAACATCTCACCCAAGTTTCATAGCTACGGACGAATGGTACATGAATGCATACGGGACTTGGTTGAAACGCTTCGCGTGTCGTCGCTCATTTGTTGATTCTACTCTGCGCTACATATTGTAATATGGATGTACTCAGCCAGAAACCTTCCCTGGAGTGTACACAACATCTCACCCAAGTTTCATCGCAATCGGATGAATGGTATGTGAACGTATACGGGACGTTGTCGAAACGCTTCGCGCGTAGTCACTCATTTGTTGAATATAAACGTGCGCTTCGTATTGTAAAATGGGTTTACTTAGCCAGAAACCTTTCCTGGAGTGTACACAACAATTCACCAAACATTTATCACTATCAGACGACTGGTATATGACTTTATATGGGACTTTGTTGAAACGCTTCGCGTGTCATCGCTCATTTGTTGAATCTACTGGTGCGATACCTATTGTAAAATGTATGTACTAAGCCAGAAACCTTCCCTGGAGTGTACACAACATCTCACCCAAGTTTCATCGCTATCGGATGAATGGTATATGAAATTATATGGGACTTTGTTGAAACGCTTCGCGCGTCGTTGCTCATTTGTTGATTCTACTCGTGCTCTACCTATTTTTAAAGGGATTTACTAAGCTAGAAACCTTCCCTGGAGTGCACACAAAATCTCAGCCTAGTTTCATCGCTATCGGACGAATGGTATATGAACGCAAACGTGACTTTGTTGAAATGCTTCGCGTCGTAGCTTATTTGTTGAATCTACTCGTGCGCTACCTATTGTAAAGTGGATGTACTAAGCCAGAAAATTTGCCTGCAGTGTACACAACATTTTACGCAAGTTTCATAGCTATCGGGCGAATGGTATATGAATGCATACGGGACTTTGTTGAAACGCATTGCGTGTCGTCGCTCTCTGTTGAATCTACTTGTGCGCTATCTACTGAGAAATGTATTCACTAATTTTGAAACCTTCACGTAAGTGTACACAACATCTCACCCAAGTTTCATCGCTATCGGACGAATGGTATATGAACACATACGGGACTTTGTTGAAATGCTTCGCGCATCGTCGCTCATTTGTTGCGTTGCAATGCCAATCAAAGAAAGTGTTGGCGTTGAAATTCTGTTTTTTGAAGTGCTTTTGGATACACAACATGTTTTTCAATTTCCGTTAACTGCCCCTATGCTATCGTAAAATGGATTTTCTAATTTAGAATCAATCGTGGGAGCGTGCACAACAACTTTCAAAAGTTTCATCGCAATCGGATGAATGGTATATGAACGTATACGGGATTTTGATTGAACGATTCGTGCGCTGTCACTCATTTGTTGATTCTACTCGTACGCTACCTATTGAGAAATGAATTTGCTAAGTCGAAACCCTACCCTGGCGTGTACACAATAACTCATCAAGGTTTCATCACAATCGAAGAAGGTTATATGAACCCAATATGGGATTTTGTTGAAACGCTTCGCGCGTCGGCACCCATTTGTTGCATCTACTCTTGCGCTACTTATTGTGAAATGGATTTACTAAGTCGAAACCCTTCCCTGGCGTGTACACAATAACTGATCAATGTTTCATCGCAATCGGATGAATAGTATATGAACGAATACCGGATTTTGTTTAAACGATTCACGCTCCGTCACTCATGTGTTGAATCTACTCGTGCGCTACCTGCTGTAAAATGTATTTACCAAGTTAGAAACCGTCACGTAAGTGTCCACAACATCTCACCCAAGTTTCATCGCTATCGGACTAATGGGATATGAAGACATAGGGGAGTGTATTGAAATGCTCCGCGTGTCGTCGTTCATTTGTCGAATCTACTCGTGTGCTACCTACTGTGAAATATATTTACTAAGCCAGAAACCTTCCTTGGAGTGTCCACCATATTTCACCCAAGTTTCACCGCTAACGGCAGAATGGTATATGACCTTATACCGGACTTTGTTGAAACGCTTCGCGCGTCGTCCCTCATTTGTTGAATCTACTTGTGCGCTGCCTGTGGTATAGTGGATTTACTAAGCCAGAAACCTTCCATGAAGTGTACACAACATCTCACCCAAGTTTCATAGCTATCGGACGAATGGTATATGAATGCAGACGGGACATGGTTGAAACGCTTCGCGTGTCGTCGCTCATTTGTTGATTCTACTTGCGCTACTTATTGTAATATGGATGTACTCAGCCAGAAACCTTCCCTGGAGTGTACACAACATCTCACCCAAGTTTCATCGCAATCGGATGAATGGTATGTGAACGTATACGGGACGTTGTCGAAACGCTTCGCGCGTAGTCAGTCACTCATTTGTTGAATCTAAACGTGCGCTTCGTATTGTAAAATGGATTAACTAAGCCAGAAACCTTTCCTGTAGTGTACACAACAATTCACCAAACATTTATCACTGTCAGACGAATAGTATATGACCTTATACGGGACTTTGTTGAAACGCTTCGCGTGTCATCGCTCATTTGTTGAATCTACTGCTGCGCTACCTATTGTAAAATGGATGTACTAAGCCAGAAACCTTCCCTGGAGTGTACACAACAGCTCACCCAAGTTTCATCGCTATCGGATGAATGGTATATGACCTTATATGGGACTTTGATGAAAAACTTCGCGCGTCGTCGCTCATTTGTTGATTCTGCTCCTGCTCTTCCTATTTTTAAAGGGATTTACTAAGCCAGAAAACTTCCCTGGAGTGCACACATCTCAGCCTAGTTTCATCGCTATCGGAAGAATGGTATATGAACGCATACGTGACTTTGTTGAAATGCTTCACGCGTCGTAGCCTTATATGGGACTTTGATGAAAAACTTCGCGCGTCGTCGCTCATTTGTTGATTCTGCTCCTGCTCTTCCTATTTTTAAAGGGATTTACTAACCCAGAAACCTTCCCTGGAGTGCACACATCTCAGCCTAGTTTCATCGCTATCGGACGAATGGTATATGAACGCATACGTGACTTTGTTGAAATGCTTCACGCGTCGTAGCTCATTTGTTGAATCTACTCGTGCGCTGCCTATTGTAAAGTGGATTTAATAAGCCAGAAAATTTCCCTGAAGTGTACATAACATTTTACGCAAGTTTCATAGCTATCGGACGAATGGTATATGAATGCATACGGGACTTTTTTGAAACTGACTTTGTTGAAATGCTTCGCGCGTCGTAGCTCATTTGTTGAATCTACTCGTGCGCTGCCTATTGTAAAGTGGATTTACTAAGCCAGAAAATTTCACTGAAGTGTACACAACATTTTACGCAAGTTTCATAGCTATCGGACGAATGGTATATGAATGCATACGGGACATTTTTGAAACACTTTGCGTGTCGTCGCTCATTTGTTGAATCTACTCGTGCGCTATCTACTGTGAAATGTACTCACTAATTTGGAAACCTTCACGTAAGTGTATACAACATCTCACCCAAGTTTCATCGCTATCGGACGAATGGTATATGAACACATACGGGACTTGTTTGAAACGCTTCGCGCATCGTCACTCATTTGTTGAATCTACGCGTGCGCTACCTATTGTAAAATGGATTTACTAAGTCAGAAACCTTCCTTAGAGTGTACTCAACATCTCACCCAAGTTTCATCGCAATCGGTTGAGTGGTATATGAATGCATAGGAGACATACACACCCACAGACAAACTATCACGTAATTTGATTTTTATATATATAGACAAGCTGTACCCGGCATGCGTTGCAATGCCAATCAAAGAAAGTGTTGGCGTTGAAATTCTGTTTCTTGAAGTGCTTTTGGATACACAACATGTTAACTGCCACTATGCTATCATAAAATGGATTTTCTAATTTAGAACCATACGTGGGAGCGTGCACAACAACTTTCAAAAATTTCATCGCTGTCACTCATTTGTTGAATCTAATCGTACGCTACCTATTGTGAAATGGATTTACTAAGTCGAAACCCTTCCCTGGCGTGTACACAATGACTCATCAATGATTCATCGCAATCGGATGAATGGTATATGCACGTATAGGGTTTTTTGTTTAAAGGATTCGTGCGCTGTCACTCATTTGTTGAATCTACTCGTGCGCTACCTATTGAGAAATGTATTACTAAGTCGAAGCCCTTCCCTGGCGTGTACACAATAACTCATCAAGGTTTCATCGCAATCGAAGAATGTTATATGAACGCAATACGGAATTTTGTTGAAACGCTTCGCGCGTCTTCACCCATTTGTTGCACCTACTCTTGCGCTACTTATTGTGAAATGGATTTACTAAGTCCCCTTCCCTGGCGGGTACAAAATAACTGATCAATGTTTCATCGCAATCGGATGAATAGTATATGAACGCATACCTGATTTTGTTTAAACGATTCGCACTCCGTCACTCATTTGTTGAATCTACTCGTGCGCTACCTACTGTAAAATGTATTTACTAAGTTAGAAACCGTCACGTAAGTGTCCACAACATCTCACCCAAGTTTCATCGCTATCGTCGTTCATTTGTCGAATCTACTCGTGTGCTACCTACTGTGAAATGTATTTACTAAGCCAGAAACCTTCCTTGGAGTGTCAACCATATTTCACCCAAGTTTCACCGCTAACGGCAGAATGGTATATGACCTTATACGGGACTTTGTTGAAACGCTTCGCGCGTCGTCGCTCATTTGTTGATTCTACTCTTGCGCTACATATTGTAATATGGATGTACTCAGCCATGAAAACCTTCCCTGGAGTGTACACAACATCTCACCCAAGTTTCATCGCAATCGGATGAATGGTATGTGAACGTATACGGGACGTTGTCGAAACGCTTCGCGCGTAGTCACTCATTTGTTGAACATAAACGTGTGCTTCGTATTGTAAAATGGATTTACTTAGCCAGAAACCTTTCCTGGAGTGTACACAACAATTCACCAAACATTTATCACTATCAGACGAATGGTATATGACTTTATACGGGACTTTGTTGAAACGCTTCGCGTGTCATCGCTCATTTGTTGAATCTACTGGTGCGCTACCTATTGTAAAATGTATGTACTAAGCCAGAAACCTTCCCTGGAGTGTACACAGCATCTCACCCAAGTTTCATCGCTATCGGATGAATGGTACATGAAATTAAATGGGACTTTGTTGAAACGCTTCGCGCGCCGTTGCTCATTTGTTGATTCTACTCGTGCTCTACCTATTTTTAAAGGGATTTACTAAGCTAGAAACCTTCCCTGGAGTGCACACAAAATCTCAGCCTAGTTTCATCGCTATCGGACGAATGGTATATAAACGCAAACGTGACTTTGTTGAAATGCTTCGCGCGTCGTAGCTCATTTGTTGAATCTAATCGTGCGCTGCCTATTGTAAAGTGGATGTACTAAGCCAGAAAATTTCCCTGCAGTGTACACAACATTTTACGCAAGTTTCATAGCTATCGGACGAATGGTATATGAATGCATACGGGACTTTGTTGAAATGCTTCGCGCATCGTCGCTCATTTGTTGAATCTACGCGTGCGCTACCTATTGTAAAATGGATTTACTAAGTCAGAAACCTTCCTTGGAGTGTACTCAACATCTCACCCAAGTTTCATCGCTATCGGACGAATGGTATATGAACACATACGGGACTTTGTTGAAATGCTTCGCGCATCGTCGCTCATTTGTTGAATCTACGCGTGCGCTACCTATTGTAAAATGGATTTACTAAGTCAGAAACCATCCTTGGAGTGTACGCAACATCTCACCCAAGTTTCATCGCAATCGGACGAATGGTATATGAACACATACGGGACTTTGTTGAAATGCTTCGCGCATCGTCGCTCATTTGTTGAATCTACGCGTGCGCTACCTATTGTAAAATGGATTTACTAAGTCAGAAACCTTCCTTGGAGTGTACTCAACATCTCACCCAAGTTTCATCGCAATCGGACGAATGGTATATGAACGCATAGGAGACATACACACCCACAGACAAACTATCACGTAAGATTGATTTTTAATTGTAAAATGGATTTACTAAGTCAGAAACCTTCCTTGGAGTGTACTCAACATCTCACCCAAGTTTCATCGCAATCGGACGAATGGTATATGAACGCATAGGAGACATACACACCCACAGACAAACTATCACGTAAGATTGATTTTTATATATATAGATTAAATACCATTAAATTCATTCATATGAGTCTTAAACACGACGATAGCTTATATAAGTTAATGAGTTTTTGGATAAATTTCACATCTATGTCAAATTCTATGTAGCCTATACTACTAACAGACTATACGCTATGTTCAACACTTACACTAATCGGCCAGCATGGGGAAAACTAAGCAAGCGTCTCCAAAATCCTACCTACCTGAGCAGGGCAGATCTTCCACACACAGTTAAGGGCCAACCGCAGCGTGCAAATTATGGAAACTATTAGTATATTTCATGAATCGTGGTACCGGTATTGATAGACTAATAATTGGAACTAATTACCTGCCACAGTCTGCCTTTCCCCAAACATAACTTATTGGTGTATTTAAGAGAATACTGCAATTTTGTGTAAATACCCTACTCCGATGTATTTATCGTAATTACTAGTCTATAGTTTCCTATTTATGTTGATAATTTTCTGTAAATATAAACTTTTGCCGAGGGGGAATTACCCCCATTTGCAAATAGAAAGTAAATGAATGATAGACCACGTGGCGATTGAGACAGACTTCCCATTGTTTGAGTAGGCGGCAAATGCCGTCCGCGTGGAATTATTTTGGTAGCTGCTCAAACTAATCCATAACTGCATCCCGTACCTCCGCGTGTCGGAGTGAAATTCGCGTCCCTTTAGGAATTTCTTCAATGCTTAGATCATAAATACAATAGATGGCTGATGACGTCACATTTGTGAAACCAACATCTCAATCAGCTGACTAAAGGGAACTGCCGGGAACTGCGGATAGTTTGGAGCACTGAAATACTACACGTGACGATAGAATTGGGCTATTCTAATCTATTCATTACCGTACTAAGCCAGAATGGTGTATTACTGTGCAGCGTATGGATGTAAGGAGACGTTTAGGAAATGATCGGGCATTTCTTTCCATAGGTAGTCCTAAATTAATTCATTGTAAAATAACCCTAAAATTCTTGACTTCACTACTTGCATTTCTTTACGTTTGCTCTTAACTCCGAGACATGAAAGAAAAATAATTTAATTTGTACATTTATTACAAATTACTAAAATTTACTCTATCCCTTGCTCCACTGAACAGGCCTATGAAGCAAAATTAGGACCATCACAACATCAAATAGCCTTCCTTTTCAATCATGTTCAGTGTCAAATTGCGGGTTATGCTACTGATGTTACGATGTAGTCTTCGATAATAAATACGCTGAGGTAATATTTGTCATCTTATTAAACGTATGGATAGTGCGTTTGGTTTAGGAAATTTTCAGATCCTTCTAGGATACATTGCAGCCCTAAATTAGACAATTCGTAGGATTTCAAAGTTCTGGATTATTACTGCGAAGGTTTCTATGATTCGTGGAAAATGGAATTTAAAAGGAAACAGTTCATTGCTTGTAATGTTTTCCGTTGTAGCAAATGTAATGCATAGTTGTTAAAAAGCAACGCTTACTAAATCAATAGACTTCCTTATTTCCATTTGCCTATGTTTTGTTCACCTTCATAAAATACTGAAGTGGAAAGTTACGCTGAATAAGAGCTAATCGTACAATAACATTTTGTAAAGTAATGCACCGGTATTGAAATTAGCCAAAATACATTTTCTAATGATGGCAAATAAATTAGGAAATGATGTAGTAATAGATTGAACTTGTTTGGAGCTCTCGGGCGTACAATTAAAAATGACCAGCTACACAAACACAATTCTCTTAAAAAATCAGTAGGCCTAATTCAGAATTGGATTTGTTATTAATTATTTACAAGAGGGGATCCTGGATGTATGAATATTACGGAACACGACAGCCACTTTTTACACTAACACAATTCTGTTCAAAAATCAGTAGGCCTAATTCAGAATTGGATTTGTTATTAATTATTTACAAGAGGGGATTCTGGATGTATGAGTATTACGGAACACGACAGCCACTTTTAACACCAAATATGTTACATTCTTAACCTTTGCTACCTTCCGGTACGTAAAGAAACATGCGATGCTTTTCCCAATGTCGTATAAATTACGAAAATGTGTGTTTAAACCCTCATTAAAAATCATTTCCCCACCAACTCCTATCACCTTCCATTACGAGTTCCTCTGTTTTCCCTTTAGTCAGCTGATCCAGATGTTGGTTTCACGTCACAGTACAGGCGCAGTGTGGCAATGCGCACTCTATTGTATTTATGCTCGAAGCTTCAATGGTACAAACAGATGAAAGGCGTAGGGCGTAGAAAATCCACCCATTCCTCGCGGTCATCGCGGAACATTCTCGACCAATCCTTAACAATTTAATTGTCTTTGACAAGCACTTTTCGCCATATAGGCCTCCTGCACATATCCTCCGATAAATCTCCACTGGCGAGCAACTCTCAGCCGCTAAAGACTGAATTAGCCTACTGTTCGTTGGCCCTGTTCGGACGTGTTCTAAATCGCACAAGCCATCTTGATGTTTATTTTAAAAAAGCACAAGTAGGCTATCCGACCACAGCGCATGAGCCATAGGCCTATTGGGCCTACACTCAACTCCACTTGCGCACGCGTACAGTATTTCCAACCTCACGCAAAAACACATTACGTAGCATGTTACCAAGGGGTTTCAATTGAACACACTTCCTATTTTCATTCATAGGCCTACCATTCCATCACTTTGATTGCTCATTTTATGACTATATGTTTGAGTTAGGATACAGGTCTATATTTAGGAGGCAGATAGGCCTATTGATAAAATCATATTTTCTCTTTCCACAGTCAAACGAAGCAGGTAAAAATTCATAAATCCATTCTACAGTGACCTATGTTATGGCGAAGGGATCAAGGCATGTTTATGTTGCATTTTCTTGCTTGTTTGCTCCGTAAAATCATTTTTTCAGACAATTTTATTCAACCCACTAATCTGATGAATTTGAATACATTATAATTTGAATTTGAAATCATTATCAGTTTATTAACCTATAGATCCTTTTGATGAAGTAAACCGATCAATAGGCTATTACTTCGTGAATAAGGAAAGGTTTACAATACCCTATTTATCTAATGTTTGAAATTCTTCGACAAAAGTAGGCTATTCAACGACTAACATTTTCGGTGAAAAACCATAGCTTCAAGTTAAATAAAGAATGCCAGTCATATTTCATTTTAATAACATTTAATGTAGACCTAAGTTATAGGCTACAGTGCTAAATTGCACGTTTGGTTCAGTTTTCATATTTTAAATAAGGAAACTCTATTTTAAATACCATAAGCCTAAGTTTAAATGAACCTAGTTTTCAATATTATGTAGGATTTAGGATAATAGGCCTAGGCTTATTTTAACTATCGGCATATTCCGGGTTACGGGTAGGCTATTAGCCCAAAATAGAAGTAACTAGCCTACTTAGCAAATAGAGGAGAACATTTATATTTTACAAAATTCCACTAACTTGAGTTCAGGTTAATCTAATAGCCTATTTTCAAATATTTTGTACAACATTTTGGGGATTTTTCTATTTAGAATTTGTAGGTATTTTTATCCACCAACATTAATAAGATGTACTGCAACACATTATGGATATTTCAGTTCATATAGTCTAATTGGTTGGAGGTTGGTTCCTCGGTTTAGGGGCTGTGACAACGCGGTCATGTAGCCCCGTGTAGCCTACTTTGGGTGTGTGTAGAATCTGTCTGATAACGGTAAGTTATTAATTGTGATGGCTGTATTAGTGTGTGTTAGGCTATCTGTATTTCAAGTAAGGACTGCAGACGATCAATTTCAAGTAGTTCCTACTTTTGCTACCAATTGCTACCGTTAACGACAGCTAGCTGTGATTTTGGCTACTAGAAGTCACCGCAACCGTGAGCAGGCGGCGAACTTTGAAACTTCATAGAACGTTAATCAAATCTAACCTACAAATTTAGCTTCACACATATAGTTAGTGGAAGGTTCTTTTACATGTCATAAATAGGCTAGGCCTATATGGCATGGGCCCGCCAGCTTTACTTCCCCTCCGAAGGAAGGCATACTGAGGGATGTTTAACGCTCTTAAAAAGTCCGACGACTTCGGCCGGGTTTGAACCCGCGATCTTGGGCATAGAAGCTCAGCATGCTGCCAACTACGCCACCGGAGCGTGTTTTTTTCCTTTTTGCAGTGGCTCCTGGAAAATGTAGCATTTCTCAAGCGAAGAAAATTGTCACTTCATTTACTGATAAATACATTCGAGTTAAAATGATTTTAATATCATACTAATATATAAAAATGAGATGGTGTCTGTCTGTGTGTGTGTTACCCAATAACGCAAGAACCACTGGTCCGATTTAAATGAAATTTTGCATGGATATAGCTGATTTACCAGGCTTACATATAGGCTACTTTTGATTTCGATATTTTGCGCTATTTAAAAATGGCGACCATTTTAGCGACGTCACTACACCCTTTGGTTTCAACATTTCATATTTCCATTTCAAATAAAAAGAGAACGCTAAGTAATAACAAACTTTTGATGGGGCATAGGAGCTTTAAAATTTAATTTCCTATCTGAAGGGTCCTTATCACTTTTCGTGTATCTCCAACGGTTAGCGAGTAAAACCCACATTTGTGACGTCACTAAACCCTTTGGTTTTCAAATTTCATATTTCCGTTTCAAATAAAAAAAAGAACGCTAAGAAATAGCAAACTTTTGATGGCATACACGAGCTATAACATTTAATTTTCTATCCGAAAGGTCCGTATTACATTTCGTGTATCTCCAACGTTTAGCGAGTATAACCTATATTTGTGCAATAATACACGGTCAACACCGAGCGGTGCAGTAGGATATCTGTATATACATAAAAATGAAAGTTTGTCTGTTTTTTTTTTCTGAATTTCTACGGAAATGTGAGTTATTTACGCGTTTCAGACTGTTTTATGATGGATGCGCGCAAAAATAATTTTGTTGTCTGTCTGTTTGTTTGTCTCTGGACAAATTTGTTCCCTTATAACTCGAGAACGGCTGGGTGTATCAACGTAAAATTTGGTACACATTTCCATCAGAGGCACGACACTAATCATTGATGTAACTCTTCTCCGTACCTCTCATAAAAGGGGGCCTCTCTTACTCTCTTAATTCCTGCCGCTCCTTCCGGAGCATAGGGCCTTGGCGAAATTTCTCCACGCAGTACGGTTCCTGGCCATTCTCTTCACTTGACTCCAGTTCTTGTCCACCTCTGCAATTTCATTTTCGATCGTCCTCTTCCAGGTCTTCTTAGGTCGACCTCGCTTCCTGGTGCCTTGAGGATTCCAGTCTAGCGCCGCCCTCTCAATAGCTCCGTCCGGCTTCCTTAGTGTGTGACCAATCCAGCGCCATTTCCTCTCCTTGATCTGGATGCTAATCGGTTGTTGATTGGTGATGGTCCAAAGATCTTCATTTGAGATTATGTCTGGCCACCTCACATTCATGATGCGACGCAGACATCTGTTAATGAACACCTGTAGCTGGTTGTTGATTGGTTTTGTGACTTTCCATGTTTCACAGCCGTAGAGAAGAATCGACTTTACGTTGCTTTTGAAAAGGCGGAGCTTGGTCTTCCTGGAAATGTTTCTATTTCTCCAGATGGGGTAGAGCTGGACAAAGGCACCATTTGCCTTCCTGATACGTCTTCGAACATCTTCCTCTGCTCACCCATCATTTGTGACTATACTACCAAGGTAGAGGAAGGACTCAACTCGCTCAATGTCCTTTCCGTTGACTGTCAAACTAGTCGTGATGTCAGAATTTATCCTCATCTCTTTGGTCTTGTTGGTGTTGATCATCAGTCCTGCACGTTCTGCTTCTCTCTGCAACCTCCCCAGCTTATCTTCTATGTCTCGGTACCGTTGTGCCATAAGACAAATGTCGTCTGCGAAATCCAGATCTTCAAGCCTGTCATTTATACCCCATTGAATACCCCTCTTCCGTCCTCCCATTACCTTCTTCATCACACTATCCAGGACCAACAGGAACAGAGTGGGGGAAAGGACACACCCCTGTCTCACTCCGGAACTGACCTTTATCTTTTCTGTTAATTTGCCTTCGTGAAGAACCTGGCACTCATACCCTTCGTACATCTCTTCCATGATTCTGATGATCTTTGTTGGAATTTTATATTCCTCGAGGGTCTTCCACATGATTCTTTGATTTACGGAGTCGAAGGCTTTCTTGAAGTCAACAAATGTGAGATAAAGGGTATTCCGCCACTCCACACTCTGCTCCAGGATGATTCGGAGGGTGTTGATGAGATCCACACAGCTGCGATGTTGTCGAAATCCAGCCTGTTCCTTCCGAAGCCTTTTTTCTACGCAGTCTTTTATACGATTCAGGATGACTCTCGCCAGCACTTTGCTTGGAATGGACAGCAAGGTGATACCCCTCCAGTTGTTACAGTTTGTGGTGTCCCCTTTCTTCGGCAACTTGACTATCAACCCGTTCTTCCAGTCGGTTGGTATTTTCTCCTCCTTCCAGATCTTCTCCAACAGCGGGTGCAGCAGATCGATCGTAATATCCAGGTCTGCTTTCAGTACTTCCGCTGGGATATTATCCAGACCTGGTGCCTTCCCGCATTTCATCTGCTTCAACGCTGTCCGTATTTCGCCCCGAGTTGGGGAGTCGAGGCTGATGCTTGGGTCACTTTCTGCTTTCTCTTCATCTTCTCCTCGCTGCTTACTTTCTGGTCCTCTATCTCTATTAAGAACCTCCGCAAAGTGTTCTCTCCATCTTGTCAGCTGCTGTTCACACGTCGTGAGGATCTCGCCCGTCTTGCTCTTCACAGGCCTAATTTTATTAAAACCTTTCTTCGAAAGCATCTTTGTGATGCCATAGCGCTCCTTAACGTCCCCCCTTCTTGCCGCTTCTTCTGCTTTCTCCGCCTGCTCATCAATCCACCTCCTATGATCCTTCCGTACACTCCTCTTTACCTCCCTGTTTGCTGTTGAATACTTTGCTTGTGTGAGAGCCTTCTGCTGCCTAGTCTTGCAGGTGTTGAGCTTGGCCTTAATCTCCTTCCTATAATTTATCTTGTCCCAGGTCTGATCGGATATCCATTCTTTCCGCAGGTAGTTCTTGCACCCGAGCTGCATCTCACTGGTTTCCACGAAGATATTCTTTACCTCGCTCCACACAGTCTCCACGTCCTTCTCTGTCTCGGAGTCCCACACCTGGAATTTATTTCTGAGCTCCAGTTTAAATTGGTCCAATCTCTGCTGGTTCTTAAGCTTGCCCACATCAAACTTGTTGTGCCGAGTGTTAAACTTTCGACGGACTGCGACGATCTTCATGCGGAAGTTGGCAACCACAAGATGATGGTCACTACCAACGTCCGCTCCTCTCTTGTTCCTAACATCTTCCAAGCTTCTTCTGAACCTCCTGCTCACCGCGATGTGATCAATTTGATTTTCTGTGACTTGATCAGGAGACACCCAGGTGACCTTGTGGCACCGCCTATGAGGAAATACCGTGCCACCCATCACCAAATCCTGACTGGCGCAATATTCCGTAAATTTCTCCCCATTGTCATTCATCTCACCAAGGCCATGTTTACCCATGATCTGCTCCAACCCCTCATTGTTTGAGCCCACCTTCGCGTTGAAGTCTCCCATAACAATGAGAATGTCCTTCTTACTTGTTTGTCTTGTGACATCTCGCAGCCGTATGTGGTCAGGAGAACTCCTAAACATACGCAGTTCTCCTGGTAAGCACGCAATTTGCCTAACAGTGGTGGTCAAACGGTAGAATATCTTACAGGGGAGTCTTCACTCTCGTTTACGGTCGGCGGCAAACTTCTATGAAGAAGGTATCCAAAAACGTGTGCCACGCTATGACAAATGCCTACAAAAGTTCGGCAGTTATGTGGAAAAGTAGTTTAAGAGGTGTAGAATGTTGTGCAATAAATAATTTTTCTGTATCTGTACACAATTCAATTTTATTACCAAACGGAACTTACTTTCTGGACGTGCCTCGTAATTTATGAAAGGGGTCTTCCTGTGAATGGGGACCTAACACAACGTAGAGGGTCAGTTTTTATGTGACGTGGATTGCGTTTCGTCTACAAGGCTTTCAATTCTATTTCACGTCAGAAAGCAGCCTACACGTTAGGTGAATTTAGTTTGAGAGCACATTTTAACTAATCTTTTTTTTTTTTTTTGTCGACATACGGGTTCATCGTAAGGATGATTTTGGTTGATACTGTGTGGTAGATATACCCATATTTGGATATCTGGGTGATATGTTGTAGACAATAGAATTGTCTGTCTGTCTTTCTGTGTATCTTTATGTATGCCTAACTCGTGTTCGGATGCTTGGTGCATCGTAAAATTAGGTATGGCATCCATGAGAGTCACTACACCAATCATTAATAAACTCTTCATACAGTAGAAAGGTTGATATAGGGAAAAATTTCTCAAAATAGGCCGACATGCTAAAATAGGCGAAATATAAACATTATCCTAATAGGACGACCAAAGCATAAAGGTGTATGTTGCGCTTCTCAATGTGAGACACAAAATTCGGGAGTCTATAAAGGGTCTCCGAAAACCACATTTTAGGACCCTTAAATTAACAGTGTGTGTGATATTCCCCGAAAACTAACTTCGTTCTGATAAACTTATGAAGGAATGACAAACCGCTAACCATTGCAACAGTAGCTCAATTGATAATGTCTGGTGTTAACACCGAACACCGTTCGAAGAACGGGTACTTCTGCTAGTCCTAAATAAACTAACGAACCGATGATTTTCTAACATCTCATGTTTAAATGAAGAAAAACGCAGAGTTCCGAGCAAACCAGCAGTTAATAAAATAGCCTGTCCTTATTTCTCGAGATTCTGTTGACTGAAAAATTATAAATGCACAAGCCTCCATCAAACATGAACCTTCGATTCCAGGAGTAGGACTAATTCAGGCCTATTGGATAACAATTTCATTGCTCTATATTTTGTTGCAATTTCGAGAATGCAAATACATTTGCCATTGATAGCAAAATGTTTTAGATATAGGCTACGTATTGATAGATGGATTCAAAGTTTATATTATACGTCAATCAATACTTACACAAATATATATATTATAGGTTATATTAGTCTATAGCAGGGGTTCTCAACCTGTGGTACGCGTACCCCTTAGGGGTAGGCCATCCTTCTACTCGATCCACATGCGCAGTGAACTTCGTGCCGTGACTACTGTGTGAGTTATTTACGGCGCGTATATTTGAACTCCACAAAGAATTGCATCTTTTCTTTACCGAGCACAATTCTAATTTATCATCAGTAGGCTACTCAATGACTTTGGTTGGCTTTTAAAATTGGCCTATTTAAGTGATATTTTTGAAAAACTGAACATTTGGAATAAGTGTATGCAAGGTAGTGTTTCTGATATGTTCTATGTTGAAATGAAAACTAACGCAATGATTGCAAAAATCACCCTTTGGGAAAAGGAACTGAAAAACAACAACTAGGCTATATTTTGTTTTATTAAAATATATTTCCTTATAAAATTACAAAGGTTAAACCATACTAACTAAATACCTTTTACATTTTTAATAACCATTATTACTACCTAAGAAAGGTTAGTAGAGGGTACGCAGGATGTTTAATTTTTTAAGGGGTACGATGGTTGAAAAAGGTTGAGTACCCCTGGTCTATAGGATGGGTAGGCCTACATGTTTTGACCTGACATTGAGGACTTCCTCAGCCCAATTAAGAATTATTTGATTTTCAATTTATTTATTTATTTATTTATTTATTTATTTATTTATTTATTTATTTACACTGTTTACGCCCACATTGGAGCACCAAAATTCAAACCTTATATAGCATAGGCTACAAAGTCTTCAAATACTAAGTTCAGTTCTTAATACTTGATAATTTGTTTCTTTCCCAATACTTCTTCATTCTGGAAGATCTTGCAGCCCGTTCTTCTGCAGATATAACATATTGCTTACGCTGTAAAATTTTGAATGTTAGTCGAGTGTATTTGTTATTCGGAAGCCGTTTCTCTTCTCTATGTTCAATTTGATGCTTAGTAATTTTCAATTCGTCTAAATCCATTTGTATTTCTTTAAACCTTGTGATTTTTGTCTTACTGTTCCAAAAGAAGTCAAAAAGTTGTTTCAGGAGTGTAGTAGACCTATTTGGCAAGTGGGATATGTGTCCAAAAATCGCAATTCTTCGTTTTCGCATCGTGTCAATGATAGATTCATTTTCCAAGTAAAGTATTGAATTGGGCAAAAGTCTCCACTGGCCCTCAACCTGGTGTTTATTATTGATTATTGTCCGAAGAATCCGTCCATCAACCTTCTGTAATTTGTCAGTTGTTGATCGGGTGTTTAGTTTAAATAAAGTTTCACTTGCATAAGTTGTTCCTGGCTTAACGACGGAAAAATAACGTCGAAATTTAGCATTAATCGAAAGAGACTGTTTCTTATAGTCTATGTTGATTTTCTATATGAATATTTGGAAATTTTAATGTGGAGCCCAATATTTTATTTACGTTCATTTATTCACATGTAAGGACTTCACTTGTGATTTCAAAATTAAGTTACTGGGTTTTCTTCTGTATTTTTTGGAATTTTTAATGTAAAGCCCAGCCTATTGTATTTTATTTACATTTAATTACATTTTAAGGATATCCATTTTAATATTTTATTTAATTCTTTTAATTATAATTTATCATATATTTTTTACATATTAAAGATTCGTCATTAGACTTAAGTGGCCTACATCATTAAGTTAGTATTATAATTCTTAATTGGGCTCAGGAAGACCTCAATGTCACGTCGAAAACATGCACCCATCCTATAATATAGGCCTATAATAAAATATTTTTTAATCCAAGTATTGATTGGCGTAGGACTATATCCTTAAGAATTCAAATTCGAAGAATATTTTAATGTAGTCCATTTTTGCTCGTGAGACAGCTGAACAGAACCCCAGTTTTACTGTTTTGAACTTCCTTTTCTACCCTATAGGCACACTAAACTGCTCATATGAAGTTGCAAGGTATGCTATTAATGTCTAGATATCCGGGATATTGTAATTGATGGTTAGAACTAAGTACAGATCGTATGTCGCTGACACAAGAAACCATTGGAAGACATCAACTGTGGTGTATCTTGTACAAAATAATAGCCTACATTACTTTCCTATCAGAGGACATAGCTTCATACCACTAGGTCGTGTAGCCTATTTGGCAATATAAAAAAGGATTACAGGAAAGTTGACACTATCGCTGTAGCCTATATTCATATAGTAGGCCCTATAGGCAAGAGAAATGTTACGGGAAATATTGGGAGAAATCTCAAGTCCTACTAACATTAAGGAAGAAGATGCCATTAAGAATGACTGAACTACGTGTTTTAGCCTACCGTACGCTACAAGAAAACCAAAGTTTTGATCAAACACACTACAGTATAGTTTCGTGTGTAGAGGCAGAGTGTGTAAAATAAGGTGTAAAACACTTAAATTTCATGGACCAAGTTGGTTAAGTTATGCTCAGCAATCATGTGAGCCAGAGAGAAAACTAAGGCTATAAAAGAAATTACTCCCGTACTTTGACACATCACGAGAAGAAGCGAGAACATTCTGAAAATGAAAATCCACAGCCTGCTTCCAGTCTCCGACCGGGTCAGGAATGGAATGAATGAAGCCCCCATCTAGCGGCGAGGATATGGACAGTGCCGGCTGCCAAGGCCCGACGCACTCCTCTGGGGCAATGATTAAATGAATGACAGATGACATGAAATGATAGTGGAGAGTGTTGCTGGAATGAAATTTTGACAGGGAAAACCGGAGTACCCGGAGAAAAACCTGTCTGCCTCCGTTTTGTCCAGCACAGATCTCACATGGAGTGACCGGGATTTGAACCACGGACCCAGCGGTGAGAGGCCGGCGTGCTGCCGCCTAAGCCACGGAGGCTAAGCGAGAACATTCTATGAAGATGTATTTCAAAACTGCAGATTTGGATATGAAGACAACAATGAAGCTGTTTTCCAAGAAGAGGGGATCTACTAATAATGTTAAGTCGATGTTTTCTAGTGTTTTATCTGGTGTAAAGTCATATCCATATACACATAACCTTAAAGAGGAACAAAAATTGCATTAAGATAATATTTGAAAAAAAAAAGGGATTTTTAATGTGTGTTTTACATGACTGATATTTTCAAGAATTTGTTGTATGGTACTTCAGTCTGAAGTAATCAAGACTCACGGAATAAGGCAACTTGCCGAAGTTATAAACTGAGTTAATCATGACTCAAGGAAATACTTGCTGAATTTACAATCTGAAGTAGCGAATAGCCTACTTTAGGAAATACTTCAGATCATAACTTAGGAAATTGATTTGCAAATACGGTTATTTCAACAAGTTTCTTGATCATTCCAATACATTCAAACGGACTTTTCCAGTTTATCTGCTAGTTTATCTAATTATTTTAGCCTAATTCCTAATTGCTAATTATTTAAAATGATTTCATTGACGTGCTTTGTTTAATGTAAAAATATCACCATTTTACAGTTGTCAAACTTGAGATAATTTTAAAGAGTGGTTTTTGTAGATGACAAGTTTTGTGAAAACGCCCCTTAATTGCTTTTATTTTATTTATTTACCCACATAATTTAAGACACACACCGTGGTGTTAGAGCATAGCTCGCGAGCGTGCCCCGTGCATCAACTAACAAATCAATTGTTCTGTTCAGTGGCGCTCCAAGCGTTTGTTTGTTATTACGAAATGTTTGGCCCGTAACGCCTGGAGGTGTTATTAAAATAGTCGGCAAGACTAATGACGTCTTTTGTTTGCACCGCCTTTCCAAGAACCTGCGACCTGTTTGGTTCCGGGAAGGCCGGGTCTCGCGCGCCATTGGCCAGCGCGTGGCCATCTTCTGTGTCCTGATTGGTGCTCGCTGAGGCTGTCAGGTGGTGGAGTGAGTAGTGGTGGGGGAATGTTGGCAGCTCTGAGCGTTACTCCGCAGTGGTGAGGAACCCGTTCTACCGTGCTGCTGACAGCTTGCTAGCCTGGCCTCAGAAACTAAGCGAGTCGAGGTGAGTTACGGCGCTGCCGAAATAGCATTCCTTATTTATCTCTCAATCTCCCCCCACCCCTCTACCCTCCACTCATGACATGCATATCAATAGCGTGACTACCACACATTACATTGTCAATAGTTTTATTCCTCGCATCAGGTCGTACCGCGACCCGTGTCATGATAATGTAACTTATTGTGATAACCGTGTGAAGTGAAGACTAAAGTAGCAACCAGCTTATTTGTTTTGTGACCAAATGTCATCGCTATGCTTGTGTAAGGGACGTGTTGTCTGTTGTGAAGAAGAAACCCAATAATCCCATCTTCCTTTCTGATTAATATTGTATATACACAGTATTGCATAAGCATGTCATAGGCATAAACGAAAGAGTGGATTTAGACGGACGAACAGGGGATATATTTATTTGTAGGCTACTGTCTGAATCTGACAAAGTATAGGCCTATCATATCATAACATCTATGAATGTAATGAGGTTTCTCCTTCTCATTTGCAGTATTAAGGAGAACTATACAGGCGTTTTTAAATAATTTGAACGGATCCTTTGATGGTCAAAATAGCTAAATCAGAATGTAGGATAGACTTTGCTATCTCCGCATTACAGCTTATTCCGCAGTGGGCCTACTTGAAATATAAGTTAGATACGTTTTCTGCAGAAATAGGCCTACCCCAGCGCAAGATACGAGTTTATTCCCACCAGTTTTGTTGAGTCAACTACATTAATTTCTCTTGACCATGAATTTCGAAACGACAAATGCTACCTATCACCCAGTGGTTAAATCGTGAAAACCTGTGTTATTTGTTTGTGAAATATTTATAGAATCTCATGTATTTCTGTGATGCCGTAGTAGTAGTAATGAAGCATAACTTATTATTAGACTTAACATATTGCGGATTTAGACAAGGTATCGCGTATTTAGCACTAGTACGTTTATCAACCAAAAATCCTTAAAAGTTTACTAATTTAAAAAATATTCGATGGTGTCTTTTTAAGTAGACTATGAAATTAAGTAGACTATGCCAGATGAAATTTTAAGAAGTGAATTTATGTCGCAAATATTTATGTTATAAGTTATAGCCTATGTTATTTTTTTAAACCCCCTCTCTTAATTTATCATGTTTACCATTTTAATATTGCGGATTAATCTGAGTCACCCCTGTATGTAGGCAATTCTTGCGATTGATCACGCATTTAAGAAAATTCAACTAACAGTTTTGTAATAGTTTCTCTAGCTCTAATAAAGAAAATCCCATAACCTTTATAGCCTACTATAGATGATGTATGATATTCATCTCTCCACTTTAGTACCAAAAATGAAAATAGCAAACGTTTAAAAATGAAAGCATGTTGCTAGAAAAATATATTCTATAAATTAAAGTTTGGTTGGTAAATTTATGTTGGTCTACTAAATAGGCTACTGGATGTCCTTAAAACATTCGTTTAAGTGCATCGTCTTGATTAGTAAAATTGTGAGTGGATTAAGATTGTTGAACAAGCTTTCGTAGAAAAAAAAAAGAATAACTTACATTTTGTCTTCCAAACAATTTACCGAGATGTCTAACTGCAATTTATACGTCCAGTCTCATTTTAAATAACTGCATTATTCAAACATTTTTATTAATTAGTATTATATGAGCCCGTAGTTAAGCAATAAAACACATAGCCTAGGCCTATAGCCTAGCCTATGTTCTTTTGTTTATCTTAAAGGTTATGTTAGTGATTTAGCAAATTTATTTGACAATTAGCCTAATGCGATAAAAACTGTTCTCACCAAAAGTAAGTGTGTGCCACGATACAGTCTATTATGAAAAAGAAATATGCTACTTAACTCGTGCTTGAAATGGACTCAAATATGACAATACAATTGAAAGAAACAAACTTTTTTCTTACAATAATTTATATACCGGTAGCCTAATATCATTTACTGTAGGCCCTATACAGAACTACGACGAAATCTTGGAGAATATCCTGGGGAAGGGGAGGGGGTGTACTCTATTCCTCTTCTCTCCTCAGAGACGCCCATGTGGCGGACAGTTTGACAGATCATTAGCCTACATTAGTCAAGCACACACCTGAATGCCGAAACACCCAAAATCATATTAATATGATCTATATATAGCCTTTGTTCTTGCATGAAGTATTGATTAGGCCTAACTTACTTGTGTTTTGATGGGAAGTTCACTGTATTTTGCAATTTGTGGTTAGCGTGAATTTAGGCTAAGATGTTGACGTAGGCTACTGGGGTAGACTATTAGTCTAATGTTTTATGTTTAGACCTATTTGGTTCGATTACAAAATTGACCTTCCTTCAAGGCAATTTGTTTTGTGATTTTGGGGAACTGTCTTTGCTTAGGCTTATAAAATAAATGTGAATATCCTCCCTCCCAAAGGAAATTGTAGCTTGCTCGTTACTTCCCGGAAAACAAATCCGTGATCTGAACTTAATTTTATGGCATCAAATAAAATTTAAAATAAAATGTTATAAAATCATGGAGAGTAGATTAGTAACTTATACTATTATATTCTTCCTCGTAAGTTCTGCATATAAGCTAGTAAAATATCGTATATTACGCCCTGCAACCTTGTCGTAGTTTCCAGACCTCAATTTTCGAATCAAGCGGGGAGGAACGCACAGCAATCCAACACGAATATAATAAGTTATAGGCTACACCCAAGTTCTCGAAACATGGAAAATCAATTAGCCTATTTAAGATTCTTATTTATTGTTATTATTAGTGTTTTATTGTTATTATTTTTCTCACCATCATCGTTTATTCACAGTCTCATTACTGGTATATGAGACTACTTCGGCTAGTAATTACACGGGTTTCAAGGAACCGAGGCGAAATTACTAAGTTTCAAATGGAAAGTTATCATTATCCATGCACTAAAATATTAGTCTATTATTATTATTATTATTAGACCTATTATTAGACTATTATTAGACTAATTATACTATTAGTGGTAGCTAAGGTTATTATAGCAGGCAATATTTAAACTAACTTAGTCTAGATGAAATATACGAGAGGGAGGTTCTTAGCCATAGCTATAGCCTAGGTCAATAATACACACACGGCCTATATTTGTTTATAAATATAATATTTGTGTTACGTCTCTTTTAACTGCTGAGGATTTTAGAGACACTGGAGTGCCGTAATTTCGCCCCGAAGTGGATCTTTAACGTGTCAGCAGCCTATCATATCTACTGACTCAGCTTCCTCGCATTTGCACACTCTCAAATGCCAACTGACTGCGCAAGGATTCGATCCTGAAAACTTGGGGACAGTAGACAAGAACGTTACCGATGCTTCACGCAACCAGTCGCCATATAAATTCGCAAGCTATTTCTTAAATATAGCTGATAGAACATCGCAGTAATTAGTCTATGTGCAGGATGGAAGGATATTCCTGGCCAGTGAAAAACAAAGAAAAACTTTCATAGACTAACTTATCTCAAGTTCCTAAATAAAGCAGCAATAACTAAAATATTTTTATCCCGTATTGCTGGTTATTGATTCGATCTTATAGGCCTATTATTTGGTGAATATTTGATGCGATAAGTTACAATACACTATTTCAATCCAAACATCACCCTCCTCGCCTTGGTTTGCGCTGACCCACGGAAACTTGAAAACTGAATGCAGCTTGAATACTTTCGCATAAAACCAAATATCGAAGCTCGATATCTCGAACCTCCATTACTCGTGTTTTCGATAACTAGCAGTAGCCTAATTATTATTTTCCGAACAAACTTATAATTTGCATGTAACTTCGTATATTTTTCTCTTTAAGTCTAATTTCTATAACTCCAAATTTTCGATTTATATCGAAGCTTAGGCCTACATTATATCCTTAGCACTTCAACCTTGTTCTTTATGTCGATTATTTAGGCCTATCTTTGCAGTGCATCATGTCACATTGTTATAACTAGATTGAAAGCGTTGTTGGGATGGTTAACTCCCGTTCTAGGATTACCACGGATGGCCTGGGAATAAAGAAATCCGTGTCTAAAGTTCGGGCAAATTCCGGTTCTAATTCGAATTTTCCACCGATCACTGTAGTTGAGATAACAGTATGCAATTTATATGAGTTACTTGAATAATGTAGGCCTAATAAAGCAATCATCATTACGAACATCCATATTATTACATAGGCGATATTTAGACAACTAGGCCTAGGCCTATGTGTTAGACTATAAGCTTACATACAGTATCTGTGACCAGTAGGCTATATCACAAATCTTAACATTTTTCCCACGTATCTCCATAACTCGAATTTTCGATAAGACGAATTTATTTTGAAATACCTTAACGATTCGAGATAGGTCTATCTGTAGGCTATACCTATATTATTGTGCTATGAATAGAATGTAAAACTTAAAATTAATGTTTTTATAATGCTAGTTTTAAGTTATGAAATAAGGATATTGAAGACATGATACAAAAAAGAAAAAGAATAAACAGACAAATATTCTACAAACCTTTATTAATGCACTATAGTCTAACGCAGTGCATTCCAAACAGGGTGTCACGTGCTACCATCAAGGGTGTCGTGAGATATTTTCCAACACTAAATGTAAACCAATATGCCTGGATAAGATATCCCTTTGCACCCTCCAGCTCTGGTGAACTTCAACTAATCGAAGAGGAGGAACTGGCGGCATTTAGAAACAACAAGGTTTTAAAACTTAAGTACCAAGAGTCACAATTAGACAGCTTCTGGGTTTCTATTCAACAAGATTTTCCTCTCCTGAGTAAAAGAGCCCTCATTGTTTTGTTGCAGTTTTTATGACACATTCGTGCGAAAGTGTGCTTTCTGTTATGGCTAATACAAAAACAGTTAAACGTGAAAATTTGAGAATGTTAGAAATGCGTGTGTATTTGTCCTTCTTCCGACCCGATATAAAGCAGAGTTGTAGCCTAATGATCGCCAAGCCCATAGCAGTCATTGAATTGGAACATCAAAGTGCATGTTTTTTTATCGATGAGAAATGTGTTTACTATAGCCTATTAGACTATAGTCTAGACTACTTCGAAAATCATACCGTACTATGAAAAATTTAATTTCTTTAAAATTAATCTCCTTTGTTAAAGTAATCTATGTTCATAATGAAAATAATTAAATGGGTGCCATTTAGAATATGTTCTAATACTGTATGATGTCACCATGAGAAAATGTTTGGAAAGCTCTGGTCTAACGTATTAAAAGGCTAAGCTACTTTCCATTAATGTAATGGCACTAATTGTAAAATTATCAACAGCCTACATAATCCTCCACGTCAATATTCAATGTAAATTTGTAGTTTTTAGGCCTCCCATTGACATGCTACACATTTCGGGGTTTCTTCGTCAGCCCTTCTATAAAAATAGCATATATTCCAAATAAGTAGCTCTTAAACAATATCAACTTGGAGGATAACTAGAACTGATAGCCTATGTCACTTTGATTGTCTTGGAGCGCTCATGAAACTCGTTAAAATTACTTACTTGTCGAAGTTATAAACTGAAGTAATCTAGGCAGTGGCAGCTGGTGCAGAAATTAGTTGTGTGCTATAACCCATACCCCCTCCAAAAATAAAAATATTTGAAAACATAATTTATAGACACGCTCACTCAGAAACACTCAAGAGCTTCTCCACTGAGATTTCCACACTGAACAAACTCAACACATAGGCCTATACACATTCCTCATACAAAATTAATTAAACGCACAATAACACATGCAATGACAAAATATTCACGAACTCAGAAACATTTGGTGTGAGCGTTCAAAAACAGAACTTCTCAGTGTTGCCAAAAGCATTAAAATGAAACCAGCAACGCTGTAATGCAAAATTACATGTTAGTTTGCCATAGTGAAATTTACAAAGTAGACATTTTGTAACTCAATAAAATCACAATATCATGTCCTTATTTTGACAGCATAAACATCATAATTTCTTTAGTTCATCGATTATGAGTGTGGCTATAGAATAGGTAAGTTGGGTGTATGGGAGTATTAAAAGACCTTCTGGCGGTAATAGCTGATGGCTTCCTCTATTTTTTCCACCCCGTTTGCTTTGAGCGATTCCCTCTAAAATGCTGCTCCAGAGTCTAGAAGGTGCCACCTGCCACGTTCTCATTTCGTGTGACCATTGCTGCCGCTCTGTGGTCGAACGAATAATCGCTGTGATGTCTTGGCTCTGGTCTTGGCTGTTGTCCCAACAGCACAACTGAAGAGTTGGGCACGCATGCGCAAAATGCAGAGTTCTTGTTTGCTGGCAATCATCATCATCATCATCATCATCATCATCATCATCATCATCATCATCATCATCATCTTCTTCTTCTTCTTGAGCAGTTTCCGACCCCTGGTCGGGTCTGCTTGGAACACACGCCTCTCCATCGTTTCCTGTCCATCCACCATCTCTCGTCTTTCACTGTGTCCCAGCACACTCCTCTTTCCTCCACACTCTTCTTAACTCCCTTCGTCCATTTGTCCCTTGGTCTTCCCCTTGGCCTCCTTCCCTTCATTTCCATTCCAAATATCTTCTTCTGTATCCTCTCCTCTCGCATCCTCCTCACATGTCCATACCATTGTAGCCTAGATCGCTCTATTCTATTTTGCAATGGTCCCTCTCTTACCATTTCTCTGACTCTCTCATTCCATACTCTGTCCATTCTTGTTACTCCTACCCTACTCCTCTGGAACTTAATCTCCACTGCTCGTATTTTACTCTTGTTCCTTTCCTTCATCACCCATGTTTCTGAACCATACGTCAAAATTGGCACAAAGTAGGTCTTGTAGATGATTCCTTTACATTTTTGTGGTACATCTTTATTCTATATCATCCCCCTAATACTCTTGAAAAATCCATCTGCGCAACTTCCCCTTTCATTTATTTCCATCCTATTGCCTCCCTTTTCTTCAATTATGCTTCCCAAGTACTTGAAGTATTCTACTTTTTGCAACTGCTGTCCTCCAAGTGTTATGCCCATATCCAGTCTGTTCTTCCTCCTCGTTGTGATGACCACTTCACTCTTTTGTGCTGAGAACTTCATCCCATAGGCTATGATAACACTACCTTCTCCCATTCATCCAATTGCTCTTGTAGGCTACTTCTTCCTCATCCTCTCTCCATACAAGAAGGTCATCAGCAAACAACATTGCCTTCATTTTCCTTTCCCCAATGCTATTTTCCACTTTTCGTATGATTTCATCCATCACCACTATAAATAACAGGGATGAGAGGGCACTTCCTTGTTTCAGACCACTTTCTAGTTGAAACCATTCCGTTCTCTCCCTTCCCACCTTTACACAGCTTTTGCTTCCCTCGTACATTGCTTTCACTCTTGCCACTGTCCCCCTGTTTACTGCTTTCGCTCTCATTGCTTCCCATACCTTGTTTGCTGGCAATAAACGTAGAAATTGTCGTGGAGTGGAGCGTTCGACTAGATACCTCGTTGTGAAATGTTTTCTATTCTTTGACTCACGTTTAAAATGTGCTGTATTTGATTGCAGATAATATCATTAAAATAGGCCTAATTAATTTTCAAATAAAGCAATGTGCTTCAGCACTTCAGCGCATAAGGTGCATCCGCCCCTGAATCAAGCTTCAAGTAAATATGCTACTTGCCGAATTTACAGTCTGAAGTAATCAAGACTCACGGAATAAGACTACTTGCCGAAGTTATAATCTGAATTAATCACGACTCAAGGAAATACTTGCCGAGGTTACAATGTGAAGTAATCAAGATTGAAGGAAGTACTTGCCAAGTTACAATCTGAAAGTGATGAATACTTTAAGAACTTAGGAATTTGATTTGCAAATACGGTAGTCTCAACTAGCTTCCTGATAATTCCAATACATTCAATCGGACTTTTCTAGTTTATCTGTTAATCTAATTTTTTGCCTAATTGCTAATTATTTAATATGATTTTATTGACGTGCTAAAGAAGGGGTAGACTATACCATAACTTTGAAACATCCAAAAGTGTATATTAAATATTGACAATTCGAATGATATATAAATAATTTTACAGTTAACATTGCCAATATAGCCTAATGTGTACCCAAATAAAGGATCAATGACGCTAAACGAAAAAACATTACGAGCCTTACAGTAGTCGCATAGACTATGATGTGTAACATGTGACATGTTATCCCTTGTTAACAGTGAACTCTGTTGGTCATTGAAATAACTACTTGTAAAACTGCAGTGCCAAATCCTGACCGGTTTTCAGCAAATATGATACAGTATAATGAATATTTTCAGACCAAACAACGACATATTGAAGATTATTTATTGTAGGAAGAATATCATTAAAGGGGCCTCCAAACCTTGAAGTAATTTTGTATGCGATATAGATTCCACATAGCCACATGGCCGACAGTACCTCGAGTGCTTACATTAAATAAGAATACAGCAAAAGTATGAAGATTAAATAAATCATAATTGTTTTCAGCAAATATGTTACAATGAATATTTTCACACCAAAGAACGACAATTTGAAGATGATTTATTGTAGGAATATCTTTAATGGGGCCTCCAAACCTTGTAGTAAACCATATGCGATATACATTCCACATAGCCACATGGCCGACAGAACGTCGTGGTATCAATCTCCGCCACCGCGCGCACTCATTGTTTCCGTCCCATCCATTTCCGTTTCATTTTTCAAAGTCACCTCCCCCCCCCCCCCAAAATATACAGATAGCCTACCGAGTGGAAAGATGTTACACATCAATAATTTTGGATGTTAGAGAAAGAAAATAACTGAATAGCCTGTAAGTTAGCATTTTCCTTCTCCTTGTAAGTTGTGTATTTATTGCATGTTACCCCTGAGTCCTTATCGCGCTCCTAGAGGTTTCCAGACCCCACTCCGTGAACCACTGTGTAAGAGCATTAATCATTTAGAAGGGTTTGTTTTTAAATTTAAATTAAAAACAAGCGTAAGTAGGCTACCACATGTTAGTTAGTTAGTTATTGTTTTTTTAAGGGGCGGAACTACGAGGTCATCTGCCCCTCTACTACATGTTGTTTCAGACAGGAACTTACTTCAGTAGACTATATAGGCTATTTTTCCACAAGAAGATCTGCCCGGCATTTCAGGAGAAATGACCCACAATGGTTGGTTGGTTGGTTGGTTCCTTAGTTTAGGGGCTGCGACAACGCAGTCATGTAGCCCCGTGTACTTGGGGTGTGTGTAGAATATGTCTGATAACCGGTGTTAATTGTGATGACTGTATTAGTGTGTGTATCTGTTTTCTTTTTAATTTAAATTCAAGTAAGGACTGCATCTTTGAATTTTTCAAATAGTTCCTACCTTTGCCACCAAACGCCACCGTCAACGACTACTAGGCCTAGTTCGGAACTTAGCTACTAGACGCCACCGCAGTCGGCTCTTGGCAACGAACGTAGTAACCTAAGAGCGTTGTTTACATTCTTAATGTATACAATTTGGTTTCACACAGGTGTAATTAGTGGAAAGTTCTTTAACATGCCATAAATCTATGACATGGGACCGTCGGCTTTACTTCCCCTCCGAAGGAAGGCATACTGAGTTTTTTTTAACGCTCTTAAAAAATCCGACGGCTTCGGCCGGGTACCCAGAATAACATAGACTAAGGTAGGTTACAATGTTGCCTCTACGATATACATTATAATACAGCATATAAATGATTATGTAACATGTAAATTGAGGTTCTCAATATGCTAAAGCAATTTTTTTCCCCCAGATAATATTCAATGATGCCAAACTCTTTAAGAATGTTCACGACGAACTTGAAGGAGCTCCGAATAGGACGTCTTTTACTTTCCATAGATCTGGACGTAGGGAAACGGAGTTAAATCTATTAGGCCTAAGCAGGGGCATATATACAATTTCCTTCGGGGGGGGGGGCTTAGTGTCCTGGAAAATTTGTGAGTATTCTCAGGGGATTGTCACCCAGAAATATCAACCAATATCTTAGAGCATATAACTTTGTGTAATTATTTTAAATAAGAGTTAATTGTAAAATTCTAAGTATAAGTTAGCCTAATTAGTGACAATACAAAAAAGTTGTAAAATACACCATATCACACGAATAACATTTTATACTCAATGAATTTTCTATTATGGCCTATGGGTTATGCATTGCAAATATCTAAATATTTGTCAATTTACTAAGCAGAAAGGTAAAAAGTTTTTTTTTACAAATTGATAATTTATTTCTCAAAAGTACCGTAGTGTGGAATTCTCAGTTTTGTCTCACAAGGCTGAGTGTACCCCGTTCCATACCTCAGACCAGAATTAAAATTTCTTGGCAGGGCCGGGAATCGAATTCGGACCTCCGGGGCTGCAGCCAAGAATGCTAGCCAGTACATCACGAGGTAGTCTAATTTCAATCTTTATATTGCTTATAACTTAGCCAGTAAGTTAAGATTAGGGTACAACCAAATTTACAATATTATTTTATGATTTTACCAAAGCACTTAATTTGTATTGGCTTTTTCGGGGGGAGAGGGGGGGGGGGGCAGGATCCCCCCCCCCCCCAGCTCCTCACTTATATACGCCCCTGGGCCTAAGCTACAGTAGCCTATAGGCTATCACAAGCGACAACACATTTAGGCTATGCAGACCTACATTGCATACCACATTTTAAAATAGGCTACTATCCTATGTAGTCTACTAAACAATCAAACTATTTCGAGGGGCAGATGACTCGTAGTTCCGCCCCTTAAAACCTCAATAACAAACAAACAAACTATTTTTAGGTAATATTGAAATATCGAATAAAATAAAATTACAGGAACTTTAATCAATGTTTATAGTGAGAATTCCTAAAGGAAGGCTGTAAGAAGTTAATATGATACATGAACTTGATTCTACATTGGGAATATTGTAATTTTGTTTCAATACTTTATCTCGTGTTCTGACCGAAGACTTCTTATTCTTAAAACAGCCTTTTCCTTTTTTTAAATAAGCCTATGGGACTGTGTTATCAAAATATTAGGCTATACCTAACCGCTCAATCTACCAGCGAGACATCGTTTTTACTCCTCTGGCGGGACCTTTGAGTACTAATTGTAGGAAAGCAGAGATCTCTCCAAAGCATAGGCTACGTCGTCTCAGGCAAAAAGCTAAGAAACTGTGTTCAGTGCAAGGAAATAACACGAATTGTTATGCAGAGGGGGGAGTTGGTTTGAAAGTTGATTTCACTGTTCAACAATAATTATATAAGCATCTTCAAAGTTATTATTTCCAAATTTACAATAAGTTATTGCATTCCTTTGGCGTTGCTGAACATAGACTACATCACTGACTTTAGCAATTACTGTAGGCCTACATCTTTATACTGATATTCCTCTTTCTTTTACCTCACGGCGTAGTACCACGACCACGAGGGCAGTTGCAGCAAATCCAGTGATCGCAGGTTCGAATCCCGGCGCTTATTTATTTATCGTGTGGCTTTTAGTGCCGGGAGTCTCCGAGGACATGTTTGGTTCGCCTGAGTCTGTAGCTGCTTCCAGCGGACACTCTAGGGTGAGCTACAAGTTCCGTTCAATTTCAAGTAGTTCCAACTTTCGCTTTCATATATCAATGATACCTAGTGGTGAACGTTGGAACTTGGATAGAGCGTCCTGACGAAATCTAACCGAACAATTTAGCATCACACAAGTTTAGTCTGTGGAAGGATCTTTTACATGCCTTAAATCTATGACATGGGATCGCCGGCTTTACTTCCCTTCCGAAGGAAGGCATACTGAAGGAATTTTAACGCTCTTAAAAATCCGACGACTTTGACCGGGTTTGAACCCGTGATCTTGGGAACAGCAGTTCAGCATGCTACCAACTACGCCACCGAAGCCGCTAATCCCGGCGCTGACAGAGCCTATCCGGAGTGTGATTTTCCCACACTCCTTCCAAGCACATAACGAATAAGAAAGAAATAACGATTCAACAGTAATCTTGGGCTAATGTTAAACGCCCTTTTAGAGACAGAAGTAATGCTTCATTGGTGAACTATTCAGGCCCGACGAAGGGGGAGGGGCAAGCGGGGCTGTAGCCCTGGGGCCCAGATTTGCTGAGGGGCCCGAGGTGGTGAGTGAGTAATCTATCTATCTATGTCCACCCCTCGTTAATCCCGTTTCCAATTGGGTCGGGGATGAGATGCAATTATATTCCACGTGGCTGATGGTTTCTTCGGCCGGATGCCCTTCCTGACGCGAGCCTCACAAGAGGAGTTAATGAGAGATGACATGAATGAAGATGAAAGAAAATTCAATTTAGAATTAGTGATTAATTGAAGGGATCAGAGCCATAGTGGGCCAAGCACCATTTTTTTAAATGGAGAAAACAAGGGTTAAAGTAAAACACTAGTCATAATTTATTGGAACAAAAATCAAGTCATTGTAACTAAAGGATACATAAATCTTGGAGCAAAAAGTAATATTCTTATCTTGACTCCAAATACAAATATAACAGCAACGAATTTCAACAATTTTCGACATCTAGGATTTGGCCCATTCTGGTTCTATATTTACACTGTGCAATACAATGGGCCATCTCCATTCAGTAAAAAATTTACTTTATTGATGCTCATCAGTGGCTTCTTTGCGAGTTAAATCTTTATAGAAGTCATGGTGAATGGGAGGAATATATTCCAGCATAGAAATTAAATCATCATAGGCCTATTCGATTTTGTTATTGGAATAGTTGTAAGCCTGACTTAAGCTGAAAGGTGAAGGCACTGAAGATGATACCTTTACTGTACGCCTTCCTCTGCGATTAGGAGTACAATCTATTAGGGATGTTCAGATTGACTGCGAGGATTTGGACCACTTTGGCTCTAAAATGAGCAGGCAATTTATTTTGCTTAATATTTTGAAGGCACATTATTACACGAATGGATGTTATTGGAGATGGACCACTTTCACAACAGATAGGGAGTGCAAAATTATCCCGCTAGATGGCATTATTCCATTTTACTGATTTTTGGAGATGGCCCACTATGCCTCTGACCCCTTCAATTTTTGTTTCATCTTTCAAATATTTTCTTAAATAGTTTCTCTTCACTTGTTTCCATAATTTGGGGAAGATGGCCCCATTGTTTCGGGTTGAAACATGCTCGCTTAATAATCGTTTAATTAGTTTAATAAGACTTCAATATTGGTTTGACAGATTTTGTTATTACTAATTTTTAAAAGGTATATCTATTAGGCAATCCACTGTCTAATTTTGAAGTTCTGCTTGCACTGCCACCTAGAAATTAGACCAAACATCTATTGGTGAGTGAGTAATAATAATATAATATCGTATGGCCTCGGATGCCGGGTGCAAGCTTTGTTATTTGACGCCTGGAGGGCAGCTTGCATGTCAAATTTTGTCATTCCTTGGAAGTTATGAAAGTCAAGGAGATTAGATATCTAAGCACCTTGACACTATAGCGCTCTCTAGTAGAGAGCGGAAAATCCCGAGATTAATTTTGCCATTATGGACACGGCCTACTGAATTCAAATAGGTTCTTTAACATGCCAACAACGTGTGATATGCGTGCCGTGATTTTTGGTCACCTTTCGAAGATCACTTACCACGGCCAGGAGCGAACCTGCAAGCTTGGGGTTGGTAGTCCGACACGATAACCACTCACCCACCGTGGCAAGCTGGCGAGTGAGTATGTATGTCTACCCCTTATTATTCCCGTTTTTCCAACGGGGTCGGGGATGAGATGCGATGGAAGTCATTGTGGCGGTGGTTTTTACGGCCGGATGCCCTTCCTGACGCCTACCTCATGAGAGGAGTTAATGGGAGATGAAATGAATGATGGTGAATGGAACTGGGCAAGGATGTGGAAGGAAGCGGCCGTGGCCTTTCAGAAGGTACTGTCCCAGCATTTGCCTGGTGTTGAAAATGGGAAAACCATTTCAAGGACAGCCGACGGTGGGGCTCGAACCCACGCGTCTACCGAGTCAGCAGAGAGCTTGGTCCCATGACCTAACGCTGCGCTTTAGCCAGCTGAGCCACTACTGTCGGTGGCAAGCTGGCGAGTGAGTGATGCAACGATATAGGAAGTATCACGGAATTAAGATGAGTTTACCCTACGTAGTCATTTGCGCACGAAATCCTGTACCTCTTCTCGTCTCATTCACACACATCGTCTCGCGTCGTCCAGAACGAACATTACGCCGCATGCAAGTTCTTTTTAAGGGGTCAAACAAATGATTGTCATGCGGAGACATATCTGAAATCCAGCGGGGATTATCCAAAGCTGTCCAGTGTAATTCTCCCATTTTCCCGGGCCTAGCGTTGTCGTGGAATCTATCAATGCCGAAAAGTGCATTGAATTAATATTTCACGTAGACTACTAAAACCTCATAACGTAATGGACTCTTGCACCTTCTTTTCACTTAGCATGATAGGTAACTTAGTAAACAAATGATTGTAGAAACAAGCATGCCAAGGTACTACTACCAACTGCGCACTGTGACCAACATAATTCATACACGATCTTTTTATGTGTTAAGTTGTTGTTTATTATTTAGTACTTTTAGGAGATTTTCATAGAGTTGCTAATTATTTTCTTTACATTGTTATGATTTTCCTGCACGTCTCACCAAGATATTACCATAGATAAAAGACTGAGTTTTTTTCCTGAGCTCTTCATTATTTGGGGAATTTCTCTTCCTTCTCGAAGGTTAAATGCTGCTGCGTGGTCCATACACTCTCCTGATGCTCGTTGCTATCTTATCTAACAACACTTAATAACGATGAGATGCTCTGAAGACAGGTCCAGTGCAGATATAGCCTGGTCCAGCATGTATCTCCACCGTACTATTCCACTACGCCACAGCAGTCTTACCTTTTACGTATCAATACACATTACTCACCTGGCGTGCTTTAGACAGCTGAAGGGCTCAACCTCGTTCCCCGTTTATACCTTACCTACAAGGTTACGTTAAATGGTTCAAGTGTTGTTGTATTTCTCAAGAAAATAAATAGGAAATTAAAATCTGTCTCCTAATGAAGAAAATTATTTTTTAAACATTTTGGAACAGATAGGATGTGCCGTTGTAAGGTGCATATTTATACAGCTTATTTGTCTAGGAATGGAAAAGGTTCCTCACCAGCCCTTAGCCTTCAAGAAGGAAGATAAATTTTCCCATGTTCCTCAGGAAAAAAAGAATGAATCTTTTATCTATGGTTATATATCTTCGTCAGACGTACAGAAAGAACACAACTATTATTTTTTTGGAACTGAGAGTATGTGTCGTAATAAGATGCATATTTATACAAATTATTTGTCTTGAAATGGGAAAGATGTCTTATTTGTTTACGAGTTCGTATCCCCATAGCTACAGTAAGAACGACGGTCGGGGCGATCACTCAAACTCAGGGGGCATCAAGGGAAGTAAATCTTATGCTTGAACTTAGTCTATGTTAAATGATGCAAGTGCTAGACGCCACCCATTGTAAAGAAGCGTCGTTGTCTATCGGCTGCAGGGCATGCAACAATCATTTTATCAAAGTTTTGTCCAATTATTTCAACCTACAACTTTAAAAATTGTAAATTACTGTAATGCATTCATTGAAATCCTTTGAGGATCTTTGTTTCCTTTCGTCAGTACGAAAACGAAAGATGCTACCTTTGAAGTTCGGTTATAACACCGAATGTGTACCTGCCTAGTCCACGGGACATGATGACTACAGCATAGTGCTTGGTAGCGTCAGCCACACGTTCATGAATACCATTCATCAAAAATACAACGATTTCAAACAAAACAGTTCTCTAATAAAAGTACAAAAACAACAGAAGGCAACATAATCGCTATGGCAAGAGTTCAGATAACTTATCAATATGAATGCACTCGATCCTCTTCAGTTCCGCCGAAAGTTCGGCGTGATTTGTTTGTATCGATCTGTTAATATATCTTCAGATTAAATTCTCAGAGGTTTCAGGTGTGATTCAAATCTGAGGACTTTGCTGGCCAATTAAGTTGTGAAGGGCTCCTGGATACTCTTCCTATTAATCACGAACTATTTTAACACTGTTTCCACTCTAGTTGTTCGTTGGATTCTGAGTGAAAAGGTTCAATAGCATTGTATGTTGTGTAGTATGGTATGGGCTAGATCCATTATCCACATGGACAAAGGAACTCTTATCATCTTCATAAGTTTAAATCGTTGTGGTGCTTTGCCATTGGTTACTCTTTGAGCCTGCATAAATCATGCGTACCATAGACCTATTGGTTAAAATTTACTAAGCCTATAATCATTGTATTTTGCCTAAAAGTTTACTCTTCTAAAATAGAGAATAGTGAGCCAAGAGTCGTCAATATATCAAATGGTCCACCACCCCCTTCTTATTTAGTTTTATGAAACCCAACCAACATTACATTTCTCCTTAAGATCGATATTGCACTGCATCCTGTGTGTGTGTCAACAATGTAAATCAAGCCATGGAACTAGCAAAGGGAAAGCGATCATGCACAATTTCCAGCGCAACCCTATGGCCCATTGTACAAAAACATGCGATTTATTGTATACTAAAATAACACATGTACCCGTCATACAATCGAATTAATATTGATGCCACGTAATCTTAAATGTTAGAGAGTTAAATGAATACCCTAAACCATGATTGAAAACTCTGACATGAATATTAACTGTTGATGTGAAACAGCTATAGTTTGTAGAGTCCTTTCTGCAGGCGAATCACGATTTCTCAACAATGGCACTGTGAATCGGCACAATATGCATTGTTGGAGCGCGGAGGCTCTACATTGGGTAAGGCCGGACTCATTTCAAGTGCCATTGTTGGAGCGCGGAGGCTCTACATTGGGTAAGGCCCGTCTCATTTCAAGTGCAGTGGCGAATAAATGTCTGGTGTAGGATCTTGGGTGAGTACCTCATCGGAACATATTTCTTCGACGACTATCAGGTGGTAGCACGCTACCTCCATTTTCTTCAAAATGAGCTCTTACGGTTGGAGAACGTTCCACTGCGCGTCCGACTACGAATGTGGTTTCAAGAGGACGGAGCCCCACCGCACGGATCGGTAGTCATTCGGAACAATCTTCATGCTTCCTCATATCCTGATAAATGGATAGGAAGGAAAGGAAGGAAAGGACCCGTTTTGTAGCTCGCCAGATCATAGGAACATACTTCACTTGACTTATTCCTATGAGGTCACTTAAACCCGGTAGTGTATACACAGGAGTCTGGAGATCCTGGTCACCTTCGGCTACTGATCATCGAGGCATCTCAATTTGTTATAAACGTCACATGCTACAACGATCAAGAATATCTTCACAACGTCGTACTGAAATCTGTATAAACCAAGGTGGTGAACATTTCGTGGACTTTATACAAGACTGTTTGGATAACCGACAAAGATCTAACTTCTATGAGTCTTATAAAGATGTGAATTAGAATACAAATTAATGCATCTTGAAACACTGCCCTTTATAGGTCGTTGGGATAATATCTTCCCACCTTTTATTTATAGAACGGTGTTAGGGAGAGAATCTTCCCACACATTTCATTTCAAGCAGTTCCACATTCATCTACAAGCTAGCTGCACAGAAATATTGAAAACCCATTAATTTGATGTAGCCTATACTGTCATCAGAAGCACATATCCCAGTGGTCTCCACCGTGCACGTGCTCGCCAGTTCGGTTGTGTTGAGATGAGGCTAGTGCCCCTGAACTTCAAGTAAGAGACTATCCCAGAATGTGCCTGGAGGGGGTGTGAAAATAAACGGCGGAAAACCATACTCAGCATGACCCCTGTCAGCGCCGGAATTCGAACCTACGTCTCCGGGCTTCTGCTCGACCGTGGTGCACGATTTAACAAACTTGGCTACGCCGCGGGTCTCCATGTCTTGAAAATCAACACAAACGATCGATTCGTTTATGGTGTTGCAATTTCAATTTTACGGGTGTACAGTAGGTTATGCTTGATGCCTAGTAACTCCTTAACAAATGGCCTACAGATGTAGCCTACGATTTCAGATTTAGGCAGACATGTTCCCGTATGATATGTTCTGAAAAGGGGATATCTCTATTTTGGTTGGTTGGTTCCGCAGTTTAGGGGCTGCGACAACATGGTCATGTAGCCCCGTGTACTTTGGGCGTGCGTAGAATCTGTCGGATAAATAACCGGTGTTCATTGTGATGGCTGTATTAGTGTGTGTTATCTGTAAGATAAGAGAATTGGCGCAGCCCATGCAGCATATGGACTATTACCGCACCGGGTCTTCATGAATAAAGATCTGTCCATGAGTACAAAGCTTATGGTGTACAAAGCAGTAGTCATTTCTACATTGTTGTATGGCTGTGAAACGTGGACCCTTTACCGATGTGATCTTAGGAAGCTTGAGCGCTTCCACCTACAAAAACTTCGATCAATCCTGAGGATTAAATGGGAAGACCGCATTACCAATAGGTCATTGCTGTTCTTGAAAAGGCTCAAATCAACAGCATAGAATCATTCATAATAGGTCACCAATTTAGATGGATTGGTCATGTCCATCGGATTGATGAAGTGAGATTACCTCGTCAAATGATATTCTGTATGGTGAGCTATGCTATGACACCAGACCTCGTGTTGGTCCTAAGAGGCGCTACACGGACCAATTTAAGCAGACCGTGAAATTGACAGGTCTTGATTCACAAACCTGGGATATACTGGCTGAAGACCGCTCAACTCGGATACTGTAAAAACGTTTGAAAGGGATCGACGCACACATGAAGAGGCCAAGCGTCAAGCTAGGAAACTTCGAGCAGCCCAACCACGTCCTCCTCCAGCATTAGGCTACTATGTGACTTGTGTGGACGCTTGTTCTATGCCAGGATTGGACTATTTAGTCACCGTAAACACATCCACAAACTGGACTGAAGAAAGAAGATTTATACTCGGATTCGATTTAAAGCCGATGATGATCTGTAATTCAGGCAAGGACTGCAGACGATCAATTTCAAGTAGTTCCTACTTTTGCTACCAAATGCTACCGTCAACGACGCCTAGCGGTGAACTTGGCTACTAGATGCCACTGCAACCGTCACCTGGTGACTAACTTTGGAACTTATTAGAGCGTTAATCAAATCTAACCTACAAATTTAGCTTCACACAATTTTAGTTAGTAGAAGGTTCTTTTACATGCCATAAATCTATGACATGAGCCCGCCGGCCTTACTCCCCCTCTGAAGGAAGGCATAGTGAGGGATATTTGACTCTCTTAAAAAGTCCGACGACTTTGACCGGGTTTTAACCCACGATCTTGGGCATAGAAGCTCAACATGCTACCAACTACGCCACCGAAGCCGCCCTATCTCTATTTAAAAACACCTGTATACGATCAACACGGCGCGGATAATTAGGAATAAAATAAGTTAGTTATTGTTAATTAAAGGGAGGAAACAGCGATGTCATCTCCCAGTGCAGCTGGGTGTGTTAGATTTCTCTGATAACTTGTATTTATGTGATGCCTGTGGTAGTGTGTGTAACAATATTAGTGACAGGGATGATGATGATGATAATTCTTGTTTTAAGGGGTCTAACATCTAGGTTATAGGCCCCTAATGAAATGAAATGTTATGAAATGAGAGCATGAATATAGAAACACCCCACTGCCAGGGGGTTAAATGAAAATGGTCTACATAAAACAGACAGCGAGCCCTATCAATAATGTCTTAGGCTGTTTGGATAAAATGAGAAAAAACGTGGATGATAAAATACAATGAAACAAAGAAGGCATTTTGACCAGTAACAAATAGATATGTACACAGTAAACATAAAAAAACCAGACTAAACCTAAACTGAACTTATTACACTAAGTTACTGTATTTTAAAAACTTACAAGAGTAACCACTCTCCCTGGAAAACGGGATGACGAGGTCGCCCCTTACGACAGGCACGGGATACCGTGGGTGTATTCCAATCCCTCCCACCCACAGGGGGATACAGGGATGGGGTAGGTGCCTCGGGACTTGAAGTAAGGTGCTATCCCAGCATTTTCCTGGCGGGGGAGTGTGGAAAAACTCGGGGGAAAACCACACTCAGGATAGCCGCTGTCAGTTATGAAAATAATTTTCGGTTATTGTGTGTCCTTCCTCGAGTAATGTATAAATTAACTTGTGGAGATCAAAGGCAGCAGAGCTGATTGAGCTAATGTAAGGTTAGTAACCCATCTTTCAGACCTATCTTGACCTCTGCGATATTTGCGCCACCCGGAAATTCAGAATTGGAGGCAATTACAGTGGTTGTCTCACCTGGTGGCCCGCCCCTTAGCGTGGCTAAACGTGGGTAGGTGAAGAAGCAGCATGCTTGTAGTTTTTACGTGACAGATAATCGCATAAGCCATGAGATCTCCTATTTTACATGAAATCCGTAGCATCGGACCTTGAACATCCCACATGCAGTAATCTAACCCAGTTCGACTTGGTGGAAGGCAAGCATCTTGATCGCTACGCCATCACGCCATCGGAAAGAAGAAGCGTAAGGAATTAACTTATAGGAGTTTTCTGCTCATATGCGTACGTATGCTATCATGTCTCTAACACATCGGCCAGTCTGACTGTGCCTTCATGGTACTGCAACATCATGCAAATACCTATTTTTCATTCTCCAATAGAATGGTTTATGCATATGTTTTCAGCACAGATAATAAACTACGTGCCACACGTTGCAGCCACTATGATGGTCCGAACAGACTGATAAGTGAATAAGTTGTAACTTATGCACCAGGGTTCACTGGGGCCACCACGTCAGACAACCACCGAAAATGTAGAAGCAGTCAATGCAGTATTTATTTATATAGCCTATTTTATGTTTGATTTTATATATTTATTTTTTTACTAATTATTTATTCATTCATTCATTCATTCATTCATATTTATCCATATTTCTACTTATTTACTTATTTATGCAATTACATAACAACATGAAGGTGCACAGGCATAAGACCAATTAATTACGTTCCTTTTGGGGGGGGGGGGAGCGTGATGACGTAGTGGCTTAGCTGCTCGTCTTTCACCCGGACGGCCGGGGCTCGAATCCCAGTGACATCGGGGTGGAATTTTCACCTGAAAAATCACGTGGCGTCAGGAAGGGCATCCGGCCTTAAATCCCCGGCCAAAACCAAAATGAGCCTGGTTGGCTTCGGCGACCCCAATTAATTGGGAAAAGCCGAAGAAAGAAAGAAAGAAAGAAAGAATTACGTTCCTTTTTGGCATATCAATTTCAACACATACATCAAAAAAACTGAAGAACAAAAACAATCTAGGCTGCTAAAGAAATTATGAAAATCACTACAAATTAACAAAAGAAAACTCTAGACTACAAATAGAAAAGAAAGATAAATATAAACTTATACAAAAATAAAAAGGAAATTGAAAAGAGTATCCAGTAGCCTGTCACAAATGCCGAGATCATTCGAACAATGGGAAAGAATATGGAAGTACTGGCTACTATAAAAACGAGAAAGATGCAATACCTAGGTCACATTATGCGCAACAGAAGGTGATACCATCTACTGCAAGAAATCCTGCAAAGAAAATTACCCGGGAAGAGAAGTGTTGGCAGGAGACGAATATCCTGGCGATAAAACCTCAGAGACTGGACTCTCCAGACATCGGAAAATTTATTCCAAACGGATCAGCAGAACAGAGAAAGCACAGTCAAGATGGTTGCCGACATTCGGAACGGATAGGGACTAGAAGGAAAAGAAGTAGCCTATTCCAGGAAAAAGGAATTCAATAATGATTACAATTTTGGAGCAGCTGTTTTTAACTGATTATTGAATGCGCAAGTGTAAGACAATAAATCTACTCCTCTACATTAAGAAACATCGAATCATGGATATGTAATTATTCATTCATTCAATTTCGCTAATCGGCCAACTAGGGACCACGATAAGCCTCATTTTACATTATGGCATTTGTTCATTTTTCGCTTGATCCACATTGTCTTCATGAGCTCACTGTGTTTAGCACGACGTTCTTCTCTCCATTTCGCATCAGTTGTCCGTTTTTCGTCCCGGAGAGTCCCAAACGTCTTGATGGCTGCTCTATAAAGATTTCGGTCTTGTGCATATTCTGCTCGCATCCCCATTTTTTTCAGATCTTTCTGGACGTTAACGTACTATGGCAATTGTTATTATTATTATTATTATTATTATTATTATTATTATTATTATTATTATTATTATTATTATTATTACCTATGTTGCAACATTAATTTAATGTAATCCATAGTAATTGCCTATTATGAGAGCCATGCGCTTTCGAAGAAATTTCAATTTAGTAACTTTTTAGGGATTTTTAGATGACAACTGGTTTGGGACATCTTGAGCATCAGCTCCGTGTAGGCTACTTGGGTGTGTGTCGAAGTTTTCTGGTAACTTGTATTTCTGTGGTGCCTGTACAGTAGCAGTACTGTGTGTGTGACTGTTATCAGATCTAGGATTAAAGTAGGTACCCCGGGAATGGAAATAAGGAACCATCTCAGCTTTTTCGTGGAGAAGTGTAGCGAAAGAACACATCTCAGATGACCCCTGCCAGGACCATGATTCGAACCTTCGATCTTCGAACCTTCAGGTTGCCCTTGTAGGGTTGGCTGAAAACCACTTATTCTGTAATGTAGCCTGTAATAATAATAATAATAATAATAATAATAATAATGATAACAATATAGTAGTAAGGCAACCACAATAAACGGCTCAAAGAAATGAATTCAGAGAATGATTTTTTCTTTGATTTTTAACAATTAATTAAAATCAGAAATACGATTGGTAGTTTAAAATGTAGTGAATCTCGTCTCCGCTAGGATACTGTATATCGGGCCGATAACCTAGATGTTATGCCCTTTTAAAACAATTATCATCAGCAACTGTAGGCTATATCTCGTGGATGAGCATCTCCTCACCCAAACTTAGGGATGACCCCCAAACGTTTGTTGGTTTGTCACATAAATATGATAGCATAGGGCGTAGTCTGTTGATCGGTTGGGGATTGTCGCTGCCCCTAAACTAAGGAACCAAAACTGTTTATCGGTATTTATCAATTCACACAGAAGTGTGAATTAGGATGACGACAGCACGGGAATTGGAGACAGTCCGCAGTGCGAGACACCTGCCTCTGGGCTGACCCTGACGGCCTGCCCGGTCAGTCCACAGGCGGTCTGCCCTCAACACTCACATTCCAGATTCATTGAGCCTTCTCTGGTTTCGCCTCTGATTCCTTAGTTTGCCATACATATGACAACTGGGATTACAGAAACAGTATGATACACTGCTATCAAGGAATTGGTAAAACCCACAATGGGGAAATTATTTAATGTGATGTTTTTTATTTAAATTTTATAATCCCTTTGATGCCAAGCTATTGTGAGCCATGCCAAGTTTAGTGGAATTCCAATTTTTGATAGTAAATAAGATAGAATATTGCTATTTTTGCGGTAGCAGGTAACTAGGGTAAGTGTACCATTAATCGGCACCTTAAGACGAACCGCGTTACATCATCATGTGTAAAGTCTTTAATATCTACAATACTGGTTGCAACTTACGTTGATATGACACATAAATACCTTTGTATTCGAAATAATATATTCAAGTGCTTCCAAGTACAATCCGTTCATTTCAAAGTAATTTAATTTACGAGGTGCACCCTGTGTACCAATGATCGGCGGCGCAAGAAAAGCTGAGACCCGGTTATCGACGCTCAAGTATACCATTAATCGGCAGTGGCAACTAAAATGCTGATAAGTCAAGACAGATTTTATTTCTACCTTAATAATACAACATTTCACCCTAAAAATTGAAACAGTATGTTTACTATTGAAGCACCATTAAATAACACGCACAAGGACACATTTCATTACGACACAAATTTGTGGTCTTAAGTACAGTAGGCCTATCAAAACAATGTTTACCTTTGTCATAATATTATAATTATGCGTACATTTCGTCCATAAGAAACACTGACACTGAAAAGTTTATTCATTTACACAACTGTGACATGTGAATGTCTTGGGAGCCCGTTTTTTATTCATACTGCAGCACTCTTCATGAAACCATGTTTTGCACTGTGCGCACTGTATCATAGGCAATTTTTTGTCTTCTTCACATATTTCGCAATACCATGAATCCTCTGCAACATCCAAAGGTTTTTCCCTACTCCTTCTCTTCTGAACGTTATTTTGATGTACAGCTTCCTTATCGTTTGCTCCCTGAACCTTTTTATTACGAGTGGCTGTTTTAGGCAAAGTTTTCTTTTCCGCTCCTTGTTCTTCCTTTTTTGATTTTGCTTGCTCCCTTTTCTTTCTACGTTCCACTAGTTCAGTTTGTTTTTTAATTTTTTCATCTTCCTTCTTTTCATAGTATCTCATCCATTGTAAAGATGTTGCTACTGCTGGTATCTTCTCCTTCTTTCTCTTCTTCAGAACTGACTGACCTCTTGGCGAGAAAAGTATGCTTTTAAAAGGAGACATAACTACCTGAGACGTGGAAGGTGGAGTAGACAGGTGTTTAGAACCCAACTCATTAAAATTCCTGCTGTTGCACTTATCGAGTGTTTGATCCGACGCTGTCTCCTGATTTGAACATGTAGGTCCATCGTCTATCATATTGTCCGCTTGAGAATTAAGATTCAATGTATCTCCAAAAACTTGAGTTGCACTGGTTGCAGATTCTGAATCCATCCCATTGCTATGATTAAAAATACGAGAAAGAGGGATAAATCTACTTTCTGACGTGGATGCATGACACTTGGATTCTTCACGATTTGTTACAGAGGGATCGATGCATCCTTTAACAGAGTTAAACTCTGGAAGCAAACACTTCTTTGACATTCGAAGTGGTAAATCTCTGTTGAAGTTATCCGATTGTTCAAACAGTCCCCTATCTAAATCGGATATGCGCCCAGATAATTCTTCAATAGTCCTTCCTGAGTATGAAGTATTCACACACTCACTTGAATGGGAAATCTCATTTGGAGTGTTAGTTAGGACTCCTTCAAAATCACTGAAATCGTGATTTTCTGAATATATCGAATGATCGGCACATACATGTCCTAGTGTTCGGCATTTCTTTTATCAAGCTATAAATAGAAACTGAGTGAAGAATGTATATGCCGATTACTAGTTCAACTGTTCTCAATGTATTAATTTTTGATATTTCAAACGGAGGGTTATGATGCGGGAGTTATATATTAAGAAAAGGTGTACTTCCTGGAAGCCTCAGTTGCACTAGTTATCGGCACACGTGCCGATAACCGGTACGGCTGTGATTTTCTTTGAACTAGTATTCGGCACTGACCGAAAATATAATATAAATAATTAAAATCATGTTCTATGTGTTTTGACTCATGCTACACATAGTTTCGCAACATAATAATTCAAAGTTCAACGGTACTTACATTGCAAAACACGCCGATGTTACGAACACTGAAGTCCTACTCCTTAACAATCACGTTAGGCAACGACAGTGACATCACCCAAGTTCACTTCAACTGGCAACGTGGCAGAACACCTTCGATACAAGCGCCTCTAGTGGAGTTTGAATGAATCATGTGTACCTAAGGTTTGTGAAAATCCCAGCAGATGGCAAACCTATTCAGTTAAAGCCTTGATATAGGCATTTAATCGCAAAAGTGCCGATCACTCGGACAGTGCCGATGAATGGTACATCCACCCTATAGGCTATTTGATGTTAATACAGTGTAGGCCTATAGAATACTTAGTTTCATTTGTATCATTGAAAATACAGCCCAACTTCGATATCTCGAAGTGATTCTGGAATGGAAACTTACTTCGAGTTATCGAAAATTCAAGATATAGAAATACATGAAAAAATGGTGTTCTATTATCATAAATGCATAGTGAACTGTTCCTACGCCATGCTGTTATTGTCACTAGGTCTAATCATACTAACCAGAGTTAAATGTTGCTGTGCAAATATTGCAAATATATTTCGGTTAATTTTACTGTCTATTTTTTGTTGCTTTCAAAAACGCGAATCCTGCATAGCACTACAAATCTGTTGTTTATTTCATTATGTTTGACTGCGTATTAGTTGGAATTCCGAACATAATACTCGCCTCCCGGATGTGAGCGTCTGCCAGCAGTCATGCCGTAACGACCACGGCTAACTCACCCGGTACCTTTCACATTGATATCGCAGTAACCAATTCCCATAATCTGCAACAAACCTGCTGTCAGAAAATCACCAATAATCTGCCATTGGCTGAGGAAATACGGCAAATGTAGAGACAGGAAAGTGTAGTGGTTCTGCCCATAGTCATCTCTTCTACCGACATCATCCCTGAATCATGACTGTAAAATTTGTAAAACACAACGTCCACAAATTGAGCAACAAAAGTATGATTCTGAAAAAAAAAACAAGAATAGTAGTAATATGTATATTAAGGCTTTCACGGCCCGGATTATATAAATAATTCATGTTTTTGGGCTAATGCCGTGTGTATTTAGATTAGAACCATACGTTTCGGAGAAACCTTGCCTCCTTTTTCAATGGAATCAAACAATGTGGCCAAAGAAAGTAGGCTATATCAATGAGATTACAAAAAATATATATACATAAATTCCTCTGTTCGTCACCAGAGAGCAGCTGCCACAAATTACTGTATGGATCATGGTAGAACGGCGGACAGAGTAGTAAGTAAGGAGAAGGTAAAGGGGGCGGGGTGAAAATATAGAGACTCCTCGAAGAATGAGGATGTCCAAAAGAAAAGGGGAAAAGGAGATCTCCTTTGTTCGTCACTGGAGGAGTTTCCATCTGTTTTTTCGCCATTACCTGTATGACGTTAGGTATCGTTCAGATACCTTTCCCTTTTGTTTATATTTCCTTATATCCATCTAACCCTCAACCCCCCCCCCCCTTTACTTTTGGACCTCCTCATTCTTCGAGGAGTCTCTATATTTTCACCCCGCCCCCTTTACCTTCTCCTTACTTACTACTCTGTCCGCCGTTCTACCATAGTCCATACAGTAATTTGTGGCAGCTGCTCTCTGGTGACGAACTGAGGAATTTATCAATATTTTTTGTAATTTTTTGTAATCTCATTGATATACTTTCTTTGACCACATTGTTTGATTCCATTGAAAAAGGAGGCAAGGTTTCTCCGAAACGTATGGTTCTAATTTAATTTCACACGACATTAGCCCAAAAAACATGAATTATTTATATAAGAATACAAGTAGGCTAATAAGAGTTTTCACAAAATATGCTTAAGGCCAGTTGATATTATCTCTGTACATAAAAATCAATTGCCGTGCATTAGTCTCGGAAAAGCTCAGAAACTACTGCTCTGATTTCGCTGAAAATTCTGCAATTTGTTCTCATTATGGCGGACAGTGTTTAGAAAGTGGTTTCAATGAAATCGAATAGGTAGTTTTTTAAATGAATTTAAATTGCAAAGCCTCGCCAACATTGAATCTAATAACTTGACGGACAGATGGCGACAAAATGCATCCACTTCAAAATTTTCTAAGAGCAAAGAAAACATCCCATACTATAATCCCTTTGATCAATACGTGCAATAAAATAATACTTAACGTAACAGAATCATTGATAAATTGGGCATTAGCCCAAAAAACATGAATTATTTATATAATCCGGGCCGTGAAAACCTTAATATACACATTAGAATCATTGATATCTCTACAATATATACTGTATAATCCAACTACAGCGTATTAGAGTAGCCTATGTCATAATACTATGCTATTATATTTCACGTTAATATGTTTAGACCAACATCTCTAATGTGAGATCGTACTACCATAGCGTATAGAAGAGAAAGTGTGGCGTCTCCCGATTTTTCCGTATCTTAAGTATGGGTAGTTGCTGCACCCGCCGACAGACTGCGGAGCGGTTGCTTGTTGCTGGTTGGAGTCACTTTCTAATCGCTCGCGAGTTTGAAAACACAGAAATGCTGCCGTGTTTAGTCCTTATTTCTTGGTGTTGAAAAGTGTATGCGATCAAGAAGCGATATTGAAATAATACATACGTTATGACACTGGTGTGTTTAGTGTTTGTAAGCCATTACACTTACTTCTTTACATTTGTGCTGTCGAGTTAATTATAACTTGGTAAGATACGTTAAACAAAACTGTGTGAGTGAATATGCCGTGTTGTTTTGTTCCCTGGTGCCGATCTGGATACGACAAGTAATCTACAACAGATAGGCACTTTTTTAGACCTCCAAAAGCCGAAGATTTATTTAAATTGGCTAAGGCCATTCCCAGGAAATACATTAAATTATCCAATAAGTCATATGTATGTGACAAACATTTCTCCGATAATTTCTTTATTAAAACGGACACTTTCTTTATAGAAGGAAAGACAGTCGAAATGGCGAGAATGAGATTGAGTTTGAAGCCTGGTGCAGTCCCACATATTTTTCCATACTTGCCGAGATATTTCACTACGCGACAGAAAGCACGCAAATCTCCTCTGAAGAGGACTGTGAGAAAAACAGACATATCGAAATCTTGTACCAAACTTTCTTATGAAGATGGCTATATCACCGACCGGGAACCGTGAACCTAAGTTAATTTGATAATCAAATGCGATTATATGCGAAGCAAACCGAGGAACAAAACACATATGTTAAATTGTGTGCGAAGGACAAAATTAGAGACAAAGTGGTGATAACGGACTGGGGGAATGATCCTCCCCTTCCTTATGAAGACAACATTCCGAAACAATGCTTGGTTTACTATCTAGCAGGGTACATTGTCAAGCAACTAAGGAAAGGAATCAGCTGTGTGAAGTGTACAAAAACCCTTCAAAGTGAAAGGCCGTCGGACACAACAGTTGCAACTTCCACTCACATAAAGGACTTTGGCACAATAAATGCCCTTACTTACCTAACTCACCCGTCGGACAGTGTCTTCAACATTCTTTTACAGGTCGAAGTAGTCGTTGAAAAGAAACTATCTTCCCTTTCAAATTTGTGGGGTGATATAGTTTATGAGTGTTTGGACAGCATTGATGAGATTGTTTTAAGGCCGTGTGATTTAGGATGTTGTATGGAACATAAACTGGACCTTATTGTGCCACTTTTTCTTTCGTACGAAAGAAATTAGGAAAGAGCAGTCATCTCCTAAGTCTGGAAAATCGTCGCGTAAGCTGTCCAAAGTTTCGGACAACTGACAGCTATAAGTTACATGGGTGAGTTTATATTATATTATACTGTATTATATTATATTTACTGTATTTGTGCAGTAGTGAATGGTCTGTAGCTTTATGATTTTTACACATTCAGTTACATTTTGACCCCCGTCAGAATGTTTTATTTCCTTATTATATGAACCTATGACGTAATCTGATGTTTCATAATTAACACAATGGACGTCAGCGTTTTATATACTCAGTGCAGACAATTTTATATTTGGATCATCATATCTAATACAAGGTAGTGTAAGCTGATAACATTCAAGTACTGAAAAGTAATATTCAACTGCTTGTATTGATTCCGTCCTCACTCAGCGCTAGCCGACGCTAGAACTGCCTAGCGGCTGGACCATACAAACTCCACAAGTCACGTCACTTTCTCTTCTATACGCTATGGTACTACTAACGGAAATGATGTCAGTATTGTAAAGTTCTCACGGTAAGTTCGAGAGATTTGAGTTACTATGAAAACAATTCCGTGAAGTTTTACAGTGTCAATTACAATACCAATATTCCGTGTCGTTTTACAGTATTCATTACAATGCCAAGGAGAGGACGAGCTGACATAGGTCGTTGAAGTCAGTCAAATGCGCGGCGAGCTACTTCACGTGCAAACCACACCGATGACCAACGAGCGACGGATAATGATAATAGTCGTATTGGCATGTCTGATTTACGTTCGAGAGCGACTGAAAAAGAACACGCGAATAGATTCAGAATGCAACGAGTTCGCGAACATCAAACACAACGCCAGCGAGCACGACACACTGAACATGGCCGATTGCGCCGACGCAATGCTCCTGTGAACCTGGAACGTCAGTTGACAGTATCAAAGGAGCTCATTCGGCGTGTTTTTCCGAACGTAGCGCAGAACTTCAAAAACCATAATTGGCTGAATCAAAGGAGGAGCTCATTCGGCGTGTTTCTCCGAATGTAGCGCAGAACTTCAAAAAACATAATTGGCTGAGCGAACGAGCCATATTGACAGCGAAAAATAAAGATCTCAACGATTCCATTCAAAATTTCATTCCGGAGCAGTTGTTTTCCTTCAAATCGGTTGACACAGTTATCAACCAGGATGAGGTAGTCAACTATCCCACAGAATTGTTGAATTCGCTGGAATTTCCTGGATTACCACCTCACAATTTGCAATAGAAAGTAAGCTTAGTCATCATCATGCTGCGTAACATCAATCAACCTCAACTATGCAATGTAACGAGACTGGCTGTGAAAAAGCTTATGAACGTCATCGATGCGACGATTATCAAGGGAAAGTACAAAGGAGAGGATATTTTGATTCCGCGCATTCCGATGATTCCAACGAAAGTGCCATTCGATTTTAAACGGTTGTAATTCCCCGTGCGTCTGGCCTTCGCAATGACCATCAACAAATCACAAGGCCAGTGGTTGGAAGTTTGCGGAATTAATTTGAAGTTTCCGTGTTTCGCGCATGGACAACTGTATGTCACGTGTTCGCGTGTCGGAAAGCCGTCAACTTTGTTTGTTTACGCGCCGGAAAATAAAACTGAAAACGTAGTTTACCAGAAATCTTTGCATTGAATGTTAACTGCATTTATCTTTCATGTAAATAAAAGACATTGAGTTCATTTAAATTACAGACGAGTTTCATTCAATAACCAAACAAAACTCAAACCACACACGATGCGACTAATAGACTATTATCGATCTCAATTAATTGGAGTTTGAAGGTTGATTAGGATTAATAATCGATTATGAAGAGTTACAATCAAATCAATTTCAGGTGGTAGGAAGTTCACCTGGTCATCTAGTTGAAAATAAATGGTGTTTGGTAATAAGGATAGAGCCTCTGTGAACACTGAAGCCCCAGTCTATAAATTCATCAGTGTTGTTTCCATAGACCCTCATGGTTTTTCACATCTCGTTGAATAAGGTAGTATCTGGACATTTCTAAATTTCCCGATAGAAGCAAATAGAAAGTCACCTGGTGCTTACAATGAATATAGCCTACAATCCTCGTTATAATTTTACCCTCAGGATAATACGAGACACGTGTGATATTTGAAATGTAGCATCCCTAATACAATACATTTGCTGACGGCAGTATAGCCAGGCAATACCGAGGAAGGAGGAACCTTCTCGCTCTACGAAGATTACTTCTAATTACTGGCAGTGTTCATTAGCCTCCCGGTCTGGTCCTTTATTTTCTTAGGTGCTAACTGAGTTTTGTCAATTTGCATAATTGGGCATCTTTCTAATGACATGTATTTATCTTGATTACAACCGGGACTTTTTGCGTGGGAATGTTGGGGAAATTGCTTTCAAGAATATCTTATTCCTACGTCACCACTAGATTCAATTACACGCCCTTGTCACGTCTTCATAAAATTCCCAATTGGCTCCAACTGATTGGCTTGTCATTAACATCTGGACTGAGTCCATTGGGAAGATATTAACTCATTCAATTACATCTTCCGTCAATAATAATGATATTAATAAAAATAATGATAATGATAAAAATGATAAGGATGATAATAGTAATAATAATAATAAGTTCGAAAATGGAATTTGGATGAAAAAGAAACCACATGAAATTTTTCAATCCGCAGAAAAAATCGCAGATACTATCAGAAAACGACGATTAAAATTCTACGGACACCTTCACAGAATGGATAACGACAGGCTAACAAAGATAATTCTAAATCCAGCGCTAACCCTGAAAATCCGCAACAATTGGTTAACAGAAATACATGAAGATCTACAAGAAATGGGTATTGCTGAGAAAATCATTCCAGATAGAGTAAAACTTAGAAGCCTAGTAAACAAACATAAATTTGCAGAGAAACCTAAAAGGGAAAATACAGGCTGGACAGAAGCACGCAGAAAGGAACACAGTGAACGAATGAAGAGATAGGCTATTGGGAAGAAAAGAAGAAGGAACATTGTGCAAAATAAGTTCAAGCGCACTCCGTAGCTGGGCATAACGATTTAAAAAATAAAAAATAAGTTAATAATATGGTTCCATACTTGAGAAGACAAAGTATAATTATGGAAGGGACTAAATCAGTTTTCAACAATCAACCATTAATCACCAACTATGGAAATATCGCTCAAGTAGACAAATTTAAATATTTAGGTAAAATTATTGAACCAGCAGGGTTAAATCAGAAAGCTAACAGAGAAAGAACTACAAAACTACAAAAAGCATACCAAATTACTTAGAACAGATAAATAAAATAACTAGTGTGTATCAACAAAGGCAAAATTAAGACATCATAACACAGTCGTTAAAACAGAAGCTCTATATCCATCTGAAACTATTATAATTGGTGGCAATTCTCGAATAAAAATGTTCGAAAAACAAGAAAGGAAAAACCTCAGGAAAACCTTAGGACCAAAGTGCGAAAATGGAATTTGGATGAAAAAGAAATCGCATGAAATTTATCAAGCTACAAAAAAAATCACAGAAACCATAAGGAAACGGCGGTTCCAGTTTTACGGACACCTACATGGAATGGATAATAACAGGCTTACAATAGTATATTATGCAACGAGCCTATAATGGCAATAATTACGACACGAGTATGTTTATAAAACGAGCGTATGCGAGTTTTATGATTTCCATACGAGTGTCTTAATTACCATTATAGGCGAGTTGCACACGACTGTTTATGTTCGACGATAATTATTATAACTATTTTATGTTCGAACATTAATATTCATAAATATCTGTCGAGATTTCGCCAGTTTTATGTACTGAACAGTGCGCATGGGACGCAGAGAATACCTTGTATTTGACCATGGCCTCTTCGATTACCTCACTATGACACTAGGCCACGCAGTGAAATTTAAATTAGAAGGCCTTGGAAATCAGCGCCGGCGCGATGCTAACCCAACCGAAATGGCCAAATAACTGTTTCTTGAGCTCTGATTGGTGGGAGAAACTGTCCCATGTAATGAAATCTTGTACTATAATGAGCCTCATTAGAGTACAGTTTTCTGACATATAATATTTACATTTTGACATCGTCGAACATAAAGAAAATTTTCAACCTAGCCTTATCAATGAAAAATAAAAACAACTAGCTAACAGAAATTGGTGAAAACATAAATGAATGGCTGTCTTGAAGAAACCATTCAGAACAGAACACAATTCAGCACTTTAATTCACAAACACAAATTTTCTGAGAAGCCCACCTTATAAAATTCAGGATGGACAGAACAGCGTAGAAGGGAACACAGCGAGAGGATGAACAGATATTGGGAAGAGAACAAGAAAAGTACTAATAGGTTCAAACGTGCTCCTTAGTTGGGCAAAACGAATCAAAATAAAACAAGTATTTCCGTGAAGAAATATATAGCCTATTTTCAAAGATCCCACACTTATGTTTATTGCCTCTATCAACATACAAAATTTCAGTTTGATTGCTGTAATAGATTCGTAAATATTGAGAATCGATTAAATATTTCGGCCGCTCGCCATGTCGGATTGTTATATACAGTTTGTAAGCCTGGAGTTATGTACTATTACATGACGATTACTGTGTAGGTGTATTATTCAAACTTTCATCGCTAGATTAGGACACAAGAAATAAATACGAGATTTTAAAATTTTCCACAGCCACCATCTTGTGATTATGAAAACAATTGAAATAAATTAGATGCCACTGAATTAAAGTTTGTATAAGCATTGTAACGTAATCTTGATTACGGTACAAATTATTATTATTATTATTATTATTTTTAAAGTCATTGTGTAATTATTATTATTATTATTATTATTATTATTATTATTATTATTACAAATATTACAAATATACAAATATACAAATATTATGGCAACTCATGGTTTCCTACCACTTATCACTCAATGTACTCGTTATGATCCAAATTATTAAGTGAGACACCGGAGGAAGTAGACGTGTGCCTGAGTGCTCCGCAAAAAGTTTAAGTATAGCAAGGAAATGGTTTGCGACCGCTGTCAAGAAGGACTCCCAAGTGATGGTGACTATGTATACTGCACAGGATGCAAAGGGAAATATCATTATGAATGTACATCAGTCACAATACGTACGTGGAAAGGTATGGCAAAACAAGCTAAGGAGTCATGGCGGTGTCCACAGTGCCGTAGCTTCAAAAAGACAACGTCAGCATCTGTTGTCGCAAGCGGTGGAACGATGACCCTACCAGCTGCTGCCAACACTGATTACACAGCGACTCCACCTTCAACACCGGACACGGAGATAATACACGCTTCGGATATCAAAGGTATGTTTTTAGAATTAAAGAAGCAGATTAGTGAACTGAAAAACCAAGTGAGTGAAAGTGTTAAAAGTGCCGACTTTATTGCGCAGAAATATGATGAGTTGATTAAGGAAACTAAGTCAAATGCAACTCTTCTGAAATCACTTACAGCAGAAATAAAAATCCTAAAAGACGAAAAGAATCTACAAGACAAAATAATATCAGATCTAAACGAGAAAGTGCACACAATGGAACAGAACGGTAGGCAACAATACATTGAAATATGTGAAGTGCCACGCGCGAAAGACGAATGCCTGGATGAAATCGTCCACAAAATTGCTGAGACTCTAGAAGTAGATCTAAACATGTTTGATGTAGAGGAAGTTTACAGGCCCCCACTGCAAAGAAAGAACAAAATCCCCCCAATAGTGGTAAAATTTAACTCCATATCCAAAAAGAATGAATTTTTACAGAAAAGAAAAGGACAAAATTTCCTCACTCATGGGAACACTAAATCTAGGTTTTTCATTAACGAAAGTCTAACGTCATTTTACAGGGAGCTACTATGGAAAACTAAAAATCAGGCCAGAGAAAATAACTGGAAATTCATTTGGGTTAAAAACGGCAAAATACTTGCGCGAAAAAACGACGAATCTGGTATATTGAGAATCTCCCGTGAGGAAGACATTAACAAAATTAGGTAACCCCCCCCCCCCCGCCAAAAAGAAAGAATTATTATTGAATTATTATATTAATTGATATTATGAACAGTTGGGATAGCAATATAAATGTTTCTGGAATACAAAATGAACTCACATTTCTCAATATACCCGATTTCGTCGAAAATGGTAATAAGACTAGAAATAATGCTGAAATCAATATCCTCTCTCTAAATATTCAATCTATATCAAAAAACTGGGATTATTTAACCATAACCTTAGGCAAGAAAATTAATGATCTGGATATTATTTGCTTAACAGAAATTAACATACTTGAATCTAATAATTACCTATTTACTTTGGATAATTTTAATGTTGTATTTTGTAATAGAACAAATCGTAAAGGAGGAGGCATAGCCATATATGTAAAGAACAACATGGCTATTAGAACACACAATTCATACATTTCCAATACTCATGAATCAATGGTAATAGAAATACTTCACATGAACAAAAAGATTGGATTAACATGCATTTACAGACCACCTAGCACTAACATAAACGACTTTCTTGATGAACTGGAGACACATATAACACAACACACTAGTAAGTACAGCGAATACGCCATTTTAGGAGATATCAACATTGATACTTTATCTAATGACATCAGTCTATCAGCTATCAAATATACAAATATTATGGCAACTCATGGTTTCCTACCACTTATCACTCAATGTACTCGTTATGATCCAAATTTAGACTCGAGAACATGTATTGATCACATAAACTATCGTAGCAGACTAGATCAATATACTTCTGCAGTCATACAATCAGATATCTCTGACCACTACATAACATATGCAGGTATTTGGCCAAAAAATGATAAGACACAATTACAAGATAATGAATCGTACATTACGCTAATGAACGATACTATAATACACACAAGCCTTAACAACACAGACTGGACAGATTGCCTTGAATTAAAAAATCCTAATGATATATATAACAATATAACAACCAAATTTAAGGAAATCTACCAAAAAGCATCTTACATAACAACTCGTAAACACAGGAAAAGCAAACAATGGTTCACTTATGACCTAAAAATACAATGTAAGGAAAGAGACAGACTTTACAAAACAATGCTCAGAAACAAGGATAATATTACAATAAAAAATGAATACAAAGCTTTCAGAAACAAATTAAATAAGCTAATAAACAAAACAAAACATCAATATTTTAAAAATAAGATAAATAGTTCCAAAAACGATAATAAAGGAATGTGGAAAGTCATTAATGATATAACAGGTCGGAAAACACAAACTGTCAATGAAGTCATAAACAAACATTTAATATTACATTATACTAACGAAGTGATAGTCAATAAATTCATCAATACCTTTAGTGAAAAAATAAACAGCCTAGCTCATAACTGTAGTATCAACATATGGCAATCAAATAGAAACACATTAATGAATTCCTTTACATTACTTGAAACTGATGAATATGAAATAGAAAACATAATTAAGGAATTAAAAACAGACAAATCGCCTGGGGTAGACAATATACGCTTGAAAGACATAAAGGCAACATCCAAAAAAACTATACCAATCATAACACATCTCATAAACAAGATATTCGAATCAGGCATAATACCAAAATATCTGAAATACACAATTATTAAACCAATATATAAGAATGGCGATCACTTAGACTTTGGCAACTACAGACCAATATGCATTTTATCAATCCTCCACAAAATAATGGAAAAATGCTTGGATAAGAGATTGAAGAATTTCCTAAATAAATATGATATTTTAAAGGGACACCTATACGGTTTTAGGAAGGGGAAAAGTACTGAACTACTCCTGGCTGAATTTGCCAATGAAATAAATAATGCCTTAAATAAGAACAATCACATAATGGTACTTTTTCTTGACTTTTCTAAAGCATTTGACACAATAAATCACAATAAACTACTTGCTAAATTACACGATATTGGAATAAGAGGCACGACTTACAAACTATTTGAAAGCTATCTGAAAAACAGGGAAACGGCAGTTATGGTCAATAACACTATCAGTGACGCAGTAGAAGGAACACAAGGTATCCCTCAAGGCAGCATTATTTCACCTACACTATATAACCTGTTCGTAAACGACATGAATGAAGCCATTAAACACAGTAAAATATTTATTTATGCTGATGACACCACTATATATACCATACATAAAGACTCTAAAACAGCTTTTGAGAGACTTCAAGAAGACTTCAATAACATCACAAGATGGTGTCATGACAATAATTTGTATATAAATACAACCAAATCTAAAATAATGCACATCAGAGTTGATCACTTCACACAAGAAAAATACAAACTAACGCACCACAGCTTATCATGCATACACCAAAACATCCTGGCAGGTTGCAAATGTAACACCTTCATAAATAGTACTTCGACACAAAAATACCTAGGAATTACCCTTGATGAACACTTTAAAATGAACACACACACAGTAAACATAATAAAAAACCTAAGAGCAAATCTCTACATCTTCTACAATCTCCGATTTTATGTAGATAGGAAAACTTACAAAACAATTTACAGTGCTCTGATTGAAAGCAAATTAAGATATGCTATAGCAGCTTGGGGAAATCAAAACACAACTTTAATTAATAATCTTCAAGATAGCCAAAACAGGTTCTTTAAATATTTCACTGATATCCCTTATTTTAATATTAAAGAGTTGTTTCAAATTACTGTACTGAATCTCTACTACCATGATCCAAGATTCAGGCATAAGGTCTCTCACAACATACAAACAAGAGCCATAACAAGTACTAAACATGTTAAACCTTTATGTATAAATAGCTATGGTTTCAAGAGACTAAATTATATTATACCATCACTACTTAATGAACTACCACCTGGACTGACAAACATTAACAGCAAACAACTAGCTATAAGTCGCATTAAAAAATATTACTTAACCAAACATTAACTCATAACATAAATGTATTAATATAACTACCATAGTGTAATTTTTTGTATCTTTAATTATTTACATTAATATTTTATCATTAACATTACAAAAAAAAAATGCATGCACTCTTGTACTGAAATATAATCTATATATATGTTGTAAATAATAATTAATATGTCTCACAGATAATCTGTACTGTCATCAGATTCGTGAGACATATCACAATAATGTAACATAAATAGTATTTAATAAATAAATTAAATTAAATTAAATTAAATTATTATTATTATTATTATTATTGAAATATCAAAGTTATATCGTTTTATTCACCCATTAATATCAAGGGAGGGGCCATACCATATTCACGTCATTACCATAGTCATATATAATATTGTCAAGTGCTTAGATTAAGAAACAGGGTTTTTATAGAGGTCTAGGGCTGTTTTATTAGTTAAATTGTAAAGACAGGACGGGCATGGTTGGAAGAAGTTACGGACGGTGAAGCAACATATTACAAGAAAATGTATTTCTGGAACGAAGCCACGCTGACTGGAGACAAGGGCTTGGAGAAAGATTTCGGCGGAATATATAGATGCGCAACGAGAGGAATAGCGGGTTCTGAGTGGAATATTTGAAGTACGCGGGCCTGTATTCCCGCTCGGAGAAGTTTTAGCGTCGCTTGAGGACTGAGAAATGCTTTGCTATAATTGGTCTGATGGGTCGCGGGCAAATTTATGCCGCGAAACATCGGGACCATTCAGAGTGTATAAAAGCCCAGCGCGACTTCAGCACTGGCTATTCTATAGATTCTATTCTGTCATTCACATATTCGATCACGCACTCACTCACTGACTTTGTGAGTCGTAGACTCTGCCAGTCCCTCAGTAAGATGGGACTTAGTGAATTCAATTAGCCTGGTTTGTTCAAATTTGCTTACCATGGTGATCAAACTCAGAAACAAGCAGCAGCAGCAGCAACAACAACAACAACAACAACGAGAAGAAGAAAACATATGTTTTCAAAGGTCAATAAACGTGTGTTGGCGTAAGATCTCAAATTAGACTGCAAGCAGACCAACGAGATGGACTTTGAACCACAAGGCACCAGGTATGTGGACCGAGTTATTATCAACACAGAAGATCAGCGCTATCGAGAAGACAGTCAATATTGCCCCGCAATTAGGGAATATTAATGCACATATTGTACACAGCTCGAAACCTCAGATCAAATGTTAATAATTTTGTTGTAAATAAACCAGTATTAGTTAAAATGTCTTGTTCATTGGGAGTTGAATATATAGGATAGTTGGAATGCAAAGAGTATCTCATAGAGCAAGTTTATTGCCCTACGCTCCGATGATAGATCTTGGCTCAAGGAAGGGAGCGGCCGTGGCTAAATAAAATTTTAATGTGTTATCTTTACGATAACTGGCGCCCAGTAAATCTAAATTAATAAAGTGTATGTCGTCTGTCTAGACAGGCCAATGCTAAATAAGAACGATGAGGTGGTTTTAAGGAGTCTTGAGTGTAATATCTGTAGAAACGTTATAAATGATCGCCCAACTTGTAGAGCGATATCCAACGACGAGAGCCTCCGTGGCTTAGGCGGCAGCACGCCGGCCTCTCACCGCTGGGTCCGTGGTTCAAATCCCGGTCACTCCATGTGAGATCTGTGCTGGACAAAACGGAGGCAGACAGGTTTTTCTCCGGGTACTCCGGTTTTCCCTGTCACAATTTCATTCCTGCAACACTCTCCACTATCATTTCATTTCATCTGTCATGCATTTAATCATTGCCCCAGAGGAGTGCGTCAGGCCTCGGCAGCCGGCACAGTTCATATCCTCGCCGCTAGATGGGGGCTTCATTCATTCCATTCCTGACCCGGTCGGAGACTGGAAGCAGGCTGTGGATTTTCATTTTCATCCAACGACGAAGGTAGCCGTTACAAATGGCACAACCAATGTGGGGCTACGAAATATCGTACTGTAGTGAATGGATAATATGTATAAATCCAGTTTATTTCAAGTATGTTAAAGTTTAAAGTTGTTTTCATGTACGATATAAACGAGTACTCTTTGCATTCATTCCGAGTTTTTCAATAAAGAGGCATATATCAAGTTAGGGAACTACGGTTATAAATTAGGAGTGTTCTTTTGGTGAGTTGTTTTTTGGGTAATGAGTAACAGGGATAATTTGGGGAATATACATTTGAGAAACCGTAGTATTATAAGATCAGTTAAAATGTCAAAATTAGATGTGCAGGGTACCAATGATGATATGTCAAAAGTAAGCGAAAATCAGGAAACTGAGGAAAATAAACAAGACGGGGCTACAAACATCCAGAGTAATGAGGGGGAGAATCCTTCCTGGCTTCGAAACCTGACGATGCTGATAACAGAACAGAGTAAGAAGCAGGAGGAACAGAACAGAAACATAGATATTAAGTTAGGCGAGCAAAGTGCAAAGTTAGCTGAACAGAGTATGAAGTTAGAGGAACAAAGTAAGAAATTTGACGTGCGTAGTGATCAATTAGAGAAATCAATAGATCTTAAGTTCACTGAGCATAGTAAGAAGCTAGATGAACAACGTAAGAAGTTTGATGAAGCTACAGAGAACTTCAATAAACAAATTAATGAAGTAGGCCGAGAATTTCACAATAAGTTAGAAAGCAGGATTAGTGAGGTGGAGGAATCATGGTCACTTAAGGTTGATGCCAGAATGCAACAAGTGTCGGAGCGAGTTGACAAAATTGACGAGGAAGTGAAAATTAAATGTAGTAAGGTTAGGGTTGACTTAGAAGGAGAAGTCAACAGTATGAAGGTCAAGTGTGATAATAATATTGCTAAAATAGGTAATTTAGAAAATAAACTAGAGAGCGATAATCAAGAAATTAGGGAAGAGGTTAACAGTAAATTTAACAGTATCAGTGAAGAAGTAGCGAGTAAGACAGATAAAATGGAGGAGAAATTGCAGAGATGTCAGAAGCAAATAGCAACAAATAGCGGTAATGTACAAATAGGAAATTTAAGTAGATTTCTAACTAAAGAGGCAGATTTGCCAGTATTCACAGGCAAGGCATATAACCCAATGGAATTCTTAAAAACAGTAGAAAAGAAGTTCGCTAAAGATTTAGAAGAGGGGATCGTTCAATGGGAACAAGTACTTGAGATGCTAGATAAATCTTTTGTTAGGGATTCAAGGTCATGGTTCAGTGTGTATAAATACCAGATGACTAGTTTTAGAAAATTTAAAGAGAAGTTCATAGCCAAGTACTGGAATGAAAATGTGCAAGAAAGAGAAAGATGTAACATTATTTTTGGAAAGTACCAAAGGAGAGATGGTGTTTCGTACACAGAGTATTTCTTAGCGCATGTACTTATATGCCAGAATTTAGAAGGTTTAGAGACTGAATCACAGGTAATTAAAACATTATTAAGGCATTTTCCTGATATAATTAAAGAAGCATTCTTCATGCAGAATATAACTACTATTGACGGGTTCGAGAAGCTATTGGAAAACTTTGACTCTCTTGAAAATAGTAGGACCGAACGCAAGCCAATAAGTATAGGAGATAATTTCGGGCAGGGTGAGAGAGAGAGGGGAAGAGAACAAGGCAGGAATGCGAATTACGAAAGACGACTTGACAATGGGGGACGCACAGCAAATACGAGGAACGAGAATTTGAACAGAGTAGGGGAAGGTACTAGGCCAGACAGACGTACAGGTCAACAACAACAATGTACATCAGGGGCAGGTAGGCCTAATTTAAACGAATAACGGGTTGCAGTGAGGTCAACAGACAGCCCGAAGTGATTGCAGTTCAATGTCCTAGGAATATTGAGTATTTAGGAGATTTTAATATAGATGTTAGAGAAGAACTGCTTTATGACCTAAATGGTGGAAATTTAGACAATATTGAGAATGAGATTATGTCACCAGTAATTAAACTTAATGTGTGGGGTAAAGAAGTTGATGTTTTATTGGACAGTGGAAGCGAAAACTCTTGTATAAATTTAAGATTTTTGGAAGATGTAATGAGAGAAGGTATTCATGTTGATATAATTCCAGTTAAGTCCACTTTCATTGTCACAGCTGTAGGTAGTAGGTCTCAGAAAATATCTAAGCAAGTCGCAGTTCCAATTAACATTAGTGAGTTAGTTAAATTTCAGCCCTGTTTGGCAGTTCCAAATTTAGTATATCCGGTGATTCTCGGTGCGGAATGGTTATCATTATATCAAGTTAAATTAGATTTTCATTTTGGCAGGATATGTTTATTTTGGCAGGATAAAGAAGTTCAGGTTACGTATAAGGTGTCTAAGACTGACAAACAAATGAAAGTGTGTATGTTTGAGGAAGAAAGCAACGTGGTTGTGAGTGATGAGATTCCTGAAGTAAATGAGGTAGACCGCGGAGATGCTAGTGAGAGCAAAGTTTTTAAGGTGTGTCAGGTTGCAATGGAGTCTGAACTTGAGAGTAGGATCCATGATGCATTGTCACAGTGTAAGCTGGATGATGAGCAAGGTCATCAGTTACATGAGGTATTAATAAAATATAAGGAAATTTTCAGCACAAAACCCGGAGCAACACACTTATATGAGCATAGTTTTGTCGTTAAAGACACAAGTAGTTTCGTAGGGCCTAGGTATCCTGTCGCAACTAAATATATGAAAGCCGTCGAAGAACAGATAGAATTAATGTTGGAAAATGACATAATTGAGCCTTCAGCTAGCCATTGTTTAAATCCATTAGTTGTAGTAGCCAAGAAAGACAATTCAGTGAGACTGTGCATAGACGACAGAATGTTAAATACTAGAGTCGAAAGCGACCAGCTGAGAACTGAAGCAGTGGAGGATTTAGTTCAACGTTTTCAGGGGCGGAAGTGGTTCACAACAGTAGATTTTAGTAGTAGTTGCTCAACGTTAGTGAGGAAATTAGGTAGGACACTAGGTAGTTATTTCAGGTATGTATTGTTGACTCATATGATGTTATTCAGGCTAGCCAGTGTTTTGTTGAGAGGTAGGAAGTACATGGAAGTTTGTAGCAACGATTGTTACGTAAGCCGTTGCCATCTTGTGCATTGGAAGGGAAAATGTCAAAGCTGTTTTTATTGTTTACTGGACCTTATGTCGTTTCGAAGAGGATAGGAAAGAATGCCTACTTATTGAAAGATCAGGAAAATTGTGTCATTGGTACATATAACATTTTCAATCTGAGGAAATATCATAGAAAAGAGCAAGTGCTGCAAGAAGGGCAGACTGCCGTGTGTTTATAATTAGAGTCGTGTCGTGGCTCTAAGGAATTGGTGGAAGTGAGATAAATCACTTGTGTTGCGTGAAACAAGAAGCAATATATATTGTGTTCTGTTATTGTAAGGGACTACAAGAACAAATGTAGCATGTAAATCCTGTATGACTGCACAGGACAATCAGAATGTTTATGTAACATTGCAAGAAGAGTGCAGATCAATCAAGGAAAATGAAAAGGGTATAATCATTATGTATGTAATTTGAAGGGTCATATATGTATATTCAGTGTATTTCCTGTTAAGTTTTAAAGGGAAGATTTGTGATTTCATCATTCATTACATTCTTTATGAAACCATGGGGACGTTTTGTAACGTAATCTTGATTACGGTACAAATTATTATTATTATTATTATTATTTTTAAAGTCATTGTGTAATTATTATTATTATTATTATTATTATTATTGAAATATCAAAGTTATATCGTTTTATTCACCCATTAATATCAAGGGAGGGGCCATACCATATTCACGTCATTACCATAGTCATATATAATATTGTCAAGTGCTTAGATTAAGAAACAGGGTTTTTATAGAGGTCTAGGGCTGTTTTATTAGTTAAATTGTAAAGACAGGACGGGCATGGTTGGAAGAAGTTACGGACGGTGAAGCAACATATTGCAAGAAAATGTATTTCTGGAACGAAGCCACGCTGACTGGAGACAAGGGCTTGGAGAAAGATTTCGGCGGAATATATAGATGCGCAACGAGAGGAATAGCGGGTTCTGAGTGGAATATTTGAAGTACGCGGGCCTGTATTCCCGCTCGGAGAAGTTTTAGCGTCGCTTGAGGACTGAGAAATGCTTTGCTATAATTGGTCTGATGGGTCGCGGGCAAATTTATGCCGCGAAACATCGGGACCATTCAGAGTGTATAAAAGCCCAGCGCGACTTCAGCACTGGCTATTCTATAGATTCTATTCTGTCATTCACATATTCGATCACGCACTCACTCACTGACTTTGTGAGTCGTAGACTCTGCCAGTCCCTCAGTAAGATGGGACTTAGTGAATTCAATTAGCCTGGTTTGTTCAAATTTGCTTACCATGGTGATCAAACTCAGAAACAAGCAGCAGCAGCAGCAACAACAACAACAACAACAACGAGAAGAAGAAAACATATGTTTTCAAAGGTCAATAAACGTGTGTTGGCGTAAGATCTCAAATTAGACTGCAAGCAGACCAACGAGATGGACTTTGAACCACAAGGCACCAGGTATGTGGACCGAGTTATTATCAACACAGAAGATCAGCGCTATCGAGAAGACAGTCAATATTGCCCCGCAATTAGGGAATATTAATGCACATATTGTACACAGCTCGAAACCTCAGATCAAATGTTAATAATTTTGTTGTAAATAAACCAGTATTAGTTAAAATGTCTTGTTCATTGGGAGTTGAATATATAGGATAGTTGGAATGCAAAGAGTATCTCATAGAGCAAGTTTATTGCCCTACGCTCCGATGATAGATCTTGGCTCAAGGAAGGGAGCGGCCGTGGCTAAATAAAATTTTAATGTGTTATCTTTACGATAACTGGCGCCCAGTAAATCTAAATTAATAAAGTGTATGTCGTCTGTCTAGACAGGCCAATGCTAAATAAGAACGATGAGGTGGTTTTAAGGAGTCTTGAGTGTAATATCTGTAGAAACGTTATAAATGATCGCCCAACTTGTAGAGCGATATCCAACGACGAAGGTAGCCGTTACAGCATTTACCGTACCAAGTTTCACTACGCTCTGATGATTAAATCAAGAGAAACATCCATTTAAATATTTACGTTTCGCGACGCCGCCATGTTGGATTTGTGCCCACCAGGTTACTGAAAGTCCCATAGGTGAACTTATTTTAATAGCTTTTATCAACATACAAAATTTCAGTTTGATTGCTACCATTGAGTCGTAGATATTGAGAACCGTCTAAATATTTTGGACGGTCGCCTTTATATATATATATTTATATGTGTAGGCCATAGAGATATGTACTATTAGGTGGCGATTATTACCTAGGTTGATTATTCAAACGTTGACTTCGATCTTATGATTAGGACACAAGAAATAGAAACTTAATTTTACGATTTCGCACAGCCGCCATCTTAAGGATATGTAAAGAATCGGACTCAATTATATGTCAGTGAATTACAATGTGAATAAGGCGGCTTCGGTGGCGTAGTCGGTAGCATGCTGAGCTTCTATGCCCAAGATCGCGGGTTCAAATCCGGCCAAAGTCGTCGGATTTTTTAAGAGCGTTAAACATTCTTCAGTATGCCTTCCTTCGGAGGGGAAGTAAAAGCCGGCGGTCCTATGTCATAGATTTATGGCATGTTAAAGAACCTTCCACTAATTACACCTGTGTGAAGCTAAATTGTATAGGTTAAGAAAGTAAACAACGTTCTTAGGTTCCTACGTTCGTTGCCAAGAGCCGACTGTGGTGACGTCTGGTAGCTAAGTTCTGAACTAGTAGTTCAAACTGGCGTTTGGCGGCAAAAGTAGGAACTATTTGAAAAATTCAAAAGTCTGCAGTCCTTACTTAAATAAATAACAAGAAGTTCCGTGACGAACTAAAGAGCCTACTTTTCTTAAAATTAAGATTCATGCCAAAGATCAATCTACAGTATATGAACCTATCTAGAATAATGACGAAATTAAGTGGGTAATATCAAAATGTCTTAATTAGTTCGAAATAAGGTATACTAGGCATAATGTAGCCTAATAGAGCAATACAGTTGGCAGCTCTGGTGACTGAATATATTCTTACATTCATCTCCTAAGGTACAGAATACAAAATGTGGTTGAAGTCCAAAGGACGTTACATGGAGTTACACATTGGATCTATTAGTACACGTAAAAGCATGTTGGCAACAATGTCATGCGAGTGCTGGTCTGAAATAATCTGAAATATTATATCTTTTTGTGCCAATTTCGGATGAAATCCATTTGTTGGTATAGAAGTTACATATATTTAAAAATTGGTACTATCAGCAGGCTTAGAATCATGTTGGTAGAACTGACGTATATAAGTTACTCCAAATTAATGTAAAATGTCAGGTAATATACGTGTGCATAGTTTAAAGCTGTCGGCTTGCATACTTTCTGATATATTGGTATTTTGATACAAAATAGAGAGCAATTATTAACAGTTGGCAGCCCTGGTGGCTCTTAAGAATACACTCAGTCATATATGTTTATGTACACATATTACATACAAAATTTGGTTGAAATCCAATTGATAGTGTAGAAGTTATATGCATTTAAAAATTGGACTTATCAGAAGGCTTAAATTATTTTGGCAACGCTGTCATGTATGGCCACCTGGACATTAAACTGAAAAAGTATTATCTACATGTGTGCCAATTTTAGAATAGCTCCCATGTATACCTTCCAAGATATCCGACATGGAGCTAAATTTTCTAGTGCGATTTTTTTAGCAGTTGGTAGCACTGGCATCTTTTTTAAATATGGGCCTGAGATATTCCGGTATACATCTTTACTCATACTAAATTTGGTTTCGATTGCTGCAGCCGTTTAGGAGTTGATAGGGGGGGGGGGGACACACACACAGCCAGACAGACAGAAGGACAGACAGACAGACAGACAGACAGACAGACAGAAGGACAGACACATTTTCCCGGATATATCTTATAAGTCTACTTTTTCCTCATTTTTGAAAAGTGTGAAAAGTAGGCTAAAAATGAATGTGATCTCGTCAATGGCGTTGTCTTGGCAACCTCGGATAGATCATCCCTCATCAATTTAGAAGCGTTGTTATGGTAACCTCTGATGGCACTTGGCATTTTTTAAAATTCCGAAATCATTTTTCTCATTCCTTGGCGTAATGGTGGGTCATATCAAAAATTCTTTCAGACAAAAGTTTTAGGTAATTATTAGGGGAATATTTTCCATTTTGTACGGTTTTGATATTGTGCCTATTAAGGGAGATATGATTAATGTTTCCCGAAAAACCCACTTTTTTCCACCCCTTTGGTCAATGGTTGGTGCTATCAAAAAACTTATTTGACATAAATTTTTGGCACTTATCCGACACATATTATGAACTTCGAATGGATTCGATATTTCACGTATTAAGAGAGTTATAGCGAAATTTCACTTTTTCGAAAAAAGCCCCCCATTTTCACCCCCTTCGACCGATTTTGCCCATTAACGAACTCGACCGAGATCTTATAGGGATACATATCATGTCAAAAATGCAAAGTGATTGGTGCAAAATTACGGCAGTTATCGTGTCCACAAGAAACTGATATATATATATATATTATATATAGATACATATATACATAAATTATATATAAACTTTTGAACTGACGGTGGTTTTGGGGTCTGGGGGATGTCAAACGCGAAGATATGTCGAAATTTTCCGGAAGTCGAAACATGGTACCCATTGCAATAGTTAGCTTTCTAATGAAATCTACCTAAAAAAAAGCCTATAGTAGGCTTCCCGCGCAGAGAACGGATAGCGGGAGGTGCACTCTGCTGCATGACGTCACGCGCTCTCCGTCTCCGTATCGCATAATGCCATAGCCCAGGAGTAAACTCAGACTCGGTGCATGTGCACTGAAGAACATGATGACGTCATACGCTCTCCGTCTCCGTATCGCATAACGCCATAGCCCAGGAGTAAACTCAGCTCGGTGCATATGCATTGAATAACATGATGACGGCATACGCTCAAGTGCAACCTTAGTACATTTCCTCTCCGTAACCGTAACGCATAACGGTAGACCAAAGCATAACGATGAAGTCGACAAGATCATTTGAAATGATAAACAAGAAGATCCGTGAAGAACTATACAGCCTACTTTTCATGCCAATGATTATTCTACAGAATATGAACCTATCTAGAATAATGACGAAATTAAGTTGCTAATATCGAAATTTCCAATTAGTTCGAAATACTGTATACCTGGCATAATGTATCCTAATACAGCACTACAGTTGGCAGCAATGATCACTGAATATATTCTTAGTTCCATCTCTTAAGGTACAAAATACAAAATTTGGTTGAAGTCCAATGAATAGCATGGACGTTACATGCAGTTAAACATTGGATCTAACAGCGCGCGTAAAATCATGTTGGCAACAATGTCATGCATGTATTGGTCAGAAATAATCTGAAATAATATGAGCTATATTTGTGCCAATTTTGAATGAAATCCATTAGTTGGTATAGAAGTTACATGCATTTTAAAATTGGACCTATCAGCAGGCTTAGAATCATATTGGCAGCACTGACGTATATTAGTTACTCCAAATTCGTCTAGAATGCTAGGTACTATACGTGTGCAAAGTTTAGAGCTATTGGCTTGCATACTTTCTGATATATTGATATTAGGGTAACAAAAATAAGGACAGCACATATTAGCAGTTGGCAGCCCTGGTTGTTCCTTAGAATACGCATAGTCATATCTGTTATGGTACACATAGCACATACGAAATTTGGTTGAAATCCAAATGATAGTATGGAAGTTACATGTATTTAATGTTGGACCTGTCAGCAGGCTTAGAATCATGTTGGTAGCACTGACGTATATAAGTTACTCCAAATTAATATAGAATGTCAGGTACTATACGTGTGCATAGTTTAAAGCTGTCGGCTTGCATACTTTCTGATATATTGGTATTTGGATAAAATAAATTAGGAGCATTTATTAACAGTTGGCAGCCCTGGTAGGTCTTAAGAATACGCTCAGTCATATCTGGTTATGTACACATACAACATACGAAATTTGGTTGAATTCCAATTGATAGTGTAGAAGTTATATGCATTTAAATATTGGACCTATCAGACTTATAATCATTTTGGCAACACTGCCATGTTTGGCCTCCTGGAAATTAAACTGAAATATTATGATCTGTACGTGTGCCAATTTTGAAATAGCTGCCTTTCATACTTTCCAAGATATCCAACATGGAGCTCAAATTTCAATTGCGATTTTTTAGCAGTTGGTAGCACTGACAACATTTTCAAATATGGCCGTGAGATATTCAGGTATAGATCTTTACTCCTACCAAATTTTGTTTCGATTGCTGCAGCCGTTTAGGAGTTGATAGGGGGGGACACACACACAGCCAGACAGACAGACAGAAGGACAGACAGACAGACAGACAGACAGACAGACAGACACACATTTGCCCGATCTCATAAGTCTACTTTTTCCTCATTTTTGCAAAATGTGAAAAGTAGGCTAAAAAACAGATAACACACACTAATGCAGTCATCACAATTAACACCGGTTTTCAGACAGATTCTACACACACCCAAAGTACACGGGGCTACATGACTGCGTTGTCGCAGCCGCTAAACTAAAGAACCAACCAACCAACCAACAATGTGAATAAACATTTTCTGTACGAAGTTTGACTGCGTTCGGATGGTTAAATCGCGAGAAAAGTCTATTTAAATATTTGAACTTCGCTTGGCCGTCATGTTCGTTTTGCAGTTAACAGGTTTTTGAAAGCCACGTAGGTGAACTGTCTGTAGTGCCCTTTATCACCGTACAAAATTGCAGGGTGATATCAGTAATAGTTTGAGAGACATAAAATGCTGGTGTAATATTTCGCCCTGCCGCCATATTGGATTGGTGAGACGTAATAAAAAGTGAAGGGCACGGTATGGGTAGGACAAAATAGTACTATGACCTTACCGAGTTTCATTGAATCGCTCCAGCCGTTTAGATTTTATGTATTCCTGTGAAGAGTACGTTGAATTTTGCTAATTTATAAAGAGAATACGATGGAATTAGTAGGTTATGCCACGTGACCTCTAAAGGCAGAATGTTACAAAATCTGACATGGATATTAACATAACATATGGAAGTGTCGCTCCGGAGGTCCGGGTTCGATTCCCTGCTCTGCCAAGAAATTTAATTCTGGTCTATGGGCTGGAACGGAATACTCTCAGCCTTGCGAGGCCAAACTGCGAAGAGGTGGATTCGATTCCCACCTGTCATCCTGGAAGTGATTGTCCGTGGTTTCTCACTTCTACTCTGGGCAAATGCCGGGTCGGTTTCTAACTTAAGGCCACTGCCGCCTCCTTCCAATCCTCACCCTAATTTCAAATACATACATTAATACGGACACCACAATAACTCAGGTTATCAGTCAAATTCTACACGCACACACCCAAGTACACAGGGCTAAATGACCGCGATGTTCTAGCCCCTCAGATGAAACAGCAACAAATATCGAAGGATATTCTGATCGTCAATGCTCGCATCAAAGTAGTCTATACGTATTCCGTAGAATTTCCCTTGGTATTGTTTTGCCATTAAATTTTATCGAAAAGCCATAGCATATATTTAGTGAGAAAAGTCATGTTAACATTCTAATGAACTCAATACACTGCGGTATTTCTCATAAGTGGATGAATTAATACTTTTTTTTAAATATTTGTCAAACGTAAGAATAGGGAATGGTTTACATCCCGGGGTTCCAGAGGGCTTGGACTTGACCCAGCGTAAGAATGAGGAATGGTTTTCAACCCGGTGTTACAGAGGGCTTTGACTTGACACGTGCGACCTGAGTGAGTCTGAGGTTTCCTTTAAACCAAGGTGGTCAACATTTCGAACACTTTCTGTCGCGAATACACAGAGCACCCTGCTTTCGTCCTACAGATCATTATGTCGTTGTCCAACCTGGCTACGTACCATCGGTTAAAAACTGTCCTTTTCAGGACCAAATAAAAAATCACTCGTTGCGTCCATAATACATCCACTATAAACGACATTCAGCAAAAGAATAGTTGCTCGGGGTTCGAACCTGCTATCAGACTGCACGGCTGTCACTACTCCAGAAATTCTTGATTTAGCCACCTTAGCTACTGAGCCAGTGTGTACTGCTGGCACGTATTGAATCTATTCGTAGACACTTTCTGTCCAAACGTAAGGTGGTGTTATTCGGAGCTGTGATCGTTTTAAACATGCATTATATTTGAGGTCTTTGAGATAACACTGCCGCTAATGTTTTCTACTATATTCGCTTGCATGAACTCAACGGTAAAGTTGTACTAATGCCGTAAAGTAGCAGGTACTAATGTTTTTAGGATGACTATGATATACGCGTTAGTTGGGTTGCCTTCCTCCAAAAAAGAAAAATACGGGGCTGGTGAACCACTCTGTATAACGATGATGATGATGATGATGATATAGGCCTAATGATTTTATTTTTACGAGGAATTGTGGAAAATCTTACATCAGACGCTTGAAGAGGGTCCGCATTCTTCAAGTATGAGGGATTCCTTCCCACTAATAACCACACATCCTTTTCATCCTGACATTCCGTCCTTTAACCGCTCTTGCATTGATTCAGGACGGTGTCAATTTTAAAAAAACTTTTGAGCCTCTTCCTTTTAATTCAATATAATGCTGACAGAAAAAAATGATTACGTCTCTTCAAAATTCCTCGAGGAATATTCAGAGTTATGGGGCACTTAAAATGCTACCCCTGAAGGGATTCCATGGGGTGAAGGCCTACCGATCGTCTGCTGACAACTCAATCGGTACATCTGGGTGACCCCCACCATGGTTGTGAAAGCCAAAACATTTCTTCAATCACTTCTTTAACATTGCGAAAATACGGCTTTATAACGCTCCATAATTAGTTTGGGATAAATCCACGTATCAGTCCCTGCATTCTCCAGTACTCCGCATTCTCCTTGCTCGCTTGAAGAAGTTCTGTAGCTCCATGTGGCAGAACGGTTTGACATTTTAAGTGCCCCATAACTCTGAATATTCCTCTAGTAATTTTGAATAATCTCTTTTTCTGTCAGGAATATAGATGTAAGTTGACAAGAGTTTAGCAGCTTTACGTGATTCGATCACATCGGGCCGGCGCGTCTCGGAGATGACTTGCTGCTGGAAGTCACGCTAACCCCCACTGTCAGCCTGCTCCTTCCTTTCTTAATTGTCTAAACACACAACTACTGAATCTTGTTTGTTCGAGGAGTGCTTTTTAAGTTTCCGCTTCTAATAGGAAGAATCCAGGGACGGAACCAACGGGAGGGTGATGAAGGCTATCGCCCCCTACCTCCGTATTGTTCTCAAATAATAATCTAAACATTAATAATAAGAAAACAGAATTTATTGCTAACATCAAAACGGCTCCAAAACATATTGAAGTGAATCATGGGCAATCGAGCGGGTTGTGAAATTTAAGTATCTTGGGGAATGGATAGATCCTACAATGTCCGAAAACGAGGCTTTTGCGTCACGCTTGAATAAAATTGAAATGGCTTACCATCTAACTAAGAATGTGTACAACAAAAGATCTATATCCCTGAATGCAAAACTGAAGCACTACTGCACGGTCATCCGTCCAGAAGCTTTGTATGCAGCGGAAAGTCTCTCCATGAATAGAAAAGGCATAATGGAAAAACTGGAGACCAAGGAAAGGAAGATATTGAGGAAAATCCTGGGTCCAGTCAAAGAACACGGCGAGTTCCGTAGACGCCACAACCACGAGTTGTACACTCACGTAGAGAAAATAACTGAAGTGATGAGAAAAAGGAGGATTTCTTTTTATGGACATATAACCCGAATGAAATCAACACGTCTATCCAACAGAATGTTTGCTTTTCTCCGTGGTTCAGTGAAGTAGGGAAAGATCTTTTGGAGACTGGGATAACACGTGAAGATACCCAGGAGCGTGGCCCACTTAGGGAAAACTTCAGAAACATCGGAGTTTTCAACTTAAGCCGAAGCTAAAAACCGGGAAGGCGTGGACGACGGAGAGAAAGGTGTAACATCGATTGCGAATGAAGAAGTACTGGGCCAACATTAAAATGTAGAAGAAACAGTTGACATGATGTGGTCCTTAGTTGGCCGTAACGAAGGAAGAAGGAGAATAAGCTTAACTTACAACACCCTCATTAGATGCTGCACTTGTTCGATTTGGAATACGACCAAACCTAACATCCATCCTCAAACACCTTTGACTGTGATAGATAGGTACAAAAATGTACACACACCATCTCGCTCAATGGGCCGTCTTGGAATCGAAACCACATCTGGTCTACACAGCTCGAAGAGAAGACATGTTTTAAAACAGAATGTTCCAGTAAAATTGCCAACCTCGTTCAACCTAGAAGTGACGGAGCTTATGGGCCCTCGGCATTTTGGTGAATCACCGTAAAACTGTAGCTGTAAATCCAAACACTGTAGACTACCAGTTCTATAAAGAAAAGAAAAAAAAAAGCAACCTAGATTGACATTCATCAATGTTTCGAATAATACTGCCTCGGAACAGCTCCTGAGTAGCTTGCCACGGTGGGTGAGTGGTTATCGTGTCGGATTACCAACCCTAAGCTTGCAGGTTCACTCCTGGCCGTGGTAAGTGATTTTAAAAAGGCGACAAAAATCACAGTACGCATGTCATACATTGTTGGCCTGTTAAAGAACCTATTTGATTTCAGTAGGCCGTGTTCATAATGGCAAAATTAATCTCGGGATTTTCCGCCAACTCAAAAAGTTCCTCCTTTCTCTAATAGAAAGCGCTATAGTGTCAAGGAGCTTAGATATCTAACTTCCTTGACTTTGATACCGCTCCAAGGAGCTACAAAATTCGCCATGCAAGCTGCCCTCTGGGCGTCAATGAACAAAGCTTGCACCCGACATCCTAGGCCATACGATATTATTATTATTAGCTCCTGAGTAAGTTTCGTAATAAGCTGGAGAGGAAAGAGTCTCCTTAGTTACCTCAACACTCTGTTCTAAGTCCGCTGCTAAGTTATGGCGTTTGAAGCCATTTTCAGTGTTACCTGAGTAATCGAAATTTGATGTTTTTTCAGTCGGTCAACACGATTGTACCCAAATGTGATGGGTTATTCCCTAATCCTGAAAACAATGCATGAGATTTAAAATACATTAAAATACAACATAAAATTAAAAAAAAAAATGTTAAGAAGATTAATTATTAATCTCATGCATTATTTTCAGGATTAGGGAATAACCCATCACATTTGAGTACAATCGTGTTGACCGACTGAAATACATCAAATTTCGATCTCTGTTATATAGTACGCGGCTTCGGTGGCGTAGTCGGTAGCATGCTGAACTGCTATGCCCAAGATAGCGGGTTCAAACCCGGCCGAAGTCGTCGGATTTTTTAAGAGCGTTAAAAATCCTTCAGTATGCCTTCCTTCGGAGGGGAAGTAAAGCCGGCGGTCCCATGTCATAGATTTATGGCATGTAAAAGATCCTTTCACAGACTAAACTTGTGTAAAGCAAAATTTGTTAGATTAGATTTCGTCCGAACGCTCTATCAATGTTCCAACGTTCACCACTAGGTATCATTGATATCTGGTGGCGAAAGTTGGAACTACTTGAAATTGAACGGAACTAGTAGCTCACCCTTTAGGGTATCCGCTGGAAGCAGCTACAGACTCAGGCGAGCCGAACATGTCCTCGGACACTCCCGGCGCTAAAAGCCATACGATAAATAAATAAATAATACGCTATATTGTACTATTCTTTGAATAATGGGCTAAATATTTATCTTGCATAGGCTACTGTATGTAGGTTATATACAAGGTAGTTTCGGTGTTGTTTTGGTGAGCTGAAACAACTGTTCTAAATTTTGAATGAAAATCACTCGGTTGGATTTGTAGAAATGAGATTGGTTGGTTGGTTCCTTAGTTTAGGGGCTGCGACAACGCGGTCATGTAGCCCCGTGTACTTTGGGTGTGTGTAGAATCTGTCTGATAACCGGTGTTAATTGTGATGACTGTATTAGTGTGTGTATCTGTTTTTTTAATTCAAGTAGAGACTGCAACTTTGAATTTTCAAATAGTTCCTACTTTTGCCGCCAAACGTCACCGTCAACGACTACTAGGCCTAGTTCAGAACTAGCTACTAGACGCCACCGCAGTCGGCTCTTGGCAACGAACGTAGCAACCTGAGAGCGTTGTTTACATTCTTAACCTATCCAATTTAGTTTCACACAGGTGTAATTAGTGGAAAGATCTTTAACATGCCATAAATCTATGACATGGGACCGCCGGCTTTACTTCCCCTCCGAAGGAAGGCATACTGAGGGATTTTTAACGCTCTTAAAAAATCCGACGGCTTCGGCCGGGTTTGAACCCGCTATCTTGGGCATAGAAGCTCAGCATGCTACCGACTACGCCACCGAAGCCGCAGAAATGAGATTAGATGAACAGTTCAATGCTTGTTCATTATTATATTATTTAATATTTATTTATTTATTTATTTATTTATCGTATGGCTTTTAATGCCGGGTGTGTCCGAGGACATGTTCGGCTCGCCTGAGTCTGTAGCTGCTTCCAGCGGGCACCCTTAGGATGAGCTACAAGTTCCGTTCAATTTCAAGTAGTTCCAACTTTCGCCACCAGATATCAATGATACCTAGTGGTAATAATAATAATGATCGTGTGGCCTCCGGAGAGGCCTAGTGCAGGTCTTTCTAGGTGACGCCCGTGGGCGACCTGCGCGTCGTAATGAGGATGGAGTGATGATGAAGACGTCACATACACCCAGTCCCCGAGCCACGGGAATTAACCTCAGGAGATTAAAATCCCTGATGGCTCGGCCGGGAATCGAACCCGGGGCACTTTGGGCCAAAGCCTAGCGCACTAACCATTTAGCCACAGAGCCGGACATACCTAGTGGTGAACGTTGGAAATTTGATAGAGCGTTCCAACGAAATCTAACCTAACAATTTAGCTTCACACATGTTTAGTCTGTGGAAGGATCTTTTACATGCCATAAATCTATGACATGGGACCGCCAGCTTTATTTACCCTCCGAAGGAAGGCATACTGAAGGATTTTTAACGCTCTTAAAAAATCCAACGACTTCAGACGGGTTTGAACCGACTATCTTGGGAACAGCAGTTCAGCATGCTACCAACTACGCCACCGAAGCCGCTATTATATTAATATTCATGTTGTATGGTTCGTGCGCTTATATTTTATATTAATAGTACCCGCCCAATGTAACTGAACTCCGATTAACGCGTTCACCGACTGAAGAGCAATATTAAGGAAAGTACAATAGCACCATAACTCGCCCGCAAGAACTTCATTCAGTCTGCTGACGTTAGTTAGTAAAATATTGTTGCTTTAAGGGGCGGAACACCGAGGTCATGTGTCCCATCTACTGAAGTTGATGAGGAGAGAAGGCCTCATGTGAACCTTCCCTCCTTGTTTCGTTCACTCATAGGCTATAATATCTAAGGCAGATTATTTTGAAGTATCTTTGGTGCGAGGGATACAATTCCATTTGTAACATGGCGCCATAAATATAGATTTAATGGATTCGGTGGCGTAGTGTGTAGCATGCTGAACTGCTATGCCCAAGATCGCGGTTTCAAACCCGGCCGAAGTCGTCGGATTTTTAAGAGCATTAAAATCCTTCAGTATGCCTTCCTTCGGAGGGGAAGTAAAGCCGGTAGGCCCATGTCATAGATTTATGGCACGTAAAAGAACCTACCACTACAATTGGTAGTGTGTAGCAAAATTTGTAGGTTATAGGCTATTTGGCTTGTTAGAAACGCTCTATCTAGTTCCAACGTTCACCGCTAGGTGTCAGTGACAGTAGCGTCTGGTGGCCAAAGTTGGAACTACTTGAAATTCAACTTGTTGGGAGCCCTCGGGTGTTCAATCAAAAATACCCGGCTATTGCCATTGGCTGTTGTGAATTATATTATGGCATTCTCGGTGTCATTAAACTGGAAGGAGAGCTCTTCCTGGTTTGTTGAAAAGTTCATTTCTTGAAGAGTAAGTTAGTCCTACTTTGATCCTGAGCGGCTGACTTTGGTAAGACGGACTGTTCCCTTCGGCGAACTCTATACTCACTTAGACGTAGGAGATCAATGTCTTGGATAGTTAGTGACGCTGCCGTGTTCATAGTGCAGATTTATCTTTTAATAATTTTCCTTGATTTTACATTCAAAGAATTCTGATGATGATTTAGTTCATTACCAGTAAATTATAAATTTAAGCAAATAGGCCTACATTCCCATGGACCTATATATTTGGTTAATTCAAGACACACAAGTCCTCAGCAGCCTTCTTCTTCACATTACTAGCAGTAATCTGGCGAGATAATTTCTCATGGTTATGTTCGGCTTCGTCCCCGAAAATAGTAGGGGAGGGTCATACAGTACCGGCCACTTGAACATTTTGTGTTATAACAAATAAAATGCAATTGTGTGTGAGATTTTAATAAACTTATCTTATACTTCAATAAATGCTTTTACAAAGTCATGGTGTGATTTCAATAAAATCTTATCAGAAGTCTCTAATAATTAAGAATACCGGTATAACAAAACTTAATTTTCATGAAATAAAAAAAATCTTCTTCCAGTACCGGCCAGTTACAATTTTGTAACACATGTAGTTTTATAAATCACCAACGTGAAACAACTACACATGGAACTCAAAAATACACAATTACCTAGAACTAACATCCACTAACTTCAAGCTTAGTTTACTTTTTTCAATAATCACTAATAAAATATAAAATCTATTCCTGGTTTATACATCCAACGTGCCCCCAGTCTTGGCATTTTGTACACTACACCCATTCTTCATCAATTGACTCACAAAACAATATGATGCACACTGTACTTTCTTGGATTGCCTTACTATTTACTGTACACCAAAGTCCAGTTTGCCATTCTTTCTTGTCTCACCAACATGTCTTCCCCTCCTCAACGTTTCACCTTTCTTTAGACTTCGTTCTCCCTTTCTCTTATCTGCTCTCTGCCTTTTCTCTTCGGCTAGTTTCTTTTTATCGTCTAATTGGTGTTTGTAAGGCACAGCTTGCCTTGCTGTCATTTTGTTGGACATAACTTCATTTAGTGCCATCTTCATCCCTTCCTCGGTCCAATTTCCTTTAACTTTACCCCTTTTCATCCTGAAAAGTTAAAAGAAAAGGTTGTATATTTATTTATTTAAAATACTATTGGTCGGCACTGGAAGATATATGGGTGGCCGGTACTACACGAAAATCACGTGGAGGTACTTCCCCGACTGGCTATTGTTTAATAAACGATGTTGTAAAACTTTTACCAGCTATTCTTTTACCCTAAAGAATACAGATACAGTATTATAAAAGTCAAAATAAAATCCGCCAACACAAAAGTTCCTCATTTCTCTACTAGAAAGCGATATAGTGTTCAAGGAGCTTAGATAATTATCTAACCTCCTTGACTTTCATAGTGCTTCAGAGGAACATCGAAATTCGACATGCAAGCTACCCTTTGGGTGTCAAATAACAAAGGTTGCACCCGGAACCCGAGGCCATATGATATTATTATTTTACCTGAACGTGGAGGACCAGGGGTTTGAAAATAACTTTTCGCACTCGATTGTAAGCCAACCAACGTAAAACACTCACACCTTACAGTGGACTGAACGCAACATGAAACTCTCAAAGTATTATACGGGGGAAAGGAGCCTCCTTCATATGACATCTGTAAGCTACTGCCATTTAGCACCAAAATCGAGAACCATCATTGGCCGGTACTGGAAGCCAGCCGGTACAGTATGACTCTCCCCTACTTCCATTCCCATCGATGTAGGCGATAGGTAGAGCCCTGCGCCGATAAACAAAACATTATCCGCATCCGCCCGAATGTTATCCGCATCCGCCCCGCATCCGCACAACTGTTATCCGCATCCGCCTCGCATCCGCACAACCTTTTTTTTTACGCATTCGCATGCTTGTTATCCGAATCTACTGGCATTACAACAGGCTAATATTTTTAATTTGAAAAAAGCATAAATGACTAAAGCAACATATTTAGGCTTTGTATGTAATGCGCTATGTTTAAAATGAATGTTACACAGCCAGAATTGCAAACCCTATCCTGTTCGGGGTCTTAATTACGCTTAATGACATAATTTGAATGAGATTGGCTTAAATCATCATCTTACATTAATTTGTCCAGAAAAAAGAACAACATAACGGAAAAATATAATATGTCATAAACAACAAGTTCGCATTGTATTCTAAAAACTATCCGCAAATTTACTCCAAACATTACCCGCAGCTTATCCGCTATCCACACAGTCATGCAAACTAGGCTATATCCGCATGGCGAAAAATTTTGCGGATATCCGCGGGTTTTTTCCGCGATTATCCGCATTCGCGCAGGGCTTTAGCTATAGGTCTATTTTCGCTAGACAGATTTTAAACCGTACAACGCTACTCAAAAATGTCAAAATTAGTGCAATTTAACTGGACTTGTAATTTGTAGGACAAGCCTGATATGTAACGAGATTGATGATGATGATGATGATATGATGATTGGTGTCTTAAAGGGTGTAATAGTGAGGTCATCTTCCCGAAGAGTTATTAACTCTGGAGTGTCTTAAAACTGATATCACACACTATTTAATCAGTATGTAGTAGCGGACCCGTGCGAGAACTCTCGCACAATGGGTTGTGTGCGCCCCACGTGTACAGACTACCCGCCCGACCCTAGTGCTTTGCGGGCTGTACGCGATACAGTTCTAGCAGGGGCTATCGTTTTGTTTATTTGTTTAAACACACTTTATAAACAAATAAATATATTTCCGTTGACATTTCATGAAATGCGAGATTTTTCCTGTACTATTGAGACGATTTGTAAGATTATGATACAAACCACACTTTCTAACTCCCTCTGGTTTAGGAGGTTGAGTTTTTTGAAACATACACCTTAGCGTATTATATAATAGGTTAGTCTATCATGAGGATAAAGGCCAGTTACAGTGGAATAATTTCAAAGCGCCTGTACACTAGTAATGCAGTAATATTCGAAGTTTAATTCACTTACCGAAGCTCTGACCGGAAGTAGGTGATAAGGAAGGAACCCCTTTTAATCTCCGGGAAGAATGAAGCTGTTACGCTTGAGTTACGGTGCCTTATCATGCGAGAGTGTTTGAACTCTTATCGTACATGCAACTTCTTGTATCAGTGATTCAGGTGCGTATTAGAATTATTAAATAAGCCTTTCATTCCTGTAACTTCACCATGCGTGGGAGAAGTTATTCAATATTCACAAGTAATGCTTAGCGCGCATATCGAGTTAGTTAATCTATGCAACCAAAATGCAATAGTCCTACGGCTCCACACGGTGTGATTGATATACATTATTTATACGGCCCAAATCTCTACGTAGTATCAAGGTATGAAACAAGTGGTGTAAATACGGAAGGGGGATCAGGGAGAACAGGGCAAAATAATGAAAATATGAAATTTAATGAAGATTTGAATTTTGAATAAGTTACAACCGATCTTCGGATTGGTGGCAAATTATTAGATTGTGTTTGAAAGCATTTCTTTTCACTCGTGTAACATTTTAGTGAAAAGCTAAAGGATGTAGAAGACTACTGTTACTTAGAAAGCAAAATAACCAGTGATGGACGAAGCAAAGAGGATTTAAAAGATACAGTCAGTCTGAGAGACTAGACTTTATATCATTTCAAATGATGCATGCTACAAATGCTACACATGTTAGAAAAGCTCAGGAGGGCTTCTTGCCTCGCTCGAAGCCCCAGGACTCTTTCAACAGACTCCATTACCCATTATCTTAGGCTTCCCGTGCGCTCTGCTGCATGACGTCACGCACTCGCCGTCTCCGTATCGCATAACGCCAGACCCCAGGAGTAAACTCAGACTCAACAGACTCCATTACCCTTTAACTTAGGCTTCCCGCGCGGGAGCTGTATGACGTCACGCACTTGCCGTCTCCGTTCGATAACGCCAGACCCCCGGAGTAAACTCAGACTCGGTGCATATGCACTGAACAACATGGTGACGTCATACACGCCGTAACCGTGAGGCATAACGGTAGACCTAAGCATAACGATGAAGTCGACAAGATCATTTGAAATGATAAAAAGTAGGTTAGCACAGGCAAGGAAAGCATTTCTACAGAAAAGGAATCTGCTGACATCGAATATAGACATGAAGTATAACATAAATTTCTCGCCAAATCAATACTTTTTACTTACTTAAAAATTCTATAGGTACATGTTTCGAAAACACACAATGTTTTCTTCCTCAGCCCACTTATTGGTGTTAAACATCATAAAACATCGATAACCTCACTAAATAACAAAAACACAGTTCACATTTCTTCTCTTGTTCTTACTTTGTTAGGCCTGTGTCATTCGACACATTAATGTCACTCACGGAATAAACACTTTTAGTTGAAGTAATGAATATTGACACATTGACACATTTACCCATTGCTAGTTTCAACGTGGGTTGCTGAAATGCACACAAGTGTCGTATAACCTTGCCAAAAGCGGAGAAAACAACTAACCAGCACCCAGGAAGGTAATTGGGTGTGGCGTCATGAAAATAAATCGAGTCAGGAATGTATGTTGGAATTAAACTATTGCGGTGGGGGTTGAGGAGGTGGTTTGCGTTTTTTATTATTATTTAAATAATCTGCTAATAAATCTAACAAATCATTCGTTTCAAAATTAACCTCGTTTAGATTATTGCATTCCTTTGACCTCTGATAAGTAATGATATGAATATTTTCCGAAATATTCATATAGCTGCCCTTCGATGCGTAATGCAAAATTTTGACGTCATTATTTATGTCCGTGAACTTATGTCCTGTTTCTTCCATGTGTACCGCCATGGCTGAAAACTTCTTGTGTTTTGTGGCCGAAACATGCTCAGCATAACGAGTACGTATGCTCCTACCCGTCTGTCCCGCGTAATTTGAATTGCAAAAATTACATCTGAGCTCATAAACTCCCGATTTTAAATGTTTATCACTACTGTTGACTTTATTGGAGTTGAAAAATTTGTTGAAATTAGAATTATTGGTTTTAAAGGCGACGTTCATATTGTGTTTCTTTAGGATGTTGGTTACTGTGTAAATGCTTCGATTTACGTAGGTGAAGGTGGCAAGTGCTTTCTTTGTTGTGTCCTCTCTAACTAATTTTGTTAAGGGTCTGTTTTTCAACTTGTAAATTAATCTGCTGACATAATTGTGGTTGTAACCATTGAGTTTAGCTATTTGATATATAATGTCAATTTCTTGCTTCCGGTCATGATCAGAGGAAGGGATTCTTAACGCTCTATTAATGAGGCTTATGAACGTTGCATTCTTGTGTCCGCCCGGATGGTTAGAATCCTGCCGTATAACTGTACTCGTTTGCGATGGTTTTCTGTAAACTTTATAATGCAGACGATTGTCTTTTTTAATCACAGTTATATCCAGATAATTGATTTTATTATCGACTTCTGAATCTAAAGTAAATTTAATATTGCTGTCAATTATGTTCAAATCATCCAATATTTGCTCTATCGCTTGAACTTGGTTATTGATAATGATGAAGATATCGTCTACATATCTTCCCCAGAAAACGATGCCACTAATTTGGTTAATAATTTTCTCATGTTCAATGTGGTCAAGGTAAATGTTGGCCAAGACACCCGATAATGGAGATCCCATTGCAAGGCCTTCGGATTGTTTATACATTTTCTTGTTGAACAAAAAAATGTTGTTGTCGGTGACAAAGGTTAAAATTGAAATAAATTCCTCGATTTCCACTTTAGATAATTCACTACTGTTAATTAATCTATCCTGAATGATCTTGATCGTTTTCTTGACCGGGATGTTAGTATACATGTCTTTAATGTCGATCGAATGCATAGTGTTATTCTCGTTTATTTTCAAGTCTATGGTTCTTTCACAGAAATGCATGGAGTTAACGAAAGAACAGTCGGCCTTGAGTTTGTAGTGTTTATTAAGAAACTGTTGGGCAAATTTCGCTAGTTTGTACGTTGGGCTATTCCTGAAGTTTACAATAGGCCTAATAGGGGTGCTAGGTTTATGAATTTTCGGAAGAGATCTCAAAGCGGGAATGCCGGGGTTCATGCTTACTAGCTTATCTGCTTGCTTTTCATCTAAAATAAAAATAGTGTTCTTCAAAAGTTGTTTCAAACGTTTCTGAATGACGTTGGTAGGGTCCTTTTTGACTTCTGTGAAATTGCCAGAATTAAGAAACTCGATTGTTTTATTGACGTAATCGTCTTCGCTCATTACTACTGTTGTGTTGCCTTTATCTGCTTTGGTTATAATAATGTTGTTGTCATTGATTTTGGTGATGAGACTTTTGAACTTGTTGTTTAAATCGCAACATATATTGATCTTTTTCTTGCTTGAATTAATTATCTTCTTAATTTTCTTATTAAGTAAAAAGTATTGATTTGGCGAGAAATTTATGTTATACTTCATGTTAACATGGTCAATACGGAACCTGGAATGAGTGCAATCGAATATAGATTTAGGTATTAAGAAGTCATTTTTGAAAGCCTTTGTCTGGAGCGTGGCTCTATGGAAGTGAAACGTGGACTATTGGTGCAGCAGAAAAGAGGAGAACTGAAGCGTTTGAAATGTGGTGTTACAGGAGAATGATGAAGATCAGATGGGTAGATAGGGTTACAAACGAAGAGGTATTAAGACTAGTGGGAGAGGAGAGATGTTTCTGGCGACTGCTAATGAAGAGAAGAGATAGGTTGGTAGGACACTTACTAAGACACCCAGGAATAGCAAGCTTAGTTATGGAAGGAAGGGTGGGGGACGAGAACTGCAGGGGTATATCAAGGTTAGAATATGTTAAACAGATTGCCTCGGATGTAGTATGTGGTAGCTATGTAGAGATGAAACGATTAGCTCAGGACAGGGAGGCATGGAGGGCTGCATCAAACTAGTTAAGAGACTGAAGACTAAAACAACAACAAACATTTTAGTGTTGCCCAACTTAACACTTGCTGAATGAACAAAATGGTCAGCTGTTCAGAGCAGTGGCAGTGAGATGGTTGTTGCACTATCTTTCCTCATACCTTCACAAAAATACACCACTCTTTAGTTACTATCCGAGTGTAACATTTTGGGAAATGAATAATATTGTGTTTACTTGTATCGCTGTTTTAAGTTGAACTTTAGTTGTAAACTGTAGTTTATTAATAATATTTATACAATTTCGGAGAATCGAAATGGCCTGATAATTGCGCGAAGAAAACTAGACTTAATTATCAAAATTGTTGATTTTCGATCATTTGCACATTGTTAAGTGCAAAATACAAGGTATCAAATGCTAATGAATTCAAACGCAAAAAATATAAAGATGGGAGGTTTAAAAACTTCAGGACCGTATGTTAGCTTTCATTTATTGTGTCCCTGTCCCTGTCCCTCTCCCCCCTCCCCTCCTAACCCTCTCCCCCCCTCCAATTTAATGTTAACTCAACTCATCCTCCTCCAGAAGCAAATCCCAGTTACGCCACTGGTATGAATTATGTAGAAATGCCTATTAAATAGCTGTAAGCTTTGGCCCACAGCTTTCCACGCGTATGGATTGACTTTTACGGTCATTTATATGAATGATTAACACTGGAAATTGTGTGAATGTATTCAATTAGACCAATGAAGTTATGTTGTAAAGGAGGCGCAACGCAGATGGACATTACAGTAGATCTGCCAGTGGAATTTTCTGACCGACAACTGGTAGATTATATTCTTGAAATTAAACAAATACTACTTACGGCCTCCTACCGAACGGATTGAGCTAAAACCACAGGGTGTGAGTACTTTTCCCAACTCTGGCTGTGGACTGTCTGAACTTGGTCTGATCTTGGCTGTGAAGATCCGCAGGCAAGTACGAGCGCACGTGCTCTTGCATATGTGTGCTTACAGTATAAATATTAGTGTTTGGTGATAGTAGCCAAGAACCACTATGCGCTCATCGATCAAAGATACATGGCTTTCCTTGGCAATGACTGTTGATCCTTTGGCCACTACACTAAACCTTAAGGATGTCCAGCACTGCACCATTCATGCAGAAAGCTATCATCCTCGTGCCATATAGTGAGGAGATTTATAGTACAATGAACGAGTAGTTCCGTGAAGTACTATACAACCTATTTTCATATATCCTACTCATGTTAATTGCCTCTATCAACATACACAATTCCAGTTTGATTGGTGTGATAGATTCGTAGATATTGAGAACCGTCTAAATATTTCAGATGGTCGCCAGGTTGGATTTTTATTTATGTACTATTTAATTACATGAAGATTATTGTGTATGTGTGGTATTCAAACTTCAATCACATGATTAGGACACAAGAAGTTAAAACGAGATTTTAAAAATTTGCACAGCTGTCATCTTGTGGTTTTGAAAACAATTGAAATGAATTAGATGCCAGTGGATTAACATTTGTATAAGCATTTAACGTGCAAAGTTTCACTGCACTGGAATGGTTAAATCGCGAGAAACGTCCATTTAAATATTTATACTTCGCGTCGCCGCCATGTTGGATTTGTGCTCACCAGGTTACTGAAAAACCTATAGGTGAACATATGTTCATAGCCTCTATGAACATAAAAAATCGGTTTAATTGCTGTAAAAGGTTCGTAGATATTGAGAACCGTCAAAATATTTCGGATGCTCGCCATTTTGGATTGTTATATGTATAGGCCATAGAGTTATGTACCATTAAAGGAAAATTATTGCGTAGCTTCATTATTCAAACATTCACTGTGATCGCATGATTGAGACACAAGAAATAAAAACTTTATTTTAAAATTTCGCAAAGCCTCCATCTTGAGGTTATGTAAACAATTGAAATAAAATAGATGCCAGTGCATTACAATATGTATAATCATATACTGTACCATATTTCACTGCGCTCAGATGGTTAAATCACGAGAAAAGTCTACTAAAATGTTTCAACTTCGCTTGGCCGCCAAGTTGGTTTTGTAGTTACCAGGTTTTTGAAAGTCTCATAGGTGAACCACAAGTAGTGCCCGTTATCACCGTACAAAATTTCAATGTGATATCTGTAATAGTTTCGGAGATATTGAATGCTGGTGAAATATTTCGCACAGCCGCCATGTTGGATTGGTGAGACACAATAAAATTTCAAGGGCACGGTCGGGGTCGGTCAGAATGGTGCTATGATCTTACCGAGTTTGATTGAAATATCTACAGCCGTTTAGAAGTTATTAGGGGGGAACACACACACAAACGAATCACACACGCACACACAGACACACGGACAAAAGGTGATCTCATAAGCCTATTTTTTCATAAAATGAAAATAGGCTAAAAATGATTATGTAAAAGGGGGCAAATGCCCTCGCTGTCCCCCCCTCTCTTAAAACACCATTAACTAACAATTAGGCTATGTGAAAGAGACCTCATTGTGCATTTTCCTGCACAGAAGTTTTTCTCTTTATAAAAATTCAAATTGTTTGAGAAATAACAAAACAAAAACAAAAGATAATAATAATCATAGGTACTAATAACCTTATATGGATGGCAACAGACTGACAAAAAGAATTTTCGAATTTTTCAGGAAGTGAAAAATTGAGCTCAAGTGAGAATGGACCTAGCCAAGATAGGGGATCAAGAAGACGACATAGCAGATAGGGAAACATTTAGACGGGGGAGGAGCCCGTGACAAAGAAAAGAAACTTAACAAAACAACAGAAGTGGAAATTGGGAGAAAGGATGAGAAGATTCTGGCAGAGAGTCAAGGCAGAGAAGGCAAAGCATAATGTAAAGACTGTCAAGCGTGGTCCATAGAAGGCCAAGACGAAAATAAATAATAATAATAATAATAATAATAATAATAATAATAATAGACTTATATTAATAAAGAAAACTAATAATAATAAAATTATATACTTATAATAATAATAATAATAATAATAATAATAATAATAATAATAATAATAATCGGATGACCTCAGTTACTGTGGCGGAGATCTTTTGAGTTGGAACCATTGGGTTGATCTACTCTCCAATTTTGACGTTCTATTTAACGCTGCCATATGGCAGTAAAAAACAGAACTCTTTTGAATGACCTTTGATTGAAGTTTAATTAATTTTGTCTTGAAATCATCAAATGTGATACTAGAGCTCTTTTGCGAGCCAACATCGCACGAAGCTCGGAATTTCGTGATTTCTGACAACCTTCAAATATCCGCCTTCCTCGGCCGAGAATTGAACCCGTGATCTTGAGGTCATGAGACGTACACTCTTACCACCTTCTTTTTCTTCTTCATCTTATCCCGCTTCAAACGGGGTCGATGTTTCTGGCCGTTCTTTTCCACTTTTTCCTGTCCCACACACCATCTTCCTCTAACTTTTTCTCCTTCAAGTCTTCTCGGATATTGTCAGTCCATCTTCTTCAGGGTCTGCCCCTATTTTTCGTTCCATCTACAACCAGATCCATTACTCTCCTCCCTACATAGTTTTCATGCATAATATGCTCATACCACAAAAGTCTTTTCTTCTGGGTTTTCTTTGATGCTTCTGTCTTTTTAACAGTTACTCTGATTTTCTCGTTTTTGATGCGGTCTTTCTTAGTGACACCTCTCATCCATCTAAGAATCTTCTTCTCCGTCACATTTAGTTTATTACATTGGGACTATGTTGTAGTGCACGTCTCTGCTCCGTATAACATGGCTGGCCTTACTGCTGTCTTGTAGGGTTTCCTTTCACTTTCATGTTGAGTCTCTTGTCACACAGAATTCCAGAAATCCTTTCCCAGTTCATCCAGGCCAACTGTACTCAGTGTTTGATTTCCGCATTTACGTTGCAATCGTCCAATACTTGAAGCTACCCACTGACCTTAAGCTTATTCCATCCATCTCCACCAATTCATTCGCCTCGCTTCCAAGGCACAGGACATACACTCTTACCACCAAGGAAGCTAAAAAATAAAATAGGTGGTAAAACGTATTCATTATTACACAGGTTATCAGATAGCTTTCACACACCCAGTAAATACATGGGGCCCACAACTCATAAAGGAGACTTATACGGCACGGAGAAACAAATTACGTTGTTCTTTCTTGTGTTATTATGGAAGCTAATGTTGATGTGGTCACACTTCCCATCTGCTAGACGTAACTGGAGCTCATAATTACCACGTTATTGCATACAAAGAAACATACACTTCCACGAAAAGTGCTTAATGTGCAGTGAAGTGCAAGTACTTGAAGCCTTGCAGCTGAATTACTCGTAATACGGATTTATAGCAGGCTACAATAAAAAGTTTATAATTTGTTGCTCAAATAACTACAGGCTACGTATGTACGATAAAATAATAACCCCTAGGGATTCATAACTATTGGGAGTTCGACATTACTTCCACTTACTTGCGATGGATTTCTCTCTGTCATGTTTCTTATCGACCCCCCATCGTCAGCTATTGTTGTTTTCTATCAATCCCTAAGGTATTAGGGTACCCAAGACCTACGGTGTCTTTATTAGCCTACTTTCGATTTTTGCAAAAAATGAACACAGGGCGAAAAATTGTGTGTCTGTCTGTGTTTGTGTGAGTATGTGTGTGTGCACTCTGAATGTCTGCCCCCCCCCCCCCCCCCATCAATTCGAACACGGTGAAACTGAATTGAACGAAATTTGGTACAGAGGTAGAACTAGCAAAGGGCACCTCAGTGTCATGTTTTATATCGCCCCATCTTGACGGAAATGTAATGGCGGCCACCCAAATGTTCAAGGCTTAAATCAAATTACGACTTACTTAATCATCCGATCTCTACCAAATTTTGCAAAATTATATCTTTATGTACGAAGAATATTTTGGCCAAACTATAAGGTCATCAGCCCAATAATTTGCGAATGGCGGCCATGTATGTGTGCAAATCGATTCCCCCTATCTATTCAAACACGGTGAAACAGAATTGAACGAAATTTGGTACAGAGGTAGCACTTGCAATAGGCAACTTAGTGCCATGTTTTATATCGTGGCCATATTGACGGAAACGTAATGGCGGCCAACCAAATGTTAAAAGCGTAAATCAAATTACGTTCAACCTAATCATCTGATCTCTACTAAATTTTGCAACAACATACATTTTTGTGGGAAGCATCCTTTGACTGAACTACAAGGTCATCGGCCCAATTGTTTGCAGATAGCGGCCATGCATGTGTGCAAATCGATTCAAAATATCAATTCAAACACGGTGAAACCGAATGGAATGAAATGTTGTACAGAGGGATCACTAGCAAAGGGCACCTCATATTCATATTTAATATCCGTATAACACGTTGTATTTCAACAATCTACTACAACCAACATTCATGTATACTCCTTGAAAATGACAAAGTGTTATAACAATAACTTACCCATGCATTTAGGAGAAAGTAGGCTATATGTTCTTTACTGGACATCTTGTTTTTCTCATTATACTGAATGAGTTTTTAAATGGTATGGATTCTGTCCTGAGGAAAATATTCATGATGCAAATTAATAAATGTAAAAAATAAAAATAAAAATGGAATGCAGCCGAAATAAATCAGACGCCCATATGGACGTCAAATTGTCAGATGAAAAGCTAAATGAAGTTACTTAGGAAGCAAAACAACCAGTGATGGACGAAGCAACGAGGTTGGCACAGACGAGGAAATCATTTAGCCTATACAGAAAAGAATCGTTCACATCGAATATAGATTTAGGTATTAGGAAGTCAATTTTGAAAGCCTTTGTCTGGAGCGTGGCGCTCTATGGAAGTGAAACTTGGACTGTTGGCGCAGCAGAAAAGAGGAGAATAGAAGCTTTTGAAATGTGGTGTTACAGGAGAATGATCATCAGATGAGTAGATAGGGTAACAAATAGAGGTAATGAGACGAGTGGGAGAGGAGAGATGTTTCTGGTGACTGCTAATGAAGGGAAACGATAGGCAGGTAGGATACATCATAAGACACCCAAGAATAGCAAAGTGAGTTTTGGAAGAAAGGGTCGAGGACAAGAGCTGTAGGGGTAGACCACGGTTAGGATATGTTAAACAGATTGCCTCGGATGTAGAGTGTGGTATCTATGTAGAGATGAAACGATTAGCTCAGGACAGAGAGCAATGGAGAGCTGCATCAAACCAGTCAAAAGACTAAAGACTCAAACAAAAACAACAACAACAAGGATACTTTGAGCTTGTGAATTGTGTGCATTATACTAAGCATTTCCTAGTGTTATTTTAAAGCCGTGGCAGAGAATCTTGTAACGTGCGAAATGTAACTTATTCTGAACTTGATGACAACCATACGATGAAATGTTGAGGTTAGGAAATTACTGTAATACAAATTGTAACGAAATAAAATTCAGAAAAATATAGTAGTAACATTTAGTTCACTCAGGAACACACATCCTATCTCAGTTGTTTAAGAACCAAATGCTCTCCAAATTTTAATACAAATAACTTTAGAATGTTAACCTATTATCATTTCCATCAGATATTAACAAACGGAGGAAAAATTGAAATCCAGTAAAAATTTACTGTAAGAAAATTGGTTGGGATATTTTTTCTATTTAATTCTAATAATAAAATAACTTAAGATTCTGAGGTTATCTGTTCTCAGTATTATTGTCCCAATTTTGGATAACATTCATTTGTTAATATAGAAGTTACAAGTATTTACAAATTGGACCAATCAGCAGACTTAGAATCATGTTGGCAGCACTGACATGTATCAGTTATTCCAAATTAATCTATAATGTCAGGTACTATACGTTTGCAAAATTTAGAGCTGTTGGCTTACTTACTTTCTGATATATTGGAATTAGGATAAAAAGTCTAGAGAGAGCACTTATTAACAGTTGACTACCCTGGTGGTTCTTTACAATACGCGTACAAAGCACATACGAAATTTGGTTGAAATCGATTTGTTAGTATAGAAGTTACATGCATTTAAAGTTGAACCTATCAGCAGGCTTAGCAGCATCGACGTGTATCAGTTACTCCAAATTAATCTACAATGTCAGGTACTGTACGTGTGCAGAGTTTAGAGCTGTTGGCTTGCATGGTTTCCGATATATTGGTATTAGAATTTTAAAAAAGTATGGAGAGCATTTATTAACAGTTGGCAGCCAGGCTGGCTCTCAAGAATACGCATAGTCTTATCTGTTGCGGTAATGAAAAATCCACAGCCTGCTTCCAGTCTCCGACCGGGTCAGGAATGGAATGAATGAAGCCCCCAATCTAGCGGCGAGGATATGAACTGTGCCGGCTGCCGAGGCCTGACGCACTCCTCTGGGGCAATGATTTCATGAATGACAGATGAAATGAAATGATAGTGGAGAGTGTTGCTGGAATGAAATTGACAGGGAAAACCGGAGTACCCGGAGAAAAACCTGTCTGCCTCCGTTTTGTCCAGCACAAATCTCAAATGGAGAGACCGGGATTTGAACCACGGGCCCAGCAGTGAGAGGCCGGCGTGCTGCCGCCTGAGCCACGGAGGCTTCTGTTGTTGTAATAATAATAATAATAATAATAATAATATCGTATGGCCTCGGTTGCCTGGTGCAAGCTTTGTTAATTGACACCCAGAGGGTAGCTTGCATGTCGAATTTCGTCGTTCCTTTGAACGCTATGAAAGTCAAGGAGGTTAGATATCTAAACTCCTTGACACTACAGCGCTTTCAAGTTGAGAATGGAGGAACTTTGTGTTGGCGGAAAATCCCGAGATTAATTTTGCCATTGAACACGGCCTACTGAATTCAAATGGGTTCTTTAACATGCCAACAACGTATGACATGAGTGTCGTGATTTTTGTCGCCTTCAAAAATCACTTACCATGGCCAGGGGCGAACCTGCAATCTTGGGGTTGGTAGTCCGACACTATAACCACTCACCCACCGTGGCAAGCATCTGTTGTGGTACACAAGGCACATACGAAATTTGGTTGAAATCCCATTGATAGTATAGAAGTTACATGCATTTAAATGTTGGACTTATCAGCAGGCTTAGAATGATATTGGCATCACTCTCATAAATGGGCTCCTGAAAATTAATCTGGTATGTAATTATCTCTGTGTGTGCCTATTTTGGAACAGCTCGCATGCATAACTTCTGAGATATTCAACATAGAGCGCAAATTTCAATTGTGATTTTTCAGCAGTTGATAGCACTGATGTCATTTTCAGATATGGTCGTGAGATGCTCAGGTATAGATCTTTACTCATGCCAAATTTTGTTTTGATAGCTGCATCCGTTTAGGAGTTGATAGGGGGGGGACCACACACAGAGACAGATAGAAGGACAGACAGAAACATATTTTCCCGGATCGATCCCATAAGTCTACTTTTTGCTCCCTTTTATTACAAGATGTAAAAAGTAGGCTAATAATAGAAATAACATTTCACTACATTATTAACACTTGTTTTTAGAAAACATGTAAATATATTAGGTCGTATTGTACCTTTTCTTGGATCATATTTCAGTATTTTAGGGCATATTTGCCTGCATATTTCTCGCTTCCTTAGGTCATAAACATCCGAACCTTAGCTGATAACATGTCGAGGAGCATTTAGTGAAAGAGAAACTAAGATAAGTGTTCCTGAAGGAACTAATGTTAGTTTTGTTCTGAATTTTCATTTTTGAAAATTTGTGTTTATTTTCCAGATTTTCTAGCCTCATCGGATGGTTACCATCCAGTTCAGAATATGATAATTTGTGTACGTTACAAGGATCTTAGTCATAGCAAGGGCCCGGATGTTGATGACGTAAACAAGTTTAAGAAATGCACTTAAAATTTTGAAAAATGACTATAATAAATGACCTGAAAATTTGAAAAATGCACTATAAAATAGAGAAAATGATCTTATAATTATAAACTCACCAATATTTCAAGAATGACATCTTAAGCTCAAACTGAAAAGTCAATCAAAATAGATTTCTAGCACTTAACAAAAGGTTTATGTTCACTAGTCTGAGTTGCAGTGTACTACGAATGTCATTCTGACTGATGTTGTCAAAATGTAAATGATCTGCCGTTATCAGCCAACAAGTTTTTATAGCTCGAAAAGCTGCGTTCAACATCAACTGATGTGATCGGAGCGCGCTTGAAGTGAGGAAGGTCGTTTGCTGCTAAATCCTCCTCAATCCCATCCATGCAGTAGTTTTCACCGGAAAGAATGTCTGAGATTTTGCATAATGTTTTATTATACCCGGTATTTTTGTCCAGCACTTTTTTCAGTTTTGGTGCAATACCCGCAGCTATTTCGCCACGATTGTTTTAGGTAGATTTCTTTAGAAAGCTAACTATTGCAATGGGTCCCATGTTTCGACTTCCGGAAAATTTCGACATATCTTCGCGTTTCACATCCCCCAGACCCCAAAGCCACCGTCAGTTCAAAAGTTTATATATAATTTATGTATGTATATATATATATATATGTATATCAGTTTGTTGTGGACACGATAACTGCCGTAATTTTGCACCAATCACTTTGAATTTTTACCGAATATGTATACCTATAAAATCTCAGTCGAGTTCGTTACTGGGCTAAATCGGTCGAAGGGGGTGAAAATGGAGGGCTTTTTTTTTTTCGAAAAAGTGAAATATTGCTATAACTCTCTTAATATGTGAAATAACGAATCCGTTCAACGTTCATACTATGTGTCGGATAAAGCCCAAAAATTTATGTTTGAAGAGTTTTTTTTATAGCACCAACCATTGACCAAAGGGGTGGGAAAAAGTGGGTTTTTCGGGAAACGTTAATCATATCTCTCTTAATAGGCACAATATCAAAACCGTACAAAATGGACAATATTCCCCTAATAATTACCTAAAACTTTTGTCTGAAAGAATTTTTGATATGACCCACCATTACGCCAAGGGATGAGAAAAATGGTTTCGGAATTATAAGAAAATGCCAAGAGCTATCAGAGGTTGCCATGGCAACACTACTGAATTGATGAGGGATGAGCCATCAGACGTTGCCATGACAACGCACTAGCACGAGATCAGATTAGTATTTCCATCTGACTAAGTGGGAAGCTGCTTCGGTGACGTAACTGGTAGCATGCTGAATGTCTATGCCCAAGGTCGCGGTTTCAAAGCCGGCCGAAGTCGTCGGATTTTCTAAGAGCGCTAAAATCCCTCAGTATGCTTTCCTTTGGAGGGGAAGTTCCAACGTTCGTTGCGAGTTGCTGGTTGGGGTGGCATCTAGTAGCCAAGTTCACAGCTAGGTGTCGTTGACGGTAGTACCTGGTAGCAACATTAGGAACTACTGCTTGAAATTGACCGTCTGCAGTCCTTACCTGAATTAAGGCTAATACAGCCATTACATTTCACACCGTTTATCAGACAGATTCTACACTCACCCAAAGTACACGGGGTTAGATGACCGCGTTGTCGCAGCCCCTAAACTGAGGAACCAACCAGAGGTAGATTTCATTAGAAAGCTAACTATTGCAATGGGTACCATGTTTCGACTTCCGGAAAATTTCGACATATCTTCGCGTTTCACATCCCCCAGACCCCAAAACCACCGTCAGTTCAAAAGTTTATATATAATTTATGTATATATATATATATATATATATACAGTTTAGGCCTATATGTGTGTATATCAGTTTCTTGTGAACACGATAACTGCCGTAATTTTGCACCAATCACTTTGAATTTTTCCCGAATATGTATACCTATAAAATCTCGGTCGAGTTCGTTACTGGGCTAAATCGGTCGAAGGGGGTGAAAATGGGGGGGGGGGGGTGCTTTTTTCGAAAAAGTGAAATATTGCTATAACTCTCTTAATATGTGAAATATCGAATCCGTTCAACGTTCATACCATGTGTCGGATAAAGCCCAAAAATTTATGTTTGAAGAGTTTTTTTTATAGCACCAACCATTGACCAAAGGGGTGGGAAAAAGTTGGTTTTTCGGGAAACATTAATCATATCTCTCTTAATAGGCACAATATCAAAACCGTACAAAACGGACAATATTCCCCTAATTACCTAAAACCTTTGTCTGAAAGAATTTTTGGTATGACCCACCATTATGCCAAGGGATGAGAAAAATGATTTCGGAATGATAAGAAAACTAGCAGAAGTACCCATTCTTCGAATGGTCGTCGGTATTAATAACCAGACGTAATCAATTGAGCTACTGTTGAAATGGTTAGGGGCTTGGAACCTGTTTGTCGACAAAGATAAATGATTAGTTGAAATATGCTCTGAAACTAATTTACCTAACGTGTACTTCCTGACGTGGAAATAAAATTGAAAACCTCGTAGACGAAATGCAATTCACGTCACATAAAAACTGACCCTCACTGTTGTGTCAAGTGCGCATCCAGAGGGAGACCCCTTTAATAAATTATAAAGGCTTGTGGTGCATGAAAATTCAGGTTTTTTAGCCTCCAATGGCCCAAATTCCTAAAAGAAAGAAAAAAGAAAAACTATTTCAATTCAGGATTTTTTGAAAATAATGTTGCTGTTTGAATAGACCTTCTGTACGACACATTGCACGTTTAAGTCTTGTGAAAAAATCGATTGTACCTCTTGACCCCCTTAAGCGCATTGATGAATTTTACAGTTTTTGTTGGTTCCGTGATAATCTTATAGCCATTTGCAAACTTTCACATAAATTTAATAATTGGAGTGGCATTACTTCTTGCAGAAATAGATGGAAAGTTGGATGTACCTTTTTGAGACACTGTTGTCATGATTACTGGCTTGCATTCCTAAATTAGTTTATTAAATGAAATTAGTTTTCAGGGAATATCTCAGAAACTCTTGGTTTTAGAGCATTAAAATGTAGTTTTCGGGGACCCTTTACGACTGTTTAGGGGCCCCGAGGTTTTTTTCTGACACCAAGGGGCTAAAAATGAGCTTTGTCTCGTCGTAGTAGGCCGTAATATCATCATCATCATCCTCTTGCACAGTTTCTAGCCGTTGGCCGGGTCTGTTTGGAACACAGGCCACTCCAACGTCTTCTGTCTTCCAACCATCTCTCAGCTTCCACCCCTGTCCAGTCTTCTCCTCTCTTCGTCACGCTTTCTTCCATCCCTTTCAGCCACCTGTCTCTCGGTCTTCCTCTCGGTCTCTTTCCTTCCCACTTCGTCTCGTGTATCCTCCTGGGTATCCTCTTATCCTCCATTCGTTTTACATGTCCATGCCATCTAAGTCTAGATTTCTCTATACCATCCCGCAATGGTTCCTCCTTTATTAATTCTCTGGTCCTCTCATTTCTTATTCTGTCCATCTTTGTAGCTCCAATACTGCTTCTCAAGAACCTCATCTCACTGGCCTCTATTTTGCTCTTCTCCCTTCCTTTCATAGCCCAGGCCTCCGAGGCATACGTCAGGATAGGGGCATAGTACGTCCGATATATGATCTTTTTTCTGTTCTGAGGGACATCCTTGCTCCATAACATGCTTCTCACACTCCTCCGGAATGCTTCTGCTTGTGTCCCCCGCTCATTTTTTCTCTATAGTTTCCTCCATTATCTTGTATCAGGCTTCCCAGATACTTGAAACTCTCCACTTTCTTCAGCTGTTCCCCACCAATTGTTATTCCCGTTGTGGTTCTTTCCTTCTTCCTTGTTATGATCACCATCTCACTCTTATTTATGCTAAATTTCATCCCATATCCTTGTATTATTCCTTCCTACACGTCCAACTGTTCCTGTACCTCCTCCTCCTTGTTTCCCCAAATCATCAAATCATCCGCTAACACCATTGCTTTCATCTTTCCTTCCCCAATTACTTGTGCCACTCGGGTCGTTATGTCATCCATCACCACAATGAAAAGTAACGGTGCCAGTGCACTTCCTTGTTTCAGGCCGTTTCTCTGTTCCACCCAGTCCGATCTCTCTCCTCCCACTTTCACACAGCTCAAGCTTCCCTTGTACATCTCCTTTATCCTCTTTATGGTCCATTTTCTACTCCTCTATCCTCCAGGGACTTCCATACTTTGTTTCTGCATACACTGTCATATGCTTTCTCAATGTCCAGGAAGGCCATCAGTAGATCTGTTCCATACTCACAGTGCTGTTCTTGTAACTGCCTTACAGCAAAAATCAAATCCACTGTGGACCTTCCTGCTCTGAAGCCATGTTGTTCTTCCCTCATCCCTCCTTCTATCCTTGTCCTAATTCTCCTTTCCAAAACTTTCTCAAACATCTTTGTACAATGACTCATCAGTTTTATTCCCCGATAGTTTCTGCATTCTGTTCTACTAACTTTCTTGAAGATTGGGACAATTATTCCCTTTTTCCAGTCCTCTGGGGTCTTCCCTTCCGTAGTGTAATAATAATAATAATAATAATAATAATAATAATAATAATAATAATAATAATAATAATAATTATAATAATAATAATAATATAACAATATAGGGATAGGGATATAATTGACCTTCCGTAGCACACCAGCACGTGAAAATCGCGCGAAAAAATTCTAGAGTACCCCTTGACCCCCTTATGCGCATTATATGTATTGATGAATTTTACAGCTTAGTTTGGTTCCGTTATAACCTTCTGGCCGTTTGCAAACTATCTCAGTAATGTAATAAATGGAATTGTATTGCGTCTTATATTACCTGTGAATTTTTGTTGCCATGGTTACCGGCTAGCTTCCTTTCATTATTGTATTAAATGAAATTAATTTTCTAGGAATATCTCAAAAACTGTTGGTTTTAGGGCAGGGCCCCCGAGTTTCGTTTCTCACATTGAGGGGCTGAAAATGAGCTTTGTCTCGCCCTTCTACGCCTATTTCAGCAAGTATTTTAAGGGGGTAGGCCCCCTTTTATGAGAGGTACAGAGAAGAGTTACATCAATGATTGGTGTCGTGCCTCTGAAGGATATCTGTACCAAATGTTACGTTGATCCACTCAGCCGTTCTCGAGTTATAAGGACACAAAAAATTGTCCACAGACAGACTGACAGACAGACAAAAAAAATATTTTCGCGCGCATCCGTCATAAAACAGTCTAAAACGCGTAAATAACGCAAATTTCCGTAGAAATTCAGAAAAAACAGACAAACTTTCATTCTTATATATAGAGATGCCAAGAGCTATCAGTGGTTGCCATGGCAACACTACTTAATTGATGAGGGATGAGCCATCAGACGTTGCCAAGATAACGCACTTGCACGAGATCAGATTCAGATTTCCATATGACTAAGTGTGAAGCGGCTTCGGTGTCGTAACTGGTAGCATGCTGAATGTCTATGCCCAAGGTCGCGAGTTCAAAGCCGGCCGAAGTCGTCGGATTTTCTAAGAGCGCTAAAAATCTCTCAGTATGCTTTCCTTTGGAGGGGAAGTTCCAACGTTCGTTGCGAGTTTCTGGTTGCGGTGGCATCTAGTAGCCAAGTTCACAGCTAGGTGTCGTTGACGGTAGTACCTGGTAGCAACATTAGGAACTACTGCTTGAAATTGACCGTCTGCAGTCCTTACCTGAATTACAGACTAATACAGCCATCCCTAAGTACACGGGGTTACATGACCGCGTTGTCGCAGCCCCTAAACTGAGGAACCAACCTAAATCTCTGCGGGAGAAATAATTTTGCGTGAAGAAGTAACAGACCGTTACATAGTTACACATCAGTGTCGAAACCTTGCATAAGGATAGTGTGACCACAAGTATAAAAATGGACCCCAAATGACAAGAAGGTTACCGTTCCCATAAGACAATAAAATGTTTAAAATAAGCATAAAATGACGAAAGACAAAGTTAATTAAGCTCCAATTATAAAATACCTTCTCGCAATAAATGAGGTCTGATCCTTCTACGAAAACATGCATATTCTGCCTATTTTCGCCAATACCCAAGTTTGTCCGGTGAAATCTACCTCCGCCTTCCGGCGTGCCGAGAGGACTTTTTAGCCTATTTTCAATTTTGAAAAAAATAGGCTTATGAGATCACCTTTTGTCAGTGTGTGTGTGCGTGTGTGTGTGTGTGAGGTGTGTGTGTGTGTCCCCCTAATAAAATCTAAACGGCTAGAACGGTTTCAATGAAACTCGGTAAGTTCATAGCACTATTCCCGGCGACCACGACCGTGCCCTTCAAATTTTGTTACGTCTCACCAATCCAACATGGCGGCTGTGCGAAATACTTCACTAGCATTCAATATCTCCGAAACTATTACCGATATCGCCCTGAAATTGTGTACGGTGATAAAGGGCACTACTAGAAGTTTACCTATGAGACTTTCAAAAATCGGGTGACTGCAAAATCAACATGGCGGCCAAGCGAATTTGAGACTTTTAAATAGACATTTCTCGCGATTTAACAATCCAAATGTAATGAAACTTGGTACAGAAAATGTTTATACACATTGTAATGCACTGGATTCTAATTTAGTTCAATTGTTTACATAACCTCAAAATGGTGGCTGTGCGAAATATTTCAATGACATTCTATGTCTCCGAAACTATTACAGATATCACCCTGCAATTTTGTACGGCGATAAAGAGTACTGATAAAAGTTTACCTATGTATATTTCACAAACCTGTAAAGTACAAAACGAACATGGCGGCCAAGCGAATTTAAAATATATTAATAGACTTTTCTCGAGATTTAACTCTCTGAGCGCAGTTAAATGTGGTACAGTAAATGATTTTGCAGCTTGTAATGCACTGCCATCTAATTTAAATCAATTGTTTACATAACCTCAAGATGGCGGCTGTGCGAAATTTTAAAATTTCGTTTTAATTTCTTGTGTCGTAATCATGCGATCGAAGTGAAAGTTTGAATCATGAACCTAGGCAATAATTGTCCTTGAATGGTACATAACTCTATGGCCTATACATATAACAATCCTAAATGGCGAGCTTCCGAAATATTTCGACGGTTCTCAATATCTATGAATCTTTTACAGCAACCAAACTGAAATGTTTTATGTTCATAGAGACTATGAACATATGTTCACCTATCGGACTTTCAGTAACCTGGTGAGCACAAATCCAACATGGCGGCGGCGCGAAGTATAAATATTTAAATGGACGTTTCTCGCGAATTAACTATCCGAGTGCCGTGAAACGTTGCACGTTAAATGCTTCTACAAATATTGATCCACTGACATCTAATTTATTTCAATTGTTTGCATAATCACAAGATGGCTGCTGGTTGTAATTTTAACATCTCGTTTTTACTTCTTGTGTTCTAATCATGCGATTGAAGTTTGAATACCATACGTACACAATAATATTAATGTAATAATACAAAAATAAAAATCCAACCTGGCGACCATCTGAAATATTTAGACGGTTCTCAATATCTACGAATCTGTTACAGCAATTAAACTGAAATGTTGTATGTTGAGGCAATTAACATGAGCAGGATATATGAAAATAAGCTGTATAGTTCTTCACAGAACTACTTGTTTAAGACTATTTTCCACCCGGTTGATTTCAATATTTTAAATTATCTTGTATCAGCTAGTAGCGTCTGAGAGACGAAACTCCCTCATATAATGCTGTGACGTGACTAAATTGAAAAAAATGACCTCAAAAGGCCAATTTCTCTAAAATAAGACCAAAAGAATCTACCAAACTTTAAAAAAATGCTCTTAAAATGGAAAAATAGCACCAAAAAATGCAAAATGATGCAAAATAAAAATGTCATATTTGAAGACGGGATGGCCCATCCGGAGTTTCTACAATATGTACTTCAGCATTGTTTTCGACAGCTCAGTAAAAAGATGACATGTCATCAACATACGGGCCTTAGTCATGGCCTTACGACAAAATGCTTAGTACTGTATAATGATGCCTGATAATGTGCATAATTCATTTGCCCATGGGTAGTTAGTTATTGTTGTTTTAAGGGGCGGAACTACAAGGTCACAGTATCCCTAATTATTGCTGTTTATTTTATTTATGGTATGGTTTTAGTTCCGGGAGTGTCCGAGGACATGTTCGCCTCGCCAGAGGCTGTAGCTGCTTCAAGCGGAACCCTTAGGGTGAGCTACAAGTTCCGTTTAATTTCAAGTAGTTCCAACTTAAACTACCAGATGTCAATGATACCTAGTGATGAACGTTGGAACTTTGATAGAGCGTTCCAACGAAATCTAATGTATACATTTAGATTCATACAAGTTTAGTCTGTGGAAGGATCATTTACATGCCATAAATCTATGACATGGGACCGCCGGCTTTACTTCCCCTCCCAAGGAAGGCAAACTAAAGGATTTTAACGCTCTTAAAAAATCCGACTTCAGCCGGGTCTAAACCCGCTATTTGGGGCACAACAGTTTATTCATCTTAAGGATCTTGGGATATCTTTATCATCAGCCTAGATGTACTTGGGTGTGTATTCAATTTTTCTGATAACCATGTTTGTGGGGTGACTGTAAAATAGTAGTGTGTGTAGCTGGATTTTTTAAGGGTTGGAATGGGATACGTGCCCTGGACGTGAAAGAAGTTATTATCACGGTATTTACCTGGGAGGAGTGTGGAAAAGCCCGAGAATACTACATCAGGATAGCCACTGTTAACGCGGGGATTCGAACCTTATTCTTCTTTCCTAGCGTATTTCTCGTCTGCTTGCTTGGTTGTAGTTCGCCACTTCTTCCTGTCAATGGCATCTTCAGGTTTGAGAGCCGTACACCAGTAGGCCTTCACTGATTCTATTCATCCATCGTTTCTTTGGGGGCACACGGGGTTGATGCCCTCCTGGATCGGATCGGAGGGCCGTTTTTACCACAGAGTTATCTACACTGCCCATACCAGCGAACACGTGCTTCCCTCATTTTGCCTTTAATTGCTGCAACTCCCATTTGCTTCCTTACGTGTTCATTTGTGACATGATCAAGTCTTGTAATACCCATGGACCAACGCAGCATTTTAATTTCCATACCATGGAGGGCTTGATCGTGTTTGGTTGAGGCCGGCTGACATTCTGTGCCGTATAATGCCACTGGCCTTATCGTGGGCTTGTAAACTTTTCCTTTCAGGTGGATAGGTAGGCTATGTTCTTCTCACAGAGTACTCTAGTAACTTGGCGCCATTTCAGCCACGCAACATTTACTCGTGCTCGGGCGTCGAAGCTCCCATCACTATACTTACTGCAGCATCTCTGTGTGGTCATGGTGTGCGAGTCGATACGCCCAGCTAAGTCGTGGGCCGCCTTAATTCGTCCTTATCTTTTCTCTCCTGATACCCTCACGTTTTGAGGGACCAGACCTTTCACGCCATCTCCTGCCTACTGCAAAGGAGGCAGGTGAGTGTAGTGGATAGCACAGCTTCCTCGGACGCTCATGGCTCGAATGCTCCTGAGCTTGGGCCGCTTCCTCTCTTCCCTTTTACCATTGAATTTGAAGTGGACTCTCTCTTATTTACGTTTAATATCCGTCTTTCATGGCTCTACTTCTTCCCAAGTTCATCAAGCCTCATTTTTGGAGGGTTGATGGCATTTATTTTCCCGTGATTTTTACTTTCCCATAATAGTTATTTTCTATTTTTTCGTTTAATATGTAGCCTAAGTTAGTAGTAGCCTACTGTAAGTAGTCGTTGTTTAATTCAAGGGCTTGGACATCGTGGTTATTTTAGCCACGACTGTCGACCAAAATATTATGTGCACTCGAGTTTGAAGGTTGTTTGTGAAGTAACCAATAGATCTACATAAATTCCAATAACATCATCATTTTCGTCGTTCTATTGTACGTTAGTTCATGTAGGTTTGGAATTTTTAATTTATATTTTAATATTTTTATCGCAGTTGGAACACAAAAAGTGTCACTTTTTAAGCGTGTTTCAACCATGCGTCACATTTAAGAAATATTATCTCAAAAACCCGTCATCAGAACGAATCCAAATTTTAACATACTATACATTGGAATGTTTTATAACTGGTTTATTAATTTCAAAATTGTGTGTGTTCAAGAAACAAAGCTCTTGTCATTTTTGTAAGGTAACTTTTTTCTCGGCTCGGGGTTTATGTAGGTATATTGGTTACTTCACAAACAACCTTCAAACTCGAGTGCACATACTATTTTGGTCGACAGACGACAGTAGTATAGTCACGACAGAAACGGGTTATCAGACAAACTCATAACACACCCTAGTACATGGGGCTAATGACCAAAGATGTTTCAAACTAACTACACACAACAATTCATCTCCACCTCCCTAGACACGGAAATAAAAGGAGATTTGGAACACCAGCTGATTCACCAAGTTAGTACAGTGAGTAATTTACATCATAATGCAGCACTCATATTTATGTTGGTACAGGCGATCTTAAATTGGCACTAATTGGCCCTCGTTCTAACCTTCACACTTTAATTGCTCCTATGTTTAAAGGAACTGCTCTCAGATTGTCACGGCGAGATAAGTCCTGGTCACGAATAATCAATCATAACTAATGCTCCTACTCGCGACCGACATTGTATTTGTAATGTATAGCCAGCACACACACATTAAAGCGCTGAGCCGGTCGATTCGAACGATAACATCTGCTCGCGTATCCATAACTAAAGCTCATACACAGTAATGAGATCTGAAGTATCACCGACGCTTAAATAACATCATAGACAGGTTTGGGTGTGAAGCGTTACTCGTTCCGCCGTTACTTTACGGTAAAAGGGGCAACGACGTTACTTACTACTAACCGTTACTTTTAGGCAACGAGGAGCAACAACGTTACTGGTAACCGTTACTTTTACGGTAACGAGGAGCAACAACGTTACTAGTAACCGTTACTTTTACAGTAACGAGGAGCAAGAACGTTACTGGTAATCGTTACTTTTACGGTAACGAGGAGCAACAACGTTACTAGTAACCGTTACTTTTACGGTAACGAGGAGCAAGAACGTTACTGGTAACCGTTACTTTTACGGTAACGAGGAGAAAGAACGTTACTAGTAACCGTTACTTTTACGGTAACGAGGAGCAAGAACGTTACTGGTAATCGTTACTTTTACGGTAACGAGGAGCAACAACGTTACTAGTAACCGTTACTTTTACGGTAACGAGGAGCAAGAACGTTACTGGTAACCGTTACTTTTACGGTAACGAGGAGAATGAACGTTACTAGTAACCGTTACTTTTACGGTAACGAGGGGGCAAATTCAGTAATTGTAACGCCTATAATTTTCACAGTAACGAAATAACGAAAATGCTCGTTACCTTTTCAAGATGGAGGAATCAATTTCACTCATTTTTCTCATTTTTTTTGAAATTATACTCATTTATTTTAAAATATACTTTTATTTTATAGCAATTTTATTTCCGGAGTTTTTTTTTTAAATTTTTAGTCTTCAGCATTTGAACTGCTTTCAAGCAGCTCTCTATACCTCCCTGTTCTGAGCTAATCGTTACAACTCTACATAGCTACTATATCTTACATCCGAGGCAATCTGTTTAACATATTCTAACCTTGGTCTACCCCTATAGTTCTTATCTTGACCCTCCTTCCATAACTAACTTTGCAATTCCTGGGTGTCTTAGTATGTGTCCTACCAACCTATCTCTTCTCTTCATAAGCAGTCGCCATAAATATCCCTCCTCGCCCACTCGTCTTAATACCTCTTCACCCATCTGATGATCATTCTCCTGTAACACCACAATTCAAACGCTTCTATTCTCGTCTTTTCTGCTGCACCAATAGTCCAAGTTTCACTTCCATAGAGCGCCACGCTCCAGACAAAGGCTTTCAAAAATGACTTCCTAATACCTAAATCTATATTCGATGTCAACAGATTCCTTTTTTGTAGAAATTCTTTCCTTGCCTGAGCTAACCTACTTTTTATATCCTCTTTGTTTCGTCCATCACTGGTTATTTTGCTTCCTAAGTAACAGAAGTCGCCTACTTCCTTCAGCTTTTCACCTGCCAATTTGATGCCCATAGAAGTTCCTGATTTTTTCAGGCTGCATTCCAATATTTTTGTTTTACATTTATTAATTTTCATCATGAATTCTTTCCTCAAGACGGAGTCGATACCATTCAAAAACTCATTCAAATCCTCAGGCGTGTCGGCCTAGATGACGATGTCATCCAACAAATCTCAGAGTTGATATTATTTCTCCTTGAATCTGCACTCCCACTTTAAATTTTTCTCCTATTTCCTTCATTGCTTGTTCAATGTAAAGATTGCCTGTAGGGAGTGTGTAAAACCAGTGGGAAAATCATACTCAGGATAGCCAGGATTCGAACCCTCGATCTCCGGACTTACTGCAGCTCTCCGCGATGCTCCTGGCGAACGACTTACCCCGCACGGCTAGGCCGCAGGGTCTGCCCACTGCGCTTGAGTGTCCAACACCTGTCCGTGTTGTTGGAGTTGTATTATTTGATAACTATTGTGTTATTTATTGCGATGTTGCTGGACCTGTAATCGCATCTCATTTGTCGGCCACGTGACCTGAGGCGTACGGCGAGAGAAAGTCTAACGATCACAAATTATCGATCGTCATTGGGCCCTTTCACGTGACCGATTATGATAATCAAGCCTTGAATCACCAGGTAAATGACACCAATGAACACACAGTACTACGAGTACTGACGTAATTTACTTTTAACTGAAATACCGTATACGGTAATCACTTTAACGAACTGTTTGTCCTTTCTCGGAAAATACCTCGTTGTCAGCCTTTCAGGCTGTTCCAGCCGAGTTGCTCGCCAGGGAGCAGCCGAGTACTTGCCGCCTTGTGTGAGTTAACCTGCAATATGCAATACAGCTCTGCTGTAGGGGCTGCCGTTACTAAGCGGTGGATACATCAAGACTGGCAGGAAGCGCATGGACTTGTACTATGACCTTCGCCCAGTGACATATTGGCTATCACCCCCAGTCCCTCTCCAACCGTGCTCCGAGCACCACGGTGCTCTTTAACCTTTTAAGTGTTGACTTACCCAGTTAGCTGTTTGCTATCTCAGTGCTGAGTATTTTCACTCGCATTTTTTAATTCAAAAATTGTAGAAGTCATAATTTTGATGTGTAACATCTTTCCACTCGGTAACTGTATATTTTTTTGTGTGGGTGATTTTGAAAAATGAAACGGAAATGGATGGGACGGAAACAATGAAACGGAAATTGAAGGGACGGAACGAATGAGCGCGCGTGGTGGCGGAGATTGATACCACGACGAACTGTCGGCCATGTGACTATGTGGAATCTATATCGCATACAAAATTACTTCAAGGTTTGGAGGCCCCATTGATATTCTTCCTACAATAAATCATCTTCAAGTTGTCGTTGTTTGCTGTGAAAATATTCATTATATCATATTTGCTGAAATCCGATCAGGATTTGGCACTGCAGTTTTAATTCAGCATTCTGGAGTCAAATATAGGCTACGTATAATTTTAAACCCCGCAGAAATGGCGTGAATAATGAGAAATAACTTATTTCAGTACATAGGCCTATGTTGGGTAAGTGTGGTAAGTTACTATAGGCTAGCTGCATATTAGAGAACAGCATTGCTGTAAAAATAATGTAGGCTACATGCATATTATTATCTCATCTAGTTAAAGTAGTAGAAGCAACGTAATAAATAATTAAATAATTATATCATTATCTTTATATACATAATTCTTCGACACGTGTGTATGTGACTGAACTCCTCCTAAACGACTGAACCGATTTTGATGGAATTTGGTATTGTGCCCATTTAGCAAGAAATATGCCAATCACAGTATACCAGCGTAGCTCAATTCGGGATTTCGGGGCAGCGGTAAGTTCCCCCACTCTGTGACTCACATATTTTGGATTAATTAGAGGATACACTTGCAAAAATAACAACAAAATCCACTCCTATTTAAACATATTTAATTAACAAAATTAATGGCGCTACAAACATTTAAACAATTTAATTACTGACCCAAATATCAACTGCTTGTTCCAAATGAACAAGGGATCACAAAATAAAATAAACAAATATTGAATTCAAAACCTGTGGTTTCCACATAAACCAACAATTCTTACTTAGTCTCACTTCCATAAAGCACTAACATTAAGTTTACAAAACTCCGAGCTCGTTGGCTCCATGCATTTTCATTATTACGGTGTCATTCTTGTACACCTCAAACACTAGCTTTATATTTTCTTATTTCTCAAGGACAAATATATAATTATATTTAAAATCTACTTTAATTATCTAACTCAAATTTTTTTGGGGCATGTCCACACATTCAGTTGTTATCATCTCTCTTTATTTCACAAATATATCAAGGTAATCAGAAAATCAATTGTGTACTCCAGAGCGTGAAGGTACTTGACACAGTCAAAAAACTATAGTTACTCCCGAACTCAGTTGCCTTCAATCAACTCGTGGAATCCCACGTCCATACATTATTACAATAGGGATTGTTATTTATCTCTTATGTCTTAATAGACCATTTTCATATAAGAAACTACGATCTGAACCGGCAAACGAAATATCTATCTTTAAGGACCTCGGTTCAACGCCCGGGTCGTTAACAACTTTAAACACTCCTGGTGTATTTATTTCTCTTTACAACAGCTTACGAGACGGTCTCTGTTCCATCTCGCTTTAAGAAAGCTAGTCTCTACTACAAGGGGTGCGATTTATGACCTGTTAGGGTGGTGGAGATTTCCCGTCTGACCCAACATTTTAGTAGCTTATTTTCAAGGCTTTCAAAACAAACCTTTCCATTCTATCCAGTTCTGAGGAGACCAGGCTTTATTGTACCGTAACATTCAAACAACTATTCTTTGGTTCACAGACCATTTTCATATCCTTGGCATTTATTAATTATGAGAGGGTCCTCATTGATTGGGAAGATTAAATACACATACGACGACGGAGAATTTCAGGGGCTTTTATCATAAGAAGATCCTGCATTCGAATCTCTTCAGGTGCCTCGGGAACTAATCCCATACAGAGGGCTTATACAAAATGCGATTTAGAGTCGGCCGTGGCCCATATGACATACGCTCAATAATACCATATATTAGCTCCCTTTTTAAATACATACACAATGCCTCGTGATACTAATGTCACAAATAGAGGACTTATACAATTATCATTCACTGCAATCAACTACCCTCCATAAGTAATGTACCAAGTATTTAACTACTACGCGTTCCGAGCGTGACACTTTAATATTATATTTGCGCTCATTATGCGCTATGCATTATTTTAAGCCGAAAATGTCTTCCCAAGAACTGATAAAATCTCTTTAGTAACAATTCAATATTATTTTAATTCACATATTAATCTTTCCATGGTCGATAAATCGTTCCCTGTTTTAAAATATTCCATTGAACCTCATTTCTTACACATACGTTAAGGCTTAACGTTCTTATGTTCATATCAATTTATTTGATTTTTATTTAACATTTCCATATTTAATTATTATTATTATTCTTTATTCTTTATATAAGCTCAAAAGCTATTTCTTTCATATCTCAACTTTACTTTATTTCAATGTCTTTCATGATATTTAACTGATATTTCGCTTGCTCTTATGACATTTGTTAAATACTTTAACCCTTTATTCACCTATTACCTCTACGGGATTTATTCTTTACATAATTATTCATAATTTCTCTATTTATTTTATTATTGTTCAGACCGTATTCTTGATTATTCAGTATTTATTCATTAAAACACATCCCTTTCACTCAAAACTCCGGTGAGTTGCACACAATCAATTTCTGACACCAAAATAAAAATGAATTTTGTACTTACATATTTTCAGATCATCCCATGATCTTAAATCTGGTGTGGTGTTTCATTTTTGGGGCCCACTTTGAACTTTTTACACCATATTGAAGGTATTCATCTTACGTAGAAACACTTTTTGACCTATATCTAGAACACTTAATATTGACGACATTTTTATATACTAGTGTGTCCCTTTTGAACACATAATAACACTAAAAATATTATCTAACACACAATCTTGATTATTTTACACTTCACAATTACTCGATCACTAGGCCGTACTTCTGAGCCTATCACACGTGATCTTCTTTAATTCCCGTCTCCAAGGGTGAGATTTATCTGATGTCGGCTTCCTATTCTGAAGAAATGCGAAAGTCCTGAAACATCTACTGTTCCCTGGAGTTCAATTCTGCTATTCCTATCCTGGATAACTGGCTATTATCTAGCTTGAACGGCTTCTCTGTCGATCTGTCTATTGATCCTAACGAGAGTCTATATGGATCGAGGTCTCCTCTAAGACCTATAGATTTAGTTTCTAGCAGCTAGCACTTCTTGATTCTAGTACTATTAGAATTGTTCGCCTGATATCTGGAGCTAATGTTTATAGTCTCCTATTCTATTTATTGGGACTGTTTTAACGCTCCTACGTTCGAACCTTATTCTGTTCTTCCTTTTTAGGTTGCTTCAATTTAAATAACAGTTTATCTGTCTGGTACGATACTTCCGTACGTTATGATCTGTTCGTTCGAACATATAACGACCTATCGCCTTTAAGTCCGACGTTCGCAGCCTGCACTGACTATATCTTGCGAATTTTCACTTTAACTTGTATACAGTCGGGCCTAAATCCTATAATTAGGATTTTCCTAAGATTTCACTACGGCGATACTTTAAAATCTCGCCTTGAATGCTCCTTATGGAGGCAAGCAAGTCGTTACTACTGTGACGCCTGTGGCTATCGGATCTTGCTTCGGCGGTGTTAAACAGCGTTTCTCCCCTCAAGGAGTACTGGTAGCTGTTATCGATGTAACGCAGAGTTACGTCCCCTCACGGGCTCTCAGAATAACTGCATGTGCTGATATAACTTCACGTCCTCCTGGACGGATTCGTGATGCGTGATGCGTGGCGATACCCCTCGGGCCGTTCGAATACTGCATTCGGTGCTTATACTTGTTGCGCAGTATGACCTCCCCTGAGGTTCATACGTTTGAAGACTTTGATGCAGCACCTCCGTTCACGGAGTGCTCGTTGTAACTGCATTCAATGATGATCGTGACACAGTGATGTGATACAGCACCTCCCCTCAAGGAGTCTGTCGTGAACTGCATGATTGGCTTGGAAACGCCCGAAGCTTTATACTGTTTTACTACAAAAAAATAAGACTCAAGCCTTTCCTGTGGTCAACTTCTAAAATAATGGTGCCACAAATATAAAAATTATACCTTCCGAAAGCTCGTCTTCTCAATGTCAAATGATCTTATTGCACCTAAGAATCGATCGTGCAATTTGGAGATATTAATTAATTTCTCGTCCTCAATTGTGTGGGAGTTGCATTCCTTTTGGTCTCTCCCCTCCACAGAGGCTTAGGTAATTCACCGATGACGTCGTCTTACGTCGGCAGTTTATTTCTGCACAATTATTACATGGTTTCTCTATACTGAAAAATCTCTCATTCAAAATGATTCACTGTACTGTGCTTGTTTACTCATTATTATGCTCGTAAACGTGTTAATTTTAATTATTCCTCTTATGGCGCGTATGCGACGTTGTCAATTTCCAGCCACGTCAGCTTGAATTCCGATTCAGGCTTCTCTTTCTATCACGGTGGAAGATTCCACTCAGTTATTAATACTCGTGACCAGCCTTCTCTGGCATGTCGAGTGGGGTGATCTCATCTAAGGAACATCTGTCCCTAGTCGCTTGCACAATGTTGAGCTATATTCCTGGCTTAAAATCTCTCTCCATTCCTTTAAGAAACTATACTTTTCTTTGATTTCTTCCTTAAGGACATGGTTCGACCGTCATGGACCCGATGGCCCAAGGGTTCAGTATGTATATTAGGGTGGGTCCATGTATGGTTTAGATTCACAATCTGACCCGGTAGGTGGAATGAACACAATTTTAGAACCACAATTTACACACAATTTTAGAACCACAATATACAAAAACAGTCGTCATGGAAACCACTAGCCTTGACCTTCGTGAAAGCTGATGTCTTTGGATGGTTTGTCTCGGCACGTTAGAGCCACCTGGTCGCAACCTGTGCAACTACTGCCATGACATACACTCCGCCCGTGGCGGAAAGTTGTGTTTTATACCAAAGGTGGCAGTGATGTCGAATTCTACTGTTTGTCTCTGCACGTTAGAGCGTTTCAAAGTCCCGTATGCGTTCATATACCATTCATCCCATTGCCATGAAACTTGGATGATATGTTGAGTGAGCTCCAGGGAAGGTGTTTGGCTTAGTAAATCCATTTTACAACAGATAGCCCACGAATAGATTCAACAAATGAGCGACGACGCGCGAAGGGTTTCAAAAAGGTCCCGTATGCGTTCAAATACCATTCGTCCGATAGCGATGAAACTTGGGTGAGATGTTGTGTACACTCCAGGGAAGGCTTCTGGCTTAGTAAATCAATTTCACATTAGGTAGCGCACGACTAGATTGAACAAATGAGTGACGACGCGCGAAGCGTTTCAACAAAATCCCGTATAAGTTTATATTCCATTCATAGATTGAGATGAAACTTTGATGAGTTGTTGTGTACACTTAAGTGAAGGCTTCTAACTTAGTAATCCATTTCACAGGAGGTTGCGCATGAGTAGATTCAACAAATGAGCGGCGACGTGCGAAGCGTTTCAACAAAGTCCCGTATGCGTTCAAATACCATTCGTCCGATAGCGATGAAACTTGGGTGAGATGTTGTGTACACGTATGTGAGGGTTTCTAACTTAGTAAATCCATTTCACAGGAGGTTTCGCACGAGTAGATTCAACAAATGAGCGACGACGCACGAAGCGTTTCAATAAGGTCCCGTATGCGTTCAAATACCATTCGTCCGATTACGATGAAACTTGGGTGAGATGTTGTGTACACCCTACGGAAGGTTTCTGGCTTAGTAAATCTATTTTACAATAGGTAGCGCATGAGTAGATTCAACAAATGAGTGACGGCACGCGAATCGTTTAAAGAAAATCACTTATGCGTTCATGTGTCATTCGTCCGATTCCGATGAAACTTTGATGAGTTGTTGTGTACACGCCAGGGAATGTGTTCAACTTGGTAGCGCACGAGTAGTAATGAGTGTAATGAGTAGTGAGTAATGAGTGTAGTGTAGTAATGAGTGACGACGCGCGAAGCGTTCCAACAAAATCCTGTATGCGTTCATATACTATTCATCGATTGCGATGAAACTTTGATGAGTTGTTGTGTACACTTACGTGATGCTTTCTAACTTAGTAAATCCATTTCACAGTCGGTAGAGCACGAGTAGATTCAACAAATGAGTGACAGCGCACGAATCATTTAAACCAAATCCCGTATGCGTTAAATGCCATTTATCCGTTTGCGATGAAACTTAGGAGAGTTGTTGTGCACGCTGCAGCGAATGTTTCTAAATTAGTTAATTCAATTCACGATAGTTTAGAGGCAGTTAACAGTAATTGAAAAAATATTGTGTATCCAAAAGCACTTCAAGAAACAAAGTTACAACACTTTCTTTGATTGGCAGGACAACGTCTGCCGGGTCAGCTTGTGTAATTATATAATTATATAATTAATTAATTAATTAATTAACGTAATAACACAGAGTAAGTGTGGCACGGAGTGGCTGACAGAGGTTTAGAGGGACCTCAAACAGGTCAACATACAAAATCTCGGGGACCGCACCGAGTGCCGGAATAAAATCAAAAATGTTAAGTTTGAGCTTAGAGCATCATGACAGCCTGGAAGAAAATGGACAGCTGAGCGGATGAAGGAGCATTCTGAGAGGATGAAGGGGTTTTGAGAAGAGAAGCGGGAGAACGCCAGAAGAGGAATTAATCATGTATTCATGTTCAATCGCTCTCCTAAAGGGGAATAATCGATTAAATAAATAATAAATAAATAATAAATAAATAAATAAATAAATAAATAAATGATTAAAGAAATAATAAATAAATACCGACAGGTGACGCTCAGTGCTATCTGCGCACTCGGTAGACTTGGGTTTGAGCCTTTGCCTCGGGAATTATAAGGGGTAAACATACACATAGGCCTACACACAAATAAATAATAATTTTATTAATGCAGCCAATGGCCATGTATTTTCTTTTCAGAACGGGTCAGGGAAGGAATTTTTGAAGAAAATCGGCCGTGGACCTATTGAGAGGAACCATCCCGGCATTTGCCTGGTGGTGAAAATTGGAAACCACGAAAACCATTTTCAGGAAGGCTCTCGCTCTCCCGATGCCAGCGAGGTACGAGCTAGCGCATTAGCACTCTCGGCCACCACGACCGGTACATACAACCAAAGAAAAAATAATCTACTACATCCCCTCGCCATTAAAATAGGAGTAATGACCTCAAACATTCCCCCTATTCCAACGTAGTAACAACCCGCCGGTATCTTTAACGGTTTAACCAGCGTAAGTTTAAAAGGCGCACGGACGGCAGGTTTTTCCTCGACTCGATTCACTGAAATCGTCACTGCTTGGGTTCCTTTGGTCATAAATGAATATTTTTCTACAGGAAAATTCCTTTACAGAATGCTGAAACCACATCAAAATACATCCAGTGGTTCTCGAGATTGCCCGTTACATCCAAAAATCGGGGACTTTGATTTACTCGTATAGGCTACTATGTAGAGATTGTAGGGGAAGGAAGGAGAATGTTTCGAAGATAAAAAATATATATATTTGCTAGCTCCTCACTTCCCCGTTCTCTTAAATACGCAAAACCTACCACAAAATCATATCTAATAGCGTATTCGGGCCGTGAATGCTTTAATCAACATGTCAATATACTGGGTATCTAACAGCGCAATGTTAGTCCCGTGGCGAAAAGCTGAACCTTGTTTGTATCTAGAAGTTAGCGCAGACACGAGTCATTAATGTATTTGTGTTAGAGGTAAGTTGAGTGTTCGTGCGCGCTCCAAACACATTTACCGTTATCTTGTAAATCTCCGCGATGAGAAAACTTAATTTAACTAACCCAGGCAGCCAGGCAGTTCCCCCCAAGTTGACAGGTGATTCCGAGTGAAGAATTGCTGTATCTATCACAGGGGAAAGTCTCCCTCCGGTAGCGCGCTGTGTGTTTTTTTTTTGTGTGCCAATGTAACAATGCGGAATTTCTTAAAAACTAACCTGCTATTTCTGAAACAACAAATGCTTTGTTTACGTCTTGTAGTTAGTTATTGAGGTTTTAAGGGGAGGAACTACGAGGTCATCTGCCCCTAGCTACGTAGCCCTTCATGCAAGCACCTCAGTGTTAAAAACATCCTTTAATGTCATACACTAGACCTTCCATGGACACGATTCCTTTAGGGGATATGGACTTGGTTAACTGGTTGGTTGGTTCCTGTAGCCTGTGTACTTTGGGTGTTTGTAGAATCTGTCTGATATCCGGTGTTAATTGTGATGGCTGTATTAGTGTGTGTTATCTGTTTTTAATTCGAGTATGGACTGCAGACATTGAATTTTCAAGTAGTTCCTACTTTTGCCGCCAAACGCCACCGTCAACAACCACTAGTTCTGAACTTGGTTACTGGATGCTACCGCAGTCGACTCCTGACGACGAACGTTGGAACCTAGGAGCGTTAGTCAAATTTAACCTATAATTTAGCTTCACACGGATGTAATTAGAGAAAGGTTCTTTAACTTGACATAAATCTATTACATGGGACCGCCGACTTTACTTCCCCTTTGAAGGAAGGCATACTGAGGGACTTTAAACGCTCTTAAAAATCCGACGACTTTGGCCGGGTTTGAACCCGCGATCATGGGCATAGAAGCTCAGCATGCTACCAACTACGCCACCGAAGCCGCCGATTGGTTAACTAAGTTAACTTAAAAAAAGAGAAAGAATAAACCTGAGAAATGGTTCTCAAAGTTTACAGTTTCACGAAAGAAGAAGCAGAGAAGTGTAAGACGAAACGAAAAAAAAGAAGAATAATAAGAAGAAAAAGAAAACAGCCTAGAAGAGAAATGTTGAAAGCGTGAGAGAGTTTACGGACACAGTGTATTTTGATGATTGACATGCGACATCCAGTTTAGCGCGGCAAGTTAACCTCTAGCTCAGAACAATATGCGAAACTCTAAGCTACTCCTTTCGCCCTCTAGTTCCCCTGTCAAAGGATGCTCTGTAATATGCTGATGACACGTGTTATGACTAGAGTTCGTTTACTATAACTTTTAACTTTTTTAACAGTTCTCGCGGGAACAAATAGTCCTACAGAACGTATCAATCTGCCGCTACCACGTGCATTCTAGCCAATGAGCCATCAAACACATGGCAGCCAGAAATGGCCGCTGTATTCCGTCAAGGGGTGAACAGCTGTGTTATGAGTTGCCTAAACCTACATTCATCTCACAATATCAATTCATTGCCCTTTTTAAAGGAAACTTGTATTTCTTTGTGGCATTTATCAAATTATCGTTCTAACAGCACAGCCACTGACGGCTCGCTGACGTCATTGGGCGCGCTATGACACCACAGCAGCTGATAACTTAAATGTTAGAGTGGAATTATTTTTAGGCTCATCATTTCACAGCTCAAGGAAAATGCTTACTAAGGTATGGTGTAAGATGTTCCTAAGACGATAAGAACATTACTTAACCTGTTGAATTGTTATTAAAATAAAACGTACAAAATTTCACCATGTAAGTTAACTGTTAGGCTTAAACAACAACTCATACTTTAGACTTAAATTTTTGCACAAATCATGCCATTTGAAAATTATTCATCAGGTCAATGTCCTTGGGGAAATCAATAGTTCCGTTGCCTTTTCTGTTACCTTCAAAAAGAGAGAAATAAGATAAATATGTCGAGCAACAATATACGTATCTGCTTCCGACTCGATATTCAAAACAAAGATGACCGACCTGGAGACCTCTCAGACTACTTATTTAGTCAACATTTAAGATAACCACTATATATTTATCTGAAAAGTGAACACGCGTTCAAATGGAAATAATACTTTCAGACGACTTTGCATAATATGATCAATTAAAATTATTTAATATAATTATCACGTTATTTGCACAGGCGGATGAACACGGCAAAGCGTCCACGAACACGTGGTAGTTCAGTTTGATTACGCAACTTTTCAGTCTGGCCGACTAAATATGTTGCCAATATATTCACAATTACTGGGACAAGCGAAAAAATAACCTGAAAAATCTTACATGTGATTAAAACCTGTAGGCCGATATATTTGTTATGGACCACAGGTTATAAGTTGAGTCTTTCCTTTTGAAAGTTGGCAACCCTAGTTGTCAAAAAAGTGCTAAGTTACAGTAAACGAACTCTGCACAGCTACCTCATCAAAAACCAAAAATGAGAAAGTTAATTCAGTTTTGTCAAATGTTCCATTATTGTCATTCCATGCGGTTAAGTTCAGAAGGCAAGCATTGTAGCCTGATCACAGCCCACTTTATTCTAACAATCGGGAGTTTGATAACAGTGATCCTCGCCCACTCTCTCCTCGCCCTCCACATGTTCTCCATCACACATGCGAAACCGATTTGTTGTGCTGCCTATGGAAGATTAGCAGCCAACGTATGGCACAGTAGTGTATGTCTACCCTTTGTTATTTCCGTTTCCAACGGGGTGGGGGATAAGATGCGAAGAAAGTCTATGTGGATCTTCCTGACGCCAACCTCATGACAGGAGTTAACGAGATATGAAATGAATTTATTTATTTATTTATTTATTTATTTATTTATTTATTTATCGTATGGCTTTTAGTGCCGGGAGTGTCCGAGGACATGTTCGGTTCGCCAGAGGATGTAGCTGCTTCAAACGGACACCCATAGGGTGAGCTAAAAGTTCCGTTCAATTTCAAGTAGTTCCAACTTTCTCTACCAGATGTCAATGATACCTAGTGGTGAACGTTGGAATTTTGTTAGAGCGTTCCAACGAAATCTAACCTAGAAATTTAGCTTCACACAAGTGTAGTTAGTGGAAGGATCTTTGACATGCCATAAATCTATGACATGGGACCGTAGGTTTTACTTCCCCTCCGAAGGAAGGCATACTGAAGGATTTTAAACGCTCTTAAAAATCCGACGACTTCGGCCGGGTTTGAACCCACTATCTTGGGCACAGCAGTTCAGCATGCTACCAACTACGCCACCGAAGCTGCATGAAATGAATGAAGATGAATGAAACTGCTCAAGGATGTGGAAGGAAGCGGCCTTGGCCTGTCAGAAGGTACCGTCCCAGCAATTGCCTGGAGTTGAAATTGGAAACCATGAAAAACCATTTCAAGGACGGCCGACGGTTGGACTCGAACCCACGTCTACCGAGTCCTCAGATAGCTTGGCCCCGTGGCCTAGTGCTGCGCTTTAGTTAGTGTAGCTACCACTGGCGGTCCAACGTAAGGCACAGTTATGATGGCACCTGTTGTTTTACGTGGCGGAACATCGAGTTTATCTGCCTCTAGTGAGTCTGAGTACCATGGTAACTGGGTAAACTCTCTCATCGGCTTCTTACGAAACGTACTCATGGTGAAATGTTTCTTTTGCAGTTGGGATAGTTAGGCTATATCACAGCGGCTTCGGTGCGTAGTTGGTAGCATGCTGAGCTTCTATGCCCAAGATCGCGGGTTCAAACCTGGCCGAAGCCGTCGGATTTTTTAAGAGCGTTAAAAATCCCTCAGTATGCCTTCCTTCGGAGGGGAAGTAAAGCCGGCGGTCCCATGGCATGATAAAAACCTTCCACTAATTACACCTGTTTGAAGCTAAATTATAGGTTAAGATTTGACCAATGCTCTTAGGTTCCAACATTCGTCGCCAGGAGCGGACTGCAGTGCCATCTAGTAACCAAGTTTAGAACTAGTTGACGGAGGCGTTTGGTAGCAAAAGTTGGAACTACTTGAAAAATCGAATGTATGCAGTCCTACTTGAATTAAAACAGATAACACACACTAATACAGTCACCACAATTAACATCGGTTATCAGACAGATTCTACGCACACCCAAAGTTGCCTACACGGGGCTTCATGACCGCGTTGTCGCAGTCCCTAAACTGAGGAACCAACCAACCAGGCTATAATATCATGTGTTCAGTACTTACGAGGCCCCCTGTGCACAGTAGTAAGACAAATGCCCCAACTGCCCTCACCTTGGGGCTAATGTCCTCTAATTACTTGTCACTTCGATCGCTAATGTTCCACGGTAATGGTATCGATAATCGAGCTGGCGCTGCTCTAATGGTTCCATCAACTAGCGTGAGCCGGGCTTGCCCCATGACGGTGTATTAGGTCTCTGGGTCGGAACTACCTAAGGCAGTGGTTCCCAACCTTTTGTGGCCCATCTCCCCTTTCTGGAGGTTGACTAACACCTATCACCCCCCTTCATTGTATGCCTATTTTTAATTAAAATAAAGTGTAAATAATATAGCAGTTTTATTAATTTAAACAATTTTATTACCGTATATAAAAACAACCGAAGCAGCTAAATCCGGTTACTCTTAATAAAATAGATGAAAAAAAATGTACCTTTTTAACAGATTTTTTAAGAACGAAAAGAGAATTAATTAACTATGATCATCGACATACATTAAAAAAAACTGGAGTACATGTTTTCATTTTTAAATTGAAATCTGGAAAAATTAAGAAAGTTGAGAGTAAAAATTTGAAAAAATAGATGAAAGTTTGAACACTTTGTTATTGTTTTATTTGACCTTTTCAATGGCTGCCTTGCGGTTGGTGGATTTCAGTTAAAGCTTGAATATTCGGCTTTATGTTCGTCAAGTTCAGGCGCAAGTCTCCTTTGAGGCAAATGTGCAACTTATTTCTTTGTTTTGGGAGGAGCTGGACAACAGAACTAAATCCTTTTCAACTAAATATGTTGACGCGAACGAGATGAGAAGTGGTTCAGTTTTTCCCCACAGTTGCGGGTAAGTGTCCATAAGCTTCACCCAGGCTAACTCGTAACCGCCAAAGGGAGGTGCTCCTGTCACATTTTCCCGGCAACTTCTACTGTACAGTACTATTTGAATTTTTCCCTTTGAATACTCATCGCCCCCAAATCGCCCCCCAATTATTTATTGTCCCCCTGATAACCCAAACCGCCCCCTTGGGGGTGATCGCCCCCAGGTTGGGAACCACTGACCTAAGGGATGCAGACAGGTAACCTCATGGGCTCACAATACAACATCTCCCGTGACCACCTCGTTACGCAGTGGCTAGCATTCTTGGCTGTCACCTCGGAGGCCCGGGATCGTTTTCCGTTCTACCAAGAAATTTAATTCTGGTCTGAGGGCTGGAACGGGGTACACTCAGTCTTGTGCGGCAAAACTGAGGTGAGGTGGGTTCAATTCAATCCTAGAAGTGGTTTTCCGTGGTTTTCAACTCCTACTCCAGGCTAATGCCAGGATGATACCTAACTTAAGATCATGGCTACTCCCTACCCAAATTCCTACCTCAATTACAAATATACACACAGTACAGACACCACAGAGACACAGGTTATCAGACACACACCCAAGTACATGGGGGTTGGGTATGTGTGTAGAATTTATATGATAACCGGTCTTATTGTGATGGATGTATTAGTGTGCGTAGTTGTAATTCAGATGAGGATTGGGAAGCAGGCGGCCATCGTCTTAATTTAAGAACCATCCCGGCATTCGCCTGTTGTAGAAATGGGAATCCATGGAAATCCACTTCCAGGATGGCTGAGGTGGGAATCGAACCCGCCTCTTCTCAGTTTTGCCTCACGAGACTTATTGTACCCTCTAATTCCAGTCCTCAGACCAGAGCTGGGAGTCGATCCCGGGCCTCCGGGGTGACTGCCAAGAATGCTAGCTACCTCGCAACGAGGTGACCTGGAAGGAAGGGTCGAGGACAAGTACTGTAGGGGTAGACCAAGGCTAGAATACATTAAACAGATTGCCTCGGATGTAAGGTGTAATAGCTATGTAGGCTACAGATTATTCTTTTATTAAAGAAAGCTTTTCAGTCGGTCAACACAACTTGTGCCCAAAAACATTAGGCGGGAATCAAGTATTTACATACCCTACAAATAAGGTAGCCTATTTCTACATATAGCCTAAGTGTGTTAGTAGGGTATGTAAATACAGGCCGGACATTTGTTTCAGACTATTGCCCTTAACCTTGAAGCTTGCGGGTGAGCCTGTACACAGGCACTCTCTAGCCCTTTCGCTTTATACAGGGTGTAACAGAAATATACGGCACAAAATGCTGGACATGTGGCATTAGCTGTGCGACAAAACATGTACTGTACTTCATGCACGATGGAGCACCTCCTCATTTTAGTGCTAATGTCCGTCGGCTTCTAAATAACAGATTTGGTGACAAATGAATAGATTGAGGTGGACCAATTACCTGGCCTCCACGCTCCCCGGACCTAAATCACTGGACTTTTATTTGTGAGGGAATTTGAAAGCTCTTGTGTATTGAACCCCAGTACAAGATGTTCAGAGTCTCCGTGCCCGTATTATGGAAAGCTGATAAACCATACGCAATCCTCCAGGGATACATCAGCTCATCCGAGATTCACTACCGCGGTAAATTGATGCATGTATCAATGCACACGGAGGGCATATTGAACATTTCCTGTGAGCAAGAGTTGCATGTTATATGCTGGTACATTCTGTTCTTGTGTGTTTCCCATGATTAATGAGTTGGAAACAATGAGGTATAACGTGGAAACAAAGCGTTTCCGGACCCATGTTCATATAACATAATTTCTTCGTCTACGTGTGAGGAATGTGTCCTGGATTTTGTGCCGTACATTTTTGTTACACCCTGTATTTGGCACCACTGCTCTGATGTAATGGAATTCCAACCTTGAGCACGTGACGACACCACCGTGCAGGCAGTACAGTCCACGTCGAAGTATTGTGAGACGCGGAAGTACACGTTACATAGTTACGAACAGAACGCCATTATATTTGCCAATACTGTACTTCAGCAGTAGCGTGAGATAGCTTTGTCAATCACCAGACCGCATGGGGCAGATGACAACAACACAGGTACTGTAGTAATGCGCCTCTAGGCTTCCATTAGGATTTTTCACTCTTCTAAAACAAACGTCCGGCTTGTACTTGTTTCCCGCCTAATGTAATTGGGCACAATATGTGTTGACCAACTGAAAAGCTTTCTTTAATAGAATTAGACAACACAGAAAAATGGCTTCTATCACTACAATGCTATGCACAGATGAAACGATTACCTCAGGACAGGGAGACAAGGAGGGTTGCATCAAACTAGTCAGAGGATTGAAGACTCAAACACACATTATTATTATTATTATTATTATTATTATTATTATTATTATTATTATTATTATTATTATTAAGGAACACAACCCTCATTATGATGCCACCCCAGGGGCCCACATTTAGTGGGACGTGGGTTGGCGACCATGGGGCCCCAGCTGAGTCCGGCATTGCTTCCACTTACTTGTGCCGGGCTCCTCTCCGTCTTCTCTCCTGTCGACCTCACTTGGTCAACTCTTGTTCTCTTCCGACCTCGACGGTATTAAGGTATCTGAGGCCTAGGGAGTCTCTTCCTATCCCGCCTTAATTGGCCCTTGTCTCATCTTTTCTGATACCCTCTTTCTGCGAGGGGTCAGCCTTCTCCTTCTTTTCACGATATCTCCTGCCTTCTGCTCAAGGCCCTCAAGGATGCAGGGTGTATGTAGCCACACCACTTTTGGTGCATCCTGGATATTGCTAGGCCTACATCCTCTGGGGCTCACGGCTGGTGAGTTCGGGAGTTGGCTACCCCGAGGGATTCCTGAGCTGAGGAGGGGCGGACCCTCGCCTCTTTCACTTTCCTATCAGCCTTACATGGCTCTCCTTCCTTCCAAGTCCCTCAATCCGTATTCTGCGAGGGTTGAGGGCATTTCTTCTCCTCCTGTCCTTTATTTGCCTTATTCTCCTTTTGTTTTTCATTTCTTCTTCTAGTGGGCCTATATACGTTAGTAGTAAGTATTAGTTATAGTTTACATTTCATTTTCATCTTCACGATCACCCAAACCATTAGGGGCCGATAACCTAGATGTTAGGCCCCTTAAAGCAACAATTAACATTATCATCATCATCATCATCATTGAGATGCCTATCAGTTCCAAGTACGGTACCGCCAGAGACCGTATAATTAGATATGAAAGATACCCATTAATTTGAAATTGCTTATCTTGAATATTTCTAATATCAATGTATGGAATGAGAACATGTTATGTCTGATTTGATAGTTGTTAGTGTTCTCTTCCCGCAGAGCGTGAACCGGTTGGGGCAGCCCAGGTGAAAGTAGGAATTACCTGACTTGTCATCAGCCTCCATGCTCAGAGGCGTTCTGAGGAAAGCCCCCTCCCCTAATATTATTTGAAATGTTTGGAATGAGATGGCAATGCCAAGCCGAAAATTGTTAATTTTACCGGAAACTAATTTGAATCGTCATCATTTTATCGTTTTCATTTGAGATTGTTTTGCCATTCATCGGCTATCTAGTCTGCAAGCCTCTGTTTGCGAACAAGTCACCTCTATGATCCCTATTAACATGCCCTGCGACTTCGGTGGCGTAGTTGGTAGCATGCTGAACTGCTGTGCCCAAGATCGCGGGTTCAAACCCGGCCGAAGTCGTCGGATTTTTTAAGAGCGTTAAAAATCTTTCATTATGCCTTCCTTCGGAGGGGAAGTAAAGCCGGCGGTCTCATGTCATACATTTATGGCATGTAAAAGATCCTTCCACAGACAAAACTGGTGTACAGCTAAATTGTTAGGTTAGATTTCGTTGGAAAGCTCTATCAAAGTTCCAACCTTCACCACTAGGTAGCATTGATATCTGGTAGCGAAAGTTGGAACTACTTGAAATTGAACGGAACTTGAAGCTCACCCTAAGGGTGTCCGCTGGAAGCAGCTGAGGAAAATATCCCTCCGCGTATCTCCTGCCTCTCTCTCTCTCTCTTTCCATTCTTGTATTCCCAGCATGGAAACTCTAGATTATCATCTCTCAACCTACTACATTATATAAAAGGTGCGTTCGAAAAGTAACGAGCCGGAGGCATAATTACAGAAACCAGTACCTGTGAGTTAGAAGTATTGGCCCTGGCTGTTGAGGCACTTGTCCCACTGTGACACGAGCGGGTAAATGGCTGTTTCATAAAATTCCCTGGGCTGCGATGTGAACCAGTTCCGCACGTACAGCTGGACGTCGGCGTCCGAGGTGAATCGTTGGCCCCGCAGAGCCCTTTTCAGTGGACCAAACATGGCGTAATCACAGAGAGAGAGAGGTCTGGACTGTATGGAGGGTGGCCGAGAACCTCCCATTTGAATTTCTGCGCAGGAGTGCTGCAACTGTGTTGGCCGTATGAGGTCGTGCATTGTCGTGGAGCGACCAAGGCGGCTATGGCGTTCACTGTCACTCGGCGGTCCTGGGTAATGAGTGCATCAACCAGCTGGACGTTGTCATCGGTAATGCAGGGTGGGGGGGGGGGGGGGGGGGGGGGGGGCAGAGCGGGCATCATCGGCGAACGACACCCGTCCTTCCCTGAAGCGCTTGTGCCACGCCTTGACCCTTGCAAGGGACATGCAGTGTTCGCCGTACACTTGTGACATTCGGCGATGAATGTCCGTTCCCCCTTTTCCATCCACTGTCAGAAACCGAACAACACCTCTTTGCTCTTCGGTTGACGCCTCCATGTCACTGTTTGCAATGCGAGTGGCAGAGATGGGCGATTGATGCATGCTGCTGCTCGCTTTGTATCGTCACGTGACGTGCACGCGTGCCCTCTAGCGACGGGCTGTGACCTTCCACGCTCTGGTCGGAACCACACCTCGTTACACACGCCACGATTAGCCGATGTCGTCACCGGTTTGCGCATTCCAGCCTCCGGCTCGTTACTTTTTGAAAGCACCTTATACATTTAAAATCATTTGTCTGCACCTTTTCTCAAATTATCTCCCCTTGTATTACCTTTGAAGTATTTTATTGGTGATTCAAGCTTTACAGCTGCAGTTTGAGCCTGATTCGCCATAAAATCGAATTACTCGGGTGCTCTTTTGCCACTCAAGCAAGTTTTTTTTTTACAAAACAAAATGTAATATAATATTGAATTCGTGCTGAATTACTCTGCCTATCGTACCATTTACAACTATGAAAAGCAAAGTTGGTAAAGCTCCCAATGAAAGTGTCAATGAAAAATTCATTCGTAGATTTTTACAAAGGAAATTCTGAAAAGCAGCTTCGGTGGTGTACTTGGTAGCGTGCTGAGATTCTATGCCCAAGATCGCGCGTTCAAACCCGGTCGAAGTCGTCGGATATTTTAAGAACGTTAAAAATCCCTCAGTATGCCTTCCTTCGGAGGGGAAGTAAAGCCGGCGGTCCCATGTCATATATTTATGGCATGTTAAAGGACCTTCCACTAATTACACCTGTGTGAAGCTAAATTATATATAGGTTCAACATTTGACTAACGTTCTTAGGTTCCTACGTTCGTCGTCAAGAGCCGATGCGGTGGCATCTGGTAACCAAGATCTGAACTAGTTGTTCGTTGACGGTGGCGTTTGGCGGCAAAAGTAGAGACTACTCGGAAAAATTGAATGTCTGCAGTCCTTACTTGAATTAAAACAGATACACCCACTAATACAGTCATCACAATTAACCCCGGTTATCAGACAGATTCTACACACACCCAAAGTACTCGGAGCTACATGACCGCGTTGTCGCAGCCCCTAAACTAAGGAACCAACCAAACCAGCTTATGGAAACCTAGCAACATGTGCTGGAAAATCAAAAACAAGCAGAAAAAGTGGGAATTATTTCCTGACGCGTTTGACTCTTCACAGACCAAAACATAAAAGAGACCGCTTAGGTCTTGAGGTGACTAGAGGTATAGTAGGATGCTTTTTCAGCTAGCCTGACGTGAGTGGGGGTAAAACGTCTCATGAAGGACTTGAACAATCGGTAAACTCGACAAGAGCAAACTTAAGGGAAACCTTCCGGGCAAGCATTTTGTATCATGAACAGCTTTGGCTAAGGCACTGCACTAAACCATGTCAACACTTCGCCCACTGACCATGAGGAGGTTTCTTTCTGTAGCCGGAGGAATTTGAAGGCCACACGTTTCTATATTATGAGAGGAAAGTGCACCTATTGTGTTCGTGGAAATGTTTCTCCCTACTTCTCAATTTTTTGAAGCCCTGCAGCGTAGCCGAGTGGGACAACTATTGCTCACCACTAGTAGTGGGGAGCAAGTGTGAAGAACCGAGATTTGAACCCTGGTACTTTGAACGTATTTTTACCTAGGTTCTTCTACACTCACCCCAGGCAAACGAACTTTTGTATCAAATCAGGGGGCACCGACCTTAATCCTTTACAACTCTTGCTGGCTGCGTGGCACAGTGGTAACGTTCTCGCCTGCTGTTCCCAAGATTTCAGGATTTGAGGGTGCGCAATTGCGAGGGAGCCGTGTCAGTAGATTTACTGACACGTAAGAGATCCCCTTCGGGGCAAAATTCTGGCACCCCAGCGTCTCTAAAAGCCCCAGTAGTTAAGAGGGACGTAAAACCCATATATCTTCTTTACAACTCAACACACTAACCCAGTTACCACAAATACATAGGTTATGAGACCAAATGGCATGCACATCTAAGTATAAGAGGATGATAACAAAGTTTTTACAAACCCCTAAACAATGTAACAACACATCAATTTAATCTACCTGAAAGTTCTAGGTTGACCCCGCAACAAAGCCGTGCTTGTTAGATGAGATCGTAGGTTTGAATCCTAGTTCTGACAGCGACCATTCTGATTGAGGATTTCCGTGGTATTTGCCCCACTCATTCCAGGCAAATGCCAGAATAGTAGAATTTACCTTATTTCAAGTCTCGTGACGCAACCTTAAGTCTATAGTTACACGCACGACTTCAGTCACCACTGATCCACAGGTTATCAGACAAACCGAACACACACAAAAGTACACGGAGCTGATGATCAAGATGTCCCAAGCCGCTTAAAACAAACTAACAACAATATCAGATATTTTGAGCCCCAGCGTAATTTGTCCATGTCTTTCATAAAGAAAAACTGCTAATCTTTAATTTAAGACCACTTCCGTAGGGGCCAGATGACCTAGCTGTTTGTTGCGCCCCTTAAAACAACAATATTTAGGCTAACTAAGACTAGTCACATCGAGGGGAAAATAATAGAGTTAGTTGGGTTGCAGCATAAGATATTGGAAGGGGCTGCTGAATCACCCGGTATTGAGTGCTTTGAAGCAAACTTTCCCACGTGCAAAATTTGGTTGGTTGGTTGCTTAGTTTAGGAGCTGCGACAACGCGGTCATGTAGCCCCGTGTACTTTGGGTGTGTGTAGAATCTGTCTGATAACCGGTGTTAATTGTGATGACTGTATTAGTGTTTGTTATCTGTTTTTTTAATTCAAGTATGGACTGAAACTTTGAATTTTTCAATTTGTTCCTACTTTTGCCGCCAAACGCCACCGTCAACGACTACTAGGCCTAGTTCAGAACATAACTACTAGACGCCACCGCAGTCGGCTCTTGGCAACGAACGTAGCAACCTAAGAGCGTTGTTTACATTCTTAACCTATACAATTTAGTTTCACACAGGTGTAATTATGCCATAAATCTATGACATGGGACCGCCGGCTTTACTTCCCCTCCGAAGGAAGGCATACTGAGGGATTTTTAACGCTCTTAAAAAATCCGACGGCTTCGGCCGGGTTTGAACCCGCTATCTTGGGCATAGAAGCTCAGCATGCTACCGACTACGCTACCGAAGCCGCTGTGCAAAATGTATTGAAGTGACTGATATCTCAGGTGGATGTGGTGCAATGTTATAGTTTCATTTACGGTTGGAATATCAATGGCCAAGTATTTCACACATCCTATAATTATATATTAATTCTTTTTGTGGCCTTTCATTTATTTAATTTAATTAGATTTGGCACCACTGGGTCCGTGGTTCAAATCCCGGTCACCCCATGTGAGATCTGTGCTGGACAAAACGGAGGCAGTCAGGTTTTTCTCCGGGTACTCCGGTTTTCCCTGTCACAATTTAATTCCAAAAACACTCTCCACTATCATTTCATTTCATATATCATTCATTTAATCATTGCCCCAGAGGAGTGCGACAGGCTACGGCAACCGGCACGGTTCATATCCTCGCCGCTAGATGGGGGCTTCATTCATTCCATTCCTCACCCGGTTGGTTGACTGGAAGCAGGCTGTGGATTCTCATTTTCAATGAGATTTGGAAGGATATCCATTTTCTTTTTGTTTTTGTTAAGCTAGTTTCTAAGATGTTTTCACGCTGACGAAGTTATCATTGATATAACGAAACATGTACGTGTTAACTCAATTATTTCAAGTGTTTGACAAGCCGGATTTTATAATTTGAGATACACTCAAAGATCCTGGTGTGCATGTGAGGCAGCTGACAGCTGTAAACCAATGTTTTCATGTCGGAGTATAGGGTACAGGCTGGGCAGCCTGACTACTTTCGCGCTCAGTAATCGAAAGGTCACTTAGACAAGTCATAACTTACACTACATGTGTAATTTAATTAGTACAAGTTAAATGTGTGGCAGGTGGGGAGGGTTCTGGGTTCGAATAGACTTGGGTCAGAGAGCAGACTACTGCTGAGTCATGCCTTGTACTTAAATTGTTTGCTAAATTGAATTTTCATCCTGTTTCAGATCATTAAATTGTGAGTAGAGAGATATAGTAAAGCGAACTAGGAGGATTGTTAAGCAGAACATATTGTAAAACATCGTCTGTCGAAGGTTCTAAGAACATATTTTATCTGTTGGCCGTAAAATATGTGCAGACATGTATAAAGGAGGCTTTTATATTCAACATTCAGCCTTCGTCGACCTATACAATATGCTTCCCACGACATTCCTTTACATCATTTAAGTCGTGGTGTACTGGTTATCGTAGTTATCTGCCACTCCGGGTTCGATTCCCAGCTGTGTCAAGTAATTCAATGATTATTTTTTTATTTATTTATCGTATGGCTTTTAGTGCCGGGAGTGTCCGAGGACATGTTCGGCTCGCCTGAGTCTGTAGCTGCTTCCAGTTAGGGTGAGCTACAAGTTCCGTTCAATGTCAAGTTGTTCCAACTTTCGGTACCAGATATCAATGATACCTAGTGGTGAACGTTGGAACTTGGATAGAGCGTTCCGACGAAATCTAACCTAACAATTTAGCTTCACACAAATTTAGTTTGTGGAAGGATCTTTTACGTGCCATAAATCTATGACATGGGACCGCCGGCTTTACTTCCCCTCCGAAGGAAGGCATACTGAAGGATTTTTAACGCTCTTAAAAAATCCGACGACTTCGGCCGGGTTTGAACCCGCGATCTTGGGCACGGCAGTTCAGCATGCTACCAACAACGCCACCGAAGCCGATAGCTTGAAGTAACGGAACGCTATCATAGAAACGCGGTGTCAATTTTGAAGACTTGAACCAGGCTAGTGATATGGTTGTGTTATGTTGGGGAGAAACATCGAGGTCATCTGCCTTCGATAAGGATGAATGAAATTGGTCGAGGTCTCCGAAGGAAGCGGCCGTGCCTATTAGAAGTTATAATCCCTGCATTTGCCTGGAGTTGAAAATGGAAAACCGTCTGCCTCGTTGTGTACTGTAGTGACTAGTATTCCTGGCTGTCACCGCGGATGTCCGGGTTCGATTCCCAGCTCTGACAAGAAATTTAATTCTGGCCTGAAGGCTGGAACGGGGTACACTTAGCCTCGTGAGGCAAAACTAAGAAGAGGTGGGTTAAATTCCTATCTCAGCCATTCTGTAAGTAGTTTTCCATGGTTTCCCATTTCTACCCCCAGGCAAATGCCAGGATGGTACCTTAAGTAAGGCCACGGCCACTTCCTACCCAAAACCTACCTCAATTACAAATAGCCTACACACACTGATATAGCCTATACATCACAGTGATAGGTGGCGAGGTGGCACAGCGGTCAAACTGTTGTGCTCTCACCACGGCGGACCGGGTTCGATTCCCGGTCAATGAATGTGAGATTTTCAAAGTGACATGCCATGTCCTGTGGTTCGGATTCCACGTAGAAAGGAGGTCCCGTGGCTCATGATCTCGAGATTAACAGTCACGTAAAACTACAATCTTTCTTTCTTCCTTACATCACAGTGATACAGCTTATTAGACTTCTTCTATACACCCCCACGTAAACTTACACGGGTCTACATGACGACGATGTCACAAATCTCCTTAATAATCAACAACAACAACAACGAAAATGAAAAAATCCACTGTCCAATGTCAATGAACAACGACCAATATCCGTTTTACGTCTCGGAATGATGGGTTAAAATCACTGACTGGACTATTAATTATATTATCATGGAGTTGCATGTGAAACAAATTCTTGTCAGACGTAATTTAAGAATGGCGAGGTGCAAGAAACACCAATCCCCCTTCCGTCCAATCTTAACTTGACTGTGAATTTTGCTTGACAATCGAAACTAGTCAACCATGTGAATGCATTAATCTCATGTAACTTTCTTTCAGGTTTATTTTGAGTTTGTGGAATCTATCAGAATCTACCGCCTTCAAACCAGAATTAAATATCTTGGCAGAGCTGGGAATCGAAACCGGGTAAATACTTAATCTCTCTCTGTGGTTAACAGCCGTGAGGCAGCTCGCCATTCTTCCCGTCTCTCAGTCTTCCTCTTCAGTTCAAGTATGAGCCACAACCCATTTGACTCATGTACTCCAGTCTGGGTCTTCCTCTACAATTCTTGCCGTCTACTGTTCCCTCTATTACAAGCCTAATCAGTCCATTGTGTCGCAGTATGTGGCCCACGAGGTGATTCCTTCTTCTTTTTAAATATTTAAGGAAGCATCTTCTCTCTCCCACTCTTCTAAAGACTTCCTCATTTGTGACCGTTTCTTTCCAACTGATTTTCATAATCCTTCTATAGCACCAGGTTTCAAATGCTAGTAGTCTTTTCCTCTCTCTCTCTCCTCTATTGACCAAGATTCGCTGCCATATAGCGCGACGCTCCATACATAGGTCTTCAACATTTGTTTCCTCACATCAAGACTTATATTCCTTGCAGTAAATAGGTTCTTCTTTTTATAGAAAGCGTTCTTAATCATGGTTGTAAATAGATAATAAAATGAGAGGATGTATGTTTATTCTGATAATCTGGCGAAGTCTGTGTTAGATGAGTTAAGATGGTGAGCTAAGGAGGACAATAGTGTCACTCCTAGCACCCGGAGCGGTAATTACCGTGAAGTAAGGTTATGTGAGGTGCTGAAAGGTGGCGGCTTCCTTCTGGATCTAATAACAGTTGAGCTCTCTGCACGTCATGGCGAGCGATAGCATCTGCCGCAGGCTCAAATTCAGTTTACTAATAACAGAGGCCCTACTCGCCTATCGAAACTTACTCTCCAAAAATCGTCAAGTTTAATCGAACCAAATACATAGCTGAAGACTCTTAGTGTTGAAAATTGCATTTATATCGTGGCTAATTACAGTTTGAGGTTATGGATGACTCTTATTATGTTGCCATCTCCAATTATATAGTGTCTATACGCATTTAGAGGAAATTAGATCGAACTGGGGAGGAGGGCCGATAGCACAAACCGTCGGAAGCACGAACAGTTCTTCGTAACAACATTAAGTTTATTGCCTTCTCGGATGTGAAGGGAGAGTTAAAAGAAGAAAAAACTGGACAAGTTGCTACAGAATTCTCGTTACCTAGCTGCCAGCAGCGAGCCAGCGACCCGCATGGCTCCGGGTAAAAACAACCGGCATAATTAGTACGGTTCCTTTTAGCAGATATAGGAGAGAGAAATAATGACAGAAAGAATAAAGAAAGGAAGAAATAAAGTAAGAAAGGAAGAAATAAAGGAAGGAACAAATAAAGGAAGGAAGAAATAAAGGAAGGAAGGAATAAAGAAGGAAAGAAATAAAGGAAGGACGGAAGGAATAAAGAAAGGAAGAAATAAAGGAAGGACGGAAGGATTAAACGAAGGACGGAAGGAATAAAGAAATATAGGAAGAAATAGAGGAAGGAATGAAGAAATAAAGAAAGGAAGAAATGAAGGAAGGAAGAAATAAAGGAGGGAATAAATAAAGGTAGGAAGTTAGTTAGTAGTTAGTTATTGTTGTTTTAAGGGGTGGAACTGCGAGGTCATCTGCCAAAAGGAAGGAAGAAATTATGGAAGGAAGAAGGACGGAAGAAAGGGACAAAGAAAGTAAGAAATAAATTAGGGAAGGAAGATGGAAAAGAAGGTATAAAGGAAGGAATAAAGGCATAAATAATGGAAGGAATAAAGAAAGGAAGAAAGTGGAATATTTTTAATTCGATTCTTTTTTGGCTTGGGATATCATGGCCAACATCCCCATGTGTGTTCGATATTTCTGATAACCTGTGTTTCTGTGATGACGCTAGTAGACGAAATTTTGAATGTTTTTCATTTCAAGAGGATTGTACCCAATTATTGTAATAAGTGTTTCCCTAAACTTAAAATAAGAATACATGAGACTGATAAATTCACTTGGATGACCAATTTGGATCACCTGTTTTAATTACTAAGGCAACACTGAAAACTGACTTCCAGCACGATAGTGAGATTAATAAATTTACTTGGATTCCTAGTTAAGATCGTCAAGTGATCATCATCATATCCCTTACACAATCGTGTTGATCGACTGAAAGGTATTTAAAAGTTCGTTTACCAAGGCAAAACTGAAAAGTGGCTTCCAACACGATAATGACTCAAGTAGTGTGTGTTATTATTAGGGTTGGTAATGGGGAAGGTGCCTCTAGATTTGAAATAAGGTACTATGCCGGCATTTGTTTAGAGAGAGAGTGTGGATAAACCCTGGGGAGAAATGGCTCTCAGGATAGACGCTGTCATAATTAGGATTTAAACCTCAGATCTCCGGACTTACTGTAGCTCCCCGTCTCGGTCGTGGTGAGCGGTTTGACGCGCACGGCTACGGCGCGGGGTGAGGAAGGAACGGAGGGAAAGAGGAAAGAAAGGATGAAGGCAGTGAAGCAAGAAAGCAGGGAAGAAAGGAGGAAGGGAAGGAGGGAAGGAGGGAAGGAAGGAGGAAGGGAAGGAGGGAAGGAAGGAGGAAGGGAAGGAGGGAAGGAAGGAGGAAGGAAGGAAGGAGGAAGTGAAGGAGGGAAGGAAGGAGGCAGGGAAGAAAGGAGGAAGGGAAGGATACAGGGAAGGAAGGAGGAAGCGAAGGAAGGAGGAAGCGAAGGAGTAAGGGAAGGAGGGAAGGGAGGAGGAAGGGCAGGAAGGAGGAAGTGAAGGAGGGAAGGAAGGAGGAAGCGAAGGAGGGAAGGAAGGAGGAAGCGAAGGAGGGAAGGAAGGAGCAGGGAAGGAAGGAGCAGGGAAGGAGGGGAGGAAGGAGGAAGGGAAGGAGGGAAGGAAGGAGGAAGCGAAGGAGGGAAGAAAGGAGGAAGGGAAGGAAGGAGGAAGCGAAGGAGGAGGAAGCGAAGGAGGAAGGAAAGGAAGGAGGAAGCGAAGGAGGGAAGGAAGGAGGAAGGGAAGGAGGGAAGGAAGGAGGAAGGGAAGGAGGAAGTGAAGGAGGGAAGGAAGGAGGGAAGGAAGGAGGGAAAGAAGGAGGAAGTGAAGGAGGGAAGGAAGGAGGAAGGGAAGGAGGGAAGGAAGGAGGGAAAGAAGGAGGAAGTGAAGGAGGGAAGGAAGGAGGAAGGGAAGGAGGAAGTGAAGGAGCGAAGGAAGGAGGAAGCGAAGGAGGGAAGGAAGGAGGAAGGGAAGGAGGGAAGGAAGGAGGGAAGGAAGGAGGAAGGGAAGGAGGGAAAGAAGGAGGGAAGGAAGGAGGAAGGGAAGGAGGGAAGGAAGGAGGATGGGAAGGAAGGAGGAAGGGAAGGAAGGAGGAAGGGAAGGAGGGAAGGAAGGAGGAAGGTAAGGAAGGAGGAAGCGAAGGAGGGAAGGAAGGAAAGGAGGGAAGGAAGGAGGAAGGGAAGGAAGGAGGAAGCGAAGGGGGGAAGGAAGGAGGAAGGGAAGGAAGGAGGGAGGAAGTGAAGGAGGGAAGGAAGGAGGAAGCGAAGGAAGGAGGCAGGGAAGGAAGGAAGGAAGGAAGGAGGAAGGGAGTGAAGGAAGATGGGACGGAAGAGTAAGGAAGAATAAAGCGAAGTATGGCAGGAGGAAGCGAAGGAGGGAAGGAAGGAGGAAGGGAAGGAAGGAGGCAGGGAAGGAAGGGAGGAAGGAGGCAGGGAAGGAGGGAAGGAAGGGAAGGAAGGAGGAAAGGAAGAACAGAAGGAAGGAGGAAGGGAAGGAAGGAAGGAGGAAGGGAGTGAAGGAAGATGGGACGGAAGGAAGTAAGGAAGAATAAAGCGAAGTATGGCAAGAGGAAGCGAAAGAGGGAAGGAAGGAGAAAGGAATTATGGAAGGAAGAATGCAAGGAAAGAAGGAAGAAAGGAAGGAAGAAAGGAAGGAAGGAAGGGAAGAATGAACTGTTTAATTTTGGTTCTTTCGGGTCTATCTGGTTATTAGCCCAGTGCATAGTTCTCTTCGCCGCCCCAGTGGTGTTGGGGTAACGCGCCTTCCTCTCACCCAGAGGCCACGGGTTCGATTCTCGGCTCCGTCAGGGATTCTAGAAACTGACGAGAGGGCTGAAACGGGGAGTACTCAGCCTCCTGAGGACAATTGAGTAGCTGTCTGACAGAAAGGCAGCGCCCCGATCACGACAACCAAGATTAACGGTCGAGGGGACCCGATGTGCTGATCATGTGGCACCCCAATATCTGCAGGCCAATTGGCTGGGCAGCGGTCGCTTGGTAGGCCTAGGCCCTCCACGGACTGTAGTGCCAGGGGTTATTGTGTTATTATTATAGTTCTCTTCATTATCTCCTTAAACACTGGCGACTCAAGCACACGCTGCCAATTACGATGTTTATGACTGTTCGCTGTTGACCAATAGCTAATGGTTCTTGACCAATAACATATTGTTTGATCTATCACTCGATGTGGAGATCAGACTCCGGTCCTGGCTGTCAGCTCGCATGTCAGGTCTCCAGTGTTGCACAGTTGCTCGCAGTTCAGTCCAGTCTTGCTGCTTGCTCTCAATGTCTACGGTGGAGAGTTGATAACGATGTGCCTCGAGCTGGGAAAGCATTCACTCCACACAGACATGGAGTGTAAGCATGACCGCCCAGTTTGGTCTCAAAAGCGAGCCGGCCGTTAACGAGGAAACTGTATTAGAGTAACTGTGGAGGCTGTGCGTTGTCTTGTAGAGTCTGTACTATTGTATTGCGTGAACTCGAAATATGGACCAGGATTGGAGGAGGGGTGTGGCCGAGGCCTTAAATTAGGTACCATCTCGTTATTGCTTAATCCTCCTCGTTGCGTAGTGGCTAGCATTCTTGGCTGCCACCGCAGAGGCCCGGGTTTTTATGGGACAGAACGTTGGTGAACAAGCATCACTTTGCTGCAAACCCCCAGATGAGAGCCACCACTGCATGGACATTACAAAGGAAGAACAAGAAGTTCCGTGAGGAACTAAAGAGCCTACTTTCTTTAAAATTAAGATTCATGCCAATGATTAATCTACAGTATATGAACCTGTCTATATATATACACCGCGGACAGGCCAACAAGGACCACGCAAATATCAATTCTTTATAGGTCTAGCTTCCTTCTTTCTCTTCCAGAAGTCTTTCAACCTGGTCGACTGTGCAGCTCTTCTTTCAGCAGTCCATTCTCCTCTGTTGAGATTTTTCTTCTCCCCGACAAGAATTTTGAGACCAATTTTTTTTTTCTGTACTCTATTCGATTTAGAAAATCTTCTTCAGTAATTTTGAATTTTTGAAGTTCTTCTTTCATTTGTTTTACATAGCCTCCTTTTCGTTTATAGTTCCAGATTTTATCAAAAATTTGTTTGTTTAACCTTGAGCAATCCATGCGGACCATATGTCCGTAGAACTGAAGTCGCCGTTTTCTGATCATCACTTCAAGGTTGTCGATTTTACTATAAATTTCTGCATTAGATCTCAGTCTATAACCTTCCTGTGTTTTCCTAGGACCATAAATCCTTCTTAAAATTCTTCTTTCTATCTTGAGCAAATTCTCCATTCCGGTTATATTTGTAGTTTCCATGCCGTACAAGATGACTGGTCAAACAACAGTATTAAAATGTCGTAATTTTGCATTGATAGACAGGTTCTTTTTATTGTAGCCTATATATTTTTTGTACAAAAATTTAATCTTTCCAATTTCCCTTTTTAGCCTATTTTCAATTTTGAAAAAATAGGCTTATGAGATCACCTTTTGTCCGTGTGTGTGTGCGTGTGTGTGTGTGTGTGTGTGTGTGTGTGAGGTGTGTGTGTGTCCCCCCGTAATAAAATCTAAACGGCTAGAGCGATTTCAATGAAACTCGGTAAGTTCATATCACTATTTCCGGCGACCTCGACCGTGCCCTTCAAATTTTGTTACGTCTCACCAATCAATCATGGCGGATGTGCGAAATATTTCACTAGCATTCAATATCTCCGAAACTATCACCGATATCGCCCTGAAATTATGTACGGTGATAACGGGCACTACAAGAAGTTCACATATGAGACTTTCAAAAACCTGGTTACTACAAAACCAACATGGCGGTCAAGCGAATTTGAGACATTTAAATAGACTTTTCTCGCGATTTAACTATCCAAACGTAATGAAACTTGGTACAGCAGATGTTTATACACATTGTAATGCACTGGAGTCTAATTTAGTTCAATTGTTTACATAACCTCAAAATGGCGACTGTGCGAAATATTTCACTGACATTCTATATCTCCGAAACTATTACAGATATCACCCTGCAATTTTGTACGGTGATAAACGGTACTGATACAAGTTTACCTATGTATATTTCATAAACCTGTAAAGTACAAAACGAACATGGCGACCAAGCGAATTTGAAATATTTTAATAGACTTTTCTCGTGTGATTTCACTCTCTGAGCGCTGTGAAATGTGGTACAGTAAATGATTTTGCAGATTGTAATGCACTGCCATCTAATTTAATTCAATTGTTTACATAACCTCAAGATGGCGGCTGTGCGAAATTTTAAAATTAAGATTTTATTTCTTGTGTCGTAATCATGCGATCGACGTGAAAGTTTGAATAATGAACCTAGGCAATAATTGTCCTTGAATGGTACATAACTCTATGGCCTATACATATAACAATCCTAAATGGAGAGCTTCCGAAATATTTACACGGTTCTCAATATCTATGAATCTTTTACAGCAACCAAACTGAATTTTTATGTTCATAGAGACTATGAACATAAGTTCACCTATAGGACTTCAGTAACCTGGTGAGCACAAATCCAACATGGCGGCGACGCGAAGTATAAATATTTAAATGAACGTTTCTCGCGAATTAACTATCCGAGTGCCGTGAAACTTTGCACGTTAAATGCTTATACAAATGTTGATCCACTGGCATGTAATGTATTTCAATTGTTTGCATAATCACAAGATGGCTGCTGCACGTAATTTTAAAATCTCGTTTTTACTTCTTGTGTTCTAATCATGCGATTGAAGTTTGAATACCATACGTACACAATAATATTAATGTAATAATACAAAAATAAAAATCCAACCTGGCGACAATCTGAAATATTTAGACGGTTCTCAATATCTACGAATCTGTTACAGCAATTAAACTGAAATTTTGTATGTTGATAGAGGCAATTAACATGAGCAGGTTTTATGAAAATAGGCTGTATAGTTCATCACGGAACTACTTGTTTTGTTCTCGATTGCCAATTTATCCGTCCCATTGCTACTAATTATTTCTCCAAGATATTTAAATCGGTCAGTGACCCTGATTCTCCCATAATTTGTTTTTATCATTTTTAGCCTATTTTCAATTTTGAAAAAATAGGCTTATGAGATCACCTTTTGTCCGTGTGTGTGTGCGTGTGTGTGTGTGTGTGATTCGTGTGTGTGTCCCCCCCTAATAAAATCTAAACGGCAGGAGCGATTTCAATGAAACTCGGAAAGTTCATAGCACTATTCCCGGCGACCTCGACCGTGCCCTTCAAATTTTGTTACGACTCACCAATCCAACATGGCGGCTGTGCGAAATATTTCACCAGCATTCAATATCTCCGAAACTATTACTGATATTACCCTGAGATTTTCTATGGTGATAGAGGGAACTACTATAAGTTCACTTATGTGACTTTTGAAAACCTGGTAACTACAAAACCAACATGGAGGCCAAGCGAATTTGCGACTTTTAAATAGACGTTTCTCGTGATTTGACCAACCAAACGCAATGAAACTTGGTACAGTATATGTTTATATACATTGTAATGCACCGACATCTAACTTCGTTCAATTGTTTACATAATCACAAGATGGCGGATGTGCGAAATATTTCACCGGCATTCTATATCTCTGAAACTATTAGCGGTATCTCCCTAAAATTTTGTACGGAGATAAAGGGCACTACTGGAAGTCCATCTATATGACTTTCAAAAACCGGTTAACTACAAAACGAACATGGCGGCCAAGCGAATTTGAAAATTTTAAATAGACCTTTCTCGCGATTTAATGTTCCAAGCGCACTGAAACCTGGTACAGGAAATATTTATACACATTGTAATCCACTGGTATCTAATTTTGTTCAATTGTTTACATAACCTCAAGATGGCGGCAGTGCGAATTTTAAAATTAAGTTTTTATTTATTTCTTGTGATGTAGTCATGCGTTCGAAGTGAAAGTTTGAATAATGAACCTACGCATTAATTTTCCTTTATTGGTACATGACTCTATGGCCTATACATTTAACAATCCAACATGGCGACCATCCGAAATATTTAGACGATACTGAATATCTACGAATCTATTTTAGCAACCAAACTGCATTTTTTAATGTTCATAGGGGCTATGAACTTAGGTTCACCTATAAGACTTTACATAACCTGGTGATCACAAATCCAACATGGCGGTGACGCGAATTATAAATATTCACATGGACATTTCTCGCAATTTAACCATCCGAGTGGAGTGAAACTTGGTACAGTAAATCCTTATACGAATGTTAATCCACTGGCATCTAATTTATTTCAATTGTTTCCATAACCTCAAGATGGCAGCTGTGAAAAATTTTAAAATCTCCTTTTTTTTTCTTGTGTCCTAATTATGCGATTGAAGTTTGAATACTACACGTTCACAATAATCTGCATGTAACAGTACATAACTCTAGGACCTACATATATAAAATCCAACATGGCGACCATCCGAAATATTTAGTCGGTTCTTAATATCTACGAATCTATTACAGCAATCAAACAAAAATTGTGTATGATGATAGTGGCAATTAACATAAGTAGGATATATGAAAATAGGCTGTATAGTTCTTCACGGAACTACTTGTCGTAGTGTATTTCTGATCACTTGTCATCATGAACCTATCTAGAATATTAGAGTAAAAAAATATAGATGGCATTTATTAACAGTTGTCAGCCCTGGTTGCTCTTAAGGGGGCACATACAGCAACGATTTTAATATTATTACTGTGCCTGTCATATATCTTGTACAACAATGATATACATTTCCAAGGAAACACACACACCTTGCAATTAGAAGCAAAGTTAAAAGTTTTCAAAATTCAAATAGTAATTATTTTTATCACTTTTTTCAAATTTTGGTTCTTGTTTTATGCTGACCTTCACCGTTTCCCTGATATCTCCCGTGCTTATAGGGATTTTTGGAGTTTTCTTTTTTTAATGTGGGTGTTAAACCTTCTGCTACAAAATGAATCCCGCATATTTTCACGTGATTAATTAATTAATTAATTAAGCGTCATTATTTCCATTTTTTATCTGAGCAAACTAAAAAAAAAAAATGTTAACGTTTCATAGAAAGACTAATTAAATTCACAACGGGTTTGAGTGAGATTCAATTTGTAGCAGAAGGTTTAACACCCACGTTAAAAAAAAGAAAACTCCAAAAATTCCTATAAACACCGGAGATATCAGGGAAACGGTGATGGTCAGCACAAAGCAAGAACCAATTTTGAAAAAAAATGATGAAAAATAATTACCATTTGAATTTTGAAAATTTTTAACTTTGCTTCTAATAGCAAGGTGTGTGTGTTTCCTTGGAAATGTATATAATTGTTGTACAAGATTTATGACAGGCACAGTTATATTATTAAAATCGTTATTGTTGTGGCTCCTTAAGCTGTATGTGCCCCCTTAAGAATACTTATAGTCATATCTGTTATGTTACACATAGCACATACGAAATTTGGATGAAATCCAACTGATAGTATAGAAGTTACATGTATTTAAAAATTGGTCCTATCAGCAGGCTTAGATTCATGTTGGTAGAACTGACGTATATAAGTTACTCCAAATTAATCTAAAATGTCAGGTACTATACCTGTGCATAGTTTAAAGCTGTCGGCTTGCATACTTTCTGATATATTGGTATTTGGATTTAAAAAGAGAGAGCAATTATCAACAGTTGGCAGCCCTTGTGGCTCTTAAGAATACGCTCAGTCATATCTGTTTATGTACGCATATTACATACAAAATTTGGTTGAAATCCAATTGTTAGTGCCGAAGTTATATGCATTTAAAAATTGGACCTATCAGAAGTCTTAAAATTATTTTGGCAACACTGTCATGTATGTTCTCCTGGAAATTAAACTGAAATAGTATTATCTACATGTGTGCCAATTTTGGAATAGCTCGCGTGTATACCTTCCAAGATATCCAACATGGAGCTCAAATTTCTAGTGCGTTTTTTCAGCAGTTTGTACCACAGACATCATTTTCAAATATGGGCTTGAGATATTCCGGTATACATCTTTACTCATACAAAATTTGGTTTCGATTTCTGCAGCCGTTTAGGAGTTGATAGGGGGAGACACACACACAGCCAGACAGACAGAAGGACAGACAGACACACATTTTCCCGGATCGATCTCATAAGTCTACTTTTTACTCATTTATGCAAAATGTGAAAAGTAGGCTAAAAATCACAGTGACAGAGATTTTGTGAAGAGAAGAAAGCAAATGCATTATCATCTGTCAGATAGGTTCAATCGCACTCCTTATTTGGTCTTAAAATAATACTAATTATAATTATTACTAGTGGGCCTATGCGAGCTTTCGCAACGTGAATGTAGGTTTATGGGGTAGTAGGGAAGAATATGAGAGAACGAAGTTTTAAATATTGAAGAAATGTATTTATTGTTGTTAAACGGCATACGTACATGAGAAGAACACAAAGAATTATGTAGAACAGTGTTTTGTACTTGTCACAGCAACTCTTTGTAGACAATATTCGATGTTACAACGAATTCATCGGTTATTGTTTGTTCGGGAGTTTCTTCTACAGCAATTTTTACATTTGCAAAGCATTGAACCCTAGAGAAAGTTTTGGCGAGACCACACCGGTGCCATCTGCTGAGATTCCTCAGCTAGCAGTACGCTGCGCTCCTGCCAGATGGCTGCCGCCGCCGCGCTGCCCTGCGCTTTAGTGGCAGGCTCGCCTAGCAGTACGCCGCGCTCCCGCCAGATGGCTGTCGCCGCCACGCTTCCCTGCGCTCTAGCGGCAGGCTCGCCAGGTTACGGTGCTCCCATTGTAAATGTACATTTTTAAGTTATTTATTTAATTGTGAGGCATTTAAAGAGGAAGTGAGTGCGTTTCGGACACACATGGGGTTATGCGGAACCTGTAGGTACCCCATATGTGGAGGTTGGTGTTAACAGGACCTTATTTTCGGTACAAAACCGGAATGGGACCTTAGCAGAATAATATAGGGAGGATTATTATAATTACAATGCTTGCTGAAAATTTAGGGACAGGTCTAAATTTCGTTTGGTGCACATTCGTCCCTAAAGTAACAGCATTTCAGGCTTTGAATTCCCGGTAATTTTGGTGGCAAAATTGGTCATTTCAATCCACGATAACGCAACACTTCGAGCTATTCTGACTGCGGAGTTGTTTTCTCAACCTCTTGTTTGTGATGGATCCGCTGTGGGCGTTTTCTACAAGTGTTGCCAATCGGAAGTTATCGCGGAACTATGGGAAACTATACTGTCGACCAAAGTATTATGTGCACTCGAGTTTGAAGGTTGTTTGTGAAGTAACCAATAGGCCTACATAAAATCCAATAACATCGTCAATTTTGTCGTTCTATTTTACGTTAGTTCATGTCGGTTTGGAATTTTTAATTTATATTTTAATATTTTTTATCGCAGTTGGAACACAATAAGTGCCCGTTTTTAAGCGTGTTTCAACCGTGCGTCACATTTAAGAATTATTATCTCAAAAACCCCTCACCAGATCGAATCCAAATTTTAACAAAATGTACAATGGAATGTTGTATAACTGGTTTATTAATTTCAAAATTTTGTGTGTTCAAGAAACAAAGTTGTTATCATTATTGTAAGGTAACTTTTTCTCGACTCAGGGTGGTTGGAAATTGTAGTTCTTGGTCGCGTTGTAATCCTTATACATCAAAAATTTATGCTGTATGGCTGTGAAATACGTAAATTGAAATTCACTTATTTTATATCGGTTTGTATTTGTACAGGGAAATAACACATGGTTCACCAGCTAGCCGCTCCGGGGAAAGCTGTACAGCGTTGCCGAAATGGAGCCCATCACGCATCATGGCGCGCCTCGCTCGGAAGTGATGGGCTCCATCTCAGCAACGTTGTACTGCTTTCCCTGGAGCGGCTAGCTGGTGAACCATGTCTTATTTCCCTGTACAAATATAAACCGATATTAAATAAGTGAATTAATTTACGTATTTCACAGTCATACAGCATGACATTTTGATGTATAAGATTACAACGCGACCAAGAACTACAATTTCCAACCACCCCGAGCCGAGAAAAAGTTACCTAACAAAAAAGATAATAACCTTGTTTCTTGGACACACAAAATTTTGAAATTAATAAACCAGTTATTACAACATTCCAAAGTATATTGCGTTAAAATTTGGATGGGATCTGATGACGGGTTTTTGAGATAATAATTCTTAAATGTGACGCATGGTTGAAACACGCTTAAAAACGGGCACTTTTTGTGTTCCAACTGCGATAAAAAATATTAAAATATAAATTAAAAATTCCAAACCTACATGAACTAACGTAAAATAGAACGACAAAAATGTTGATGTTATTTGATTTTATGTAGGCCTATTGGTTACTTCACAAACAACCTTCAAACTCGAGGCACATAATACTTTGGTCGACAGTAGCTCACAGTGACAGAGAAAATTGCCAGATTCTAGCGAAATACTTTGAATCCCTCCTCAATTATGAGACTCCAAACTCCACTTTCTCATTTGAAGACAACTCACAAGTCCACCCAGATTCATCCCCTCCAACGAAAGAAGGTTCAGATTATCCAATCACTCAAGAACAACAGGGCACCAGGTGAGGACTCGATAATAGCCGAACTGTGGAAGTATGCTGGTGAAAATATGATTGATCAATTGGCTGACATTATCCAGGAGATTTTGGAAACTGAGAAACTTCCACGTGACTGTACTTCTGCCCTGATTCACCCCCTGGATACGAAATGTGACAAAACGGACGTAAACAACTACCGCGGCATTTCCCTCCTACTGTTAACTTACAAAATGATCTCAAAAGCTCTGCAGATTAGGGCAAATCAACAACTTGATCCACAATTGGGAGAGTACCAAGGAGGGTTCAGGAAAGAGCGCTCATGTGCCTAGCAAATTATGAATCTGAAATCTATCCTTTTCTATCTGCAGCAAAGGAACAAGAAATTTGTGGTGACCTTCGTCGACTTCAAGAAGGCCTATAACTCGTTTGATAGAATGGCTCTTATTCAAATTCTAAAGGAATTTGGATTGGATAATAAAATCAGGGCAATCATTCAACAGACCTTAACTGACACAACCTTCAGAGTCAAGTTCAGAGGAGAAATTTCAGATTATTTCGAAATTAAGACAGAAGTTAAGCAAGGAGATGGGCTCTCACCCCTGCCCTTCAACTGTGCACTTGAAAAAGTCATCCACTAGTGGCGCAAATAAATGAACGATGGGTTCCAAAATGGAGTAAGACTGGGTTACAAGAACATGAACCTTTCTATTGACTGCCTAGCTTTTGCACACGATCTTGCAATTTTCTCCGATTCTTTAGACATGGCCACAAAACAAATTGACCAGCTACAGGCAAAGGAAATAAAAGCTGGTCTTCAGATCTCTTTGGAGAAAACACAGTTCATAACTAACATCAAACCAGCACCAAGAGAGAAAAACAAGGGAAAAACAAACTGACAGAAAAGTTTAAATATCTTGGTGAGTGGGTAGAACCCATCGTCTGTGAGAAGGAAACCTTCACTTCGCGCATGAATAAAATGAAAATGGCGTACCAACAAAATGTCAATATCCCTGAACGCAAACCTCGGGCATTATTGCACTGCCATTCGACCAGAGGCTCTGTATTAAGCGGAATGCCTCACTATGAACAAGAAAGGCCTGGTAGAAAAGTTGGAGATCAAAGTAGAAAGAAAGAAAGAAAGAAAGGAAGGAAGAAAGAAAGAAAGAAAGAAAGAAAGGAAGAAAGATCATGAGGAAAAATCTTGGCCCGATTAAACACAAAGGTGAACATGGACGTTGAAATAACCATGAGCTGTATATTCATGTCCAAAATATCTCTGATGTTATGAGGAAAAGGAGAATTGCATTTTATGGCCACTTGCTTAGCATGAAACCCACACGATTGACGAACCGGATCTTTACCTATTTTAAAAGTAAGAAGATCAACCCAGCCGGGTTCGACTGCCAAGAGATAGAGATTACCTGTGGAGATATTCAAGATCACAATCCCCTCAGGAAGAAACTAAACGACCACCAGAATTTTCAAGAAAAAACAAAGATGTGGACGGAAGAAAGAAAGGAGCAACACCGGCAACGTATAAAGGAGCACTGGGGAAAGATCAAAGCCCAGAGAAGACAGTTGAAATGACGTGCTCCTTAGTAGACCGATACGATTAAAGAAGAAATAAATAAATACATAAATGATCTACTTTCTGCAATGCGAAAATATTATTGCACTAGCTATGTCTCACTGCAGTCGCTATCTGGTGGTATTATTTCCATAGCTCAACCTCAGTCTTGTCACTATCTGGTGGTATTGTTCACATAGGTCAGTCCCACTGTAGTCTCTATGTCATGGTATTATTTATTTACCTCCATGGCACTCCAGTCGCGATCTGTTGGCATTAGTCCCATTAGTCTAGTCGCTATCTGGTGGTATTATTACAATAGGTCAGCCTCAGTCTAGTCGCTTTCTGGTGGCATTATTACCATAGGTCAGCCTAAGTCTAGTCGCTATCTGGTGGTACTATTCCCATAGGTCAGCCTCAGTCTAGTCGCTATCTGGTGGTATTAGTCCCATAGGTCAGCATAAGTCTAGTCGCTATCTGGTGGTATTATTCCCACAGATCATCCTCAGTCTAATCGCTATCTGGTGGTATTATTCCCATAGGTCATCCTCAGTCTAATCGTTATCTGGAGGTATTATTCTCATAGGTCATCCTGAGTCTAATCACTATCTGGTGGTAGTAGTCCTACAGGTTATCCTCAGTCTAATCGCTATCTGGTGGTATTATTCTCATAGGTCATCCTGAGTCTAATCGCTATCTGGTGGTAGTAGTCCTACAGGTCATCCTCAGTTGAATCGCTATCTGCTGGTATTAGTCCTATAGGTCAGCCTCAGTCTAATCGATATCTGCTGGTATTATTCCAATAGGTCATCCTCAGTCAAATCGTTATCTGGTGGTATTATTCTCATAGGTCATCCTGAGTCTAATCACTATCTGGTGGTAGTAGTCCTACAGGTCATCCTCAGTCTAATCGCTATCTGGTGGTATTATTCTCATAGGTCATCCTGAGTCTAATCGCTATCTGGTGGTAGTAGTCCTACAGGTCATCCTCAGTTGAATCGCTATCTGGTGGTCTTATTCCCATAGGTCATCCTCAGTCTAATCGCTATCTGGTGGTAGTAGTCCTATAGGTCAGCCTCAGTCTAATCGCTATCTGCTGGTATTAGTCCTATAGGTCAGCCTCAGTCTAATCGCTGTCTGGTGGTATTATTCCCATAGTTCATCCTCAGTCTAATCGCTGTCTGGTGGTAGTAGTCCTATAGGTCAGCCTCAGTCTAATCGCTATCTGGTGGTAGTAGTCCTATAGGTCAGCCTCAGTCTAATCGCTATCTGCTGGTATTAGTCCTATAGGTCAGCCTCAGTCTAATCGCTGTCTGGTGGTATTATTCCCATAGTTCATCCTCAGTCTAATCGCTGTCTGGTGGTAGTAGTCCTATAGGTCAGCCTCAGTCTAATCGCTATCTGGTGGTAGTAGTCGCATAGGTCAGCCTCAGTCTAATCGCTATCTGCTGGTATTAGTCCTATAGGTCAGCCTTAGTCTAATCGCTACCTGGTGGTAGTCCTATAGGTCAGCCTCAGTCTAATTGCTATCTGGTGGTAGTAGTCCTATAGGTCAGCCTCAGTCTAATCGCTATCTTGTGGTATTAGTCCTATAGGTCAGCCTCAGTCTAATCGCTATCTGGTGGTATTAGTCCTATAGGTCAGCCTCAGTCTAATCACTATCTCGTGGTATCATTCCCATAGGGTCATCCTCAGTCTAATCGCTATCTGGTGGTATTATTCCCATAGGTCATCCTCAGTCTAATCGCTATCTGTTGGTATTATTCCCATAGGTCAGCCTCAGTCTAATCGCTATCTGGTGGTATTATTCCCATAGGTCATCCTCAGTCTAATCGCTATCTGGTGGTATTATTCCCATAGTTCATCCTCAGTCTAATCGCTATCTGGTGGTAGTAGTCCTATAGGTCATCCTCAGTCTAATCGCTATCTGGTGGTATTCTTCTCATAGGTCATCCTCAGTCTAATCGCTATCTGGTGGTATTATTCCCATAGGTCATCCTCAGTTTAATCGCTGTCTGGTGGTATTATTCCCATAGGTCAGCCTCAGTTTAATCGCTGTCTGGTGGTGGTAGTAGTCCTATAGGTCAGTCTCACTCCAGTCGTACTAGGCCAATATTACGACTGTAACTTTGTCTCACTTTCACCGTGTTGTGGCGGTATTATTCCTTACAAATTAACTCTCCTTTCCCTCGCCGCTTCCCGCGTAAAATAAGATGACGTCACGACAACTACCTGTTCTCCTAAGAAACACATGATTTGGGAACGCTAGATTCTTCTCTTCTTCTTCTTTTTATTATTAAAAAAGAAGCAAAATTGTTAATAGAATAAATTAATAATCTCAATTAGATTTCGAGTCTTAAGCCCACGGGATGCATCGTTTGTCTGTTATTAGGTTTTTTTCTGCACTGTAATACTTTAGATTATGTGAACTTATAACTTTAAATCACATATCGAAAATTACATAATTAACTTTATGAGCATACCAGGTCCGGTCGCTCCTCGCAGCCTAATTGCAGGTTGGGGCCTGTTTTAGGCAGGGCCAATTTTAATAATGATCGCTTCTGAGTGGCTGGCCCTTAATGAATTCCGTTTATTACTCACTCCACAGATACATTAATTATAGGATAGTTATGAGCGCTTTTTATCGGTAGCCCTGCTCGGCCATGTTTACCTCCGACACTTAACACGTACCGAACATGACAGCAACTTGTTCTCATTACTGTACAAGTACAGGGGTGTACAAAATGGAACACAACACTTCAAGAACTTGAATGTTGCACGCATAATTATCGCTCAAACGAAAAAATTGGCCGATTCCGAACACCGGGTTTACACGAAAAACCTTTGGTGGTTGTTGTTTCTTATTTGTTTAGGGGCTGTGACATTGTGGTCATATAGCCCCGTGTATTTTGGGGAGTGTGAAATGTATGCAATCACCTGTGTTATTGTGATGGCTGTACTAGTGCGTGTGTTAACGAGAAACTTTAGAGTGCCGTTAATAATTATAGATGTGTGTAGGATATCATCTTTCGTTAACTTGACACCACATTCTATGGACTATTTAAAGAACTTTGCCATTCATTTATGAGTTGTAGGTTTATGTGTGTATACTGTATAATACAGTACATATGTGCGTATGCTTGAATATACGAGGGGTGTTCAAATGAAAAGGTACGAAACGATACTGTGGGTACAATTTATTCGTTATTCAAAAGTAATCACCGTAGGCCTGTGCAAAGGTGTCCCATTGCTTCACTAGCCACAGAATTCCCTGTTCGCAGAAGTCTTGTGGTGGTGACAGGAGCCAATCCTGTACGGTGTCCTTTAGTTCGTCGTCCGATTGAAAAGTTTCCCTTCCAGACGAACCATTAACAGTGACTTGTTTTGTGCGACACTCCGTAGCCTACGCAAGTTCATCAAGAACAAACGGCTTGGATTGCTCACGAAGGGAGTGATTCTGCTCCATGATAACGCTCGCCCACACGTCTCTAACGTCACACAAGGTGTCTTGGCCACGTTCAAATGGGAGCAACTTGAGCATCCGCCTTACATTCCGGACTTGTCACCCTGTGACTTCCAACTGTTTGGTCCGTTAAAAAAACTTCTCAAGGGAAAACGTTTCCAATCGGACGACGAACTAAAGGACACCGTTCAGGATTGGCTCCTGTCACAACCACAAGACTTCAAGGAACAGGGAATCCTGCGGTTAGTGAAGCAATGGGACACCTGTGCACAGACCTGTGGTGATTACTTTTCAATAACGAATATTGTACCCACAGTATCGTTTCGTACCTTTTTATTTGAACACCACCGACAGCAGTGGCTGCGCTCGCTTAAGCACTGCGTTAGGCCATGGGGCCAAGCTCTCTGCTGGCTCGGTTGACGCGTGGGTTCGAGCCCCACCGTCGGCCGTCCTTGAAATGGTTTTCCGTGGTTTCCCCATTTTCAACACCAGGCAAATGCTGGGACGGTACCTTCTGACACGCCACGGCCGCTTCCTTCCACATCCTGGCCAAGTCTCATTCATCTTCATCCATTCCATCTCTCATCCAGACGCGCAGGTCGCCCACGGGCGTCGACTAGAAAGACCTACACTCGGCTTCTCAGGAGGCGACACGAAAAAAAAAAGTCCTCTCGGCACGCCGGAAGGCGGAGGTAGATTTCACCGGACAAACTTGGGGATAGGCGAAAATAGGCAGAATATGCAGGTTTTCGTAGAAGGATCAGACCTCATTTATTGCGAGAATATATTTTATAATTGGAGCTTAATTAACTTTGTTTTTCGTCATTTTATGCTTATTTTAAACATTTTATTGTCTTATGGGAACGGTAACCTTCTTGTAATTTGGGGTCCATTTTTATACTTGTGGTCACACTGTCCTTATGCAAGGTTTCGACACTGATGTGTGACTATGTAACGGTCTGTTACTTCTTCACGCAAAATTATATCTCCCGCAGAGATTTTGGTTGGTTGCTCAGTTTAGGGGCTGCGACAACTCGGTCATGTAACCCCGTGTACTTAGGGATGGCTGTATTAGTCTGTAATTCAGGTAAGGACTGCAGACGGTCAATTTCAAGCAGTAGTTCCTAATGTTGGTACCAGGTACTACCGTCAACGACACCTAGCTGTGAATTTGGCTACTAGATGCCACCGCGACCAGCAACTCGCAACGAACGTTGGAACTTCCCCTCCAAAGGAAAGCATATTGAGGGATTTTTAGTGCTCTTAGAAAATCCGACGACTTCGGCCGACTTTGAACTCGCGACCTTGGGCATAGACATTCAGCATGCTACAAGTTACGTCACCGAAGCCGCTTCACACTTAGTCAGATGAAAATCTGAATCTGATCTCGTGCAAGTGCGTTATCTTGGCAACGTCTGATGGCTCATCCCTCATCAATTTAGTAGTGTTGCCATGGCAACCTCTGATAGCTCTTGGCATTTTCTTATAATTCCGAAATCATTTTTCTCATCCCTTGGCGTAATGGTGGGTCATATCAAAAATTCTTTCAGACAAAAGTTTTAGGAATTATTAGGGGAATATTGTCCATTTTGTACGGTTTTGATATTGTGCCTATTAAGAGAGATATGATTAATGTTTCCCGAAAAACCCACTTTTTCCCACCCCTTTGGTCAATGGTTGGTGCTATAAAAAACTCTTCAAACATAAATTTTTGGGCTTTATCCGACACATAGTATGAACGTTGAACGGATTCGATATGTCACATATTAAGAGAGTTATAGCAATATTTCACTTTTTCGAAAAAAAAAAAAAGCCCCCCATTTTCACCCCCTTCGACCGATTTAGCCCAGTAACGAACTCGACCGAAATTTTATAGGTATACATATTCTGTAAAAAATTCAAAGTGATTGGTGCAAAATTACGGCATTTATCGTGTCCACAAGAAACTGATATATATATATATATATATATATATATATATATATATATATAAATTATATATAAACTTTTGAACTGACGGTGGTTTTAGGGTCTGGGGGATGTGAAACGCGAAGATATGTCGAAATTTTCCGGAAGTCGAAACATGGTACTCATTGCAATAGTTAGCTTTCTAATGAAATCTACCTCTGGTTGGTTCCTCAGTTTAGGGGCTGCGACAACGCGGTCTTCTAACCCCGTGTACTTTGGGTGAGTGTAGAATCTGTCTGATAAACGGTGTGAATTGTAATGGCTGTATTTGTCTTAATTCAGGTAAGGACTGCAGACGGTCAATTTCAAGCAGTAGTTCCTAATGTTGCTACCAGGTACTACCGTCAACGACACCTAGCTGTGAACTTGGGTACTAGATGCCACCCCAACCAGCAACTCGCAACAAACGTTGGAACTTCCCCTCCAAAGGAAAGCATACTGCGGGATTTTAGCGCTCTTAGAAAATCCGACGACTTCGGCCGGCTTTGAAACCGCGACCTTGGGCATAGACATTCAGCATGCCACCAGTTCCGTCACCGAAGCCGCTTCCCACTTAGTCAGATGGAAATACTGAATCTGATCTCGTGCAAGTGCGTTGTAATGGCAACAATGATGGCTCATCCCTCATCAATTCAGTAGTGTTGCCATGGCAACCTCTGATAGCTCTTGGCATTTTCTTATAATTCCGAAATCATTTTTCTCATCCCTTGGCGTAATGGTGGGTCATATCAAAAATTCTTTCAGACAAACGTTTTAGGTAATTATTAGGGGAATATTGTCCATTTTGTACGGTTTTGATATTGTGCCTATTAAGAGAGATATTATTAATGTTTCCCGAAAAACCCACTTTTTCCCACCCCTTTGGCCAATGGTTGGTGCTATAAAAAAAACTCTTGAAACATAAATTTTTGGGCTTTATCCGACACATAGTATGAACGTTGAACGGATTCGATATGTCACATATTAAGAGAGGTATAGCAATATTTCACTTTTTCGAAAAAAAAGCCCCCCATTTTCACCCCCTTCGACCTATTTAGCCCAGTAACGAACTCGACCGAGATTCTATAGGTATACGTATTCGGTAAAAAATTCAAAGTGATTGGTGCAAAATTACGGCAGTTATCGTGTCCACAAGAAACTGATATACATATATTGTGCCCTTTTAGCAAGAAATATGCCAATCACAGTATACCAGCGTAGCTCAATTCGGAATTTTCGGGGCAGCGGTAAGTTCCCCCACTCTGTGACTCACATATTTTGGATTAATCAGAGGATACACTTGCAAAAAATAACAACAAAATCAACTCCTATTTTTAACACATTTAATTAATAAAATTAATGGCGCTACAAACACTTTAACAATTTAATTACTGACCCATAATCATCTACTTGTTCCAAATGAACAAGGAATCACAAATATAATAAAACAAATATTGTATTTAAACATATGGTTTCCACATAAACCAACAATTCCTACTTAGTCTTACTTCCATAAAGCATCAACTGGAAGTTTTATATAACTCCGAGCTCTTTTGGCTCCATGCTTTACATAATAATGGTGTCATTCTTGTACACCTCAAATACTATCCTTTATATTTTCTTAATTCTCAAACAAATGTATAATTACATTTAAAATTTATATTAATTATCTAACTCAATATTTTTGGGCATGTCCACACATTCAGCTGTTATCATCTCTCTTTATTTTCACAAATATATTAAGGTAATCAGGAAATCAATTGTGTACTCCAGAGCGTGAAGATACTTGACACAGTCAAAAAAACTATAGTTACTCCCGAAACTTAGTTGCCTTCAATTAACTCGTGGAATCCTACGTCCATACATCATTACAATAGGGATTTTTATTTATCTCTTATGTCTTATAAGACCATTATCATATAAGAAACTACGATCTGAACAAACAAACGAAAATATCAATCTACAAGGACCTCGGTTCAACGCCCGGGTCGTTAACAACTTTAAACACTCCTGGTGTATTCATTTCTCTTTACAACATCTTACGAGACGGTTCCGGCCCACCCTTACTCTAAGAGGGCTAGGCCATTCTACTCGGGCGCGATTTATGACACGGAGGGTGACGGGCGACTCTCTGTCTAACCCACGTTAGCAGCTCATTTCCAAGGCTTTCAAAACAAACCTTCACATTATATTCAGTTCTGGGGAGAGACCGGGCTTTTACTGTACCGTATTCATTCAAACAACTATTCTTTGGTTCATAGACCACTTTCGTAACCTTGGCATTTATTAATTATGAGAGGGTCCTCATTGATTGGGAAGATTAATACACATCCGACGACGAAGAATTAAGGGGCTTTTATCATAAGAGGATTCTGAGTTCGAATCTCTTCACATGCCTCGGGAACCATTCCCTTATAGAGGACTTTACACAATGCGATTTAGGGTCAGCCAACGGCTAAATAGACCTACGCTCAATACCATACACTTTGCTCCCTTTCAAATACATACACAATGCCTCGTGATACTACGTCACAAATAGAGGACTTATACAATTATCAATTCACTACAATCAACTACCCTCCATAAGTAATTTACCAAGTATTTTCGTAACCTCTACGCGTTCCTAGCGTGACATTTTAATATTATTTGCGCTCTTTTGCGCTATGCATTATTTTAAGCCAAAATGTCTTCCCAAGAACTGATAAATATCATTAGTAACAATTCATATTATTTTAATTCTTATATTAATCTTTCCGTTGCCGATAAATCGCTCCCTTTTAAAATATTCCCTTGAACATCATATCTTACACATATATTAAGGCTTTAACGCTCTTATGTTTACATCCATTTATTTGATCTTTATTTAATATTTCCATATTTAGTTATTATTATTATCTTTATTCTTTACACAAGCTCAAAAGCTATTTCTTTCATATCTCAACTTTACTTTATTTAAATATCTTTCATGATAATCACTGATATTTCGCTTGCTCTTATGACATCCGTTAAATACATTAACATTTTATTCACATATTTCCTCTACGGGATTTATTCTTTACATAATCATTTATAATTTCTCAAATTTCTATTATTGTTCAGACCGCGTTCGTATTTATTCAGTATTTATTTCTTAAAACACATCCCTTTTACTCAAAAACTCCGGTGGATTTGTACACAACCATTTCCTGACACCAAAATAAAATGAAATTCAGTACTCACATGTTTTTAAGATCGTCCCATGATCTTTATTCTTGTGCGGTGCTTCATTTTGGGCCCACTTTGAACTTTTTACTCCATATTAAAGGAATTCATCTTATGTATAAACACTTCTTGACATATATCTAAGACACTTAACATTGACGACATTTTTATACACTGATGTGTCCCTTTTGAACACATAATAAACACTAAAAATATTAATTTAACACACAATCTTGATAAATTTACACTTCACAATTCTTGATCACTAGGCCGTATTTCTGAGCCTATCACACGTGACCTTCTTAATTTCCCGTTTCCAAGGGTGAAATTTATTCAATGTCGGCTTCCTATCCTGCAGAATACGAAAGTCTCGAAACATCTACTGTTCCCTGGAATCCAAATTCTTCTACTCCTATCCTGGATAACCGGCTATTTATCTAGCTTGAACGGCTTCTTTGTAGATCTGTTTATCGATCCTAGCGAAAGTCTATTCGGATCGAGGTCTCCTCAATGACCTATAGATTTAGTTTATAGCAGCTAGTACTTCTCGAGTCTAGTACTTTTAGAATAGTTCGCCTGCTTTCTGGAGATAATGTTTATAGTCTCCGTGCTTCCTTATCTGATCGGTTCTAACACTCCTACGTTTCTGAAATACGTTCCGAACCTTATTCTGTTCTTCCCTTTTTGGGTTCTTTAATTTAGATAACAGTTTATCTTTCTGGTACGGTACTTCCGTACGTTATGATATATTCGTTCGTCTCTTTAACGACCTATCGCCTTTAAGTCCGACGTTCGCGGCCTGCTCTGACTATATCTTACGAACTTTCACTATAACTTGTATACAGTCGGGCCTAAATCCTGTAACTAGGATTTTCCTAATATTTCAATACGGCGATACTTTAAATTTCTTCTTTACCACTCCTTATGGAGGCAAGCAAGTTGTTAATACTGCGACGCCTATGGCTATCGGATATTACTTCTGCGGTGTAACACAGCGTTTCTCCCCTCAAGGAGTACTGGTAACTGTCTTCGATGTGACGCAGAGTTACGCCCCACACGGTTGTCTGAATATGTCTGAATACTGATGTGCTGTGATGTAGTCTTACGCCCCTCACGGACTGTCGGAACTGCGTGCGTAGTAACACCCTCACGGGTTGTCAGAGTAACTGCATGATTGGCTTGGTGAAGCCCGAAGCTTTATACTATTTCACTACAAAAAAATAAGACTCTAGCCTTTTCTGTGGCCAACTTATAAAATAATGGTGCCACAAATATAAAAATTATACCTTCCGAAAGCTCGTCTTCTCAATGTCAAATAATCTCATTGCACCTAAGAATCGATCGTGCAATTCGGAGATATTAATTAATTTCTCGTCCTCAGATGTGTGGGTGTTGCATTTCTTTTGCTTTCTCCCCTCCACACAGGCCTTGGTAATTCCCCAATGACGTCGTCTTGCGTTTGCAGTTTTATCCTGCGCAATTATTAAATGTTTTCTCTTTACTGAAAAATCTCTCATTCAAAATGATTCACTGTACTGTACTTGTTTACTCATTATTATACTTGTAAACGGGTTAAATTTAATTATTCCTCTTCTGGCGCATAAGCGGTGTTGTCATTTTCCAGCAACGTCAGCTCGATTTCCGATTCAGGCCTCCTTGTCTATTCGTTGGAAATTTCCACTCGGTTATTAATACTCGTGACTCGCTCCCTTCTGAATGTTAAGAGGGATGATATCATCCTCTCGAACACCTGGTCCTCGTTGGTTGCACAACCTTAGGCTAGCATCCTAGCTGGATCTTTCTTTAAGTTACATTAGAAACTGTACGTTTCTTTGATTTCTTCCTCAAATGCATGGATTCGACCATCCATGGACCTGATGGCACATGGGTTCAATATATATATATATATATATACATATATAAACTTTTGAACTGACGGTGGTTTTGGGGTCTGGAGGATGTGAAACGCGAAGATATGTCGAAATTTTCCGGAAGTCGAAACATGGGACCCATTGCAATAGTTAGCTTTCTAATGAAATCTACCTAATTGAACACCCCTCGTTCTTCCATGCCATTGTATGCCAAACACTTCGTGCATTTACCGATGACAAAGACGTGATGATTCGTGTAATATGAAGAAAAGTAAGACTTCAAAACATTAGGTCACATTAGTAGATTTACTAGTAGCCTATGTTAAAGTTGTCCTCCTGGACATAATTATGGTAGCCGAATATTTCCAACGACAAGAAACGGAAGGGACGTTAAACTCATAACGTTAATCATCGAGTCCTGCTTCTACATCCATAGGCCTGTAAGGTGAATCAGTTCGATATTATTTGTACTCAGTTTGGTATTTTACCGTGAACGAAGGGTAGTATGACCAGCAATAATGTAAAACGGATGTTCCACCCCTTAAAACAACAATAACTAAGTAAAGTAATGCTAAGCCAACTCCGTACAGGCCATGGAGGGCCCTGGGAGTAGTGGAATGTAGAGGCTTCCACACTTTGTGACATCGGCACTACAGTAGATGGGATGGAGTTGTCAGCTCCACGTCCGGCCGTCTTTGCTCCCAGGAATTACCCTGGTACAGTAGAGTCTTGCAAACTCGGCACTCGGTATCCCGGCACTCCGGATTTCTCGGCCACCCTGACAGGAGAAAAAAATCATGATTTTTGTTTGTTTTTGTGTATCCGCACAGAGCGTTATTATGTTTTCTTTCGTCTTCTCCATCAATGGAATTATCGACAGTTAAATACGACGCGAAACAAGTTGACCTACAGTACATAGTAAGAAGAGTAACGACGACCTGATAACTACAGGTACTGTACAGTACTGTAAATGCACAAACTGTTGGCACTAAGAAGTAAACAAGCGGTTCTCGCCCAGAGCGTTGTATTTATTTGATTGCACATTCTCCCCAATTCTGTTTCTTCGCCGTCTTCGTGACAAGGCATCAAGAAACAGGTTTCAAAGCGAAAAGCAAAAGAACATTACTTACTTTTTTGCAAAAAAGTAAATGGTTATTTTCATCAAAGTGAAAAAACTATTTGCCTACGGGAATTGTTTTGTACATATTCAAGTACCGGTACTGTATTTGTAGTGGCTTAATCATTTTAAAACTTGTGTTTCTGTTAAAAACAAATAAATGTACTGCATTGCATTACTTTTAAACCAAAACAAACAGCTTATTTCGTCTTTTTTAACACATTTCCCGATAACCCGGCATTTTCGCTAACTCGGTCACCCTTCGGTCCACATTAGGCCGAGTTTGCGAGACTCTACTGTTCTCATTTCTGGTGTAGGCTGAATGAACCCCAGGGCTATTTGCGTTTCCGAAGGTAGTAGTTTTGTTTCTAAAATCCACTACCTGGATGGGGATCGAACCCACTCCCTTTCAGCTAGAAGATCACCGCCTCTACCGACAACGCCACGCAGCACTAAGTAATAATGTAAAATGTTGAGAACTTGTAAACATACTTAGTAGTGCATTCTTCGAGATGCCATCACCCCTTTTTGTATCACAGAGATGCTATGTAATGGAAGGTTATTTAGATAATGTGAAAGCCTTTTTGTCTGTCGACACTCCATGAAGGGTGCACCCGCTATTCTCTGTGACTCAAGAATTTACCACCTTACCCACTGTGCGTCGTGTCTCACCCGCTCTGATGGCTATGGCTTGATTTCCGATTCTGCCATGGAGGAATATGAATTCCGCTCCGGTATGTGTGTTGTAACGGAACATTGTCAATCGTGTGAAGGTAACTTGGGAAAGGGCGTGCTGTTAGAATCCCTCCCTTCTTCGTGGTATTTCACTTCAACTCAAAGTGAATATTAATAGGATGTTACCGAAATCAAGACCACGGTCGTGTTCTTTCCCATTCGTGCCTCAAGAGTCCACCACGTGGCGTAGTGCCTGACACCGCGAAAGTCCGAGTTCGATTACTGGCTCTCCGAGAAATTTTATTCTGGTCTGAGGGCTGGGAGAGGGTAGTCTACACTCAGTCCTTTGGGGCAGAACTGAGAAGAGGTGGGTTCAATTCCCACCTCAGACATCTTGGAAGTGGTTTCCGTGGTTTTCCACTTTCACTCCAGGTTAATGCCAGAATCGTTCCTCACTTACGGCCATGGACGCCTCCTTCACATTCCTAGCTAAGACTCAATTAAAATGTACACACTACCGCAGACACCACAACAACACAGGTTATAAAATATATTTATTTATATTCACACCCAAGTACATGGGACTAAATGAACACAAATTCCAAGCCCCTCCAATAAAACAACATCCATATAAGGAAAGGATGTCTATGATAGCGTAGAACCACGTGAACTGTAAATTTAAAAGCTTGCTTTTGAAAATTTTGCTGTTAGTGTTGTTCCATTTGAAGGGCATGGATATATTGGTCATTTAGCCCCGTGAACTTGAGTGTGTGTAGAATTTGTCTGATAACACGTGTCACTGTGATGTCTTAGTATGTGTATTTGTAATTGAGGTATGATTTGGGTAGGAAGCAGCCGTGGCTTTAAATTATGTACCATACCAGCATTTACCTGGAGTAGAAGTATGAAACCACGGAAAAACCACTTCCAGGATGGCTGAGGTAGCAATCGAACCCACGTCTGGGAGTCAGGAAGTTGTTCGTGGCAGGAAGGGGTCAAATTAGTTTCCAAGTCAGGCCCCGTGTGAGTGACAAGCGGCAAGTTGTGGCATATGGCAGTGCCAGGTAGTCTGTATTGTATATTTTGAATGCTAGTACCAGCAGAAAGTATGCACGTGTACCGGTCAGCCATGCGGGTCTGACTTCATTATCAGTACATATACGGCGTGGCCTTCAATTAACTCCTAAGTGAAGAACATTGTAATCAATTTCACGTAATCACTACTTACAGGGATCGCGTGCAACTTACCCACTTCCTTCGACCTGGACGAGAGTTTCGCACTCCGCACGGTGGCCGGAACCTAATGGCTAAAGAGGCCACCAATTGAAAGTAGAAATCCCTTCTGTGAATGACACTGCTGTTTGTAGAATGCGAAGGCATTTGATGTTAGAAGATGTTATTGGTTTGACTCCTTTTTTAACTACTGCGGCTTTTAGAGACGCCGGGGTGCCGGAATTTTGTCCCGAAGGGGATTTTTATCGTGCCAGTGAATCTACTGACACGGCTCCCTCGCATTTGCGGTGCCTCGAATTCCGGCTGACTGCGCCCTTGGACACATCAAGCGAGAACTTTAAAAAAGGAAGGAAGCGTTTAGTTTTACGTGACCGTTAATCATGCGGTCATGAGCCACGGGACTTCCTTTTTACATGAAATCCGAACCACAGGACATGGCTTTTCACTTCAAAAATCTCACATGCATTGACGGGGAAATCGAACCCAGACCACCTTGGTTAGAGGCCAACAGCTTGGCCGCTGCGCCACCACGGTCGGCGTTGGTAGTAATAGTATTATGACCTTACCGAGTTTCATTGAAATCGCTCCAGCCGTTTAGAAGTTATTAGGGACACACACACACACAAACACACACACGGCGAAAAGGTGATCTCATAAGCCTATTTTTTCATAAAATGAAAATAGCCTACAAATCACCCCAGTTGTACAACATATACAACAGCATAGGGAAAACTGGAAAGAACACGTTCTGTATGCTCCAAGTGGTCGAAGAAACCTGGGAAGACCAAAGAAACGCTGGCAAGAGACAGTAACAGGCCACTAGGTCCAATACGTGAAAGCTATTGATGAAGATGATGATGATGATGATGAAGACATGTATCAATCACACAATCAATCAGTCAGTCCTCTTAGACAGGGGCGTATGTCCTTGAAGTTAGTTGGCAACACGTGAACATCAGCTGCTTCTCCTCATTAAGTTTACGAGGTCCGGTTGTGGTAGATGGTCGAGAAGGATTTAGCCCCCAGCGGTGCATTTTTAACGATGTTGAAACATATATTTTGTAACTTAAAACGAGTTCTAATTCTTACTGTGCCGTCAACACATCCAGCAAAGTTGTTACTCCAGCTATCAAAAAAGGCTGTTGTTGTTAATTCATCTTAGGGGTTTGGAACATCTTGGTCATAATCTTCGTATACTTTGGTGTGTGTGTTGAACGTGTGTGTTAATCTGTATTCATGGTGGGTTCGGTGGCGTAGTTGGTAGCATGCTGAACTTCTATGCCCAAGATAGCGGATTCAAACCCGGCCGAAGCCGTCGGATTTTTTAAGAGCGTTAAAAATCCCTCAGTATGCCTTCCTTCGGAGGGGAAGTAAAGCCGGCGGTCCCGTCATAGATTTATGGCATGTTAAAGAACCTTCCACTAATTACATCTGTGTGAAGCTAAATTGGATAGGTTAAGAATGTAAACAACGCTCCTAGGTTTCTAAATTCGTTGCCAAGAGCCGACTGCGGCGGTGTCTAGTAGCTAAGTTCTGAACTAAGCCTAGTAGTCGTTGACGGTGGTGCTTGGCGGCAAAAGTAGGAACTAATTGAAAAATTCTAAGTTGCAGTCTGTACTTAAATTAAAAAACAGATACCCACACTAAAACAGTCATCAAAATTAACACCGGTTATCAGACAGATTCTACACACACCCAAAGTACACGGGGCTACATGACCGCGTTGGAACCAACCAACCAAATCTGTATTTATGTGATGATTATAGTCGAGTGTTTATTATTGTTTCATTTAGGGCAGCGGTTCCCAACCTTTATTTTCCTCCCGTACCCCTTTATACATATTTATCTAAAATAGTACCCCATAAAAAGTGAACTTTTAAAACGTATATTTTTACGGGTAATAGGTACAGTACAAAACTTAATAAAATCATTAAGAATAAAAACTAACTTACAACTATGTACAACTTATTTTTTTAAATACAGTAGCCTATAACTAATATTTTTATGTTCGACCCTAACTATTATGTGTCAGAAAACTGTATCATAATGAGGCTCATTATAACACTATTTTTCATTACGAAACAGTTTCTCCCACCAATCAGAGCTCAAGAAACAGTTGTGTGACCAATTAGATAAGGATACCTTCGCGCATGTGCTCAAAATCCAACATGTCTATATAAATGTATTATTTGTTTGCTGTTAGTAAGCATTTCGTTTCAATAAAATAACAAAATAAAAAAACAACAACAACCCCTGGCACTATCCAGACCATGACGGGCTAAGGCCGACCAAGCGACCGCTGCCCAGCCATTTGGCCTGCAGATATTGGGGTGACGCGTGATCAGCACGTCGGGTCCCCTCGGCCGTTAATCTTGGTATTCGTGATCGGGGCGCTTTCTCACTGTCAGACAGCTACTCAATTGTCCTCACGAGGCTGAGTGCACCCCGTTCCAACCCTCACGTCAGTTTTGAAATCCCTGACGGAGCCGGGGATCGAACCCGGGGCCTCCGGGTGAGAGGCAGGCGCGCTACCCCAACACCACGGGGCCGGCACATTCAATAAAATGCTAGACATAATTTTCAATTTCACTTTTATTTACTTGTGCAAATGAAGATGCATTAGCCTTTAGCTGAGGAAAATAAACAATTACAGTACATAAGCTTTTTTGATTTATATTTTATTGAAATCCAATTAATTCAGCGATTAGTTTGTAAAAACTAGACAAATCAAGACAATAGCAGTGCTGCGGTGAAAGTGACTGGGGTTGGGTTAGGGTGGCAGCATTGACCTTGAGCTGCCATAATAAGTCGGCACTGCGTGCCGGTACTTTACGATGGGAACATGGCGCCCGCCATTACCGTTTATTTTTGACGTGTCCCTATCGAGTTCGTTTCGTACCACCAAGGGGTACGCGTACGCCAGTTTGGGAACCGCTGATTTAGGGGCTTTAGACACTATGTAGTTGGTGTGTGTCTATCTGTCTGTTGGGTAGTCAGCCCAAAGGCGGGTCGGATCCTCAAAAAGTACCACTGTAGGTTATGTGGGCTGAAACCCACAAAACCGAAGGGAGCGCTATATTGAGGCGTACTAGGGAGCAAAATAACCAGTGATGGACGAAGCAAAGAGGATATAAAAAGTAGGTTAGCTCAGGCAAGGAAAGCATTTCTACAGAAAAGGAATCTGTTGACATCGAATATAGATTTAGGTGTTAGGAAGTCATTTTTGAAGGCCATTGTCTGGAGCGTGGCGCTCTATGGAAGTGAAACTTAGACTATTGGTCGAGCAGAAAAGAGGAGAATTGAAGCGTTTGAAATGTGGTGTTACAGGAGAATGATGAAGATCAGATGGGTAGATAGGGTTACAAACGAAGGGGTTTTAAGACTAGTGGGAGAGGAGAGATGCTTCTGGCGGCTGCTAATGAAGAGAAGAGATAGGTTGGTAGGAGACATACTAAGTCACCCAGGATTAGCAAGCTTAGCTATGGAAGGAAGGGTGGGGGACAAGAACTGTAGGGGTAGACCACGGTTAGAATATGTTAAACAGATTGCCTCGGTGTGGTAGCTATGTAGAGTTGAAACGATTAGCTCAGGACAGGGAGGCGTGGAGCGCTGCATCAAACCAGTCAAAAGACTGAAGACTCAAAGAACAACAACTAGGCAAAGTGAGGAGTGAAGTAGATTGCAATTGCTTTACTCACTGAGCCAGTACTAACCTTACCTTTCACAACATCCGCAGACACAGGTTGTGTCTTGAAGGCCATTGCACAGCACCACCCGTACCTCAGTAGCTCATACCTCATACAGCCATGAGTGAGACATTTATTTATTTATATATTTATTTGTTGATGGTACAGAACAGGGCTCAGTGTGCGCCCCAATAACAGTGCACCTACACAGTAAGATAAATTTCCAGGTATTTCTATATTAAGTATTAATATATAAATGCAATTCTTAAAACTATGAAGTTCACACAGATGAAAACGCATCGTAGTAAAAAGTTTAATCTAAATATAATATAAAAATTAAATCTAAATGTAATCTAATGTCAAATATAAACACAGGTTTCGAAATTAATTATTACACTGAAAACTAAAAGTAAATTCAATAACTAGGGAACAGGCCTATCCACATTGTTGGGTCTGATTTGCGTGATAGATAATTTTATGAATTCACATGGATTATAATTTCCTAGAACGGTCTAATAGAGAGGCAGAAATCTAGTTTCCAGGTTATACGAACAGCATCGTTGTAAATACTGCAAAGCCTCCATACAGGTGACTTGTTATGTGGAGTAGCTTTTGTTATATCATTTTTGAATGTTATGGTTGTTCTTGTAGTTAAGCGAGGGATGTTGAAATTTAGGTGTGATAGGAAAAATGAGTTATCAATTTGACCGTTAATAACTTTATAAACAAATTTCATTTAATTTACATCGGTGAAAAGTCATGTTTTACTCTAGCCTGTGCCAACAGACAAATGCAAATGTACTGCATTCATCAAAAGAAGGTAAACAGGCATAATTATATAACCTACATTAATATATTACTACAGTGCGCCCGGGAATGTTCTCCGCAGTGCCTACAAGCTGCTGCGAGAGAATACGTCACCAGTTACGTTGGCAGCACGGCTGTCGCTTGTATCATAACAAACAGTAAACTTTATACTCACCACAGCCATTCATAACTGATGCTAGAAGTGCTGATGACACACATGCTAGCTTATTGCAATACACACTGACGAATTCAACAGCCCACATTCCAATCATGTGGCCTTCACCCTATCAAGGACAATGTGCTTCCAACTAAACTGGTGACGCAACCACGTAGCCACTGCGAAGAACATTCCCGGGCGCCCTGTATTTGCCTGATAAACTGTGTCATAATCTGCATTTGCAATTCAGGGGGAGGATCGGGTTGGAAGCGAGCGTGGTGGCCTTTAGTTAGCAACCATCCCGGTATTTGCCTGAAGTAGAAATCGGAAAACACAGAAAACCACTTCTAAGATGGCTGAGGGGGGTATCGAACTCTCTTATACAGTACTCAGTTTTGTCTCACGATGCCGAGTGCACTCCATTCCAGCCATCATGTCAGTTTTTAACAATCCCTGAAGGAGCAGAGAATAGAACCCGGGACCTCGCTACCACGCGCTACACCCACACCACGGGGCCGGCCTAATAATCATACATATCACAAATAAGAAACAGTGGAAAAAGGTGCAACACACTTAACTTAAAAGTGGTGAACTTTAATGTTGTTCCGTGAGGAACTATATAGCCTATTTTCATATATCCTACTGGCCTTACTTAGGACACGAGATATGAAAGTAAACCTTATGAGATATATATTCCACATAGCCACATGGCCGACAGTACATCGTGGTACCAATCTCCGCCACCACGCGTGCTCATTGTTTCCGTCCCTTTTCCAAAATCACTCCTAATAAAAATATCCAGCTACCGAGCGGAAATATGTTACACATTAACAAGATTTAAAAAATTCCACAGCCGCCATTTTTTTAAGTTCTCATAAAATGCCATTAAAATACACGTCAGTATATTAAGGCTTGTATGAGGATATACTGTGCCAAGTTTCACAGCGTTCGGGCGAAAAGTTGCGAGAAAATCCAATTAAATATTTAAATTCCGTGTCACCGCCATGTTGGTTTTGTGTTCACCAGGTTATTGAATGATTTGTAGGTGAACTCATGTTAATAGCCTCTATCAACATATGCAATTTCAGTTTGATTGCTGTAAGAGATTTGTAGATATTAAGAACCATCTAAATATTCCGGATGGTCGCCATGTTGGATAGTTATATGTGTAGGCCATGGAGTTATGTACCATTAGATGAAGATTATTGCGTAGGTTCATTATTCAAACGTTCACTTCGATCGCATGATTGGAATGAAATAAAAGAAATAAAAAAGCAACTTTAAAAATTCACACGGCCGCCATCTTGGGGTTATCAAAACAATTGAGTTAAATTGGATGTCAGTAAATTTAATTTTATATGAACATTTACCGTACCAAGTTTCACTGCGCTTTGACGATTAAATCGCGAGCAAATTCCATTGGAATATTTAATCTTCGCTTGCATAGCTCTCGAAGCAAGATTTCCGGTTTCGTTATAGTTTTTTTTTTTTACAATTTTCTTAAATTTTTGACCGGACTGTACGTCATGTCTCTCTTGTTATATGCTTTGCTGCGAACTCCGTGCTCTCCAAGAGCTAGGTCGCGGAGAACAGAGCAATACTGGCTGCCAAGAAGTGACAAGGTGTGACCGGACAAACATGAACAATTAAACCGGTTTTGTAAAGTGACGAATGTGTACTAAAATTACTCAAGTGCGCTATAAATTATGTTTGTTATCTGCGAGGTAATCCACGTGAGTTCCGCCATGTAGACAGGACACCGGTAAGTGTAGCGTTTGTGTACGTTAGCGAACAGGAGCTGACAACTGTTCTTTAAGAAACAATGTGAGATTAAGGAAATAACGTATTTCGATTCATATTTGAGATATGGCTCTTTTCTTGGGGTATGCAGATTTTATCATTTTAAATGATCATGCCGACTTCGTCGTTACGCTGAGGTCTGGCGTTACGTTATGGTGACGGGACGAAATGTATCGAGAATGCACTGAGGTGTGTGACGTCATAGTACGATGTAGCAGCCGAGTACCAAGAAGGCAGTGCGAGAACAGAGTTTCAAGAAGGCAGTACGAGAACAATCAAGTAGGCAGTGTAGAAACAAAATAGAATATTAAAACTCTGTTCTCGCACTGCCTTCTTGGTTCTCGGCTGCTAGCATTTAAAATGATATAAAATCCAGTCTTTCAGACTGACTATCAGTTTCTTTTTAATCCATGAAAACAATTATTACATAACTCAGAGAACCACTTTTAGGATGACTGAGGTGAGAATTTATTAAACCCACCTCTTTTCAATTCAACCTCACGAGGCTGAGTGAACCCCGCAATTACGGAGACGTTCCAAAAGTAGGCCTAAGTTTCGCCATGTTATTTCATGAGCAGATGGTACACCAGGTTACGCAAACAATCGCCATAAGAATCCACATCGTGGCTGGTTCAAGTCAGCGGATGGGCAATGACGCATGCGCAGAGCCCCGACGAACAGAGGAGCAGCAGATCGGCGTGCTCGATATCATTCGAGTACAAATCACAATGGCAGACAGACGTGTAATGACAACGTGGTTGTCAATGGAAGTGCGTGCTGTTATCTGGTATGAATGGCCAAGTGGAGGGTTCAAACCCGCCCGAAGTCGTCGGATTTTTTAAGAGCATTAAATCCTTCAGTACGCCTTCCTTCGGAGGGGAAGTAAAGCCGGCGGTCCCAAGTCATAGATTTATGGCATGTAAAAGATCCTTCCACAGACTAAACTTGTGTGAAGTTAAATATCTAGGTTAGATTTCGCTCTATCAAAGTTCACCACTAGGTATCATTGACATCTGGTAACGAAATTCGGAACTACTTCGAATTGAACGGAACTTGTAGCTCACCCTATGGGTGTCCGCCTGAAGCAGCTACAGCTTCAGGCGAGCCAAACATGTCCTCGGACACTCCTGGCACTATAAGCCATACGATAAATAAAAAGTAAATAACCTACAGACCCTGTATGGTGAAGCGGTCATGTCTCGTCAAATGGCCGGTCGCTGGTATTCAGTGAAGGACGGTAGTGTAAGTGGAGAATGAAGATCGAAGTGGGCTTCTCTCCACATCCACAAAATATGAAACAATATTGCTCGAGTATAGGACATTGTGTTAGCTGACAGGCACATAACATGCTCCGTGATGTATTGGGTTACAAAAATTGTACCGCTGTTTTTTTTTTTTTTTTGTCGTGTGGTCTCCTGAGATGCTGAGTGCAGGTCTTTCCAGTTGAAGCCCGTGACCGAGCTGCGCGTCGGGATGAGAGATGGAATGGATGAAGATGAATGAAACTGGGCAAGGATGTGGAAGGAAGTGGCCGTGGCCTGTCAGAAGGTACCGTCCCAGCATTTACCTGGTGTTTGAAATGGAAAACCACGAAAAACCACCTCAAGGACGCCCGACGGTTGGGCTCGAACCCACGCGTCTACCGAGTCAGCAGAGAGATTGGCCCCATGACCTAACGCTACGCTTTAGCCAGCGTAGCCACTACTGTTGGTGTAGGCTATAATCAGTAATACTAGCAGACGCATGTGAATAAGCCACCCGCCCGGTTTTATTGTATGTGGGCTCGACGCGACATATTTCTGTCAGGTACTATCATCTTCTTTGTTTAATCTCATTGTTTAAACAAATTGTTGATATTTATGAAATCAGAGTGCAATTCGTCACTGTTGCGATCGGTTACTTGTGGGACTGGCTGCGTGGTGCAGCGGTAACGTTCTTGCCTGCTGTGCCCAAGGTTGCAGGATAGAATCCTGGCGCAATCAGTTGGCATTTGAGGGTGCGCAAATGCGAGAGAGCCGTGACAGTAGATTTACTGCCACGTTAGAGATCCGATTCAGGGCAAAATTCCACACCCCGGCGTCTCTAAGAGCATTATTATAGGTCACTTGTGAACGTCCCATGTGTATATACCACCCGCCTGGCTTTTCTATTTTGCCGGCTGAACGTGACACAGTTCCTACAGGGGATATCGTATTGTTAAATTGTTTAAACGCACTTTATAAACAAATATGTTTCAGTTGACTCTTTACGAAATGCAATATATATTGCAGGACGATGTATAAAAGATAGAGATATGCTGTCACGGACTTTTTTTTTGTAGTACTTTTCATGCTGAACAATTCTTACACTCATAGTACGAGTATATAGATATTTTAACGATTTCTGTAGCGTAAGCCTAAAAGGCGCACGGACGGCAGATTTTTCTTCGACTCGATTCACTGAAATCATTACTGCTCGGCTTCCTTTGGTCATAAATTAATGTTGTTCTACAGAAACCTTCCTCGAGAAATCCTTTACAGAATGGTGAAACCCGCATCAAAATCCATCCAATGGTTCTCGAGATTACGCGTTACATCCAAGAATCGGGGACGTTGTTTTAGGCTATACTATGTAAAGATTTTTTTTTTCTCCTTATGCTGTATTTTCCTATGCTACGCTCTAAAATATTTCCCCCCAGGGGCTCACATCTGAGTCAGGCATTGCTTCCACTTACTTGTGCTGGGCTCCTCTCCGTCGTCTTTCCTGTCGATCTCTCTTGGTCAACTCTTGTTCTCTTCCGACCCCGACGGTATTAGGGTATCCGAGGCCTAGGGAGTCTTTCACTTTCCCGCCTTAATTGGCCCTTGTCCCATCCTTACTGATACCCTCATTCTTCGAGGGGTCAGACTTCTTTTTCTTTTCATGTTATCTCCTGCCTTCTGCACAAGGCCCTCAAGGAGACAGGGTGTGTGTAGCCCCCGCCACTTCTGCTGCATCCTGGATAGTGCTACACCCTCAAGGGCTCACGGCTGGTGAGATTGGGAATTGGCAACCCCAAGGGATTCCTGAGCTGAGTCCGTTTTGTCCCCGTTTCCCTCTGACCTTGGGGTGAGCCCTCTCCTCTTTCCCTTTCCTATCTGCCTTTCATGGCTCTCCTTCCTTCCAAGTCCCTCAATCCTCATTTTTCGAGGGTTGAGGGCATTTCTTTTCTTCCTGTCATTTATTTGCCTTCCTTTCTTTTTACCTTTTCTTCTTCTAGTCTGTAAGTTTGTAGTTAGTATTAGTTAGAGTTTTCATTCTCATCTCATCTTTCGCTATCATCCGAACCATTAGGGGCCGATAACCTAGATGTTAGGCCCCTTAAAACAACAACAATCATCATCATCATCATCATCATCTAACATATTTTCAAAGATACTTTATATTACGAGTACTTTGTGCCAAGAAGTGCAAGTTGCTACTATAGGAGATTTTATTATGATTGAGTTAAAGTCCACACTGACTCGTATAATAGCGTGCAACCCATACATTATCTCTTCGCTCGTTAACTGACAGTGTTGAGTGGGTTCTTAGGAACATCAACTGAAAGGCCATTAGCCCCTTTTATGTGTCGTGTAACTGTTGTCTGCGTGGAAGACATTCGTGGTGTCAGTGAAGAAGAAGAAAAAGAGCTGTGGAAGAGACGAGTCCGGGGTTTGATCGTCTTAACGATGTCGGCTACGATGTCATCTACAGCAAGAGGTGAACACTACCTTTGTTGTTACTGTTAATTCGTAGGTTTGTGGCATCATTGATTATAGCTTGCCACGGTGGGTGAGTGGTTAACGTGTCGGTCTACTAACCCCAAGCTTGCAGGTTCGCTCCTGGTCGTGGTAAGTGGTTTTTGAAAGGCGGCAAAAGCTAATGACACCATGTCATACGATGTTGGCATGTCAAAGGACCCATTTGAATTCAGTAGGCCGTGTTCATATTGGCAAAATTAATCTCGGGAGTTTCCGTAAACGCAATGTTCATCATTTCTCTACTAGAAAGCGCTATAGTGTTCAAAGAGTTTAGATATCTACTCTCCTTGACTTTCATAGTGCTTCAAGGAACAACGAAATTCCACATGAAAGCTTCCCTAAAAGTTTGTCAAATAACAAAGCTTGCACCCGGCACCCGAGGCCATACGATATTATTATTAGTATCTTTGATTATCATCCTCGCGTACTTTGGTGTGTGTTCAATTTATTTGATATCCTAACCTATGTTTCTGTGGTAACTGTAGTAGTGTGCGTAGCTGTTGTAAATATAAACTTAAGGTTGAGGATGAGGTAGGGCCCCCGGACTGGAATTAGGGTACTATCCGGGCATTTTCCTGGAGGAAGTGTGGAAAAATCGGGGAAGAAACCACACTCAGAATAGCCGCTGTCAGTACCGTGATTGAACCTCCGATCTCCGGACATGGTGTACTGTAGTTTCCTATCTCAGTCGTGGTGAACAATTTAACGCGCTCAGCTACGCCGTGGGGACTGACTATCACCACAGTCGTAATGATTGTTAATAAGGAACTGCACATTATTAATTTTTAAAACCTTTAAAACCTTTAAAACCGGCCGCGGTGGCCGAGAGCACTAAGGCGCTACCTCGTGCCTCGCTGGCATCGGGAGTGCGTGGTTTCGATTCCCACCTCGGCCGTCCTGAAAATGGTTTTCGTGGTTTCCCATTTTCATCACCAGGCAAATGCCGGGACGGTTCCTTTCAATAGGTCCACGGCCGATTTCCTTCCAATATCCCTTCCCTGACCCGTCCTGAAAAGAAAAGTACATGGCCATTGGCTGCATTAATAAAATTATTATTAACCTTTAAAGCTAAAACTCTTTTTTTTTTTTTCCAAACATTTTATAGAATCTTATTTGTATCCTGCCATAAATATAATTTTGATTTTAGTTTTTTCTTTTTTTTTGTGAACAACTTTAGAGTTTTATATTTAAAATTTGTATATTCAATTGTTTAATTTTAATGATGAATTTTAAAATGTAGATTTTAAATGTTATTTCATATTTTTAATTTTTATTTCAGTATTTATATTTTAACATTTTTAGTATTTAAAAAATGTAGCCTATCCATCACCGACATAACATTTAATGATTAGAATTTATAAAGGAAAATTCGTTTTAAATATGATGAAAAATTCAACCATCAGCACCTTCGATAACACAGGGCGTATCGAAAAGGACTTTACCACTTTGAAAATTCGTTCAATCGTATTCATACGACTTACAGACATGGTTTTGGTGCTATTTTATCGCAAAATACATCACGTTTTTTTACCTTATACCTACGTAGGTTCAGTGTGACTTCCATTGGTCATGGGGCACACACCCTATCTGAAGTCAATTTCTTGCCAAACTCGCTGGAGCATGTCAGGCGTGACTTGTTCACACGCGATGCAGATTCTAGCTCTGAGCTCTGGTAAAGAAGCCGGTATGGGTGGAACAAACACGATATCCTTGATGAATCCCCAAAAGAAAAAGTCAAGAGGTGTAAGTTCCGGTGAACGTGGGGGCCATGTAATTGGCGCACCTCGACCAATCCACCTAGCTGGAGAGCGGACATTTAGGATATCCCGGATGTTGGAGAGGTAGCGTGGAAAACATTTATGGTCGCTGAACCCCTCGTGTACATCCCAGGGTGTAGGCCTATGACAGGCACACGTTACAGGGATACTATCCTGGCACCTGTAGTGAAAGGCTATGCTGACAATTACGGCCCAATTTTCACTTCCGTGGACAATAACGCTCGCCCGCACAGAGCTGGTATTGTCAATGACTTTCTTCAGGAGAATGGTATTCACCGAATGGAATGGCCTGCCTATTCTCCCGATCTCAATTGTGTAGAGCAGCCGTGGACACTGCTTAATAAATAAGTCAGTCTCACTGTGCTCCATGTCAATCTGCAAAACCTTTTTTTGATGTGAGTATCTAAGCTTCTACCTATGCTAATATATCTATACTAATATAATAAAGCTGAAGAGTTTGTTTGAGTGTTTAAACGCGCTAATCTCTGGAACTAACAGTCAGATTCGAAAAATTATTTTTGTATATGATAGCCAGATTCAAGAGGAATAGTTTAGGCTATGTAGCATTAGGCTACACCTCACAGGTAACCTTAAAGATTGAGTTTTGTTCAGTAAGTCTGAAGAACAAGCGCTCCCGAACAGCTCCAATAAAAGTCTATTGTTGCCTCGCAATGCGGGCTGCATCATGTCGCCCCTACCAGTGTTCTGATGCAGAATTGCGAGCTGCTTATAAATTGCAGTCACGGGGAGTAATTAGTGCAAAATGATTTCTTAGGGCCCTTAAAATAGTTATCATCACGACAATAGTATGCTCTGTATAAGGGCGATGGTGTTGGAGCAGTATACTGAGGTTATCAGCTGCAATAAGCGGTGGTGCTTTCCGATCCTTATCCTTGAGCGCTCCAGTTCTGTAGTAGTATTCATTATCATCCATAAAACAAATAAATCCACCGGGCGAAGCCGGGCACTACTGCTAGTTCTGGATAAATGTTCAGTTGTACACCTAACTATTATTTCAAACTGGAGCTGTTGATTATTATCACGTATTGTTCGTAGCTCGTGTTACAGTTCCAAACTTATCTGGTCTTGTCTTAATAAGTCCTGGAGATTAAAGTCCTAAGTCAATAATAATTTGTACTTTTTATTGTACCGCTTTCAGCCACATTGTGGCCTTCCTCAGCGCAAATGAACTTTTACCATAAAAGAAGGTTGATCTCTAAAATATAGACTATCTAATAAATTAATCGTCTAAAAGCTAAAAGACTAAAAAAAACACATAGGCCTACACTATAATTTAAAAAACCAGATCTGTATGCTAATTCGAAATAAATAAATCTTGATATGAAACCACCTTGAAGAAGGAAACATTGATGTGGATGTTATGTAGACAAAAAAATTGAGGATAAGATGGAATTTTAGTATTTGAATGGTTAATTCTGGTTCGGTATTGATGAAACAATTAGTATTAATATTTTGCAAAAGTTCTGCCTGATCAATACCTTTATTATATTATATATAAATGATCACTTAGTGGTCATTGGTACATGTTTCGAGGCCTAATTGTTTTGGCCCCTTCATCAGCCGATATAGATAAACTGTGGTTGGATAGCTTAACACTAATAAACATTCCCTTCAAAAACCCTATTATGGTGCACCATAATGAAAGGTGAAAGATGGTTACCCCAAAGATACATAATGAAATAAAATACATAACGAAAGAAAGAAAGAAAGAAAGAAAGAAAGAAAGAAAGAATGAAAGAAAGAAAGGAAGAAGTTGAACCATTGTAGTTTCGTTGACATCTGCAAGCCATAAAACAGCGTGTGGTTTATCCTCAAATGTGTTATTGTCGCCACATATTTCAGAAGATTTGAACTACATGAAGAGTGCACAATTTTAGAGTGTTAACACATTGGTTTTTTTTCACATTTCAATTATTTCTATCTTCCTTTCTTTCCTTCATTCCTTCTTTCTTTCCTTCATTCCTTCTTTCTTTCTTTCTTTCTTTCTTTCTTTATGTATTTTATTTCATTATGTATCTTTGGGGAAAACATCTTTCACCTTTCATTATGGTGCACCATAATAAGGTTTTTGAAGGGAATGTTTATTAGTGTTAAGCTATCCAACCACATTTTATCTATATCGGCTGATGAAGGGGCCAAAACAATTAGGCCTCGAAACATGTACCAATGACCACTAAGTGATCATTTATATATAATACAATAAAGGTAATGATTAGGCGGAACTTTTGCAAAATATTAATACTAAGATGGAATTTGTCAGAATGATTATAATCAAGTAAAAATGTGAAGACGCTGTGGAAAGATAGCCTGTCGTTGATAAAATATTCCAATCTGTAGATAGGGCAATTTAGAGTCTTGTAACCACCAACATACAACATGGAATTTAGAAGACAACAATACCAGATAAATTCCATGTAGCCACAACTTACAATACGCTAAGTGTACCCCATTCCTACCCTCAGACCAGAATTAAATTACTTGGTAGAGCCGGGAATCGAACCCAGGCCTCCGCGGTGAGAGCCAAGAATGTTAGCCACTATGGAACGTGGTGGACGAGGCAGACGAACCGGAAATCCTACCCAGGCCAAGCATGCTAACAACTTCGCTACGAGGGGAACACACAACTTAAAGGTCAGTAGTCAGTACGTCTCTACAGTCAAGAGTACTTGGGTTTGAGTCCCGAATAAGCATTCTGTATTAGTTTAATTCATGAACGCTAAACTTTGATTAGGTTATACGAGCAGTCATATGTTAGTGCCCATTAAGGACCATCAATTTACATAATTACGGCTGCCTCACTATAAAGTGTATTCTGCCGGCCGCGATGCCACATGGAGATGTAGCTACTTTGTATCGTATTGTTTATCTAGCGATGGCTGTCGTAATTAGGACTCATTACAAAAAAGTGTAATTAGCCCAGCACCTGAGCGGAACTTATGTCGCAACGGAGGAAGCGACCATCAAAAACACATTAATGCCGACTTGGGTCTCACCACCTCTGGTTAAGCTCAAAGATTAATTTAAACTGGAGGTTAAGTTCAGACCTACCTATTGTGTGATAGCATCTCAGATTATTAATAAGTTCAGCCTGGTGTTGACACCTCGGTTACATCTGCTTTACTAACGACTTCTGTTGTTGACATGTGGATTATCAGTATGTCAGCACCTTGAGTACACTTAGTAATAAGGTTTCTTCAATTAAACAAAATATTAAATATGATTAAGTGAGTAAACAGTTGCTATTATTGTTAATTCGTATAAGGGGCTCGAGTTATATTTGGTCATCAGCCTCGTGTACTTGGATGATAACCTGTATTATTGGAAGCTTTTCAGACGGTCTAGACGAGAGTGCTTGATTCGATTGGGTGGGAAATTACAATTAATTCCCTAGTCTTAATAAAACTGTTTTACACCTGTTAATACTCAATCATCATATATATTATTTCAGTAGTATGCATCCCTCCTGCGGCGCTCACAAGCGACCGATCGGAAAAATGAGCATTCAAATGAAAGAGAATAGACATTACCAATGACGCATTGCACTCTAATGTCATAAATATCTAGAATTTCTTTAAAAGATTTACTTACAAAAAACTGTACGAAGTGTGCGATTTGCACATACTGTTGTTGCAGGAAGATACGCTCCATAATTGCTGTCCATTTCACATTATGGCCGCTGTGACGCCATTTTATCATTCTGAGGTCTTTCCATTATCATTTTGCATGGCTTTCAGAAACAGTAGGCTAATTTAAAGGAATGAGTACTAAAATCGTATAATTTCATAAATATCGAATAACCGGCGAGTGTTACGGCTAAGCTGTCAATCAATGGACTCAGGACACAAATGACATTTCATAAATATAAATTTTTGTAAGAAGTGTGCGATTAGCGAATAGTGTTGCTGTAGGAAAATACACGATATCATTGCTGTTCAGTTCGCATTTTGGCCGTAGGGACGCATGAAATGTAAATAGTGTTCTTTAATCATTTGGTTGAAATAAAAACATAACAACCTTTCTCCTTAAGTTTCTCATTTTAAACCTTTTGGGGAAAGTGTGGTTTTCGAACATGCGAGATTTCTCGCACGGGTCCGCTAGTATGCTATAAATCCACATTAAGACATACGAAATAAACATGGAATTTTCGAAACATATAGTAATAACATTAAGAGAAGGAGTTTTGCGGAGGGACCAAGTTACAAAACTATCATACATGAAAATGAAAATCCACAGCCTGCTTTCAGTCTCCGACCGGGTCAGGAATGGAATGAATGAAGCCCCTTTCTAGCGGCGAGGATATGAACTGTGCCGGCTGCCGAGGCCTGACGCACTCCTCTGGGGCAATGATTAAATGAATGACAGATGAAATGAAATGATAGTGGAGAGTGTTGCTGGAACGAAATGTTGACAGGGAAACCCGGAGTACCCGGAGAAAAACCTGTCTGCCTCCGTTTTGTCCAGCACAGATCTCACATGGAGTGACCGGGATTTTAACCACGGACCCAGCGGTGAGAGGTCGGCGTGCTGCCGCCTAAGCCACGGAGGCTTACAAAAACATCAAACATATAATCCAAAATTATAGAGACGACTTTAAGTAGGATAGGCGACTTCAAATTGAATAAGACCCCCACAAGACCCTTTTCCTTCGAGAATTCTAGAAATCAAGATAACATTTTTGTATAATTAGGCCTATTTTGAATTATAACTTTAGACTTTTGCTCTTTGTTTTTAATACGAATAACGTTTTACAACGTTAATGAATATTGTAAATACGTCCATTTTGCAATAGTTTCTTTTGTTTATATGGTTATCAATGTCTCGTTTTCGTGTATAATACATATGAAGATATTAGGCTAAGCACATAAGCTGAAGAAGGTCCCATTGAAGGTCCGAAAACGTCTTCCAATAAAGATTTAAGGCGTAAAACAGTCTTAACAAGATAACGCTGTTTATACGTAGCCTATACCAAGCATTATCCAAATATGGTTAATGTTTATGCCTCATAATTTCCTGGTGCCTAAAATAAATTACATACATTATTTATACACATTTATTCATAGACTGAACATTTAGTAAGTTCGGCTATCCTCTTACCATGCTCCTTACAAAGGAGTAGTAGTATCATCTATTTGTGTGAGTGGTAGTAGGCTTAACAACAGCCATCCTCCAAATGTGATACTATCAGAAACACGGAGTCGAATAATAAGCAGTCAATTTATATTCAGTACAGTGATAGGATCGCACACAGGAGCCTGATGTGTGTTATACCCTTATAGGCTTGTCGACATAACAAAACACTCTCGATCATATTGTGTGAGTGACTAAGGTAGCTGCAACTAAACACGAAGGCGTTTGATGTTTGAAGGAAGTTTCAATAAACAGTGATTGTGTTGCTTGTAACGGAGAATTTTACAAGTTTAACCGGATTTTGATAATGTTGATTGGAGTAAAAAGTGACAGTCAGTCTGAAAGACTAGACTTTGCATCATTTTAAATGCTACAAATGCTGAAAAATGCTAGAAAGGCTTCGCTCGAAGCCAAAGACTCTTGACATTTTAGAAAATTATCTGCATAATACTTATCTTGCTTTATAATACTTTACCTTGTTTCAAATTACTCGCGAACGGCAAGTGCAAACCAAGGGCTAAGCAAGGTCAAGCGCGCGGGATGCCGTCACGCTCATCAGAGCGCGCGGGGACGTGCCCCTTCCATCCAGTCTAAAAACACTTATAGTGGGCGATGTATTGACGATAGAGATATGCTCTCGCGGACATTTTTGTAGAACTTTTCATGCTGACCAATGCTTACGCTCATAGTACGGTATATTGATATGTTTAACGGTTCGCCCAGCGTATGCTTAAGAAGCGCACGGACGGCAAGTTTGTTTTCGAATTTTTCACTGAAATCGTTACTGCTTGGCTTCCTTTGATCATACATAAACTATTTTCTACAGAATCTTTCCTCGAGATATCCTTTACAGAATGGTGAAAACCGCATCAAAATCCATCCAGTGGTTCTCGAGATTACCCGTGATATCCAAGAATCGGGGATTTTTGTCTTATACTAACGAAGTAGAGATTGTCGGGGAACACATGCACCAAGCGGTACTATGACGTCACACACCTCAGTGCATCTGGGTACATTTCGTCCCGTCACCGTAACGTAACACCAGACCCCAGCGCAACGACGAAGTTTGACATTTTGAAAATGATTGGAATAAAGTACAAGGAAAGGAGGGTGATTAACAATCTGTGCAAAAACCAAACGGTAGTTATTCGAGCCGAAGGACATGAGAGAGAAGCTAGTATTCAGAAAGGTGAAAGGCAAGGCTGCAACTTATCACCCATACTTTTCAATCTGCACTGTACATTGAACAAGCAATGAAGAAAATTAGACAAAACTTTTAAGATTCAAGAAGAAATAATTTAACTCGGAGTTTTGCTGATGACATTGTTATCTTAGCTGAGTGACCTGAGGATTTGAATGAGTTCTTGAATGGTCTGATCTCCGTCTTGAGGAAAGAATTCATGATGAAAATCAATAAATGTAAAGAAAAAATATTGGAATGCAGTTGAAAGAAATCAGAAAACCCTATTGACATAAAATTGGCAGGTGAAAAGCAAACGGAAGTAGGAGACTTCTGCTACTTAGGGAGCAAAATAACCAGTGATGGACAAAGCAAAGGGGATATGAATAGAAGTTTGGCTCAGACAAGGAAAGTATTTCTCCAGAAAATAAATCTGTTGATATCCAATAGGCTATAGATTTAGGTAACAGGAAGTCATTTTTGAAAGCATTTGTCTGGAGCGTGGTGTTCTATGGAAGTGAAACTTGGACTGTTGGAGCAGCAGAAAAGAGGAGAATAGAAGCGTTTGAAATGTGGTGTTACAGGAGAATGATGAAGATCAGATGGGTAGATAGGATTACGAATGAAGAGGAGTGGGAGAAGAGAGATGTTTCCGGCGACTGCTAATGAAGAGAAGAGATAGGTTGGTAGGACACTTACTGCGACACCCAGGAATAGAAAACTTAGCTATGGAAGGAAGGGTTAAGGACAAGAACAGTAGGGGTAGATCAAGGTTAGAATATGTTAAACAGATTGCCTCGAATGTTAGGTGAGGTAGCTTAGAAATGAAACGATTAGCTCAGTACAGGCAAGCACGGAGGGCTGCATCAAACCCGTTGAAAGACTGGAGACTCAAACAACAACAACAACAACAACAACAACAACAACAACAATCCGGACGAAAACCACCTATAATAGGAGTCACCTTACATTAACCACTACATAGCAGGTTTTTTGCTTTTTGGAGACAAACTTTTGCCTGATTTTCGGCGCCAAAATACTGTAAATTGTTTTTCTTTCGTACCCACCATAAAACCACGCAACAAAAACAACAAAACAACAGGTCAATTATATGTTTCGCAATATTGTAGTGTGCTAGTCATGCCATACTAATACTTAGTAGCTTGAATATGCCGTGTTTATAAAGTAAAAACGTGTCAATGATCTTCAATGTGTTACGTTGTAGGTAGTAATTTAACTTTCGATGTGAATATTGGCGACTTTGAACTACACAACTCATGCTGCCAACTTTCAAGTTACATTGTAAGTGCTAGTTTAAGTGTCTACAAACATGGTGACTGAAATGTGAGTGGCAGCTATGAATGCAACTCTGATTCAACCGAACAGCTAGAAAGTGTTCTGTTAATTGCCATGTTTGTAGTCATGGGAACAAATGATAGGTCTACGTTGCTATGTTATTGTTGTTTCAAGGGATGTGATAGCGAGGTCATCTGCCCCAATCCCAAACGATAAGGTTACTTGTTAGTATCCAATTTAAGGTGACGCAAGCTACAACGAGGGAACGGTATGAAGTCGGACAATGGATTTGCAAAAATGATAATAGTCTACACAATCATGAACTCTACTCTAATGTAGAAAAGATCACGGACACCATTAGTAAGAGAAGGATAGTTTTATATGGCCACATTGCTGGTATGAGTTCTACAATGTTGAGCAATAGGATCTTCAGTTTTCTTCTTAACAAGAAAACCAAGGCGGCGTGGTTCACCGAGGTAGAAAAAGACCTGCGTGAAGTGGGAATAACCCAGGAGGATATCCAGAAATGTGTTCCACTAAAGTCGAAACTCCAAGAACATCATGGATTTCAAGAAAAGACAAAACTAAAGGTCGAACATCAATTCCCCTCGATTTTCCTTAATTCCACTCGGTCCTCCAAGGGACCCAAAAATAAGTTCCTCAACTCCGCTCAGGCAAAGGGGTTAACCCCAATGACGTAAACAAATGTCATAACCCTTCTGCTCGCATACCAAGGGCCGGGTCAAAATATTTAGAGGATGAAAAGAGTTTCATCTAATGTTTTTTGTAAAGTTTGAGATGAAGTAAAGATTTGTGTGATTTTAAGATGATGATTGTTCTTATTTTATTAAATTTCCTGTCCATATTCTTATTTAACAACGGTGATTAATATCTAGTTATTTGTGTATTATGTTTATACCTGATTTAACGAATGAGCGGGACTTTACTTCAGAGCGCTTGACCGATGGCGTGGTGGTGTTCGCAAGACATTGTGCCATTGGTCAGCCGCTCTAATGCCAAGTCCGCTCATTCGTTAAATCAGGTATAAAGTGTTTGGCACATTATAACTTATATGGCAGAAAATACAAGTGATTTAAAATTAATCGTAATATTCTTTTAAATAAGTCTGCCAAGTTTTCTATTTTTTTCTAAAAATTTTATACATTGTTTTAACATGTGCTTAATTAAATGTTTGTATATTTTTTAACCTAGTCAGACATTATTAAATTAAATTTAGATAATAATAGGTGTATAATTTTTACCTAAAAAATACTTTCGATATCAGCTACGGATGCTGAAAATACTATTTTCCAGCCTAGAACGGAAAAATCAGCTGCATTGAAGAATGGCATTTGTTTACGTCATTGGGGATAACCCCTTTGCCTGAGCGGAGTTGAGGAACTCATTTTTGGGTCCCTTGGAGGACCGAGTGGAATTAAGGAAAATCTTGGGGAATTTATGTTCGACCAAGTGGAATTGATGCCCGCCCAAACTGAAAACTGGCAAGACATGGACTGAAGCGAGGAAGACACAACATAGGAAACGAATGCGGGAATACTGGGCGAACGTTAAGGTCCAGGTGCAAAGACATGGAAAAGGGAAGTTGAAATAGCGTGGTCCGTAGATGGCTGAAACGACAGCAAGAAGAAGAAGTCTACTATAAATTTAAAAAAAATGTAAAAAAATAAAAATAAATATTCGTGAGGGTGTTTTCAAGTTGAACTAGATTTTGCGGGGTGTCCAATTTTTCGCCAGTCCTTTTTCCGGGGAGATTTAGGTGCTAATAGTAGGCGGTCTATGCTCTAAATAGAAGGCGCTGAATGTCAGCCCTCGCAGCCAGCGACTGTGCTTCCTCATCTCCCACTTGGAGTGGGGGGTTTGGGCCCATATCTAGGCAACCATTGCAAAGAACATGCATAGACCATGACATCGGCAGACAACGAATGGCGCATAGCCCAACTACTGTAGTTCGGCAAACGGCATGCCCATTTCTGCTGCGTAACGACCAGCAAACGAAGTATTTTTAAAGTGATAAGTTGCTTGAATTGAACAAACAAAAAAAACCTGATAGTCAGTCTGAAAGACTAGACTTTATATAATTTTAAATGCTACAAATGCTGCGTGAACTCAAAGTCCGTTAGAGAGAAAAAAAACAAGTGCAAACCAAGGTCAAAGGAGGTAGCTGGCTGGATGACGCCACGCTCACCGGAGTGGGCGGGGAAAGGGGGAAGCTCAAGCAATACTATGACGTCACACACCTCAGTGCATTCTCGGTACATTTCGTCCCGTCACCGTAACGTAACGCCAGACCCCAGCGAAGCCGACATAATCATTTAAAATGATAATAACTTCCAGACAAAAAAATAGATAATCTCTTCAATTTGAGACATAATATTTCATCAAAATAACCATCAGACTATCTCTTTATATAAGACCAACGTAAATTGCACCCTTCAAACCAGTTTCAGCTTGAAAAGATCTTTATAATTATTTAAAGGAAAATATATTCAAAATGTCTATGTCTAAATCGTTCCGTTACCTCGTAAGCCTATTCCGTGTATGGTGTCTAGTTCCTTTGAAGGTTATGTTGTAACTAAAACTATCAATATCGCCTCACGGCTAGGAGCAAGGACATTCTACCGGCTCTTGATCTGGACTTGTTTTGTTTGGTGATTTGTTTAATTTTATCTTATAATTATTTTATTTTAAATTGTTATTTGGTTGTTATTTGTACAAGCGTGAAGGGCTTGTGCTTTGATTAATAAATAAATTTAAAATCAAGTTCTACTGTATAAGTACAGCTTGGCAAATTTTATACAATTTTGCCTGTAATGATCATCGGTCCCATTAGGCATGAAATATGAAAATCCACAGCCTGCTTCCAGTCTCCGACCGGGTCAGGAATGGAATGAATGGAGCCCCTAACTAGCGGCGAGGATATGAACTGTGCCGGCTGCCGAGGCTTGACGCACTCCTCTGGGGCAATGATTAAAAGAATGGCAGATGAAATGAAATGATAGTGGAGAGTGTTGCTGGAATGAAATTTTGACAGGGCAAACCGGAGTACCCGGTGAGTCTAAAATTTTAACCATGTGCGAGGTTGGATGGGGATAAGGTCTCATGCCGACATAAAGTGATACTAGCACTAGACAAGAGCGAAGTATCGTATCTACTCCTTCATTACCGGACCGAGTAAGTCTCGCGCTCTCACCGCCGTCATAGTGATCCTAACATTAGTCCAGTGTACTGTAAGGTATTTACTATCTTATTAACGGACAGCAGATGACCTTATATATCCTCATTATTAATGGATAGGGGTGAAATCTCGGTCAACACGAGGTGATCCTAACATTATATACCCTTTGATTACCATGCAGGAGTAGGGAAGTGATCTTAACATTAATATCTATCAATCATTAAGGGACATGACTGATCGAAGCATTAGTGTATACCCTATCATTAACTATAGGGCTGATCTTAGTACTGTATTAGTATATACCCTATTATTTACGGATAATATGATCCTGGCATCAGTATCTACCCTATCATTAACGGACAATGCTGATCAAAGCATTGGTGTCTACCTTGCCATTAATGGACTGACATTCATATTTATCCTCCCTTTACCAAACTGGGGGCAAGGTTTCATAGCCGACGTAAAGTAATCCTAGAATTTGAACCTACCCTACCATTAACATACAGGGCTGATCAAAGTATTAGTGTCCATCCTGTCATTAACCGACAGGAATTATCCTGACATTAGTACTTACCCTCCCATTAATGAATTGGTGGCCAGGTTTTACAGCTGACATAAAAGTAATCCTAGCATTAGTATAGACCCTATCATTAACGGACAGGACTGATCCTAGCGTTAGTATCTACCCCATTGTTAACGAAAAAGGTTTGATCCTAGCATTAGTATCTACTCCCTCATTAACGGACAAGGCTGATCCTAGCATTAGTGTATACCCTATCAATAACAAACCGGACTGATCCAAGCATTATTTATTTATCGTATGGCTTTTATGCCGGGAGTGTCCGAGGACATGTTCGGCTTGCCTGAGTCTGTAACTGCTCCCAGTGGGCACCCTTAGGGTGAGCTACAAGTTCCGTTCAATTTCAAGTAGTTCCGAGTTTCGCTACCAGATGTCAATGATACCTAGTGGTGAACGTTGGAACTTTGAAACTTTGATAGAGCGTTCCGACGATATCTAACCTAACAATTTAGCTTCACACATGTTTAGTCTGTGGAAGGATCTTTTACATGCCATAAATCTATGACATGGGACCGCCGGCAATACTTCCCCTCCGAGGGAAGGCATACTGAAGGATTTTTAACACTCTTAAAAAATCCGACGACTTCGGCCGGGTTTGAACCCGCTATATTGGGCACAGCAGTTCAGCATGCTACCAACTACACCACCAATCCTAGCATTAGTATATACCATATCATTAACGATAAGGTTTGATCCTAGCATTAGTATCTAGCCGACTCCCTCATTAACGGACAGGGCTGATCCTAGCATTAGTATCTAGCCTACTTAATCCCTCATTAACGGACAGAGCTGATCCTAGCATTAGTATCTAGCCTACTCCCTCATTAACAGACAGGGCGGATCCTAGCATTAGTATCTAGCCTACTCCCTCATTAACGGACAGGGCTGATCCTAGCATTAGTATCTAGCCTACTCCCTCATTAACGGACAGGGCTGATCCTAGCATTAGTATCTAGCCTATTCCCTCATTAACGGACAGGGCCGACCCTAGTATTAGTATCTAGCCTACTCCCTCATTAACGATAAGGTCTGATCCTAGCATTAGTATCTACTCCCTCATTAACGGACAGGGCTGATCCTAGCATTAGATTCTACCCTCTCATTACCGGACGGGGTGCCAGAGCTGGTAGCTAATTGAGTTGCACAGGAAGCGATCAGCTGTTGTTAATTTTCTGCTTCACTTGCTGTTCACAAGTCGCCTTTGTACCTCCCCTCTTATTATCGGCCGCTCATCGCACGAGAAGTGTTCGGCACGGCTGATTCTCTGAAGGTCTCTGACAATCAATTACAAGAATTGTCATCGTCTTGGACATAGGAGTTGCGTGTCACTCCTCGGATACTCGCGACCTTGCCTCAGGCGGAGAAAAAGGTAGTCTTATAAAAATGCCTACCAGTTGTTACATTAGTAAAACTTGAATGGTTGGTAGTCTTTGTCTTCTACCGACCTGGCCAGATTAGCAGTGTTTCCAAATTATATTTCCTGAATATCTCTGCAAAGTAAACAAAAGACTCGAGATTACAAGGTGCAGTGGGCAAGCTGCTTGCCTCTCACCAAGGCGGATCGGGTTCGTTTCGCGGTCAATGCGTGTGAGCTTATTGAGGTGAAATATCACGTCCTGTAGTTTGAATTCCACGTAAAATTGTAGGTCCGTAGGGTCATGATCTTGAGGTTACCAATCACTTAAAACTACAAACGTTCTTCCTTCTCCAGATTCCTATACAGTATTATCAATTGATGTGAACATCCGCGGATATCCGCAAATTTCAGTGCCTGGCGGAAATACACCAATAATAATAATAGTTGTTGGTTTAAAGGGCGGAACTACGAGGTCATCTGCAATAATAATAACAATAATAATGTTGTTGGTGTTACGTCTCTTAACTACTACCGTTTTTAGAGACTCGGGGGTGCCGGAATTTTGCCCCAAAGGGGATCTTTAACGTGTCAGTAAATCTACTGACACGACTCCCTCGCACTTCCGCACCCTCAAATGTCAACTGACTGCGTTAGGATTTGATCCTGCAGCCTTGGGAACAGCAGACGAGTTTATTTGAATTAGTCAACCACAGAAACACAGGTTATTAGACGTGTTTAACAAGGACCCAAGCTCACAGGGCTGATGACCAAGATATCACTTAACCAATTATTAACTCGTCCATCGCAGTCAGCACCCGGTGGCGAACGTTGGAACTAATAGAGCGTTATCAAACTAACCTACAAAATTTGCTTCCACAAGTGTAATTAGGGGAAGGTCCCTTTTCTTGCCATAAATCTATGACATGGGACCTCCGTATTTAGTTCAGTTAAAGATAATGCGGTACATGAGGGAAATTTATTCCTATCATGATGCAGATAAAGCCATCAAGATAGGCAGATTTTGAGTGTCAATAATAACTTAATGGCAGTAGGAACATGAAGAGCCAAATATTATTATTTTAGCTCACATAATATCAATATGTACCGGGTGAGTTAGCCGTGGTCGTTACGGCGTGGCTGCAGGCAGTCGCTCACATCCGGGAGGCGAGGAGGTTCGAATCCCCCCGCTGGCGATCTTGAAGATGGTCTTCTGTGGTTCCCATCTTCCTTCCAGGCAAATGCCGGGGTTGGTCCTTTACTATAGGCCACAGCCGCCACCTTCCAATTCCTCGTCCTGACATTCACACTTTCCTCGCCAGGCAACACTCCACACGCGACGGTACTTGTAGCTCACCCCATGGGTGTCCGCATAGAAACAACTACAAACTCTGGCGAGCCGAACATGTCCTCGGAGACTCCCGGCACTAAAAGCCATACACTAAAAATAAAAAATAAAATAAACTAATAACAAGTAGTTCCGTGAAGAACTATACAGCCTATTTTCATATATCCTACTTATGTTAATTGCCACTACCAACATACACAATTTCAGTTTGATTGCTGTAATAGATTCGTAGATATTGAGAACCGACTAAATATTTCGGATGGTCGCCATGTTGAATTTTATATATGTAGGTCCTAGAGTTATGTACTGTTACATGCAGATTATTGTGAACGTGTAGTATTCAAACTTCAATCGCATATTTAGGACACAAGAAGTAACAAAGAGATTTTAAAATTTTTCACAGCTGCCATCTTGAGGTTATGGAAACAATTGAAATAAATTAGATGCCAGTGGATTAACATTCGTATAAGGATTTACTGTACCAAGTTTCACTGCACTCGGATGGTTAAATTGCGAGAAACGTCCATGTGAATATTTATAATTCGCGTCGCCGCCATGTTGGATTTGTGATCACCAGGTTATTTAAAGTCATATAGGTGAATTTAAGTTCATAGCCCCTATGAAAATTAAAAAATGCAGTTTGATTGCTAAAATAGATTCGTAGATATTCAGTATCGTCTTAATATTTCGGATGGTCGCCATGTTGGATTGTTAAATGTATAGGCCATAGAGTCATGTACCATTAAAGGAAAATTATTGCGTAGGTTCATTATTCAAACTTTCACTTCGATCGCATGACTACATCACAAGAAATAAAATCTTTATTTTAAAATTCGCACTTCCGCCATCTTGAGGTTATGTAAACAATTGAACTAAATTAGATACCAGTGGATTACAATGTGTATAAATATTTCCTGTACCAGGTTTCAGTGTGCTTGGAACATTAAATCGCGAGAAAGGTCTATTTAAAATTTTCAAATTCGCTTGGCCGCCATGTTCGTTTTGTAGTTAACCGGTTTTTGAAAGTCTTATATATGGACTTCCAGTAGTGCCCTTTATCTCCGTACAAAATTTTAGGGAGATACCGCTAATAGTTTCAGAGATATAGAATGCCGGTGAAATATTTCGCACATCCGCCATCTTGTGATTATGTAAACAATTGAACGAAGTTAGATGTCTGTGCATTAAAATGTATATAGACATATACTGTACCAAGTTTCATTGCGTTTGGTTGGCCAAATCGCGAGTAACGTCTATTTAAAAGTCGCAAATTCGCTTGGCCGCCATGTTGGTTTTGTAGTTACCAGGTTTTCAAGGGTCACATAAGTGAACCTATAGTAGTTCCCTCTATCACCATAGAAAATGTCAGGGTAATATCGGTAATAGTTTCGGAGATATTGAATGCTGGTGAAATATTTCGCACAGCCACCATGTTGGATTGGTGAGTCGTAACAAAATTTGAAGGGCACGGTCGAGGTCGCCCGGAGTAGTGCTATGAACTTTCCGAGTTTCATTGAAATCGCTCCTGCCGTTTAGATTTTATTAGGGGGGCACACACACACGAATCACACACACACACGCACACACACACGGACAAAAGGTGATCTCATAAGCCTATTTTTTCAAAATTGAAAATAGGCTAAAAATAGTTAATTTCCATTATAGGCGAGTTGTATTCGACTGTTTATGTTCGACGATAATTATAATTATTTTATGTTCGAACATACTGTACCCATGCGTATAATCTCGATGGAAAATATGCTTCTGCCTCCAGCTAGCTTCAGGACTCGAGGGTGTACCGCCCTCCCACTGAGCAGTTGCATACTTTGGATTTGAGGCTAAGAGGTATCAACTCTACAATGATAAGGCACAACTCTATTCTAAAACTTTAATTCAGTAAATAAAATCATGGCTTTGAACAAATAAAACAATCCCCATAACCATAAAACAAAAGCAAACAAAAATTACTTTCCACAATCCACCAATATGAACATAATATAATCATACTAAATCATATCATACCACAAACCTTTACCCTATGTGAACATCACAAAGATATTCTAGTGCGCTGATGCACATACAACTTCAGAAACAAACTGTACATTGACACTACTGTCATACAATGTGACTTCTTTAATTTCACAAAATTACTGATTCATAAAAACCTTCTTAATTTGACAATTATGTGTACCGTGTGTGTTTTGATCTTTCTTTTCCCACCAAATGCTTCAATGCATTAGCCTATTCTGGTGTTGCACAGCAAACTACGTGCAACTCCATATTTATGTAAGCTACCCCTACTCCACTATTTATTTATATAGTTCCACTGCATGCCGTTTTGTGATTTCATATAAAAACGTTATGTTATTGTTGTGTCGGATGGTATAATCAAACTACCTTGCGCGCGTAGCCTGTGGAATCTGGTAACCAACTTCTGAAAAAGTTGTCAGTGACAGTATAAATGCAACGTCTAACCATTCGTTAGATAGCTAAAATCATGAACCATCAGGATAATATATAATTATCAATGTGTTCTTAAACCACATTGCTTCATTACTCAACATAACAACATTTTATTCATGTCATTAACAGGGTCTAAAATCTGTTCCTTTCAACCTTACTTTTACGGTCCGTCTGGCCGTCCCCAGACCCTCTCCTCGAGCGGTCGGTATACAATAGCAGTGGGTTGGGTTTCCACCCTAACTCGACCCCCGCTTTTATGTTTGAAGGCTTATTTCCAAAGCATTGTAAGATTTTACAAGACAATACTGTGCTCCCAATGGCACACATATCTCAATGGATTTTAACTGAATATTATGCACGCAGGTAGTGAATGAGCTTTATATTTATTCCTACCCCGAGGATAAAATAATTACTGGCACCAAACAGGTCCATTCAACATGAAGGTACGAGGTTCGTAAAACATTGGTCAAATAGGTAACCGGTGTCTTAAATAATATGCGGTCAGCCCACTGCTGCCGACATGAGGTTCGCTTCAACAAGCTGAATCACTCACAATAAGTTCTCGGGGAATCATTAGAGTGACAAGATGTCCTCGTTTTCCTCGCACCTAACCATGGGATTCCAACCCGGAACATTCACATCCTTCATCAGAGGTAGGGTCCAACACTAAACACTCTGGCACAAAGTATATCTCCGCTATGCCCCCGGCATAGGAGATTTCATACGTAGAATAGACCACCTGGCTCCTTTACCTAATGTTACGACTTCGTCCTATAATATTAAGAGAAATCTATCAATTACTCTATAAGCTTCTCACATAAGCTGCAAATTCAATTCACTAAAAGCACTTCCATTCCTGGCATAATTATATTCCCATTAATACAATATATTCTGATATCAAACTCTTTCTTTAATCCCGTAATGTAATCTTTCTGTATAATCTTACTGCTTGGATCAATAAGTCTTGCAAATAGCGTAATTATTTCCTGTTTACAATAATTTCCTGATGCGTTCATTAATACCTTTGATATTCATAATTGTTATTATATTATTCTCACTGACATAAATTTACCAAAATCATTCCTTATTATTATTATGATTTCTGACATAATTTACCAAAATCCTTCCTTATTATTATTATTATTAAATTTCTGACATACTTTACCAAAATCCGACACAACCAATCATCTCAAAACTCGAACAACTGTGCTCGTAACATTTACATAACTGATTGCCATCTTAATTAATAGTGGTAATGATTAATCCACTTATTGATGCACATTAACATCTCAACTGTATAAAAATCAATACAATAATGACTAAACCTGGAGGGTCTACCTCCTAATCTGATTCTTACTGGCATTTTTACTGAAATCACGTCACATGCAGTGGCCTATATTCTCTAATTAACCATAATTTGTGGGGTACTCACATCTCTCAAGGCTTCTCATGGTGGCTCCAACCAATCATATCCTTCCAAGTCGCCTGCCATATGCAGGTTTAACGCGACATATTCATCTTGAATACACACATTTTATGACACACAACTTCCGTTAACCGTACGGCACTTTGCATTTCTATAAGGAAGCTATTGCTCCCAAACATGTGACACTTTATAACACTTATAAAACCACTACTTTAAAAGATATTTTACATATGCTTTATACATAACACACGTCACTGTGTACACTTTTCATTGCTTGAAATTCCCTAGCAAAGATATCAAAATTGCAGGTGTCGACGGCATCTCCCGTGCTCCTACCAACTCCTGATTGAAAGTCTGGTTTACCTGCCCCTCGGAATTCACCAACAGTTTTTATCCATACTCCTACGGTAAGCTTCCTGCGTCGCAAAAATATGCTAACTTCCGTCCTGAGCGTTATTATTTGGTATCCTTAAAACATTACCAAATGCTTCGTAAAGTTTCTCCCAGCGCATTCCAGCGTAATTAGACATGAATGATCAGTCGATATTTGATACATTGCGCTTAACACTGTCCATAACTTTACACAAATTATTATTATTTACAATAGTTCTGCCACTCATCTTACACGGTGCTTCCTACGTGAACACGCCATTGTTCGTACTGCTGAGTATACCTGCAGCGCGATTATTATTAATAAAAGCTTATTAAATGCTTCACTCAAATGTAGAACTCTTTGTGCGGGCGTCCTTTCATGCACCGGACCAACATATGTTCCGCCATGACGACTGTCTGCGCCTCTCTTGACAACCTGTGACAAACTGGGGTGAGACTGGCTCCAACCGTCTGCAACTAGTGTAAGACTGACTTAAGACTGAAGTGCTCTGCCCAGGGTCGACTCCCTTATATCGGATTCACACAGAAAGTAGAGCGCAATCTTCCCGCGGGATCTCGGCTCCTCTCCCAGCATGATTCTGGTCTCGAAACCATGTTCATTGGGTTCCTTTTCTTTCACTGATCCCAGAACTGACTGCGTGCTGAAGAATCGCTCGGCCAATTAATTAATATTAATTCCTTTCTTCATAGCGTGGGGACGCTATCTCCAAAGGATTCCCTGGCGACCTCCTCAAATCCCGCCGCGAACAATGATAGTCCTACGGTCCTTCCGCACTTCCTTAAATATGCGTCAATTTCGCAGATTAAAGGCTCTAAAATTAGCCTCCAGTCTAAAGATTCACCTGTGGGCAAGTCTCATGTCATTTCGTTATTCCAATCACGAGTAATCAATGATTTTCCTTGTGATCTCTCCCCACCATTCTCAAATCCATTCTCCGTCGGGGAAGAACTGGGTCATTATTCAGGCCCTCACCCTCTTCCAGACGACAGAATGAGGTCAGAATGATTGACTTGGCTCCACTGAACACCTCCCACAATTCGGGGCTAATTTGTAAAATGTCCACTCTGCACTTGCAGTGCTCCAAGCCCCATATAGCCTACACCAAGTAGTCTAATAATACTGTATTCTGCTCAATTTCCCTTCATTATTTTAATAAATAATGTCACTGCAACTGAAATCACACCATTGATTTAATATACACTTCTCTCTAGGGGTTTTTACAATGAAACTCCCTCCACAGACCTCGGGTTCGTTCCCTGGTGGAACCTTTATACTGAGATCACAGTCTCTGAGAACCACGTTCGATTCCAGTCAGCATAACCTCCTCGGGTTCAATACATATTCATAAATATCTGTGTTGATTTCACCTGCTTTATGTACTGAACAGAACTCATGGGACGCAGAGAAAATACCATGGCCTCCTGGAATACCCCACTATGACACTAGAAGCCACGCAGTGAAATTTAAAATAGAAGGCCGTGGAAGTCAGCGCAGGTGCGATGCTATCCGTACCTAATTGGTCACACAACTGTTTCTTGAGCTCTGATTGGTGGGAGAAACTGTTTCATAATGAAACATAGTGTTATGATGACCCTCATTATGATACATTTTTCTGACATATAATATATATATTTCGACATCGTCGAACATAAAGACAATATGATAAGCAGTCACGTATGGACGTGATGATATCACTGCATCATAATATTAAATTACTGTTTCTTCTATTTAAAAACATGATTTTTAGCCTACTTTCGATTTTTGCAAAAAATGAAAGTAGACTTATGAGATCAACACAGGGCGAAAAAAGTGTGTCTGTCTGTGTGTGTGTATGTGTGTGAGTCTGTGTGAGCGTGTTTATGTGTGTGTGTGAGTCTGTGTGTGTGTGTGTGTGTGTCTGTGTGTGTGAGTGTGTGTACTCTGAATGTATGTCCCCCCCCTATCAATTCGAACACGGTGAATGCGAATTAAACGAAATTTGGTACAAAGGTAGCACTAGCAAAGGACACCTTAGTGTCATGTTTTATATCGCCGCCATCTTGACGGAAACGTAATGGCGGCCACACAAATGTTCAAAGCTTAAATCAAATTACGATTATCCTAATCATCAGATCTCTACCAAATTTTGCAACAACATACCCTTATGGAAGGAGCATCCTTTGACCAAACAAATAGGTCATCAGCGTAATAGTTTGCGGATGGCGGCCATCTTTGTGTGAAAATCGATTCCCCCTATTAATTCGAACACGGTGCAACCGAATGGAACGAAATTTGGTACAGAGGTAGTATCAACAAAAGGCACCTCAGTGTCATGTTTTATATCGCCACCATCTTGACGGAAACGTAATGGCGGCCACACAACTGTTCAAAGCTTAAATCAAATTACGACTAACCTAATCATCCGATCTCTACCAAATTTTGCAACAACATACCCTTATGGGGGGAGCATCCTTTGACCAAACTAATAGGTCATCAGCGTAATAGTTTGCGGATGGCGGCCATCTTTGTGTGAAAATCGATTCCCCCTATTAATTCGAACACGGTGCAACCCAATGGAACGAAATTTGGTACAGAGGTAGTACTAACAAAAGGCACCTCAGTGTCATGTTTTATATCGCCGCCATCTTGAAGTAAACGTAATGGTGGCCACACAAATGTTCAAAGCTTAAATCAAATTACGACTAACCTAATCATCCGATCTCTACCAAATTTTGCAACAACATACCTTTATGGGGGAGCATCCTTTGACCAAACTAATAGGTCATCAGCGTAATAGTTTGCGGATGGCGGCCATCTTTGTGTGAAATCGATTCCCCCTATTAATTCGAACAAGGTGCAACCGAATGGAACGAAATTTGATACAGAGGTAGTACTAACAAAAGGCACCTCAGTGTCATGTTTTATATCGCCGCCATCTTGACGGAAACGTAATGGCGGCCACACAAATGTTCAAAGCTTGAATCAAATTACGATTAACCTAATCATCCGATCTCTACCAAATTTTTCAACAACATACCCTTAAAGAGGAAGCATCCTTTGACCAACTGAATAGGTCATTAGCCTAACAGTTTGCGGATGGCGGCCATCTTTGTGTGAAAATCAATTCCCCCTATTAATTCAAACACGGTGAAACCGAATGGAAGGAAATTTGGTACAGAGGTAGCACTAGCAATTGGCATCTCAGTGTCATGTTCTATATCGCCGCCATATTGACAGAAACGTAATGGCGGCCACACAAATGTTCAAAGCCTAAGTTAAATTACGACTAACATAACCATCCGATCTCTACCAAACTTTGCAACAACATACCTTTATGGAGGGAGCATCATTTGACCAATCTAATAGGTTATTAGCCTATTAGTTTGCGGATGGCGGCCATCTTTATGTCAAAATTGATTCCCCCTATTAATTCGAACACGGTGGAACCGAATGGAAGGAAATTTGGTACAGAGGTAGCACTAGCAAAGGGCACCTCAGTGTCATGTTTTATATCGCCGCCATCTTGAATGAAATGTAATGGCGGCCACACGAATGTTCAAAGCTTAAATCAAATTACGATTAACCTAATCATCCGATCTCTACCAAATTTTGCAACTACATACCTTTATGGAGGGAGCATCCTTTGACCAATCTAATAGGTCATTCGCCTAATAGTTTGCGGATGGCGGCCATCTTTGTGTCAGAATCGATTCCCCCTATTAATTCAAACACGGTGAAACCGAATGGAACGAAATTTGGTACAGAGATAGCACTAGCAAAGGGCATCTCAGTGTCATGATTAATATCGTCGCCATATTGACAGAAACGTAATGGCGGCCACATAAATGTTTAAAGCTTAAATCAAATTACGACTAACATAACCTAATAATCTAGTCTCTACCAAATTTTGCAACACCATATCTTTATGTGGGAAACATATTCTGACCAAATTGCAAGAACATCAGCCCAATAGTTTGCAGATGGTGGCCAAGTAAGTGTGCAAATCGATTCCCCCTATCAATTCAAACACGGTGAAACCGAATTGAACAAAATTTGGTACAGAGGTAGCACTAGCAAAGGGCACCTCATATTCATGTTTAATATCCCTATAGCACGTTGTATTTCAACAATCTACTACAACCAACATTCAATCATACTCCTTGAAAAGGACAAAGAGTTATAACAATACCCATGCATTTAGGAGAAAGTAGGCTATATGTTCTTTACTGAACATCTTGTTTCAATTTTGTATTGTTTTTATTTATTTTCTAATTGAATTTTTCAATTGTTTTATTGTGGTGGAAAATGTCGAAATGAAAATATTATATGTCAGAAAAATGTATCATAATGAGGGTCATTACTCATTATAGTACTAATCTTCATTATGAGACAGTTTCTCCAGCCAATCAGAGCTCATTCATTGACCAATTAGGTAAGGATAGCTTCGCGCATGAGCTCAAAATCCAACATGTCGGACATGAATTACACGATTTGAAAGTTTAAATTGGATATCGGATCAACCATTGTAGTTGCAATCCCAAACACAAAGACAAAACCAGCACGAACCTTTAGGGTAACAAGAAAATACTATGACTTATGCAAGAAATGTATGGATCTACGTCCAGAAATTAGCAACACAGCATCCTTCTATATAAATTACCGACATGGAAAGTGCACCGTCCCATATGTTAGCGTAAATAAACTAGCGAATATGGGACAAGGAATAGCACTGTCCCTTAATATCCCCAACTGCAATTTCTACACAGCGCATTGCTCTCAAACGACTTCGGTGACAATATTAGTGAATGCTAGCTCTGATCGGCACTAGCCATCATGCAGGCTGTAAACAATAGCATTGCCAAGCAAAGTAAATGGTCTCTGCTTTCGAAATTCTTTGACCCACGCATGCGCTCTGTTCAGTCAGCAAACCACCCAGCGCGCTCTGTTCACTAACTGAAGTTACTGAATACCACAGATATTTATGAATATTTATGTTAAAACATATAATAAAGTTATAATTATCGTCGAACATAAGCAGTCGGATGCAACTCGCGTATAATGGTAATTAAGACGCTCGTATAGAAATTATAAAACTCGCTACGCTCGTTTTTTAAACATACTCGTGTCTTAATTATTGCCATTATAGGCTCGTTGCATACTGTACTATTCATGGAAAGAGAATGTTTATTTAATTATTGCTTTTTATGAATAATAAACAAAATACCATTTTAATAATGTACACAAACTAGCCTACTGTATGAATGAAGCCCCCCAGTACGCCACTGGCGATGAACAAGATGGCCTAGGCCCCTCAAATGAATATCAACAAACAGACTTGAGGACTTGCGATTGTAAGTTACAGGATATGACATACATAACTATACTTGTACTTTGGCTTGAGGCGTCTTTCATTTATTCAGGAATGTGGCATAATGTAATGCAGGAATGTCTACTGTTTCTATTAGCGCTAATGTTCCTCGCTCATTACCTCGCATTTGTCGCTAGTTTGTGCTAATCCGCCATCATGAGTCGCTGCTATGACCGCCGCTCTCGTTCTTCTTTTGTCCGTCTTGTTGCGCTCTAGTGTCGTCTTCTGTTTTCTCTGTAGTTAAAAGCCTCGCCATTATCAGTTCTGAGGCCAAGCAAGCTTTTGTTTCTGTAATGTATAATCCATGTTCCCAGTCAAGTCCGATTAATTATCACACCCTTCATTTACTTCTCAAATAAATACAAACCAAATAGCAGCCACTGGAGCGTCAATGTGTTATATCATGTTTATTTATGTCTCTCACTAAGTGGATCCCATTTACCCACAGAGTGGGTGGAGGCGAAGAGGTCGTTGGTTCTGGTCTCAGTACTGCCCCGCGAACAAGAATTTCAAGAACTGGTCCACGGCTGATGGAGGAATGTCGGAATTTATTGAAAGTTACCGCCAAGTTAGCTCATAGCGTTGAGGTATTAGGTCATAAGCAGGGAACGATGTAGCCTATATGTGCTAATAATTAATAGGACTCAGATGTTAAGGAAAAATCATATTTTTGCTTCTATTTTCAAGCCTGACTGGTTTCTGATGCAAATCAAGTGATTATTGTCACAATACAGTGGGTTTTATTTGTCATATAAATGCATAGGCTATTTTCGATGCGTATAATTACAGGGTGCATCCGACCTACAAACACACACTGGCTTCCCACCCTAAGCCTTAAGAAGATCACAGTCACTGCTTAACTTATGGAAGAAAATAGAAAACAATCCTCACCTCCCTATTCATTATGATATAGCAGTTTCTCCAACCAAACGACTGACATCCAGACACCCTTCTTGGCGTACTGCAATGAATCTACAGGACACCTCCTTTAATGTATCGGACGCCTGGAAAGAACAATCGCATCTGCAATCCTCGTTACCAAATCATCACATCATTAAGAACCCCTCCAAGTGCCCTGATGGATTTTCCCTTCCCAGACGACAGTGGAGGACGCTAAACCGTATTAGGACCAGCCAAGGTAGATGTGGAGCCACTCTCTTCAAATGGGGATGGAAGGCATCACCTCAATGTGACTGCGGAAAAGAGGAACAGACAGTGGACCACATTACATTCGAGTGTCCATTACGTGCATACAGAGGCTCTATAGAAGACTTACACTGTGTCTCAACTGGCTCTCAACTTTTAACACGGAACTTTAGTTATGAACTTGAGATGGTAGTTGTACTGTATATATTGTACGTAATATTGTATATAATAGTGTATTCATCATACGCTAAATAAATAAATAATAGGCTATTTTGAACATTTTTTACCATTAGGTCATATTTTGAGCATTTTTTTGGTAAGAACGTCTATTTCGGTAGTTTGACGGCAGCTGTAGTTGTACAATCATCCTCAACTTACCGATCGGGAACTAGTGTTTACAGAAATAGACTGTAAATAACCACTTAAACATGTATATTCAGAACATTAATATGTAAATAGAAATAAAGAATTTAGTTAACAGTTTAACCTCGAAGGGATTGTCGCTTGGATTTATAATTTAAAAAAACGGCCATATTTAAATCAGTAACAGCCTCCGTGGCTTAGGCGGCAGCACGCTGGCCGGCCTCTCACCGCTGGGTCCGTGGTTCAAATCCCGGTCACTCCATGTGAGTTCTGTGCTGGACAAAACGGAGGCAGACAGGTTTTTCTCCGGGTACTCCGGTTTTCCCGGTCAAAATTTCATTCCAGCAACACTATCCACTATAATTTCATTTCCTTTCATCTGTCATTCATTTAATCACTGCCCCAAAGGAGTGCGACATACTTCGGCAGCCGGCACAGTTCATTAGATGGGGGCTTCATTCATTCCATTCCTGACCCGATCGGAGACTGGAAGTAGGATGTGGATTTTCATTCTCTGTTACCAGAACACTGGATTTAAAAATGTTCTTTTAAGTGCTGGAAAGTGAATGTTCTCCTATTGTCTCTTAAGGACTGATTTATATTGACTGAAACTTCGTTCAACATCAGAAGGGTAATGGGGGCATATTTGAACTACACAATGCCTGCTGGGGTTAAATCCAACGTTAACTTTACACTTAAATCTCCACACAAAATTGAAGCAACCTTTCCCATTGCTTCATATCCAGTATTCTTTGAAAGTAGTGTCCATCTTCAATTTTGCTACTTCTGCAACTTTACCTGTACCACGATTTATATTTTTAAACATAGATCCTTAACTTGTTTCTCCATTATTGACAGAACTGCTAATTTACTAGAATGTATTGCTGTCTAGCCGAAATATGGGCTATACTGATTTAAATGACTAAGAATATGTATGGGGCATATGTGCTAAATTTCCAAATATGGAAAAATATGGAAAATAAATATATAATCCACTTTTCAACTCCACATCCCCACAGGGGAATCAAACTGAAATTCTTATGTTCATAGAGGCTATGAACATAAGTTCAACTATAGGACTTTGAATAACCTGGTGAGCACAAATCCAACATGGTGGCGACGCGAAGAATAAATATTTAAATAGAGGTTTCTCGCGATTTAACCATCCGAGTGCAGTGAAACTTGGTACGGTAAATGCTTATACAAATGTTAATCCACTGGCATCTAATTTATTTCAATTGTTTTCATAACCACAAGATGGCAGCTGTGCGAAATTTTAAAATATCGTTTTTACTTCTTGTGTCCTAATCATGCGATTGAAGTTTGAATACTACACGTACACAATAATGTTCATGTAATAGCACATAACTTTAAGACCTACATATATAAAAATCCAACATAGCGACCAACCGAAATATTAGAGGGTTTTCAATATTTACGAATGTAGTACAGCAATCAAACTGAAATTTTGTATGTTGATAGAGGCAATTAACATAAGTAGGATATATGAAAATAGGCTTTAGTTCTTCACGGAACTACTTGTTGGTTTTTGCTTCTCTCAATTTCAAGCCCAATAAAATCCACCCATACACCAACTTCTTTGGTCTTGGTATACGTGTTGAGACTCTTGTCCCAAGGGTCCAGGTTTCCATTCCAGGCACCCTCAGATGTTAACTGACCCAACCATCAGCAAAATATGCTACAGCCTTACCGTCTGTACCACACAGCCAGTTATTAAGATGCTGTGATATGTTTCATAACATAAATTAAACCTCCTAGGGATCACAAGGGCGATTGGTGACCACAGGGAAAGTTAAAAAAGAAAAAGCATAACTAAGAAGTAGTTGGCATCATTATTAGACCCAGACTATGGAGGTAGGTGGTGAAGAAAGAGAAGAGAGTAGCCTCAGAGTGATTTCCCATTGTTAGAGAAGTGAGAAGTGTTATTATATAAATAAACACTGTAACTAGCTCGTTATATGCCGCCGACTTTCCATGTGGGGCTGAGCTAAGAGAAAGTGCACCACTACCCAACTGCAATGGCGATTATGATATTATTGATAATAACGGACAAGAGTGGCTCAGTGAGGGAAGCAATGACAAACTACCTCACTCTCACGTCTCATTATAACACTGCTTTGGTTTCCCAGGGGTTTCTACTTCTACCCGCATAATTTACGGTGGATCTTTTTGAGGATCCGATCATCCTTCAAGCTGATTTTAACATTTTACATTTTAACATTTTACGTTTTACATTTCACATTTTACATGTAACATTTTAACAATACAGGCTACATTTTATCATTTAACATTTTAAGTTTTACATTTTACATTTAACACATTAGGCTAACATTTTACATTTTGCACATTAAGATATAATATGACATTTTAACATTTTTACACTTTACATTTTAACTTTTTTACATTTTACATTTTATCATTTTACATTTTAAGTTGTACATTTTAACATTTTACATTTTAACATTTTTCATTTTACTTTTTACTCTTTAACTCTTTACATTATCATTTTTTTCATTTTAACATTTTACATTTTGCACATTAACATTTAACATGTTAATAATATTTTTAAATTTTACATTTTAACATTTAACATTTTAATCTAATATATAAAAGTGAAAGTCTGTATGTGGGTATGTGGGTGGGTGGGTCTGTTCCGTATACAAATCTACACCGTTCCACCAATCTCAACCAAATTTTGCATACACATAGTTTAGGACCCGGAAGGAACCGCTGGCTACATGAATTTTCGATAGTCTTTCTCATTCTTTTGATTTAGGCCCTTTAGGACTCAAGCACAGGCTAATCAAATCATAAAATATACTCATGAAGGAATGGCAAGGCAGATAGTTTCCATGGCAACATAGCTCAAGTCGAGACACGGCCGTCTGGATGCCAGTAGCGCTCTGCACTACTGGTATAGAAAATGAGCATCTTTACTTGAAATCCCGTTAGTTACTCACCTACTCACACAGCACTGTCAACCGAGTTTAGCATAACAAAGACTTGACACTATCTTCTACTATATATTTGTCAAATACCACTCACTCACTCATTCATTCATCACGAAATCTCAGAAACCACCGAACGGATTGGAATGAAATTTGGTATGCAGCTTCCCCAAGGACCGCAAATGCCCACTAAGAAAGGATTTTTGTATATTCAGGTTCTAAAGGGGTGTTAAGGGGGTAGACCTGCATTTCATTGACTAGCAATATCTCCCGATTGGTTTCATTGGGGGATGTGATACTCGGCACATAAACTCATCATTAAAAATAAGAAGACCCGAGTCTCAGGGTTTTTCGATGTGGTGTATATTATGAGGTGAAAGGGGTGAAAAGTGGGGATTAAAATATTCCTAAATGAGCGTGTATCTCTTAAACGACAAAGGCGAGGAGTTTGAAACTCAGCGAAAAAAAATCAGCATAAAAAATAAATAAATATTTGTTTGACCGTTTTTTTATAAATCCAATTTAAGGGGCCCATGGGGAAGGGTGAAATTCTGGGGGGGGGGGGGGACAGGAAAGAAAGTGTCTTAACTGATTGACTGACTGACTCACTCATCAAACTCAGGGGGAAAAACTGCTTTAAAGTAAGTAAATAGCTGTTCGACAGTTTTTTTTCATAAATCAAATTTAAGGGGTTCATGGGGAGGGGTGAAATTCTGAAAAAAGAAAATTGAAAGAAAATGTCCTGACTCACTCACTCACTCACTCATCATCATCGCCCTGCCAAAATTATTGAAGTTAGAAACATGACAGTTTGGGGATATGTTCATTGTATGTCAAAACAGTCTACTAAGGGAGGATTTTCGGATATTCAGGTTCTAAAGGGGTCTTAAGGGGGTTAAACCTGCATTTCATTGAATAACAATATCTCTCGAATGGTTTCATTGGGGGATGTGATTCACGGCATATAAACTCATCATTAAAAAGTAAGAAGACACGTGCATGATGGTTTTTCGATGTGGTGTATATTATGAGGTGAAAGGGGTGAAAAGTAGGGATTGAAAGATTCCTAACGGAGCGTGTATCTCTTAAACGACATAGGCGAGGAGTTTGAAACTCAGCGGAAAGAAATCAGCATACAAAATAAGTAAATATCTGTTTGACCGTTTTCTCGTAAATCCAATTTAAGGAGCCCATGGGGAGGGGTGAAATTCAGGGGGAAAAAAACTGGAAAGAAAGTGTCCTAACCGATTGACTGACTGACTCACTCATCAAACTCAGGGGGAAAAACTGCTTTAAAGTAAGTAAATAGCTGTTCGACATTTATTTTTTTTGATCAATCAAATTGAAGGGGTTCATCGGGAGGGGTGAAATTCTGAAGAAAAACAAATGAAAGAAAATGTCCTAACTCATTCACTCACTCATCATCGCCCAGCCAAAAATATTGAAGTTGGAAACATGGCATTTTGGAGATATGTTCGTTGTATGTCAAAACCGTACACTAAGGGAGGATTTTTGGATATTCAGGCTCTAAAGGGGTCTTAAGGGGGTTAAACCTGCATTTCATTGAATAACAATATCTCAAGAGTGGTTTCATTTGTGGATGTGATACTCGGCATATAAACTAATCATTAAAAAATAAGCAGACAGGTGTCTAAGGGTTTTTCGATATGGTGTATTATTATGAGGTGCAAGGGGTGAAAAGTGGGGGTTGAAGGATTCCTAACGGAGCTTGAAGGCCTATCTCTTAAACGACATAGGTGAGAAATTTGAAACTCAGAGAAAGAAAATCAGCTAAATAAATAAGTAAATCGGTGTTCGACCGGTTTTTTTCATAAATTAATTTAAGGGGCCAATGGGGAGGGGTGAAATTCTGGGGGAAAAAGGGAGAGAAATTGTCCTAACTGACTGACTGACTCACTCACTCATCAAACTCAGGGGAAAAAGACAGCTTAAAAAATAAGTTAATAGGTGTTCAAGAGTTTTTTCATCAATCCAATTTAAGGGGCCCATGGGGAAGGGTGAAATTCTGGTAAAAATAATTGAAAGAAAATGTCCTGTCTGACTCACTCACTCATCACGCCCAGCGAAAACTATTAATGTTGGAAACATGAAATTTTGGGAATATGTTCGTTGTATGTCGAAATCGTCAACTAAGGAATGATTTGTGTTTATTCGGGATTTAAAGAGGTGTTAAGGGGGTAAAGATGCATTTCATTGAATAACGATATCACATGATTTGTTTCTTTGGGAATGTGATATTCGGTATAGAAACTAATCATTAAAAATAATCAGACATATGTCTAAGGGTTTGTCGATGTGATGTATATTATGAGGCGAAACGGGTGAAAATTGGGGGTTGAGGGATTCTTAACGGAGCGTGTATCTCTGAAACGACATAGGCGAAAAAAATTAAATTCGGCGGGAAAAACAGCTTAAAATACAAGTAAATAGGTGATCGACCGTTTTTTTTTCATAAATCCAATCCCCTTGGAGAGGGGAGAAATTCTGGGGGGGGGGGGGGGAACAGGAAAGAAAGTGTCCTAAATGATTGACTCACTTAGTCACTCATCAAAGTCAGGGGGAAAACAGCTTTAAATAAGTAAATAGGCGTTCGACAGTTTGTTTCATAAATCCAATTTAAGGGGTTCATGGGGAGGGGTGAAATTATCAAAAATAAATGAAAAAATGTCCTGACTTACTCACTCACTCATCATCGCCCAGCCAAAATTATTAAAATTAGAAACATGAAATGTTGGGGATATGTTCATTGTATGTCGAAAACGTCCACTAAGGAAAGAGTTTTGGATATTCAGGTTCTAAAGAGGAGTTAAGGGGGTAAACGTGCATTTCATTGAATAACAATATCTGACGAGTGGTTTCATCTGGGGATGTGATACTTGGCATATATACTAATCATTACAAATAAGCTGACACATGTCTAATGGTTTTTCCATGTAGTGTATGTTATGAGGTTAAAGGAATGAAAAGTGGGGGTTGAAAGATTCCTAACGGAGCGTGTATCTCTTCAAATACATATGCGAGGAGTTTGAAACTCCTCGGAAATCAATCAGCTTAAAAATAAATAAATAAATAAATAAATAAATAAATAAATAAAATAAATAGGTGTTCGACCGTTTTTTCATAAATGCAATTTAAGGGGCCTATGGGGAGGGGTGAAATTTTGGAAGAAAAACGTCCACTAAGGAATGATTTTTGGATGTTCACTCTCATCGACCAACAAAAACTATTAAAGTTAGAAGAATTACATTTTGGGGATATGTTCGTTGTGTGTCGAAAACGTATACTAAGGAGGGATTTTTGGATATTCAGGTTCTAAAGGGGTGTTAACGGGGTTAAAACTGCATTTCATTATATAACAATATGACACTCATTCGTTCATTCATTCATTTATTTGCAATGGAGGGTGTGGCCCCCGGAGGCAAATTGGATATACATATCAAATAAATAATTACACATAACAATTCAATAACAATTATACAACAATTAAACTGGAGTATTTACACAAATAGTCAGTCTTTTCTTAAACACACCTATATGTTTGGGAAAAGGCTCTAAGACTGCGGCAGGTAGAGAGTTCCAGTTATCAATGGCACGGTTTACAAAATAATATTTACCATAATTTGTTCGCTGTGGTCGGCCCTTAACTTTGAAAGGATGATCGCTCCTACCCTTGTAAGTAATGTAAGTAATGACGCGAGCGAAGCAAGGTTAAAAATGAGATGGTGTGTGTCTGTGTATTACTCAATCTGGCAAGTACCACTGGTCCGATATACGTGAATTTTACATGGAAGTAGCTGATTTACCTGGTTAACATATAGGTTACTTTTGATTACAATACTTTGCACTATTTAAAGATGGCGACCATTTTAGTGACGTCACTACACCCTTTGGTTTCAAACTCATATTTCCATTTGAAATAAAAAGAGAACGCTAAGAAATAGCAAACTTTTGATGGCATATACGAGGTTTAAAATTACATTTTCTATCCGAAAGGTATCTCCAACGGTTAGCGAGTACAATCTAAATTTGTGCTATAAAACACGGTCAACGCCGAGCGTTGTAGTTGGACAAAATGTTTCATCCTTAATCTCCCTCTGCGCAGCACCTCGCCTATCCCCTATTTTAACTGTCACTTTCACATTTTAATTTATTTATGACGCGTAGCGAAGCACGGGTACTTCAGCTAGTATTTAATATTTTGCATTTTAACATTTTACATTTGTAACATTTTATATTTTAACATTTTTACTTTTTACAATTTAACATTTTTGATTTTAACATTTTTACTTTTTTCATTTTAACATTTTACATTTTAAGATTTTAGATTTTAACATTTTACACATTAACATTTTACATTTTAACATTTTACTTTTTACATTTCAACATTTTACATTTTAACATTTTTACTTTTTACATTTTAACATTTTACATTTTAACATTTTACATTTTAACATTTTACATTTTAACATTTTACTTTTTACATTTCAACATTTTACATTTTAACATTTTTACTTTTTACATTTTAACATTTTAGATTTTAACGTTTTACATTTTAACATTTTACATTTTAACATTTTACTTTTTACATTTCAACATTTTACATTTTAACATTTTTACTTTTTACATTTTAACATTTTAGATTTTAACGTTTTACACATTAACATTTTACATTTTAACATTTTTACTTTTTACATTTTAACATTTTACCCTTTTACCATTTTACATTTTAACATTTTACATTTTATATTTTACATTTTAACGTTTTACACTTTACACTTTACACTTTTTACATTTTAACTTTTTACTTTTTAACATTTTAACATGGCTCATAGGACGGAAAGTGATTTTCTAGACATTGGAGGTGAAGTCAATTTATAGTCTACACGAAAATCATGCCCACAGATACCATATTAATATTGGTAGATACTGTATGTTATAATTTTGCAAGATGTCGTGAATTTGATAGCTTTAAACAAAAACGTGTCATGTCCGTGTCAGGTCCGTGGACATCACGGTCGACAGCCAAGAATACTAGCCACGGCGCCACGAGGTGGTTTTGGTATAGATACTCCGGGACTGGAAATAAGATACTATCCTAACATTAACGTGGATTAGCAATAAGGGTACGTTATGGGGGAAAAGCCAACCTTAAGAAATTCGCAGTAACCCAATATTAAATCACTGAACTAAGCCTCAGTGCCTGCCTTAATGTGCACGGCCATGAAGGTAGGTCTAGGTAATTAGAAGAGGCGAGCCGTTGGGAGAGGGGAGGGGTGAGGATCGAACCGTGGCCCGCACGAGGCTACTGTCCAGATTCTTGCGTCGCCACGTCATCCCAGCCTAATGCCTGCTCATTTACCACAGGTGATAAGGAGGGCTCCAGTGACGATATTGTTAGGTGGAACCACTCGACCACTTAGAGGGACAGACACTCTTCTGATAGCCGTCGCCAGCCAGGGACAAGCTGTTTTACCTGCAGGACGTCTGACGCGCGAAACACCGTAAGTCGAAATATAACTCTCTTGATGGGATAAGACACAACTTTCAACTCCACATTCCTCGATGGCAGTGGAGAGTGACCTCCTCTCTTTAGTCTAACTTGTGACATTCCAATGTTTACATTTTCTCCTCTTGTGGGCCTAAACCAGGTTTACTTAGGCTAGGTGGGCCGTGCAAATATGATATATTTTAAACACGTGTAGTCATCGATCCCCCCCACCGTCCCTCCTCCCCCATCCCACCATGTAGACAATTACGTTATGACATAGCAAAAGCAACACCTAATATTTTTGATTTCGTCACGATTTATCCGTAGTCTGTACGTAGTGTAAAACAAAATCCCCGATTATTGGATGTAACGGCTAATAAATGACGAAAAAAATACATAACGCTGGAGGTGCTTTCGGGGGGGGGGGGGGGGGGGGGGGGAATAGAAGCATAAGAAATGTTCGAACAAGTTTGTTGTTGATATATTTAGGGGATTTGCGACATCATAGTCATGTATCCCCGTATACTTGGGTGTGTGTAGAATTTGTTTGATAACCTGTGTTATTAGTGTGTGTATTTGTTATTGAGGTGAGGATTGGGATGAAGGTGGCCGTGACCATAAGTTACGAACCATCCCGGCATTTGCCTGGAGTAGAAGTGGGAAACCACGTAAAACCACTTCTAGGATAGCTGAGGTAGGAATTGAACCCGCTTCCGTTTTATGCAATTTTTGTTGAGCCAAATTGCCTTGTGTCAATTCAATAATAATAATAATAATAGTAATAATAATAATAATAATAATAATAATAATAATGTTAATGGTTTTTCGTCCGTTTTAACTACTGCGTTATTTAGAGACGACGGGGTGCCGGAATTTTGTCCGGAAGGGGAATCTTGAACTTGCCAGTAAATCTATTTACATGGCTCCCTCGCATTTGCGCACCCTCAAATGCCAGCTGACTGCACCAGGATCCGATCCTGCAACCTTGAGTACAGCAGGGAAGAACGTTACCGCTGAGCCACGCAGCCAGTCTGTCAAAATTCATGAGTTAAGCTTGAATGATTTGAAACTTTTGGCTTCACGATTTGCTTGACTAGCCGTGAACATTATCGTGTTGGCAGCCATGTTTCAGTGTTGCCTTAGTGATCAAAATGTTATGTTTTTCAGTCTGGCAACACCATTGTTCATTTATAGTTTATTTCCTGTTTGGCCCTTCTTGGTCTAGATAGACTACTCTTTCATCTTCCGGCCATTAGGCTCCCAAACGCGCGGGTGTCGTTTCCTTAAAATTAGGCTCTCATGACTTTTTTTTTAACATCCTCATTCTTGTAGAGACCAGGGATCTTCATTATTAAGTTCGTATAACTAAAATATCAATTATTGATCATGAGAAGCCTGATCCTCCCAGCTTACATCGTCATAATAGTTCTCTGAATTGGCCTGATAACTGTCTAACTGCATAGCCGATAACCCCAGGCGATAAATGTTGGTAATAGATCGAAATAACCAAGACATATTTTTAATAACACTTGGTTATAGTTTTTTGAAGCATTTCGAACGCTGCAGGTGCCCATCTTTACCACTAATACATAATAATTCATTTGCGCCGGCGACAAACTAATCACTGGTTATAGCTACACGTTCCTTCTCTTTCCGGAAACTCGCACATAATTATGTAAATCATTTTACAGGCATTTCCATAATCCCATGGGAGACAAGTGTGAATATCTTGAGCTCATTCTCCTTGATGAGGTCTTCATTGTCAGCGCGGACATACAAACTAAACAAAGATATTCAGGGGACATCATGAAACATTTGAAGCGGGACCTGCAACGACAACATTGAAAGAAAGGCAGGCAGAATGGAACTTGAGTCTATCTTCGTGTAAAGTCAGTCTTCCTAGCGATTTTTGAAAATTATGAGTGATCTATTGTTATTCATGAAATGCGTAAACGTTAACCATTTGAAAATGGTAACAGTTTTTATCTGTATTGACTGATTGCAATATGAAGTACTGAAATCCGTCTTATCAATACTGTGAAAATGATGTTTGGTTGGTTGGTTGGTTCCGCAGTTTAGGGACTACGACAACGCGGTCATGTAGCCCCGTGTACTTTGGGAGGGTCTGATAACCGGTGTTAATTGTGATTGCTGTAGGCCTATTAGTTTGTGTTATATGTAATTCAGGTTAGGACTGCAGACGATCAATTTCAAGTAGTTCCTACTTTTGCTACCAAATGCTACCGTCAACTACACCAAGCAGTGAACTTGGCTACTAGATACCACTGCAACCGGCGCCTGGCGATTAACGTTGGAACTATCTATCTATCTAATAGAGCGTTAATAAAATCTAACCTTCAAATTTTGCTTCACACAATACATTGTAGTTAGTGGAATATTTACCGCACTGTCATTCCTTCAGTATGCCTTCCTTCGGAAGGGAAGTAAAGCCGGCGTCCCATGTCATAGATTCATGGCATGTAAACGATATTTCCACAGACTAAACTTGTGCGGAGCTAAATTTCTAGGTTAGATTTCGTTGTAACGCTCTATCAAAGTTGCAACGTTCACCACCTGGTGCACGAAAGTTGGAACTACTTGAAATTGAATGGAACTTGTAGCTCACCCTACAGGTGTCCACTTGAAGCAGCCACAGCCTCTGGCGAGCCGAACATGTCCTCGGACACTCCCGGCACTAAAAGCCATACGATAAATAAATAAAAAATAATTCGTCCCGTGGCGGTTTATAGTACTGAATGTTGGCCGACCACCAAGGAAGCAGAACGTCGGCCAAGTGTCATGGAGAACAAGGTGCTTAGATGGACAGCTGGCATTACTAGGTTGGATCACATCCCCAATGAAAGAATAAGGGAACGATTTGGTATCGCGGCAATCAACAATAAAATGCGTGAGGGTCGTCAGCGATAGTTTGGCCATGTGCTACGGTCAGGAGCGGACACCATTGCTAGGTCGCCGGGGAAAGACCAAAGGGGCGACCGAGTGCCATGACCGACTAAAGTGGAGACAGCGGATTCACATAGCGGATCCTGCCACGAGGCGGGACAAACGCTAACGCAAAATAAGAAGATGAGTGGAAGGTTCTTTTATATGCCATAAATCTATGACATGGGCGTGCCGGCTTTACTTCCCCTCCGAAGGATGGCTTATTGAGGGGTTCTTAAAGCTCTTTAAAAAAACGTGACGCTTTCAGCCGTGCTTGAACCTGTGACCTTGGGCATGCTACCAACTACGCCACCGAAGCCGCAGCGTGACCTGCAACGACAGCATTGAAAGAAAGACATGCAGAATGGAACTTAAGTCTATATTCTGGTAAAGTCAGTCTTCCTAGCGATTTTTGTAAATTAGCCTATGAGTGATCCATTGTTATTCTTAAATTCTGATTTTTCAAGATAGCAGCCACTCTTATATTCAATCTGATGAAGTTCAATAGGATAAATATGGAACTGCTTTTGAACCAATTGAATCGGCCGGAGCTGAAAAGTATTAAGTCAGTTTTCAGGAGACATAAAACGTCATTGACAGAACAGAACTTAACGAACACACTATATTAGTCATCTATTCTGTGAAGCAACTATTCAGGTTATATTTGTGTTAGCGGAATATCAACTTTAATTTAATAAACATATTTTTCTAATCAATTTTGGAATCGTGACTCAATGCCTTTCCGCTCCGAGGTCAGTTTAGTGCGCCATAAAGCCGCCCAGAATGAATATTTCACATGATATTTTATTTTAAAATGGATTTGTAACATATAAACCACTTAAACCCTCTGCAAATGTAATTAACAATAGCACTGTAACACGCGGGAATCTTGCAGTGCTGCCAACATTAAATACGGAATACGGCGCTGAAAGGCAGCTAGTCATTGACTTAATGCTTTTCTCCTCTGATCGCACTATATGTAGCAGTGGTTTCTGGCTTAAACCCACAAAACAAACTGCTTTGTGATGGATTTTGCCTTGCCAGTGAGTTTCTGTGCTTTTTCTCCTGATGTAAATGTTTTGTGTGCAGCTTAAACAGAAGGCTGACTTAATTCTTGCCTATGCTATTCCATGGCCCTTGAGTCAATACTTCAGAATACTAATTCTTAAACAAGTAGTTCCGTGAAGAACTATACAGCCTATTTTCATATATTTCATATATCGATTAAAACATTTCAAATTAGCTTGGTCGCCATGTTCGTTTTGTACTTTACAGGTTTATGAAATATACATAGGTTGACTTGTATCAGTACCCTTTATCACCGTACAAATTTGCAGGGTGATATCTGTAATAGTTTCGGAGATATAGAATGTCAGTGAAATATTTCGCACAGCCACCATTTTTAGGTTATGTAAACAATGGAACTAAATTAGACTCCAGTGCATTACAATGTGTATAAACATTTGCTGTACCAAGTTTCATTACGTTTGGATAGTTAAATCGCGAGAAAAGTCTATTTAAAAGTCTCAACTTCGCTTGACCGCCATGTTGGTTTTGTAGTAACCAGGTTTTTGAAAGTCTCATAGGTGAACTTTTAGTACTGCCCTTTATCACCGTACACAATTTCAGGGCTATATCCGTAATAGTTTCGGAGATATTGAATGCTAGTGAAATATTTCGCCCAGCCGCCATGTTGAATTGGTGAGACGTAACAAAATTTGAAGGGCACAGTCGAGGTCGCCGGGAAGAGTGCTATGAACTTACCGAGTTTCATTGAAATCGCTCCAGCCGTTTAGATTTTATTAGGGGGAGACACACCTCACACACACACACACACACACGCACACGCACACACACACGGACAAAAGGTGATCTCATAAGCCTATTTTTTCAAAATTGAAAATAGGCTAAAAAAATGACCAGTTTTGACTTAATACTTTTCAGCTTCGGCATTTCAGTTATTGTGAGCATTGCTTCAGTAAAGCAAGAGTTACAGATTAGTCTAATATATTCAAACGGTTCACGCGATCGCCGTATTGAAAGTTAATGAACGTGTAATTTGTATCTCTGACGTCGCACACAGCATGGTCTATTTTTTGTGGAGTTTCATTATGTACATCTTTTAGTCAGTAGGTCTATGTGATACGTGATATAACTTGGATGGTCACCGTTATGTTTATATGGCGGCAATAGTCTAGATGGGTCAAGTACCTTTATAAGGTTAACCTTAGTCCCAAATCTTATTCGGTTCGATTTAGGCGTTTAGGAATTGATATGGACATGCGCGCACACATTTCACCTGTGTAGAAACCATAAGACTAACCTTTTATTTCATCAAAATTGGAAAGTTGACTAAATTTACTTTACTTGGGGTTCTTTGAAGATTTGTATCGTATGAGTTGTAGATGAGAGTGCTTTGAGACTCGAGGCCGAATCCCCGATGATATAGGAAGGTACACTAACCGCTTCCACTATGACGGCCAACGCACTTTTGAAACTTTCTTTTCCTCTACATTGTTGGTACAAGCTAGAGGAAAATACGGCAATTTCACTAATGTCTCAGTCTCAATATTATTGCTGCTGTCATACGGAAGGTAGCTTACTAGGATATTGGTGGTGCCTAGTATTGACATTCGGGGTACCTTTGGATGCTGTGAAAGGTGCCACACATATCCTAGATTCAGTGGTGCTAAAATGGTTCAGTGAGAAAGAAATGTCAAATTGCCTCACTCCTCACCTTATTATAGCACTACTTTGGGAAAGGTTTTGTGGGAGTTTCTACCCTATGGTTGTGTTTTTTAAGCCCATTTTCATCATATGAAATATAGGCTTAGGCTATGAGATTAGCATTTGTTCGTGTGTGTGCATGTACATGTGTGTCCCCCCCCCCCTAATAGGATAACATAAAAATGGCTAGAACAATTGAAATGAAACTCAGTCAATACATACTACTGCCTCGTCTAATCTCCACCGTGCCTTTCAAATTTTAATACGTTTCGCCAATCCAAAATGGCGGCCGCGCGATATATTTCATCTGCATTCAATATCTCCGAAACTATCACCGATATCAACCTGAAATTTTATATTGCGATAGAAGATACACACATAAGTTCACCTATGTAAATTAACTTTCGGAACCCTCTTAATTACAACCCGAAAATGGCGGCCAAGAAAAGTTTAAATATGTAAATGGAATTTTCTCGCGATTTAATCATCCGAACGCAATGAAACTTGTCACGAAAAATCTTTGTAGAAGGCTCAATATACCGGTGTGTGATGTAATTCAATTTCCATGAGAACTTAAAAATGGTGGCTATGAAAAATTTCGAAACCACGTTCTTATTATTCTACTCGTGTCACGTGATCGAAACTGGCCACAGTAATTACTGTGATAAGGCGTTGTAAACAGCAAGCTGTCTGTAAGTTGAATAACTTGGCTAATATCCTGTTGGTACAACGAATTCATACCTGGCACAGAAATATTAGCAGTAATGAAACGGATATGAAGTCTATCGTTGGTACCAGGTCATTACAGGTCATTTCCTGTCGCGAATTTAAAACCCTTACTAATTTGCCGGTAATTTCACTCAAATTAATTATGTATACATGCACTCGTTGTGAGTTTTCTTTGTGCTAAATTTGTGTCGCAAATTAATTGCAGCAATTTAGTTTATTTACATAATTTATGTTGATTGGCTCTCGAGCTGAATAATTAGATAATGCCTCAGCTGGACCAAGTTAACACTACCCTACTGAATATTTAACTGACAGAACAAGCTTTCGGTAAACATTAGTCACAATTCGCTCAGATTCAGATGTTGAACGCTGGCTTTGTCGGGAAAAGCGTTCACGACAGCTGCCTAAATGAGGTGGTTGTTGTTGTTGTTCCATTTAGCGGGTTTGGACATCGTGGTCATTTCTCCCTAGTGTTGGGAAGTGCACAGATGGCTAAATTATAATGGTAAAGCTAAATAAAACCAAATTCTTTATTGGTACTTGGTTCATAGAATCCTCTGAAGAGATTGTGTTTTATTAGTGGCGATTCCTCCGTAGGACGTGAGGATCATCCTACAGTCAGCTCTCAGCTGAAACTGTTTAAAAAATTAAATTAATTGTTTTGTGAAATAGGCATTGGTGCTACCTTGCGTGCCCTCTCGATAAGCTCTGTCTCACTGTCACTGTCAGTACTTGCAACTAGTTCTACATTTCACCCCTAGTTGGGTGAAGTGTGACCTTCACCGCCCGGAGTAGAAAGCTGAGGAAGGAAGCCTTGCATCCTCAAACACGTGTTTATAGCTTTAGAAATATATGGGAGCTCTTGCGAGGGATGGTTGGTTGGTTCTCAAGTTTAGGGACTGCGACAACGCGGTCATGTAGCCCCGTGTACTTTGGGTGTGTGTTGAATCTGTCTGATAACTGGTGTTAATTGTGATGACTGTATTAGTGTGTGTTATCTGTTTTTTAATTCAAGTAAGGACTACAGACTTTTGAATTTTTCAGATAGTTCCTACTTTTGCCGCCAAACGCCACAGTCAACGACTACTAGTTCAGAACTTAGCTACCAGACGCCACCGCAGTCGGCTCTTGGCAACGAACGTAGCAAACTAAGAGCGTTGTTTACATTCTTAACCAATACAATTTAGCTTCACACAGGTGTAATTAGTGGAAGGTTCTTTAACATGCCATAAATCTATGATATAGGACCTCCGGCTTTACTTCCCCTCCGAAGAAGGCATACTGAGGGATTTTAACGCTCTTAAAAAATCCGACGACTTCGGCCGGATTTGAACACGCGATTTTGGGCATAGAAGCTCAGCATGCTACCGACTACGCTAGCGAAGCCGCCTTTAAATTAATTGTTTTGTAAAATAGGCTTTGGTGCTACATTGCGCGCCCCCTCGATAAGCTCTGTCTCACTGTCACTGTCAGTACTTGCAACTAGTTCTACATTTCACCCCTAGATGGGTGAAGTGTGACCTTCGCCGCCCGGAGTAGAAAGCTGAGGAAGGAAGCCTTGCATCCTCAAGCACGTGTTTATAGCTTTAGAAATGTATGGGAGCCCTTGAGAGGGAAGGGGCTGGTTTGGTCTGTTTAATGGCGCTCAGAGGACGTCTACTGGCTATTGGTTGAATTTAAACCAACACTACGCGCTTATTGGTTACGATTTCGCGCGGTCAGAATGGATAGTCGTTTTCAGCGTGTGCACATCTTTGGAGTGGTATTCGGTTATATTGTATTGAGTAATGAGTTCGTAATAGTGCTGTGCGACTGAATAATTAATATTAGACCGTGTCAAATATCTCAATTTACCCCAGCTATAATAATTATCTTAAGTTAAGTCTATCATATTACGTCCTACACATTACAAAACTCAGCAGTCGCCACTGGTTTTTATATATATACAAGCTGTACCCGGCATGCGTTGCAATGCCAATCAAAGAAAGTGTTGGCGTTGAAATTATGTTTCTTGAAGTGCTTTTGGATACACAACATGTTAACTGCCTCTAAGCTATCGTAAAATGGATTTTCTAATTTAGAACCATTCGTGGAAGCGTGCACAACAACTTTCAAAAGTTTCATCGCTGTCACACATTTGTTGAATCTACTCGTACGCTACCTGTTGTGAAATGGATTTACTATGTCGAAGCCCTTCCCTGGCGTGTACACAATAACTCATCAAGGTTTCATCGCAATCGAAGAATGTTATATGAACGCAATAGGGGATTTTGTTGAAACGCTTCGCACGTCGTCACCCATTTGTTGCATCTACTCTTGCGCTACTTATTGTGAAATGGATTTACTAAGTCCCCTTCCCTGGCGGGTACACAATAACTGATCAATGTTTCATCGCAATCGGATGAATAGTATATGAACGCATACCTGATTTTGTTTAAACGATTCGCGCTCCGTCACTCATTTGTTGAATCTACTCGTGCGCTACCTACTGCAAAATGTATTTACTAAGTTAGAAACCGTCACGTAAGTGTCCACAACATCTCACCCAAGTTTCATCGCTATTGGACTAATGGGATATGAAGACATAGGGGACTGTATTGAAACGCTCCGCGTGTCGTCGTTCATTTGTCGAATCTACTCGTGTGCTACCTACTGTGAAATGTATTTACTAAGCCAGAAACCTTCCTTGGAGTGTCCACCATATTTCACCCAAGTTTCACCGCTAACGGCAGAATGGTATATGACCTTATACGGGACTTTGTTGAAACGCTTCGCGCGTCGTCCCTCATTTGTTGAATCAACTTGTGCGCTGCATATGGTATAGTGGATTTACTAAGCCAGAAATTTTCCATGACGTGTACACAACATCTCACCCAAGTTTCATAGCTACGGACGAATGGTACATGAATGCATACGGGACTTGGTTGAAACTTTCGCGTGTCGTCGCTCATTTGTTGATTCTACTCTTGCGCTACATATTGTAATATGGATGTACTCAGCCAGAAACCTTCCCTGGAGTGCACACAACATCTCACCCAAGTTTCATCGCAATCGGATGAATGGTATGTGAATGTATACGGGACGTTGTCGAAACGCTTCGCGCGTAGTCACTCATTTGTTGAATATAAGCGGGCGCTTCGTATTGTAAAATGGATTTACTTAGCCAGAAACCTTTCCTGGAGTGTACACAACAATTCACCAAACATTTATCACAATCAGACGAATGGTATATGATATTATACGGGACTTTGTTGAAACGCTTCGCGTGTCATCGCTCATTTGTTGAATCTACTGGTGCGCTAACTATTGTAAAATGTATGTACTAAGCCAGAAACCTTACCTGGAGTGTACACAACATCTCACCCAAGTTTCATCGCTATCGGATGAATGGTATATGAAATTATATGGGACTTTGTTGAAATGCTTCGCGCGTCATCGCTCATTTGTTGATTCTACTCGTGCTCTACCTATTTTTAAAGGGATTTACTAAGCTAGAAACGTTCCCTGGAGTGCACACAAAATCCCAGCCTAGTTTAATCGCTATCGGACGAATGGTATATGAACGCAAACGTGACTTTGTTGAAATGCTTCGCGCGTCGTAGCTCATTTGTTGAATCTACTCGTGCGCTGCCTATTGTAAAGTGGATGTACTAAGCCAGAAAATTTCCCTGCAGTGTTCACAACATTTTACGCAAGTTTCATAGCTATCGGACGAATGGTATATGAATGCATACGGGACTTTGTTGAAACGCTTTGCGTGTCGTCGCTCATTTGTTGAATCTACTCGTGCGCTATCTACTGTGAAATGTATTCACTAATTTTTAAACCTTCACGTAAGTGTACACAACATCTCACCCAAGTTTCATCGCTATCGGACGAATGGTATATGAACACATACGGGACTTTGTTGAAATGCTTCGCGCATCGTCGCTAATTTGTTGAATCTACTCGTGCGCTGCCTATTGTAAAGTGGATTTACTAAGCCAGAAAATTTCCCAGAAGTGTACACAACATTTTACGCAAGTTTCATAGCTATCGGACGAATGGTATATGAATGCATACGGGACTTTGTTGAAACACTTTGCGTGTCGTCGCTCATTTGTTGAATCTACTCGTGCGCTATCTACTGTGAAATGTATTCACTAATTTTGAAACCTTCACGTAAGTGTATACAACATCTCCCCCAAGTTTCATTGCTATCGGACGAATGGTATATGAACACATACGGGACTTGTTTGAAACGCTTCGCGCATCGTCACTCATTTGTTGAATCTACGCGTGCGCTACCTATTGTAAAATGGATTTACTAAGTCAGAAACCTTCCTTGGAGTGCACTCAACATCTCAGCCAAGTTTCATCACAATCGGATGAATGGTATATGAACGCATAGGAGACATACACACCCACAGACAAACTATCACGTAACATTGATTTTTATATATATAGATAGAAGATATGAATTGCAGCGAATGGTATTGTTACGTGCCACCCCCCCCCCTTAGTGGCACTTTTGTTAACTGGATTACGGTGGGTAGAAAGCACAACACCAATTACTGCTTTAAAGAAATAATTAACTTTATTGTGGCCAGAAAGATACACTACTCAACAGCAAATACAAGCAATTATTACCTTACTCCAGTTTCCTCACGTCGAGAATACTTCCCCTTACACTTGTCAACAGACCACAGTTAATCCTCTCGCTAATGAGTCCGGCCCCGTACTCTGACTGGAAATAGCTGCACTACGTCTGTCACTCACTGTTTTGCAACTCACCACAATGACCGTTGTCGCACTAGGTAAGCACACTCGCTCAAAACACAGGCAGTCCCCTGTAAGCTCCTCACTCCCTTCGCTGTCAAGAGACTCGGCTTCACTAGGGGTTTCGCAAGTCACCACACTTCTGTCGCTCAGGATAAGCGCTCGCACTCGCTCGTAAAACACAACAACGACCACTGCTTGACAGGTCGCTCTTATATAGCAGGCCGGTGACTCAATAAATGCTTCTAGACCCATCCAGGGTTCACGGCTTCTCGAGGCTTCCTCCACTGGCTGAGTCACGAATATTCTGGACCATCCCTTTGTCCTAGTAGCCCTGTTGCATAAGGCGCACGCAATACACGAGGCAGGGCACAGCCCAGCCCTGGGGCAGTTGTGACTCAAGCGGCGAGCGATGACACAAACTCACAGCCGTAACACCACCCCCTTCCTCTAAGGCTGATCGTCCCGATCAATCATTGGTCCGTCTGTGTCCCTCCGTAGGCTGCCAGGCGATCTCGATGCACGATCTTCATCTTCGCCCTCGGGCTCCGCTGGATCCTGTAGACGACATCGTTGATCCGTTTCACGACTCGGTACGGGCCCTCCCAGAACTTCGGCAGTTTGGGTGACAGGCCTTTCTTCCGTAATGGGTTGAAGAGCCAGACCAGGTCGTCCTCGTGGAATCCGCCGGCATCCGTCTGCTGGTCGTATCGGGTCTTCATTCGGTCGGTCTCGATCCGCAGTTTCCTCATCGCTAACGCGTGCACGTCCTCCAGTTGGTCGACCAGTTCTTGACAATACTGGCTTACCGGGACCGGATCATTCCCAGGTCGGCCGAAGGCAAGATCGACAGGTAGACGGAGCTCCCTCCCAAACATGGCCCGGGCTGGTGTGCACCCGGTGGCTTCATGCAAGGCGGCGCGGTAGGCCAGGAGAAATAGAGGAAGTTGTCTGTCCCAATCCCTTTGGTGCTCGCTGACGACTATTCAGAGATGGTTCTCGATGGTGCGATTGAATCGCTCTACCATCCCGTCGGACTGAGGGTGTAGCGGCGTCGTCCTTGTCTTCCGGATTCCCAGCAGCTGGCATAGGTTCTGGAACACCTGCGACTCGAAGTTCCTCCCTTGGTCGGAGTGCAGCTCCAGGGGTAATCCGTACCGGCTGACGAATTCCTTCACCAGGGTCTTTGCGATCGTCACGGCTTCTTGGTTAGGAAGCGCATACGCCCCGGCCATTTGGTGAAGTAGTCGCTGATGACCAATATGTAGCGGTTCCCTGCCTCGCTAAGCGGGAATGGCTCAGCAACATCGATGGCCACTCTCTCCATGGGGCCGCCCACGTTGTAGGTCTTCAGTGGACCCCGTCGTCTTCGTCCTGGGCCCTTGCTGGCTGCGCAATCGTGGCACCTCGCGCAGTGGTTCTCCACGTCAGTTCGGCATCCGATCCAGTAGAACCGCTCTCTCATCTTCTCCAGGGTCATATTTATCCCTAGGTGTCCACCAGATGTTCCTTCGTGGACTTCCTTCAGGACTTCCTCCGTCATAGCCTTTGGAACGACGACTTGTTCCCGAGATGTCTTCCCGTCGGTGCTCTCCCAGGTACGGCATATGAGGACATCCCTCACAACCAGCGAGTCCCACTGCGCCCAGTTGGACTTAAACTTTGGGCTGCAGTCACTCACAATGTTCCACCCGGGTCTGGGGACACAGGCCCTCTTCCATTCGGCTATCAGTCCCAGGTCATCATCTTCTGCTTGTGCCCGCGTGAAAGATTCGCGGCTCCAGCTCCCTTGAAGTTCCACGGTAGTCCTTCGGCACTGTATCCCGGTGTTCTCCTCCCTCCTAGTACAGAAGGTGCAGTCTTCGGGGCACGGTCTTCGTGACAGGGCGTCGGCGTTAGAATGCAGTTGGCCTTTCCTGTGCTGAATCTCAAAGTTGTACTGTTGAAGTCTCTCTAACCACCGCGCTCCCGTGTCGATCAGCATGGGCCAGTTCACTCCGTTGACGACTCCGTCGACCATCAGGCTGCTATTATCCCTCCGTAACTTCGTCACACGCACTTGGACTGCCGGGGCTTGACGACTGTCACAAGCCAACCTTTGCCCCCCAAGGCTGGCTAATACTCGTTTCCCTGGGCCGCGCTGTTTTCAGACGACTGATTTCCCGTCGGATACCCTCTGCGGCGGCGATCACCGCAGTCCTTGCTCAGGTGGCCTTTCTTACCGCAGGCCCAGCAGGTCGCTAGTCCTCTTCCGGGCCGCCTCTTCGGTTGTCTTCCGGCTGTGTCGTTGCTGGTAGTGCCGCGACTATCGAAGAAACGGCTTAGCGCCTCCATCAATTCGTCGGCCAGGGGCTTGGTCTCGTTGGTTTTTGCTGGTTCGTCGACGTCCACTTGACGCACCCGCGCGTGCATTCTAGATGCCTGTTTTGCCGTCTCGAACTCAAGTGCGCGGCTCAGCGCATCTGCCAGGGTTTTATTGCGCGCGAGTCGCTGCGACTGTTGAGTGTCCGAGTCCCGTAGCCCGTCGGTGAAGGTCTGCGTCGCGATCTGTTCCAGAAAGTCGGCCGGCGCTGTTGGATAGGCGAGCCTTACGAGGCGTGCGATGTCCATCTCGAACTCCTGCAGGGTTTCCGCGTTCTTCTGTACCCGGGTCCGGAGCTGCATCTGGTAGGCCTGCTGAAGATGGCTATCTCCATGTCGGGACTCCATATGGGCGATCAGTGAAGCGTAGTCCTGGGATCCAGTCGGGATGGCCTGAAGGACGTTAAAGGCGTCATCTCACAGCGCTACAATGAGAGCTGTAGCCTTTTCTGTGTTGTTCCAGTTATTTATGGAACAAGCCGCCTCGAACTGAAGTAAGTAGGTGCTCCACGGGACCTTTCCGTCGAAGGTTCGGGGCATCACTCTGCTATGTCCCGTTCCTGATATTCCCGGTGTAACGGTGGGCGGGCGTTGGCGCAGCTCGGCAACTTCCTTTTGTAAGGCGTTGAATTTCTCCTCCACCCCCATCAGCGGGCGTTGGCGCAGCTCGGCAACTTCCACTTGTAAGGCGTCGAACTTCTTTTCCACTGCTGCGACTTCCTCACGTAGGCCCTGTTCTAATTTCCTTTGGATCTCCTCTAATTTCGTCAGCAGACACTCTTCCAGATTTTTCTGGCCATCCAGAAATTTGGCGGTTAGGTCCTCTGCTAACTTATTCTGGCCGTCCTTCAGGTCCTCTGCTAACTTCTTCTGGCCATCCTCCATCTTCTTCTGGCCGTCCTCCATCTTCTTCTGGCCGTCTTCCATCTTCATCAGGCCGTCTTCCATCTTCTTCTGGCCGTCTTCCATTTTGGTTTCCATGCCACTTAACTTTTCTAGCAATGCTGCCAATTGCGCCTCCATTTTAGTTGTTTGTCTTGTAAAGGGCATGCACTCACAGGAAAATTAGAGAAAATGACCTGCTCGGGTTTTGAAACCAGGACCGTCAGGTGTTGTGCTTGAGTTCGTAATCCGGCTTCTGACACCAGTTGTTACGTGCCACCCCCCCTTGTGGCACTTTTGTTAACTGGATTACGGTGGGTAGAAAGCACAACACCAATTACTGCTTTAAAGAAATAATTAACTTTATTGTGGTCAGAAAGATACACTACTCAACAGCAAATACAAGCAATTATTACCTAACTCCAGTTTCCTCACGTCGAGAATACTTCCCCTTACACTTGTCAACAGACCACAGTTAATCCTCTCGCTAATGAGTCCGGCCCCGTACGCTGACTGGAAATAGCTGCACTACGTCTGTCACTCACTGTTTTGCAACTCACCACAATGACCGTTGTCGCACTAGGTAAGCCCACTCGCTCAAAACACAGGCAGTCCCCTGTAAGCTCCTCACTCTCTTCGCTGTCAAGAGACTCGGCTTCACTAGGGGTTTCGCAAGTCACCACACTTCTGTCGCTCAGGATAAGCGCTCGCACTCGCTCGTAAAACACAACAACGACCACTGCTTGACAGGTCGCTCTTATATAGCAGGCCGGTGACTCAATAAATGCTTCTAGACCCATCCAGGGTTCACGGCTTCTCGAGGCTTCCTCCACTGGCTGAGTCACGAATATTCTGGACCATCCCTTTGTCCTAGTAGCCCTGTTGCATAAGGCGCACGCAATACACGAGGCAGGGCACAGCCCAGCCCTGGGGCAGTTGTGACTCATGCGGCGAGCGATGACACAAACTCACAGCCGTAACAGTATTTTAATTGAACGCCCGTGAGCTACCAGCAAGTTCGATTTCGAGTAGTTCCAACTTTGGCTACCAGATATCACTATCACTGACACCTAGTGGCGAACTTGATACAGCGTTTATAACCAGCCAAATATAACCTACAAATTTGGCTACGCACTTCCAATTGTAGTGGTAGGTTCTTTTACATGCCATAAATCTATGACATGGGTCCACCGGCTTTTCTTCGCTTCCGAAGGAAGGCAAACTGAAGGATTTTAACGCTCTTAAAATCCGATGATTTCGGCCGGGTTTGAACCCGCGTTCTTGGGCATAGCAGTTCAGCATGCTACCGTTTATGCCACCGATGCTGGTGCCTTGGGGTCTACCTGAGACTTGTTCTCGTACAAAACTGTTGCTTTCAGTGACATAGGACAAGAGTGTAAATTCTCAAAGATTGATCGCAACTAAAGTGGAAAATGCAGCGTATCAATGCGGTTCTCATCAGATTGTGTTTTTGTAACATCCTAACCAGATCAGTCTTTGAAGTAACGTGGCAGGAAATTAATTAAGTTCATGATTCCAAGTCGATAATTTGCTGTTAAATATTGTCTTCTATTTTAAGGTTTGTATGGCATTTGAAATGTGGTGCTGGCGATGAGTGCTACGGATACTTTGGACCCTAAGGCTAACTAATGAAGAGGTTCTAAGAAGAGCAGAAGAAACCATCAATCTGACAGAAACAATCAAAATAAGAAGAAATAATTGGATAGGCCACCTACTCCGGCATTCACCATGGTGTATCACACTACTCGAAGGGAAAATGGAAGGCAAGGCAGGAAGAGGACGACCAAGAGCAGAGTTCTTTGATGACATCGGAGGAAGATGTCCGTACCACCTGATCAAACAGCGGGCTCAGGATAGAAGACCTTTGGACAAAGGCATTCATGCTATCCACCAACCGTCAGGTTGAGGAGAGAAAGAAGAGATGGCATACACTACTGGTAACAATAGAAGAAACGGTCACAGATTTAGTTTTAGGACACAGAAGTTCCGACACCAAACCGTTTTACTTATTTAATGATTGGTCTTTTAATGTTTATTGTCTAATAGAAAATAAAATATCATAAAAGCGCTTTAAGCCAAAATTAATAAAAAGAATGTGTAAATACATACGAAGTTGGTTCGTAAATGATCTCTTGTAGCACATTTGGTGAATAGGTACATGGCAAAATATAACAAATAAAGGTAACCAATAGGCCACCAACTTACACGCATCAAAGAAAGTTTCGCATATTGTGATTTAGTGGTATGTTTATTTTGATATGTGTATGTAATCGGATTGTGCACAATATAGGGTACAGTACATACAAAGAAAGGCAACACACAACCTACTCTGCAAAAGACACAGAAACACACAACGAATAACTAAAGTGATAATCTGGGACTGTGCACACAAGCGTCCTTTTCATGTTGGGGTATATCAATACCGTGTATGGCCACCACGAGCTCGAAGGCATGCTTGCAGAAGATGAGGCATACTGAGCACCAACGAATCCAACGTGGTTTGGGGCAGATATCACACTCTTTGACAGCTGCTTCAATCAGTTGTTTGTTTGTTTGTTTGTTGGAGGATTGGGACGGAGCGAAAGAAATTGCCCTCTTGAGCTCTTTCCATGCATATACAATACAGTTCATGTCCGCAGAATAGGCAGGCCTAGATATCAATATAGGCCTAAATAAAACAAAATTTATGATAATTAGCAAGACGTACATAAGCCACACATTATTGGTAATAGCATAGTGCGAGTTTCCCAATATCCATATCTGGGTACCATCATTGGGACAGTTCTAAAGAGATAAAATGTCGCATTGGAAAGGCGAGGAGTGTTTTCAACTCAATGAGCTCAATTTTCAAAAGCCACGATCTTACCACAATAACGACCACTGCTTGACATGTCGCTCTTATATAGCAGGCCGGTGACTCAATAAATGCTTCTAGACCCATCCAGGGTTCACGGCTTCTCGAGGCTTCCTCCACTGGCTGAGTCACGAATATTCTGGACCATCCCTTTGTCCTAGTAGCCCTATTGCATAAGGCGCACGCAATACACGAGGCAGGGCACAGCCCAGCCCTGGGGCAGTTGTGACTCATGCTTCTCAGGTGCTATGTGTTCTCAGTTCTATTGTATGGTATAGAAACATGGACCCTTACAAAGGCTACCACTGTTAGACTTGAAGCCTTTGAACTATGGCTTTACAGAATAATACTGAGAATATCATGGATTCATAAAGTTTCAAATCAGGTAGTTCTACGCAGAGTTGAAAAAAGACCAGAACTGATCTACATCATTAACTGTCGTAAACGACAGTACCTTGATCACATTATGAGGAATCAAAAATGGTATGAGCTGCTTCAACTTAAAATACAAGGAAAAAAGTAGAAGGAAAGAGATCGCCCGGCAGCAGGAGAATTTCCTGGCTCGACAACCTTAGAACCTGTTTCAACAAAAGCTCTGAAAAATTGTTCCGAATTTCCACAGATAAAGGGCAGAATAGCCATGCTGATCACCAGCGTCCGAAACGGACAGGCACAAGAAGAAGAGGAAGAAGAAGAAGACCTCCATTCTCTGTATGCCGTGTATCTGAAGGAACTGATTGACCACTCTAGCTCGATGGGCACGAGCATTATCGTCCAGTAGTGTGAAGCTCTCACCTATTGTGGCTGCGAATCCTGTAACGACAGGTTCAAGGATATTGTCTCTGTACACCAGACCAGTCATGTTACCGTGGATACGAATTAAAGGCGTACGTCGACCAAACATGATTCCACCCCAAAACGTGACTGAACCTCCTTGCTGTTGATGGTGTTCCTGGATGAAGGGCTCGTGAAATCTCTCACCCACTCGTCGTCACACTTGAATGCTCCTACTGTATGGGTGCAAATCAATGGAGACTGGGAAGTTAACATTTATTTCACACACGAGGAAAATGTTGTTGATGTTTTTATTTATTTTATTTATGACTAACATAAATAAAAAATGCTCCACATGAAATTGATGTTGATATTAACGCTAACAAAATTGCTATAGTAAAGGAATTTAAATACTTAGGTGAATGGGTTACAGAAAATGGCAATGAAAATAAATCTGTAACATCAAGAATCCAGAAAAAGGAGGTTGCTTTTCAATACACAAAAAATGTTTAAAACAAGCAATGCTTGTGATGGAATAGCAAAATTCGCCATTACTTAACAGTGATTAAACCGGAAGCTCTTTATGCTTCAGAAACGCTCAGTTTACAAATTAAAACATTACAGGTACAATTAGAGATTAAGGAAAGGAAAATTATGCGAATGATCTTAGGGCTCAGAATTAAAAATGGCATGCACTATCCCAAACCCAACTCTGAAATATATAGGAAAATATCTTAAATTACCGATACCATGAGAATGAGACGAATTCAATTTTTGGGTCATTTGGAAATAATGAATCATACGAGACTTACCGAATCCAAAAATTTCTCTAGAACAAACGTACAAGACCAAAGTCGTAAAAACAAGTGGAGAGGGACCTAGTGGAGATGGGATCGCCAGATCTGATGAATAGAAATGTGATCAGGAATATTGTTCACACAAGGGGATTTGAGGAAGATCAGAAGAAACCAACACGACGTGCATGGTCGGAGGAACAGAAACTACAACAATCCTTGCATATGAAGAGCTATTGGGCAAGGAGGAAGGCTCAACATACGTTGATTCCGCGTGGTCCCTAGTGACCCATCCGCGAGAAGAAGAAGAAGAAGAAGAAGAAGAAGAAGAAGAAGAAGAAGAAGAAGAAGAAGAAGAAGGGGAATTTGCGACATCATAGTCATCTAGGCCCGTGTACTTGGGTGTGTGCAGAATGTGTCTGGTAACCCTTGTCACTGTGATATCTGCACCAGTGTTGTTATTTTAAATTGAGGTAAGATTTGGGTAGGAAGTAGCCGTTGCCTTTTGTTAGGTACCATCCCGGCAGTAGCGTAGCCAGGATTTTAGTTTGGGGGGGGGGGGGGGGATTAGGTCCTCATCTATTACTGCCAGAGCTTTTATATTTTAGCCAATTTTCATTTATGAAAAATAGTAGGCTTATGAGATCACCCCCCCCCCCCTCCCCCTATAATGAAATGTAAACAGCCGGAGCGATTTCAAGGAAACTCGGTAAGCACATACTACTACCTCGTCCGACCTCGACCGTGCCTTTCAAATTTCAAATTTTGATGCGTTTCACCAATTCAGCATGCGGGCCACGCGAAATATTTCACTGGCATTCTATATCTCCGCATTGGTAACAGATATCACCCTGAACTTTTGTACAGTGATAAAGGGCACTACAACAAGTTTACCGATGCGACTTTATTAAACATTTAGGAGTATTACCCTTCATTTACAACACCTGTTAAGTACAAAACGAACATGGTGGCCAAGCGAAGTTGAAACATTTTAATGGATGTTTCACGCGATTTAACCACCCGAGCTCAGTGAAACTTAAAGCGGTAAATATTTATACAAATTCTAATCTTCTGACATCTAATTTAGTTAAATTGTTTACATAATCTCAAGATGGAGGCTGTGCGAAATTTTAAAATTAATTTTTTATTTCTTGTGTCCTAATCATGCTATCGTAGTGAAAGTTTGTATAATGAACCTACGCAATAATTTTCATCTAATGTTACATAACTGCATGGCCTACATCTGGCGACCATCCGAAATATTGAGACGGTTCTCAATATCTACGAATCTATTGCAGCAATCAAACTGAAATTTTGTATGCTGATTGAGGCTATTAATATAAGTTCACCTATTGGACTTTCAATAACCTGGTGAGCACAATACCAACATGGCGGCAAAGTGAAGTAAAAACATTTAAATTGAATTGACTCGCGATTTCATTATCCGAGCGCAGTGAAACTTGGTATGGTAACTGTTCACACAAAATCTACTGCCATCTAATTACATTCAATTGTTTTATAACCCCAAGATGGCGGCAGTGTGACATTTTAAAATTGAGTTTTTATTTCTTGTGTCCTAATCATGCGATCGAAGTGAACGTTTGAATAATGAACCTATGCAATAATCTTCATCTAACGGTGCATAACTCTATGGCGTACATACAGAACAATCCAACATGGCGTTCCTTTTCATAGGCGGGAGATTTTTCTAATAAGGAAGACCAATTGGATACATGAAAATAGGCTATATAGTTCTTTACGAAACTACTTGTTTTGAGTATAAGTACTTAGGGTCCATTTTAACTTAGGACAAAGATCTTCACTCTGTTCATGTCTGTCTGAATTCTGTCCTTCGTTGCTTTGTTTTGAGGCAGCTCACAGCTGTGTCAGTGTCTATATTTGTCTCTGTCGCTCAGATTTTCAATTATCCGTTATCAGAATACTACCATTATGGCATATTCACACGTTTCTGTGCACAATGTTCTTTAACACTGCACTATGTCTTGGTGTTTTATAAATAGTTTATTTACCAGAAATGTTTTAGTCAATTTAATGAATCTGTCAAAAAAAACATCAGGAGTAGATAACAGGAAGAAAGGACACTCATAAAGGCATCAAACAAGTACCTACGTTGCAAAATATTTAGGTATATTATTGTTAGTGTAATTTATACAGTGCTGTTTTAAAGTAAGCCTAATGGTCGCCGTGTATGGTACCTCAATCTTGTTTATTATTATTATTATTATTCAGAGGAAACTGTAGCACCCTTTAAATAATAATAAATAAATACGAACCTTTCAAAAAATGGAATAACTTTACATTCTATCAGTGAGCATTGCGTCTTTCTCGTTCAGAGAAAATTATTTGTAAAAGCTGTGCCTATATAATGAAATGGGGGCCTCAATTTTCTACACCTACAATAAAAGCTTTTCATAACTTACCGAAGATGTGTGCAGTTTTGCCTTCTTTATGACAAATCGGTCGATCTTAACAGTCGCTAATGTGACAAAAAGAAGAAAGAAAAGAGCAACTATCAAACAACTCTCAACTCTTCCCCAATACTACCACTCACAAACTGTATCTCTCCCCTCGCACAGACACACAACCGCCGTAAATCCCGACAGTGGCGACAATCCATCATGCTGCTCTAGTATTGTAGCCTGGGACATTTTAACACTGATATTTCCAGGAAATGGAAATTAAAAGGTGACAAGATATAACTGTCCCCCTCCAGAGAGGTCTCCTGCTAATTGGCAATCTCCTAATTTCTTGGTAGACTTTTGTCATCATCACCTGGATGTATCCCCAGTACTCAGGCACTTACTGTTCTTGGAATATCCCCCCTCCCCCATGTCACAATACTAATTGCAACCCTGTTATTTGAGCTCCTCCAAGCTGTGCAGACACGGAATTGATGACTGGCCGTGCAGAGATTGTTAGTACATTCTTTGTCAAAGCATTTACTGTATTTAACATTTCGTTGTAGGTTCTAAATTTGTTCGAGCCGTAAGAAAATATGAAGGCTTATGCCAACCCCAATTTCTGGATTTATTTGGGGGGGGGGGGGTCCGGCCCCTCTGGGCCCCCCTCTGGCTACGCCGCTGCATCCCGGCATATGTCTGTAGTAAAAGTGCGAACCCACGGCAAACCACTTGGCTGAGATGACCAAGATGACTCAAGCCTCTAAAATGAATTAGCAACAACCAGCCTACATCTGCGTGAAAAATCAATTTTCTTCGTGCGACCTCATGTTACCTTATTTTTTGAAGCTCCTTCGTATTTTGGATGTCGCACCCATAGTCTTCTATTCTTCCACTGTGGAGTCCATTCTACTACAGTGTCCCCATAACCTATCCGTTATCAATTGTCTGCATTCCAGACTGCTCCTTCGTCTGCCTGCCCCAAACTTCTGTGAGGGGAGACCAGAGCGTTAAGGGGCTTCCCTGTTGGGCTCCTGCTTAATTACAGCGGACCACTTGATAACATTGACCATAAACTACACCTAGCATGTGTAAAATCAGCTCTTTCATGATTGGGTTCCGAAAGGATTTTGTTGTTTCTTCATTTAGATAGGCTACTTGGGACATCTTTGTCATCAGCCACATGTTCTTAGGCGTTTGGTATTGAATGAAAATCCACAGCCTGCTTCCAGTCTCCGACCGGGTCAGGAATCGAATGAATGAAGCCCCCATCTAGCGGCGAGGATATGGACTGTGCCGGCTGCCGAGGCCTGACGCACTCCTCTGGGGCAATGATTAAATGAATGACAGATGAAATGAAATGATAGTGGAGAGTGTTGCTGGAATGAAATTTTGACAGGGAAAACCGGAGTACCCGGAGAAAAACCTGTCTGCCTCCGTTTTGTCCAGCACAGATCTCACATGGAGTGACCGGGATTTGAACCACGGACCCAGCGGTGAGAGGCCGGCGTGCTGCCGCCTAAGCCACGGAGGCTTCCCGTTTGCTATTATTATTATTGTTTATTTATTGAGCGTATGGTTTTAGTTCCTTGAGTGTCCGAGGACAAGTTCGGCTCGCCAGAGGCTGCAGCTGCTACAATACGGACACCCATGGGGTGAGCTACAAGTTCCGTTCAATTTCAAGTAGTTCCAACTTTCGCTACCAGATGTCACTGACACATAGTGGTGTATTTTGGAACATTTATAGAGCGTTTCAACGAAATCTAACCTAGAAATTTAGCTTCACACAAGTTTAGTTAGTGGAAGGATCTTTTACATGCCATAAATCTACGACATGAGACCGCCGGCTTTACTTCCCCTACGAAGGAAGGCATACTGGAGGATTTTAACGCTCTAAAACAATCCGACGACTTCAGCTGGGTTTGAACCCGCGATCTTGGGCATAGAAGCTCAGCATACTACCAACTACGCCACCGAAGCGAATTCGTTAAATAACCTGTGTTCCTGTGGTAGCTTGTATTATTGCATATTAATATTACTGTCTAGGATTTGTGTGGTTGCCCCGGGACTTGAAATAAAGTGGCTTACCCTCCCAGGAATTACCTGGAGTGAGGAAACATTCATGGAAAATCCACGTACAGGATGCCCGGTGTCTGCGCCGGTATTCGAAACTTGGATCTACTGGGAGTAGTCTAGACGCGATATCTTACCTTACAAAATTCCCCTTGACACAATATGTCATGGACGACACTAAAGGTTTAATCAATGCACACTTGTTAAATTGATGTTGCTCACGTCCGTAGGTATAACCTTAAAGCACCACATGTGACCCTACATGGTGCTAAACGAGTAACAATATTCTGGCAGTCAGTCTATCTGAAAAGATCTCGTGGCTATCACACATGTCAAGAACAACTATTATGTAATTTTAAGCCATACGCTAAATAATAATCTAATTTGTCAATAAGGCTTTACATACAAATGCAAACCTACTGTAACCTTGGTCTTACGCCCCAGACCCCCTACCTTGTAGTACAAGCAGTAATTTTCGTCTAGACCGTCGTCTAACCGAGTAGCGACCAATGGCTTTGTCTCACCATGGCCTTAAAAGAGTGCAGTGCAACTTTCCAATTAAATTGAAAAATTAAAAGTAATTGATTAACATTCGTAACTCACGACCAAACCCCACACTTGAACACAGGTGACTACATCCGCAAATAATGACGCATTGTTGGAAACCTCATACAGCCGAGTAAAATGGCGGTTCCCCTAGGTGGTGCTAAACGAGCAACAATATTCTGGCAGTCTATCTGAAAAGATCTCCTGGCTATCACATGATGTCAAGGACACCTAATATGCAATTTTTATGCCATACGCTAAATAATAATCTATTTGTTAATAAGGCTTTACATGCAAATGCAAACCTAACCTTGGGCTTACGCCCCACAACATCAAACAAACGAACATCAACGTCCGCACGTCATCTGTGATGTTATCAACTACACTACAAAATTCTCCTCTTACGTATCGCGGCACATACTTAGCCACATTGTGCTCATTATATGCCGGATTATATTACGAATAAGATTCACATTAGTTATGACGATGATGATGATGACGATGACTGAATGTTGCTACCGCGTGGCTCCTACATCAGACCTGTCCAGTGAAGCCCATCAGTCGGCCGGCCTCAACTCGCATATCGATAAGTTTTTCAGTTATGAGTGGAGCAGAGCATGACAAATCGAAAATGAGGTGAATGGAAAAGACCAAGGTCTTTACTCTGGAGCTATTATAAAGCCCAAGTCGATAAATTCCGTTATAGAACAATGGGATGAACGATAATTGTGTCCGGGGAAAAACACCTGTGAAGTCTGCCCATTGACTAAGCAGGCTAACTCGTGCGTTCAGGCTGCGGCTGAGTCCGGAAACGAACCGCGACCATCCAGGCGGAACGAGGGCAGTTAAGGTTGGTAAACATCGTCAAGTGCTGCCAATACACCGACCCTCAATCTTAACACAAGTGATGGGCATCAGTCGGCTTCAAATAGTCCAATTATTGGATTATGGAAACCGGGGTTGGGGAGAAACGCGGTACAAATGGCACCGCTACTGCTGTAGTAACCGTTTTTTTTCTTTTTACGGTGACGACGTTATTAATTAAGTTAAGTAGGCTAACTGTAACGGTACAGCCATTCCTTTTAAATAGTAACGAGTAACGAATCAGTACACCCCTTTGATTTCAGCGTTTTCGGTGGCGTAGTTTGTAGCATCCTGAGCTTCTATGCCCAAGATCGCGGGTTCAACCCCGGCCGAAGTCGTCAGATTTTTTAAGAGCGTTAAAAATCCCTCAGTATGCCTTCCTTCGGAGGGGAAGTAAAGCCGGCAGTCCCATGTCACAGATTTATGGCATGATAAGAACCTTCCACTAACTACACTTGTGGAAGCTAAAATTTGTAGGTTAGTTTGATAACGCTATATTAGTTCCAACGTTCGCCGCCAGGTGTTGACTGCGATAGCATTTAGTAGCCACGTCCGCAGCTAGGTGTCGTAGATGGTAGCATTTGGTTGCAAAAGTAGGAACTACTTGAAAAAATTAATCGTCTGCAGTCCTTATACCTGGATCACAGATAACACACACTAATACAGCCATCACAATTAACACTGGTTATCAGACAAATTCTGCACGCACACCCAAAGTACACGGGGATACATGACTGCGTTGTCGCAGCCCGTAACTTAAGGAACCAACCAACCAACCAACCAACCAACCTTTCATTTTAATCATAACCCGGGATAATCATCATTTCTAAATTGAAGTCATAATTGACTTTTACGGCCATTGATCATACTTCACCAATCATTTTAGGTTTTCGCCTATGAGCACAAAGTTAGGCTCTTCAATGAGCACTTGGTAACCCTGCCCGGACCGCCACTGGGGTAGCGCATCTTGCACATAGGGTACATACATTTCCATTTGAGACTGTTTAGCCTTTCAGCGTCCAGTCTATAGTCTGCAAATCTCTGTTTGCGAACAAGTCGCCTCAATGATGCACTATTAGCAGTTGGTACTGCGGCCTCCTATGCGTCTAACCTCTCACTTTGAAATCGTTCAACACTGAATCTAAGCATCGCCTCATAGGTCTACCTCTGCTTCTCTTACTCTCTATAACCTCTTAGGTAATCTCTCCTCCCCCATTCTCTTCACATGACCCCAACCATCTGAGTCTACTCATACGAACACCTTCATCTAGCGTGTTCATTTCTAACTTAGCATTTATCTCTTCATTTCTTCCCGGTATCGCACCCATCTATTTGTCCCATAAATCATTCCTGCTACCCTCATATCAGTTATGGTTGGTTGGTTCCTCAGTTTAGGGGCTGCGACAATGCGGTCATGTATCCCCGTGTACTTTGGGTGTGAGTAGAATCTGTCAGATAACCGGTGTTAATTGTGATGACTGTATTAGTGTGTGTTATCTGTTTTTAAAATTCAAGTAAGGACTGCAGACTTTGAATTTTTCAAAAAGTTCCTACTTTTGCTGCCAAACGCCACGTCAACGACTACTAGTTCAGAACTTAGCTACTAGACGTCAACGCAGTCGGCTCTTGTCAACGAACGTAGGAACCTAAGAGCGTTGTTTACATTCTTAACCTATATAATTTAGCTTCAAACAGGTATAATTAGTGGAAGGTTCTTTAACATGCCATAAATCTATGACATGGGACCGCCGGCTCATTCCCCTCGGAAGGAAGGCATACTGAGTGATCTTTAACGCTCAGTTACCTCTATCTTATGTATATCAGATATCCTGAATCTACCCAGCTCTCACTTCCACTCAGCAAGGTCAGTCGAAATATTGAGCGATGATGGGAGAGTTCCGTCGCTACACTAACTTCTTTCTTGCAAAATACAGCAGAACGTAACTGATAACTCACTGCATTGGCCTTCGTACACCTCGACTCTATTTCCTTCCCCATACAACCATCCTGAAAGAATACACAGCCCAAGAACGTAGAATGTTCAAGCTGCTCCAATTTACAAAAATTGGACGCAATTCAGAAAAGCCGAGGTGAACACCGAAACTCCAAACACATATAACTCGACACGACTCGACAGTTTGATGCTGGCCGAAGCTGGAGTGATAAGACTCACTCGCTAGTTCATAAACTCACTCCGAAGTTAAGTAATTAAAAATTAATTAAATGAATTTAATATCGTCGGTATGTAGATAATTATTATTGAGAACCTAATTTCGCCAAATAACCGACAAACTCATCTTGTTTATCCAAACTTTATTTTGAGCTACGTTTCGATCGGTAGATCATTATCAAGCTACATCACATATCACAGAGATGTTTACAACCCTGGTCAATTGCACTTGTATCAAACATAACCTAAAAACATATACAGTCTCTTTGGCACGTTAGTCAATCGGTAGCCTCAATCATAACCTAAAATCATATACAGTCTCTTTGGCACGTTAGTCAATTGATTGTATATGTTTTTATGTTATGTTTGATACAAGTGCAATTGACCATGGTTGTAAACAACATCTCAGTGATATGTGCTGTAACTTGATAATGATCTATTGGATCGAAACGTAGCTCATAATAAAGTTTGGATAAACAAGGTGAGTTTGTCGGTTACTAAGTAATTTAAATTTCCACTGAATGGAGATTGTTGGAAGAAATGAAAACGTAAAAACACATATAGTGGGCGATGTATTAAAAATAGAGACATGCTGTCGCGGACTTTTTGCTGAACAATTCTTACACTCCTAGATAGTAGGTATGGATATTTTTAACGGTTTACCCAGCGTAAGCTTAAAAGGCGCACGGACGGCAGGTTTTTCTTCGACTCGATTCACTGAAACCGTTATTGCCCGACTTCCTTTGGTCATAAAGCAGGCCACGCCAACTCAGGTGCTTCGCGAGCACCGGCCGGCAACGGTAAAAGCACCGATGCTCTGCTGTAGGAGAGGAACGTGTAGTGGCAGTGCTTACTTGTTTGCGAGGCGAGAGTCGTGTTGTTGTTACAGTGGAACTTGGATAATTCGAACCTCAAGGGACCAGTAAAAATATCCAATTATCCAAACATTCGAATTAAGAAAGTTCTTTGAAAATGGTAGAGAAAATGTATTGTATTACGTTTACATATTGATTTACGTTCAACAAAGCAGATTAATAGACAACGGTACTGTAAAATGGCTGTATCGTGAATAACCTCAAACATTTCAAATGATAAAATAAAACCAAAATGTACTATTCACCATTTAACGACAGTAGTAATCCAACAATCTAGTTAAGTATAAGAGAAATCTACTGTTTTTCAAAAAGTTTGAGATTTTTACCTGTTTCCTACAATTAAGTCTCTCGGCCATCACAAAAGAATCTAACAAATTTAATGAACGGAAACAGAATCACTTACATCATTTCTACTTAAAGAATAACGCCTAAGTTATTAGATGTGGTTTGTTGCTTGGGCTGCACTCGGGGCAGTTTTTTCGGGAACTTCCTCCACGAGTTCATCGCCAGATGCGTCGTCACCATCTTGTTTTTCGGTGTTCAGTACATTGGCGATAATTTGTGCGTCGGTCAGCTCACCACAAACTGAGACATTTTCGACCGGTCGGCTTTTTACACGTATAAACTTCGAATTATCCAAAATATAATTCGAATTATCCACGATATTTTAGCATTGATTGTATATAAAATGCTAGGGACCAAGAGAAAAATTCGAATTAAAGAAGATTTCGAATTATAGAAGTCGAATTAGCCACGTTCCACTGTATTTGGTGAATGTGGCTGGGCAAATCAGCGCGCGCCAGGCGGAGTACCGGTAAGAAAACAAATAATAATAATAATAATGCCAATTTTGTGTTAGATTAGATTAGAATGCCAAATCCTCTCCATGGACGTAGGTGACCTGAATTAGAGTACTTGACTAAGTCAAGGGTTCACTAACCAGGCATCCCGAGCCGGAGTTTGCGTGTGGTAGGGTGGCCAGTTCCTTTCCACTCCTCCTCCTGCCATAGCATCCGGCAGGTTCCCATTTTGCATCACGAGGCGGGGAGACCCCGTACCAGACCATACAAAGACTTTAAATTCTTGGCAGAGCTGGGGATCGAACCCGGTGCCTCGGGGATGACAGCCAACAATGGTAGCCACTTGCGCCGCGAGGTAGTCCTATTTTGTGTACCGACAGAAATAATAGTTTTATTGCACTCCTGATTTTGCACTAATTTTCAACATTATTTGTTTATCTTTGGCATCGCTTTGAAGCCACTAATTTTCCGATGTTTGGAACAATCGTCTTGGCAGTTGCAATCCGAAGTGTAGCTTCCAAGGAAGCATCAGACAAACTTGACCTTGTGTTTGTTTTGTTAATATATTGTAAACGTTTGTTCAAAAACGACGTCATTCTGAACATTGCAACAAATTTCAGGGCAAGGGCATGAATCCACGGGATTCAAGGATTTTAGAGACGGAAAATTGTCCCGATTTCCTTCTTGAAGCAGACTTTTAAAAAGCACAAGCTGCAATTTTTAAACATTCAATACTGTCACACATAGTACTGATTAATTTATTTGTGCCTTGCAACGAGATATTTAATTCGTTTAAATACCCCGTGATGTCTTTCATGAAAGCGAGGTCAGCGATCCATTGTTCATCATCCAAGTCTGACTCTTTAGAAAGAAGGGAGGGAGGGGGGAAGCACCGGTGCCGTTCGGTGCGGCACTGGGGTGCGCATGTTGGCGTGGCCTGTCATAAATGAATGTTTTATCATTTCAAATGATCTTGTCGACTTCATCGTTATGCTTGAGTCAAAAGTTATGCGTTACGGAGACGGATACGGCGACGTCATGCAGCCGCGCGGGAAGCCTAAGCTAATGGTTAATGGAGTCTGTTGAAAGAGTCCTGGGGCGTCGAGCGACCTGGGGCTTCGAGTGAAGCGAAAAGAATACAGGGTGACTCCTAAAGGGGTGTACAAGATGCCAGATAAGAATACTGGGTGACTCCTAAAGAGATATACACGATGCCAGATAAGAATACAAGGTGACTCCTAAAGAGGTGTACAAGATGTCACACAAGAATACAGGGTGACTTCTAAAGAGATAAACAAGATACCAGATAAGAATACAGGATGCCTCCTAAAGAGGTGTGCAGGATGTCAGAGCAAAATACAGGGTGACACTTAACGAGGTGTACAATATGTTAGATTCAATCAAATACAGGGTGACCCTTAAAGAGGTTTGCAAGATATCAGATTCAAATAATGGGTGACCCTTAAAGAGTTGTAAAAGATGTCAGACTCAAATACAGGGTGACCCTTAAAGAGGTGCCCGTGTGGAAGCCTAGGTTAATGGGTAATGGAGTCTGTTGAAAGAGCCCAGGGGCTTCGAGCGAAGCGAGAAGCCCCCCTGAGCCTTTCTAACATGTGTAGCATTTGTAGCATGCGTCATTTGAAATGATATAACGTCTAGTCTTTCAGACTGACTGTAATTTTTTTCTATAGAAACCTTCCTCGAGAAATTCTTTACAGAATGGTGAAAACCGCATCAAAATCCATCCTGTGGTTCTCGAGATTACCCGTTACATCCACTAGCCTAGCCTATGTAGAGATAGAGATTGTGAGTCCCTGAGTTCTCATGTCAGAGCGCAAAAGGGTGTTGCGAGAAGAGATTTCCTCTCTCACCCGTTGGCAGCCAGTGTGTTAGTACCGGAACCAGGGGGTACAGGAAACACTAATTTCCTGTCTGTTGATTGGCGTCTGCCTGCGCGGGATACCGCCCGCCCGCTAATTGCACAACAATAAATTACGTTTTAACGAATTCTTTCAAATGGAATGGGAATGAACAACTCAATGACTGAGCCTATAAATCATTATATTTAATCATGTTATAAAATACATTTCCGACATTTACCTACATAGATCTAAACTCAGTCAGTGGTTATACTGCCTGACATGCCATAAAATACACCTTTTAAATGCTTTGGACATTCCCTAATGTTTGATGAGACGTGAGAGTTCTTCACTGTAGAACAAGAAGTTCCGTGACGAACTAGGGAGCCTACTTTTCTTAAAAATAAGATACATGCCAATGATTAATCTACAGCACTGAATTATATGAATTACTCCAAATTAATCTAGAATGTCAGGTGCTGTACGTGTGCAAAGTATAGAGCTTTTGGCTTGCATACTCTCTCATATAATATTGGGGTAAAAAATATAGACAGCATTTATTAACAGTTCGCAGCCCTGATAGCTCTTAAGAATACTTATAGTCATATCTGTTAAGTTGCACATAGCACATACGAAATTTGGTTGAAATCCAACTGATAGTATAGAAGTTAAATGTATTTAAAAATTGGTCCTACCAGCAGGCTTAGAATCATATTGGTACAACTGACGTATATAAGTTACTCCAAATTAATCTAAAATGTCAGGTACTATACGTGTGCATAGTTTAAAGCTGTCGGCTTGCATACTTTCTGATATATTGGTATATGGATTAAAAAGAGAGAGAGAGCAATTTTTAACAGTTGGCAGCCCTGGTGGCTCTTAAGAATTCACAGTCATATCTGTCTGTGTACACATATTACATACAAAATTTGGTTGAAATCCACTTGATAGTGTAGAAGTTATATGCATTTAAAAATTGGACCTATCAGAAGGCTTAACATTATTTTGGCAACATTGTCATGGCCTCCTGGAAATTAAACTGAAATAGTATTATACACATGTGTGCCAATTTTGGAATAGCTTCCATGCATACCTTCCAAGATATCCAACATGGATCTCAAATTTCTAGTGCGTTTTTTCAGCAGTTGGTAGCACTGACATCATTTTCAAATATGGGCTTGAGATATTCCTGTATATATCTTTACTAATACCAAATTTGGTTTCGATTGCTAAGGCCGTTTAGGAGTTGATATGGACACACACACACACACACACACACACACACAGCCAGACAGACAGACAGAAGGACAGACAGACAGACAGACAGACATCTTCCCGGATCGATCTCATAAGTCTACTTTTTACTCATTTTTGCAAAATGTGAAAAGTAGGCTAAAAATACATTACAATCGAGAACACTTGATCGTTGTGTTGCTCAGGGCCAGAGTGTGCGGCTGTTGAACTGTGTGTAATGCGGGTTCGAACTCGGCCGTAGCCTTAGGCATTATTGTATGTATTATCATAAGCTGTTAATTAGTTTTAATTAGTTAGTTAGTTAATTAGTTTTAAGTGGTGGAACTGCAAGGTCACCTGCCCCCATATATCTTAAACTGTACTTTTATTTCAATTAGTTACAGAGGTGTGTAAATTGATTAAAGAATTTTAACCTTACACAAAGTTTTATTTAATGGTAATTAAAGGTAATTAAGACACTCGTTTATTGCCATTATAGGCTCGTTGCATACGACTGTTAATGTTCAACGATAATTATAACTATTTTGTATTCGAACATAAGTATTCATAAATATCTGTCGAGATTTCAGTTTTATGTACTGAACAGAGCGCATGGGACGCAGAGAATACCTTGTATTAGACCATGGCCTCCTCGATTGCCCCACTATGACACCAGTGACGCAGTGAAATTTAAAATAGCAGGCCGTGGAAGTCAGCGCAGGTGAGATGCTATCCTTATATAATTGGTCACACAACTGTTTCTTGAGCTCTGATTGGTGGGAGATACTGTTTCATAATGAAAAATAGTGTTTTAATGTCCCTCATTATGATACAGTTTTCTGACATATAATATTTACATTTCGACATCGTAGAACATAAAATCATTTTATTGATCACCTAGTTACATATTTTATTGGCCTACTTTGCAATGTTTCCTCCCCTATGGACTTAAAACTTTTCCTATTAGGAATTGCGTCTGGAAATTTTCGGAATTGGGGATTCCAAGGGACACGTGAGCTGAGTCCGTTTCCTCTTTCTTCATTGACCTTGTGATATACCCTGTTAATCAGGTGGCTTCAATCCGTGGTTCACAATTTTTTTGTTACTTCAAGAGCAGCCGATTTTGAATACCCCTGTGTACAGTAAATACACACGAAAACTAGATTGAAGTATTCAAAACAAAGCATATGACATTTTGCATTAGCGAGGCTGACTCTAAAAAAGAATACAAATTTTACCTTTCACAAGTATAATTAGTGGAAGTTTTTTTATGCCCAGTCAAGAGGTGAGTGGCTTCGGTCTCCTTGCTCCCAGTTCATCTGCCAATTATGAAAGGTTTGTACTCTTGCTCTTCGTCTTGCATTTTATAGACCCACCTCAGATTTCCTCCAGTAAACGTCCTTGCGTTCTTTCGCAAGAAAGAAAAATTGGAATAATCCCGGCAATAACAAGAACTGATTCTTCGGAGACTGTGCGATATACAGAAGCCACGCGCAAAGCACCCCGCCTCGACACTTGCGCTAGTGACCTTCTATAAACTTCCTAATATTTCCCATATTTCCGCTCCATACAGCAGATCTGAATGGATGGTCGGTAGTCTCCTCTTACTAACTTTTGGCCCACCAACATTGGCTATGAGCCGCCTTATCTTCGATTAAATAAATAAAAATAAATAATAATAATAACAAATAGTAATAATGAATAATAGTAATAATTATATTCGTATGGCATCAAATACCTTTGCGTACATCTCTCGAGTTGGAACCTAGGGGCAGATGACCTCGTAGTACCGCCCCTTAAAACAACAATAACTATTTAGAGTTGGAACCATTAAAGATATCTACCCGCCAGTTTTGACGTTCCGGTTCCACTGCCTCCTAACAAAGAAACTAGCCCTTCATTGAGTGACCTGTGGCTGAAATGTAATGAGTTTTGTCTTGAATCACCAAATGTCATAAATGAGGTGGTAAATAAGCCAATATCGACGGTGGTTTATTGCCAACCTTAAAAATGTGATTTCCTCGCCTGGGGGATAGAACCCGCAATCTTGGGATCATTCACTGATCCAGGAAGACGTTCGACTACCTTTGAGGAATATTAATGTTTTGTGATCAATATAACATTGCCAGATTAATTGTGAACAATATCGAGATATAATCATTGGACAGCAGTTGTATCACTTATGGACGAGGAATAGAGTAAGTTATATAAGTTAACAAGTAAATTGTACAACGCATGCAAATGTACTGTATTACTCCGGTACATTTTTTCTATTCGTTTTAAAAACACTCAAAATAGATGGAAGTTGTATTTACTTTTTGCTGTGGATTATGGCAGACATGAGAATAATTTAGGGAATATAAATAACTAGAACTACTGTACTGTGTACGAACTTCCACTTTATAACATAGGTATTCACAAAATAGAGACCTTATTTATCAAACCAATACATCCATATGGGCTTGCGTTGACAATTAAGATTGTATATACGACATGAACTTTAAAAAGCTTTTCTACATTCAACAGTTTAGTATTGAGAGATCATTAGTTTGTTTCCAACTGAAGTATGTAAATATTATTGAAATACGCAGTATAAGACTAATGACTCACTTTCATTAGAACTCTCCATTAAAAACTTCTAAAACCAAAGTCTACGTGTAATTAAAACTGAAAGTAATTAAAATATCGAGCATTTCATTAATTCCCGGAACTTGTAGTTTTTACATGCAATTTTTATCAATCGAAATGAATAAAGGGAGGTGACCCCTTCCTTACTAGTTTAGTAGCTATACCGTTCGTGGCGTCTGAGCATGTCGGAAGGTAAGTACGGCTGGCAGAATGCACAATACTTCCTGTTCCTGGGTAGCAAAGCCTTATAAATTGTTCCTGTTAATTAGATTAAGGGCAGGGGTTCTTAACCTATAAGGTGCAAAGAGGTTAGTGGGGAGGTGTGACTATAGTTTTGTAATATTGCTTTTAAGAATTTACACCAGTCTGAACTTAAAACATAAAGTTATAAGAGTTTATTCTTTAGACAAATTATTCTGATCACAACAATAGATCCAATGTGATAGGTACATAGTATGATGCTACAATGGATTTCTTAAAGTAAGAATGCTTAGAATTTCTCTTTATTGAAATGCACAATCTGTATGAGTGTAACAATGATGTTTTACAATACCGTTTTTAATTCTTTATATTTACTCTACAATAGTTTGTATTTTCTACTTAAAGTCGTAAGTTGTTTCATTATTATCTCCACTACCATCAAAAGTATAAATTGCAATGCTGTGTCTGAGGAAAAAAATATGTCAAAGAAAAGGAAGTACAGTGATGAATATGTTAAATGAGGGTTCACATGCAATCTTGGTCGTGATGGAATTGAAACACCGCAGTGTTTTTTATGTGCGAAAATTCTTTACAATGATAATATGAGGCCTGCCAAACTCCAGGAACATTTCAGTAAAGTAAAGTACAAATAAAATGATTGGAATCGAGCTCTCTTCTGTTTAAGTGACTCCAGGGACTCTCCAGAGCTCCCCGGGTGTAGCCTACTTTACTGAAATGTTCCTGGAGTTTGGCAGGCCTCATATTATCATTGTAAAGAATTTTCGCACATAAGAAACACTGCGGTGTTTCAATTCCATCACGACCAAGATTGCATTTCTCTCGACTTGGAATTTTTAATCCTTAATCTACCAGTGAAAGGGATTCCTCTTTGATCAATACTCAATAGACTCCTGATTAGTATTGCCTACTCAAAGTTTTCTGGAAAGCATAAAATTAACCGCAGAAGTTGCTGGATTTCTATTCAAGAGAAAAATGTTCATAACCGCCATTAATGGTAGTTTCAAATGTTACAAAATTCCCACTTACACAACCAAAAATGTATATTTATGTTTCAAAACGCAGGCTATTCTAAATCATGACAAATTAACATAGCTATGTTGGTAATATGGCTGTAAATTGAGTTTATCGAAGGTATAGTTATAAAATACTGCATCTTAATTTGTCTGGAGGGTATTTTCCCCTTGAAAGAAACACTCGCTGGAAACGTAGTCAAATCACTAGATTCGAAATTCTATGGCTAGCCCGGATTCCAATACAGTACTTATCAATACTCATTGGACTAGTGATTACTATTGCCAATTCAAATTTTGTTGAAAGTCGTTGAATTCACCGCAGAAGTTGCTGGATTTCTATTCAAGAGAGAAATGTTGATTTCTTTCACTAATGATGTTTTCAAAAGCAACTAAATCCCCACTTACACAACAGAAAACTTCGTTATTGTCGTATTTTGCCAATTTTAGTGATATATATTTGCTTATATTTTGAGCATTTTTGTTTAAATTTTGACTAGGTAGGCTACATGTTATCTTCAAATACTTTGCCATTTTTAACGGTTAAATCAAAATGAGTTTGACTAGTTCTTTTTTGTATTAATCTAGGAAGTAGTAATTTTGCCACATATGTTTCTTTTTCTTGGAAAATCTCAATTTTCCTTCTTTTAGTAAGTAGCTTAAGTGTATAGGTTAGCAATGAATTGTCTTCCTACATTACGTCACAGCATTGACAAACCTCGTAATAAGAAAATACAGTATTTGTAAGATTCAAAATTGTAAGAATAGAATCGAATATTCAACAACTGAATCGACAGGGAATAACTTACATGGAATATATTTCTGATCAGAAAGAGTTTTCTATAAAGCGAGGATGAACGTGTTTAAATATCAACGGAAATTGAAAGACAAACTAAGGCTTTAATCTTCATAATGCATAAATAGTGAAGAAGCCACGTGCAGTAGATGAAACTACACAAGGTCATTATTTTAAAGCAGTGCGTCTAACAATGTTTTCAGTAAACTGTAGACAATAAAATAAATTATTTATAACGTAAACATTTCCTCTTTTTACCACATGAGACTGTTAGATCTGACATTCTGCAGGCTGTGTATGGAATGGAAAATTATGCATTACCAACCTCACATTTCAAAATTCTATTAATTAACGTTCTGATATTCCATGAATGATATTGGGGGATATTTAACCCTGAATGAGTAAGGTGGGGTGCAGGCTTACTCCAGAGTATTTTTATTCTGGGATGTTTTAAAGTTGGTAGCATTGATTTATCTCCCCTGACTTGGTTTGTCTCCCTAGCTGGTGGTCAGTGACACTGTGATCTTTGGTCTGCGTATTTATCAGTTGCCTGGACACAGACCTTGGGGTCGTGTCGTACCCCACCTTACTCAATGCGATACTTTTCCTGTTGTGCAATTTCAGTGAACTGTTTACTTTTAACGAGCAAACCCATTTTTTGTGGTGTTTATAATAGACCTGTATGTCAGGAACAAAAAGTGATCACCTGCAATCGCTGAAAAGTGTGAAAATAACCTCTTTTTTAAAAAGCATAATTATTTTGAAGCAGTTTTTCTGTATGTTCTATACTGCCTCAAATTATTTAAAGCTATAATTTTCTTTGCATTAAATTGAGTGTAATGACATGACATGTATCATGTTTGAAGGGTTTCCTTATTTAAAGCACACTTTTGTTAACAGATCTGTTTTTTTTAAATACGATATTCAATGATTATTAATATCAAATCAACATTGTTCATTATTATATTAAGTTTTAATTTTATTTTTAGAGAATAGTTACTGAAGAAGACCACAATGTGGGTGAAACTCGTATAACTTATTACCATTTCTACATTATTGACTAAGGTGTACAAACTTAATAAATACTATTAAGTTATATTAAATTGATAATACAATGTTAGGTTAGTAACATCAATGTTTTAAAGGAAAGTTGAAAATGTTTTCTTCTCCTTCTTCTTCTTCTTCTTCTTTATTAGAAATATTCTACAATACAGTAGTTTTCCTTCAACCCAAAAATACTCTACTCCTCCACAAATTTCGGTCTTCAGCATCTTCCTCGGTTAAGCCTCTGGTAGCCATGCTTCTCTTTACACCATCCATCCATTGTTCTCTTGGTTTAGCCCGTTTCCGTTCGCCTTCAGCTTGCCAATGTAACATTAAATTCGGAATTTTACTATTCTGCATCTTTTTCACATGTCCAAACCATTGTAATGTTCTTTCTTCAACCACTTCTAGTACAATTTTGTTTTACCTGCAAAATTTCTCTGATTCTCGTATTTCTAATTTTATCCAATCTTGATTTTCTTGCCGCCCTCCTCCAATAATCCATCTCTGTTACTAATAATTTGTTTGCTTACTGTCTGTTTAACGTCAAGTTTCTGCTCCATATAACAGAATAGTTTTACTAATGAACTGTAAATAACTTTCTTAGTCTTGTTTAAAATATTTCTGCTCCATACAACGGAATTTAATGCTCCAATTGTTCTCCTAGCCTCACTTACTCTTTTCTCAATTTCAGATGAACTCATTATATTTAAACTTTAATAACTCATAGCCTAGTGCTGTAACACCTTCACCTTACTCATCCAGGGTTAAATTAAAAGTTCAAAGTATTGCACCGTTACCGGTTACTGACACAAAACTTTTGCCCCGGATATGTCTAGGCAGGGTTCATTCCTGTAGTGGTATGAAGGATATCACAGAGGAATTTCATCCGGAATAGTTCCAGGAAGAAAGCTAGAAGCTCGAGAGAGAGCGTGTCGGCCCGCGATAAGCCGTCCATTAGCTTGTTACGAGTGCTCAAGGAGCCAGACGACGCAAGAATGACAAAAATTAAGATCTGACCTGACTAAAAGCCTTTCATTGTTTGATGGGAGCCATTATTCAGAGACCCTAATTTATGAAAATTATTTTAATTTCCACAAGCGTACAGTCCCTGATAAGGACATTGAAAAGCAATTTGTTGCGGCGATATGTGCTTTCTGCACGGTACGAAACGTGCTGTAATCTGCCGCCTGAGTGGTTTCACCGTCGCCGCTGATGTCAATAGACATTTACGAGCAATTTCAAATAATAAATACTCACCTTTTGTTTTGTTTACATCACTTGCAAGTTGTATCCTATTCTGTCTGGAGGGTCATACTGCTTTTATACAGCTCATAAGTCCATTTCATGCAATGGTTCTCGATATTACCCGTAACATTCAAGAATCGGGGACTTTGTTTTTACACTAAGTAGAGATAGTTGGTTGGTTGGTTCCTCAGTTTAGGGGCTGCGACAACGCGGTCATGTAGCCCCGTGTACTTTGGGTGTGTGTTGAATTTGTCTGATAACCGGTGTTAATTGTGATGGCTGTATTAGTGTGTGTTATCTGTGATTCAAGTAGAAGGACTGCAGACGTTTAATTTTTTTCAAGTAGTTCCTACTTTTGCCACCAAATGCTACCATCCACGACACCTAGCTGCGGACGTGGCTACTAAATGCCATCGCAGTCAGCACCCGGTGGCGAACGTTGGAACTAATAGAGCGTTATCAAGCTAAACTACAAATTTTAGCTTTCACAAGTATAATTAGTGGAAGGTTCTTTTTCATGCCATAAATCTATGGCATGGGACCACCGGCTTTACTTCCCCTCCGAAGGAAGGCATACTGAGGGATTTTTAACGCTCTTAAAAAATCCGACGACATCGGCAGGGTTTGAACCCGCGAGCTTGGGCATAGATGCTCAGCATGCTACCAACTACGCCACCGAAGCCGCTTAAGTAGAGATAGCTATCTATTTATTTATTTAAATATTTATTTATTTCAATGGAGTGGTCTAGGCTAATACTCGTAATGTCAGTGGTGTAGGGGCTAAGCGTTCATGGCTGTCGCCCCGGAAGTTTGGGTTTGATCCCGGCTATGCCAAGAATTTCTGGTGCTTGAACGGGGTACACTCAGCCTCGTGAGGCCAAACTAAGAAGAGGAGGGTTCGATTCCCAACTCAGCCATCCTGAAAGTGGATTTCCGTGGTTTTCCACTTCTACTCCAGGCAAATGCTGGTTACTAAGTTAAGGTCAACTTACAAATACACAAACTATTACAGCCATCACAATAACACAGATTATAACACAAAATCCACACAAAAACACTGGGTTGTGTGACTGCGTTGTCGCTGCTCCTAAAATATGTAAAATGTCTTAGTCAAAGACTCAAACTGGGTCCCTTTTGAAAATGACACACAGATTGCTCCAAATGCACACAACTGGAAACACAGTCATTATTTAAGAAACCTGATTTCTTTTCTTGACACTGCACTTTAATATATTGTCACTGCGACTGGAATACCACGTATCCATTGCATTATTTTCCATAAGACTGGTCATGGAAGACTACTTAATTACAGTAGTCGATCTGTACTGTTCATTTGAAGTTATTATACTTTACACTCAAAGATAGGAAAGTGAACTTTAAGATAATTGTATTTCTATTGTGTAGTGCTGCTGTGAATATACAATTCCCATCATTTTAAATCTTCTAACTCCATTCTTCATCTGGCCGTAGCCAGCGAACATAAAGATCATGCGAAGTATTATGCTGGCAATTATGCAATTCCTCAGATAAAGGGCAATGCCGGACAACCAAATGGCATGAGGATGCTAAGGATTTGATAATTTATTCCTTTGTCAATGATAATCTAACTCCTCACGTATGGGAACTGATTATGGATGGGTATTGTTTGTTAAACTACCACTCAATCACAACCCCGTTCATTTTAACTTGTCTTGGAAAAGTTCATATTTAACAGAAGTACAATAATTGTTCTACTCAAACCATTTCACTCTAGAAGGTCGCAAGAAACCGAACTAGGGACATAAAATTGCAGGAAGATTTGAGTCAGTACAACACGTAGCCTACCTTTAGCAGCGGTAGACAGTTGCAGCGAATGCATTAGTTTTGACATAAAAGTGTGCTAGAGCTAATTATCATACAATAGGACCTACATGTAGTAATTCAGTTATGTTGCTTAATCACTATCATACAGCTAGTTCTTGAGAGGTAGGCCTATAGGAGGATGTCATTCCATTCCAAGTCAAGTGAATTGTTTAAAATGTAATGTTTAAATTGACGTCACAATTTAGTAAATTGGAAAAATGGAAGAAATGAATGGGCCCACTCCAGTGGTGGACACGACCCCGCCATCTCAGAAAGATGTACAAAACTTAACGCAGCCTACCAACTGCAGCGAAACTGATTCAACAAGAAGTGCATTTCAAACACTGTACAGTCATTATAGAGCTGTAGACAGACCCCAGTCCTTATACGCAGAAGAGACTCTGCTGATGAACAGGAAGTATAGCAAGGACGACCAGGAAAAAGGCGAAATCTGTATCCTCCGGTAAATTCATGGATATAGGTTACTCCTAGACAGAACCTGAAGCGTACTCCGAATTGCACCGACAGAGACTGTTAAAAACAGCTAAAATCGGCATTGCTGTAGGTGGTTTAAGTTTAATGGGCACTTTCTACTGACAACGACAATGGATTTAATAGAAGATCTCTTCTCAGGATACAAGTTATAAGACTGGAAGCCATTGACCCAATGATGTCCGAAAAAATATGGATTCCGATCGGATAACTGACCTTGATATCCTAGAGTGCTTTAAATTTTGTGATACAGTTAATTCTTGGTCTCTCCGCCCAAAAGTACAAGGCCTTGGAAACTACCCCCACAAGAAAGAAAGGAAATTATTCTAGTGGGACTCAAGAATTATTGAAACATTTCACATCAAACAAACATTAGGCTTAAGTACATCCGTCTATTTTATTGTTAGTTGATTTCATTTTAATTGAGCTGAAGAATAACTCCAAGTCAGGTCGAAGCATGTACAATATACAGGGCCTTCCACTCAAAGTGCGGCCGGCAGCGCGGCGCGTACAGGCAGCTCGCTGAGCTTGGTGTCGAGAGTGCACCCGTACAAATCGCATGTAAATAACGAGTACACAAAATAACACATAATCAAAGTAAAATAGTTACTCACCTTGTCACAGAAGATGTTGAAAATGTCCTCCACCTGCATCTATTCATTTCTGGCATCGTCTAAGGAAATTTTCAATTTCACGCTTCAGTTCGTCTACCGAGATAGCCTCAATTTCTTTGGTTATATTCTGTTGGAGTTCATCTAGAGTGTAAGGATTTGTTGCATAAACCTTATTTTTCAGATTTCCCCATAAATAAAAATCACAAACCGTAAGATCTGGGGATCTTGCGGGCCACAATGGTTTACTAATTACCCTGTTGTCTAAAATTTCCTCAATTAAATCTAATGACTCGTCAGCCGTATGCGCAGTTGCAGAGTCCTGCTGGAAATATACAGATTGGCATTCAGTGTCCGTCAATTGTTCAAAATATGGTACGAGAATGTCATCCCTATATCTCTGCCCAGTGATTGTGGTTTCAAAAAATATAGGCCCTATTATCCTGTCTGCAGTTACTGCCGCCCACACTCCCATTTTCATATCATGTAGGGGTGTTTGATGTATGAAATTAACAGGTTTTTCTGAAGACCAGTACCTGTTATTCTGACATGAAACATGTCCACTTAAATGGAACCATGCTTCATCAGAGAATATTATTAATTTCGGATCAAGTACCCCATCATCAACACTCCTTAAAACCCAGTTACAAAAATTTACCCTGCTCTCATTATAACGTGGAAGCAATTCTTGAACAACAGTAATCCTGTATGGTTTCAATTTTAACATTTTTATAGCTCGCCACGTGGAGGTAATCAAAATTTGTGTTTGCTGCGAAAGTTTTTTGAGCGATTTTGTAGGAGTACGTTGCAACTTTCCCCCTACCTCGCCTAATTTCTCCTCAGTAAGCACTCGCTTTTTTACTCCTCGTTTTCCAACCAGAATCGAACCTGTACTTCTAAATTTGTTCACAAGTCTTCTTACAGTTTCTCTATTTGGAATGGTTGCACCTGGTCATTTTCCTATATACCGCCTTCTAACTTCTCTACAGGAATTCGTCAATACATAAGTGTCGTACATGAAAATCTTTTGTTCTAATGTGTACGCAGGTTGAGGCATTATTGAACCAATAGGCTTTAACACTTAGCAATAACATGTTATAAAATTTTGGAACACAATAACAATTAATCAATAACCACTAACACGTACACACGTTACAAACTTATAAGGCTATAAACGAAATAACAAAGTCAACTTTAGTCGGTAAACACTGCGTTGCAACTGTTCCAGCACTGTGAATCCCGCGCTGCTCCGAAGCATCAATCCAACAGCACTTCTTCCTTATCTTAATTATGGCATATGCTGTGACAGCAGCGCGCTGCGATATGCTCGTCTGACCTTTATAGCTCCACGTTCTACCTGGAGCGCTGGGCTGGCCACACTTTGAGTGAAATACCCTGTATAATAGATATATTTGTGTAAGTGTTGATTGACGTATGATTTAAACTTTTAATCAATCTATCAATACGAATATCTACAAATGTATTTGCATTCTATCAAGAATTATTACAAACAAAAGCGAACCTCCAAAAAGCGCTCCTAGTGGGCTCACATCGACGATAATATTAATAATAATAATAATAATAATAATAATAATAATAACAATAATAAGCCTCCGTGGCTTAGGCGGCAGCACGCCGGCCTCTCACCGCTGGGTCCGTGGTTCAAATCCCGGTCACTCCATGTGAGATATGTGCTGGACAAAACGGAGGCAGACAGGTTTTTCTCCGGGTACTCCGGTTTTCCCTGTCAAAATTTCATTCCAGCAACACTCTCCACTATCATTTCATTTCATCTGTCATTCATTTAATCATTGCCCCAGAGGAGTGCGTCAGGCCTCGGCAGCCGGCACAGTTCATATCCTCGCCGCTAGATAGGGGCTCCATTCATTCCATTCCTGACCCGGTCGGAGACTGGAAGCAGGCTGTGGATTTTCATTCAATAACAATAATAATAAAATAGATGAAAAAATAACGTCATTTTACAATGTTCAATCAATTCTGAATGCTATCCAAGGATATAAACTGGGTGAACAATTCTACATTTTGCCTGTATACCCCTCTGTAAAACGCCCACTAGCCGCTACTGGAATACATTTTTGGATCTAGAAGGTTTCCCAGACCTAACAATGTTTTGGTGTATGTTGCAGACTACTCCAGCGTGCCCGCAAGTGAGTCCCCGGTGGCCGACGCCGAGATACCGACGCCCGCCCCCGAGCCAATGGGCGTGTCGGAGGAAGGGAAGGCGGGAGGGGAAGAACCCGTCGCACCCGTTGATTTGGGCGCCGACAATAACAGTGAGGGAGAGCTGGACGATTTTGCGCCTAAACGTAAACAGCGTCGCTATCGCACAACATTCACCAGCTTTCAGCTAGAGGAATTGGAGAAGGCCTTTGCACGCACGCACTACCCGGATGTCTTCACAAGGTATGTGATCAATTATTTATAGACGTACAGGATTCAATAAATTGTGTAGTTTGAGTCTTCAGCCATTTGACTAGTTTGATGCAGTTCTTCTTGTGCTGAATAATCGTTTCATATGTACAGCGTGTTTCAGTTGAATACACAACAGGCATGTGGGTTGCCCAACACCTGCAGTAGAGCCGCGTGAAGTTCTTGCTCGCTTATTCGTCTATATCTGGTCTTTGAAACAGTCTTTGAAACGAAAGGACAGAAAACACCAAGACACAGGGACCAGATATACACGAATTAGCGCGCAAGAACTTCTCGCGGCTCTATTGCAGGTGGTAGGCAACCCACATGCCTGTGTTGTATTCAAGTGAAACACGTTATACATAGCTACTACATCCTATATTCGAGGCATCTACACCTGTCTGAAAAGTCCATGATGATGATAACTGTAGTTTTAAGGGGCCTAACATCTAGGATATCGGCCCCTAATGGTTTGGATGAGTGTGAAAGAGGAGATGTGAATGATAACTACAGTATAACTAATACTAACTACAAACTTACAGACTAGAAGAAGAAATGGTAAAAAAAAGAAAGGATACGGCAAATAACGGACAGGAAGAAATGAAATGCCCTCTACCCTCGAAGAATGAGGATTGAGGGACTTGGAAGGAAGGAGAGCCATGAAAGGCAGATAAGAAAGGGAAAGAGGAGATGGCCCGCCCCAAGGTCAGAGGAAAAACGGGACAAAACGGACCCAGCTCAGGAATCCCGCCGGGTCGCCAACTCCCGAACTCATTAGCCGTCAGCCCTTGAGGGTGTAGCACTATGCAGGATGCACCAGAAGTGGTGGGGGCTACATACACCCTGCCTCCTTGAGGGCCTTGTGCAGAAGGCAGGAGAAGGCGGAGGTAGATTTCACCGGACAAACTTGGAGATAGGCGAAAACAGGCAGAATATGCAGGTTTTCGTAGGAGGATCAGACCTCATTTATCGCGTGAAAGTATTTTATAATTGGAGATTAATTAACTTTGTTTTTCTTCATTTTAAACATATTTTAAACATTTTATTATTGTCTTACGGGGACGGTAACCTTCTTGTCATTTGGAGTCCATTTTTAGCCTATTTTCCATTTTAAAAAAATAGGCTTATGAGATCACCTTTTGTCCGTGTGTGTGTGCGTGTGTGTGTGTGTGTGAGAGGTGTGTGTGTGTCCCCCCTAATAAAATCTAAACGGCTGGAGCGACTTCAGTGAAACTCGGTAAGTTCATAGCACTATTCCCGGCGACGTCGACCGTGCACATCGAATTTTGTTACGTCTCACCAATCCAACATGGCGGCTGTGCGAAATATTTCACTAGCATTCAGTATCTCCGAAACTATGACGGATATCGCCCTGAAATTGTGTACGGTGATAAAGGGTACTACTAGAAGTTCACCTATGAAACTTTCAAAAACCTGGTTACTACAAAACCAACATGGCGGCCAAGCGAAGTGGAGACTTTTAAATAGACTTTTCTCGCGATTTAACTATCCAAACGTAATGAAACTTGGTACGGCAAATATTTATACACATTGCAATGCACTGGAGTCTAATTTAGTTCAATTGTTTACATAACCTCAAAATGGCGGCTGTGCGAAATATTTCACTGACATTCTATATCCCCGAAACTATTTCATATATCACCCTGCAATTTTGTACGGTGGTAAAGGGTACTGATACAAGTTTACCTATGTATAATTCATAAACCTGTAAAGTACAAAACGAACATGGCGACCAAGCGAATTTGAAATATTTTAATAGACTTTTCTCGTGAGTTAACTCTCTGAGCGCAGTGAAATGTGGTACAGTAAATGATTTTGCAGATTGTAATGTACTGCCATCTAATTTAATTCAATTGTTTACATAACCTCAAGATGGCGGCTGTGCGAAATTTTAAAATTAAGTTTTTATTTCTTGTGTCGTAATCATGCGATCGAAGTGAAAGTTTGAATAATGAACCTAGGCAATAAGTGACCTTGAATGGTACATAACTCTATGGCCTATACATATAACAATCCTAAATGGCAAGCTTCCGTAATATTTAGACGGTTCTCAATATATATGAATCTTTTACAGCAAACAAACTGAAATTTTTATGTTCATAGAGACTATGAACATATGTTCACCTATAGGACTTTCAGTAACCTGGTGAGCACGAATCCAACATGGCGGCGACGCGAAGTATAAATATTTAAATGGACGTTTCTCGCGAATTAACTATCCGAGTGCCGTGAAACGTTGCACGTTTAAATGCTTACACAAATGTTGATCCACTGGCATCTAATTTATTTCAATTGTTTGCATAATCACAAGATGGCTGCTGTGCGTAATTTTAAAATCTCGTTTTTACTTCTTGTGTTCTAATCATGCGATTGAAGTTTGAATACCACACTTACACAATAATCTTAATATAATAGTACAACAATAAAAATCCAACCTGGCGACCATCTGAAATATTTAGACGGTTCTCAATATCTACGAATCTGTTACAGCAATTAAACTGAAATTTTGTATGTTGATAGAGGCAATTAACATGAGCAGAATATATGAAAATAGGCTGTACAGTTCTTCACGGAACTACTTGTTATATTTGTGGTCACACTGTCCTTATGCAAGGTTTCGACACTGATGTGTAACTATGTAACGGTCTGTTACTTCTTCACGCAAAATTATATCTCCCGCAGAGATGTTGGTTGGTTCCTCAGTTTAGGGGCTGCGACAACGCGGTCATATAACCCCGTGTACTTTGGGTGAGTGTAGAATCTGTCTGATAAACGGTGTGAATTGTGATGGCTGTATTAGTCTGTAATTCAGGTAAGGAATGCAGACGCTAAATTTCAAGCAGTAGTTCCTAATGTTGCTACCAGATACTAACGTCAACGCCACCCAGCTGTGAACTTGGCTACTAGATGCCACCTCAATCAGCAACTCGCAACGAACGTTGGAACTTCCCCTCCAAAGGAAAGCTTACTGAGGGATTTTTAGCGCTCTTAGAAAATCCGACGACTTTGGCCGGCTTTGAACCCGCGACCTTGGGCATAGAAGTTCAGCATGCTACCAGTTACGTCACCGAAGCCGCTTCACACTTAGTCAGATGGAAATCTGAATCTGATCTCGCGCAAGTGCGTTGTCATGGCAACGTCTGATGGCTCATCCATCATCAATTTAGTAGTGTTGCCATGTCAACCACTGATAGCTCTTGGCATTTTCTTATAATTCCGAAATCATTTTTCTCATCCCTTGGCGCAATGGTGGCTCATATCAAAAATTCTTTAAGACAAACGTTTTAGGTAATTATTAGGGTAATATTGTCCATTTTGTACGGTTTTGATATTGTGCCTATTTACAGAGATATGATTAATGTTTCCCGAAAAAAACACTTTTTCCCACCCCTTTGGTCAATGGTTGGTGCTATCAAAAAACGTTTCAAACATAAATTTCTGAGCTTTATCCGACACATAGTATGAACTCTGAACGGATTCGATATTTCACATATTAAGAGAGTTATAGCAATATTTCATTTTTTTGAAAAAAAGTCCCCCATTTTCATCCCCTTCGACCGATTTAGCCCAGTAACGAACTCGTCCGAGATTTTATGGGTATACATATTCGGTAAAAAATTCAAAGTGATTGGTGCAAAATTACGGCAGTTATCGTGTCCACAAGAAACTGATATACATATATACATATATTACATAAATTATATATAAACTTTTGAACTGACGGTGGTTTTGGGGTCTGGGGGATGTGAAACGCGAAGATATGTCGAAATTTTCCGGAAATCGAAACATGGTACCCATTGCAATAGTTAGCTTTCTAATGAAATCTACCTAAAATACTGCCGTCAACGACACCTAGCTGTGAACTTGGCTACTAGATGCCACCTCAATCAGCAACTCGCAACGAACGTTGGAACTTCCCCTCCGAAGGAAAGCAAACTCAGGTTTTTTAGCGCTCTTAGTAAATCCGACGACTTCAGCCGGGTTTGAACCCGCGACCTTGGGCATAGAAGTTCAGCATGCTACCAGTTCCGATACCGAAGTCGCTTCCCACTGACATATGAAAACTGAATGTGATCTCGTGCAGTGGCGTTGTCATAGCAACTGCTGATGGCCATCCCTTATCAATTAAAAGTAAAGTTGTCATGGCAACCTCTCTTGGCACTTTCTTATAATTTAAATCATTTTGTTCACCCCGTGGCGTAATGGTGGGTCATATCAAAAATTCTTTCAGACAAACGTTTTAGGTAATTATTGGAGGAATATTGTCCATTTTGTGCGGTTTTGATATTGTGCCTATTAACAGAGATATGATTAATGTTTCCCGAAAAACCCACTTTTTCCCACCCCTTTCGTCAATGGTTGGTGCTATCTAAAAACTTATTTGACATAAATTTTTGGCACTTATCCGACACATTATATGAACTTTGAAGGGATTCGATATTTCATGTATTAAGAGAGTTATAGCGATATTTCACTTTTTCGAAAAAAGCCCCCCATTTTTACCCCCTTTGACCGATTTTGCCCATTAACGAACTCGACCGGGATTTTATAGGGATACATAATATTTAAAAAATTCAAAGTGATTGGTGCAAAATTACGGCAGTTATCGTGTCCACAAGAAACTGATATATATATATATATATATATATATATATATATATTTATATATATATATATATATATATATATATAGATAGATACATATATACATACATTATATATAAACTTTTGAACTGACGGTGGTTTTGGGGTCTGGGGGATGTGAAATGCGAAGATATGTCGAAATTTTCCGGAAGTCGAAACATGGGACCCATTGCAATAGTTAGCTTTCTAAAGAAATCTACCTAAAAAAGAAGGCTGACCCCTCGAAGAATGAGGGTATCAGGAAAGATGAGATAAGGGCCAATTAAGGCGGGAAAGAGAAAGACATCCTAGGCCTCGGATATCCTAATACCGTCGGGGTCGGAAGAGAACAAGAGTTGACAGGAAAGAAGACAGAGAGGAGCCTGGCACAAGTAAGTGGAAGCAATGCCAGACTCAGCTGGGGCCCCGTGGTCGCCAACACACGTCCCTCTAGATGTGAGCCCCTGGCGGGCTGAAAATTTCAGTGAATGGGCTAAATTACGGAATTTTGGCTTACCTGAAACAGCCGTTACTATCCTTCGAAGTAATACCCGTGGATTGTTATACACTTCTTAGAACGGCTGTACAAGTCCTGGCATAGTCTTCCAGAGATATAGCCTTCAGTTGGGTCGTCACATTACGTTGGATGTCCGAAATGTCCGAAAACCTCTCTACAATATCTCTCTACCTGGCAAATACTCATCAAGCATCATTTTTATAACCTAACTTATTCAACATACATATTTTCACATACCCATCTCTTCAATTCTACGCTGTTTTTAAGACTTTTTTATGCTTTATTAACAAAATTATTTAGCGGCTTCGGTGGCGTAGTTGGTAGCATGCTGAGCTTCTATGCCCAAGATCGCGGGTTCAAACCCGGCCGAAGTCGTCGGATTTTTAAGAGCGTTAAAAATCCCTCAGTATGCCTTCCTTCGAAGTGGAAGTAAAACCGGCGGTCCCATGTCATAGATTTATGGCATGTTAAAAAACCTTTCACTAATTACACCTGTGTGAAGCTAAATTATATATAGGTTAAACATTCGACAAACGCTCTTAGGTTCCGACGTTCGTCGCCAGGAGCCGACTGCGGTGGAATCTGGTAATCAAGTTCTGAACTAGTAGTCGTTGAAGGTGGCGTTTAGCGGCAAAAGTAGGAACTACTTGAAAAAATTCAATGTCTGCAGTCAGTAGGTAATCTGTGTCTGCAGTCCTCACTTGAATTGAAAAAAGTCCTCTCGGCACGCCGGAAGGCGGAGGTAGATTTCATGGGACAAACTTGGGGATAGGCGAAAATAGGCAGAATATGCAGGTTTTCGTAGAAGGATCAGACCTCATTTATTGCGTGAAAGTATTTTATAATTGGGGATTAATTAACTTTGTTTTTCGTCATTTTATGCATATTTTAAACATGTTTTTGTCATATGATGACGGTAACCTTCTTGTCATTTGGAGTCCATTTTTATACTTGTGGTCACACTGTCCTTATGCAAGGTTTCGACACTGATGTGTAACTATGTAACGGTCTGTTACTTTTTCACGCAAAATTATATCTCCCGCAGAGATTTTGGTTGGTTCCTCAGTTTAGGGGCTGCGACAACGCGGTCATGTAACCACGTGTACTTTGGGTGAGTGTAGAATCTGTCTGATAAACGGCGTGAATTGTGATGGCTGTATTAGTCTGTAATTCAGGTAAGGAATGCAGACGCTCAATTTCAAGCAGTAGTTCCTAATGTTGCTACCAGATACTACCGTCAACGACACCTAGCTGTGAACTTGGCTACTAGATGCCACCGCAATCAGCAACTCGCAACGAACGTTGGAACCTCCCCTCCAAAGGAAAGCATACTGAGGGATTTTTAGCGCTCTTAGAAAATCCGACGACTTTGGCCGGCTTTGAACCCGCGACCTTGGGCATAGAAGTTCAGCATGCTACCAGTTACGTCACCGAAGCCGCTTCACACTTAGTCAGATGGAAATCTGAATCTGATCTCGCGCAAGTGCGTTGTCATGGCAACGTCTGATGGCTCATCCCTCATCAATTCAGTAGTGTTGCCATGGCAACCACTGATAGCTCTTGGCATTTTCTTATAATTCCGAAATAATTTTTCTCATCCCTTGGCATAATGGTGGGTCATATCAAAAATTCTTTCAGACAAAAGTTGTAGGTAATTATTTTGGGGAATATTGTCCATTTTGTACGGTTTTGATATTGTGCCTATTAAGAGAGATATGATTAATGTTTCCCGAAAAAACCACTTTTTCCCACCCCTTTGGCCTATGGTTGGTGCTATAAAAATACTCTTCAAACATGAATTTTAGAGCTTTATCCGACACATAGTATGAACTTTGAACAGATTCGATATTTCACATACTAAGAGAGTTATAGTAATATATCATTTTTTCGAAAAAAGTCCCCCATTTTCATCCCCTTCGACCGATTTAGCCCAGTAACGAACTCGACCGAGATTTTACGGGTATACATATTCCGTAAAAAATTCAAAGTGATTGGTGCAACATTACGGCAATTATCGTGTCCACAAGAAACTGATATACATACATATATACATAAATTATATATAAACCTTTGAACTGACGGTGGTTTTGGGGTCTGGGGGATGTGAAACGCGAAGATATGTCGAAATTTTCCGGAAATCGAAACATGGTACCCATTGCAATAGTTAGCTTTCTAATGAAATCTACCTAAAATACTACCATCAACGACACCTAGCTGTGAACTTGGCTACTAGATTCCACCGGAACCATCAACTCGCAACGAACGTTGGAACTTCCCCTCCGAAGGAAAGCAAACTTAGTTTTTTTTAGCGCTCTTAGTAAATCCGACTTCAGCCGGGTTTGAACCCGCGACCTTGGGGATAGAAGTTCAGCATGCTACCAGTTCCGATACCGAAGTCGCTTCCCACTGACATATGAAAACTGAATGTTATCTCGTGCAGTGGCGTTGTCATAGCAACTGCTGATGGTCATCCCTTATCAATTAAAAGTAAAGTTGTCAGGCAACCTCTCTTGGCACTTGGCATTTTCTTATAATTTAAATCATTTTGTTCACCCCGTGGCGTAATGGTGGGTCATATCAAAAATTCTTTCAGACAAAGTTTTAGGTAATTATTGGAGGAATATTGTCCATTTTGTTCGGTTTTGATATTGTGCCTATTAACAGAGATATGATTAATGTTTCCCGAAAAACCCACTTTTTACCACCCCTTTGGTCAATGGTTGGTGCTATCAAAAAACTTTTCAAACATAAATTTTAGGGCCTTGTCCGACACATAGTATGAACTTTGAATGGATTCAATATTTCAGATATTAAGAGAGTTATAGCGATATTTCACATTTTCGAAAAAAGCCTCCCATTTTCACCCCCTTTTGGACCGATTTTGCCCATTAACGAACTCGACCGAGATTTTAAGGGGATACATATTATGTAAAAAAAATCAAAGTGATTGGTTAAAAATTACGGCAATTATCGTGTCCACAAGAAACTGATATACATATATATACATACATAAATTATATCTAAACTTTTGAACTGACGGTGGTTTTGGGGTCTGGGGGATGTGAAACGCGAAGATATGTCGAAATTTTCCGGAAGTCGAAACATGGGACCCATTGCAATAGTTAGCTTTCTAATGAAATCTACCTAACAGATAACACACACTAATACAGTCTTCACAATTAACACCGGTTATCAGGCAGCTTCTACACACACCCAAAGTACACGACGCTACATGACCGCGTTGTCGCAGCCCCTAAACTGAGGAACCAACCAACCAACCAACAAAATTATTGTAACAGATCTGTTTTTTTTTTAACTCTGTGAACTTTTGGTACAAAAATATTTATAATATCCTCTGTTTTGACAATTTTTTTATTAACTTGTATGTTACTGCACTTTTTCTTATCCTACACCACGCTGAAGAAGGTCACAATGTACCGGTACGGTTGCAATGTACCAAATATTGACAGTAGGTAATAAATAGTTTTTTGATCGACCCTGACTATTATATGTCAGAAAACTGTACTATAATGAGGCTCATTATAACACTATTTTTCATTATGAAACAGTTTCTCCCACCAATCAGAGCTCAAGAAACAGGTGTTTGACCAATTAGATAATTAGATGCGCTGAGTTCCACGGCCTTCTAGTTTAAATTTCACTGCCTGGCCTAGTGTCATAGTAGGGTAATCGAGGAGGCCATGGTCAAATACAAGACATTCTCTGCGTCGCATGCGCTCTGTTCAGTACATAAAACTGGCGAAATTTCGACAGATATTTATGAATATTTATGTTCGAACATAAAATAGTTATAATAATTATCGTCGAACATAAACAGTCGTATGCAACTCGCCTATAATGGTAATTAAGACACTCGTATGGAAATTATAAAACTTGCATACGCTGGTTTTATAAGCATACTCGTGTCTTAGTTATTGGCATTATAGGCTCATTGTATAATGTACTATATTAGGATTAAGGAATTGGGCTATTATGGTCATTTTTATGTCTTTCTATGGCTTTATATTACTAAACTGAGCAAAGGTATAAGTTTGGGAAGTAAAAAAAGATAATATCCATTTAGATTGCTTGGCTTTCGCGGATGACATTGCACTGATCACGGACACAACAGAAAATGCAAAGATCCAAGTAGATAACTTAATGGAGCAAGCAGAAAAAATAGGTTTACAAATCTCCTTCCCCCCAAGACAGAGTAACGAATGTTCAAGATTTTCCTGATGTAATAATCATAAATCAAATCAAAAACACAAAGTTTACTCATTTAAGTATTTAGGTGAATGGATAACTATCAATAACAATGAAAAAAAATAGCTTAGACGTCCTAGCAAAGAAAATGAACGTAGCATTTCAGATCACCAGAAATGTATACAAGAAGAAGGCATTATCATGGGACACTAAAATTAAATACAATTCTGTGGTGAGACCTGAATCACTCTTTGGAGCTGAAACATTAAAGTTAATGCGGAAAGGTGACATAAACAAAATCATGCTCATGGAAAGAAGATTGGTTCGATGCATCCTTGGCCCAAGGAAAACAGAAGCAGACTATAACAGACCACGACCTAACCAGGAAATATACACCCATGTGAAGAACATAATTCACACCACGACGGATGTCATTTTTTGGGCATTTAAATAGAATTACTAATGACAGGCTAACAAAACAAAATTAAAATTTTAAAACTAAAAGTTCAACCAGCGTGGTTTACACAGACATTAAAAGATCTTAAGGAAGCCGACATTGACATTACAAATACATATAATAGGAATTTATTTCGGGACAGAAATCAAAAAGTGATCTTCAGGGTGGAACAAGAAAGACAACGAAAGCAGACACGGAACATTGAACAGCTCCGAAAGCAGAGATCAGAGAGGATGAAGCGAATGTGGGCAGAAAAAAAAAAACATGTGGCAAGATTTGAAGTATTGATTTTACGTGCTCTGTAATAGTGCTATTCGATTAAAGAAATACAATAATAAAATGAGCAAACTATGTCCGAAACCATGAAAGCCAAAATATGTATTTATAGGCAAAATAACATTTCTCTAAACGATGTCAATTACAAATACACACACTATTACAGTCATATCAATGACACAGTTTGTCACTCAGATTCTGTAGGCCTATGGGGATGCATGAACATGAAGTTATGAAGCCCCTAAATGAATCAACAACAACATTACTGAAAATAATTAGTATATTAGCCATCCTGGAAGTGGTTTTCCGTTGTTTCCCACTTCTATTACTTGCAAATGCTGGGATGGTTCTTAAATTAAGGCCACGGTCGACTACTTCCCAATCATATCCCCCAATTTACAAAATACACACACTAGTCCAGTCATCACAATAACACAGGGTACCACACAAATACCACATACACCCAAATACACGGGGGTATATGACCACGGTGTTGTAGCCCCTAAAAATAAACAACTACTGATATGATTGGCAAGATGGTAGTCCAGTGGTCAAGCTGCTTGCTTCTCATCAAGGTGGACTACGCTTGATTCCCAGTAAATGCATGTGAGATTTTCGAAGTAGAATATCACGTCTTATGGTTTGGATTCCACGTATAAATGGAGGTCCCGTGGCTCATGATCGCGAAATGAACAGTTTCGTAAAAATACAAGCTTTCTTCCTTTCCTATTAAGATGTCTTGGCCTTACGGCTCGGTTGTGAGACGTAACCTCACAAGAAGCATAAAGTAGGAAGGAAGGAGAGAACACCTGCTGTCGGTAAGGCAGGTCTCTGCACTGGCCTTGGTGGCGGTGAAAGGTAATTTTCAGCTGAACTCCGCTTAATTTGATGTTTCCGTTGCTCTTTGTTTTAAGGTCACGCCGGCGGCCATTTAAACAAACGACTAGCGACCTAATTTATGTCGCTGCTAATTGCGAATTGCATTGTATTGTTTGAGTTGGTAATTCAAGTAATAAGTTTGTCCAAGGCTGCCCTCAGCTTTTAATTGAGCAATCACAATTACCATGTCATATCTCGACCACGACATATCGATCACTAGGCTAATCAAATTACAGTTCGTAAACCGAGTCGTTAGTTCACTAAGTCTGTCTTCAACAAACAGGACTGTCATAACTTGCTCAATGCGGGGCTTGAATCAAATAGAAACAAAAAGCGGGTCCAACCCACATAATACCGTACTATCTCTCGTGGTAAATTACTCTATACAGTTAGGCTGAGTGGCTTAGGTGATCAAATACTGCCTTCAACATCCAGAGTTGCAAGTTCTATCTCTAGTAGGGTTGCCAGACGTTTCGCTTTACCAGGAACAATTCCGTTTTTGATGTGTAACATATTTCCACTCGGTTGCTGGATATTTTTGTGGGAGTGATTTTGAAAAATGGGACGGAAGTGGATCGGACGGAAGTGTGTAAGACGCACTGCCAGTTGGATCGCATCCCTCCTGGCTGCTAAAGAGATGTGATCCAGCTGGCAGTGGTACCATGTGGAATGTTTATCACATACGGATTACTTTGTAACAGCAAAGTATCAACAAGGCAGTGCGAATGTAGAAATATCAAGTAGGCAGTGAAGAAAAAGAAGTCAGTCTCTGTTAACGTAACTTAGCTACTGGCAGGAGAGTGATGTAACAGCAGAGTATCAAGAAGGCAGTGCGAGAGCAGAAATATCAAGTAGGCAGTGAAGAAAAAAAGTCAGTCTCTGTTAACGTAACTTAGCTACTGGCAGGAGAGTGATGTAACAGCAGAGTATCAAGAAGGCAGTGCGAGAGCAGAAATATCAAGTAGGCAGTGAAGAAAAAAAGTCAGTCTCTGTTAACGTAACTTAGCTACTGTCAGGAGAGTGATGTAACAGCAGAGTATCAAGAAGGCAGTGCGAGAGTAGACATATCAAGTAGGCAGTGAAGAAAAAAAAGAGAGTCTTGGAATTGTTATGTATTATGAGAGTGTAAAAAATAAAAAGACTTTTTGTGTGTTGATGAATGTCAAGGATAATAAAATCGGTAACAACTTCAAGGTAGGATAACGCGACTACTGTAAGGCTCGTATCTTTTTTTCTTGTTTTGTTCCGCGTTCCGTTTTATCCTTAACGGAACGCCAAATATCCCGTTTTTTTTGGGTTAATTTGATAATATATTCAATTTTGCACCAATTTTCAGTATCGCTTCAGAATTGATTGTAATATGTAGCTTGTTTTCTGGTGATACAGGTGTAAGTTTGAAAGAGAAAATGATTTCTATGTCTGTGTCAGATAGATGGGTACATGTTATAGATTGATTAGGGGCAACGAAATTAAAAGAATATCTTAGTCCTTGTGAAGTTAATACTCAGTATTTTCCCCTCCAATGCTTTTACGAAGAGAGTTATTTCTGCCATGAATATCAAATGGAGAGATGATAGAAACAGAAGCTCCATTAGTTTGATAAAATAAGAATTGTTCACATACTACAATTATGACGAAAATTATAGTGAATTTCATCAGCAGGTACTTACAAATAAAAAAGTGACAGTCAGTCTGAAAGACTGGACTTTATATCATTTTAAATGCTACAAATGCTGAAAAATGCTAGAAAGGGTGGAGGCTTCTCTCTTCGCTCGAAGCCAAAGACTCTTGACATGTTAGATGATCAAGAAACAATCAGAACGCTAGAAAGATACAAGTCATGAGGGAGCTGGAGCGCGCGGTGAAAGGAGGGAGCTGGCTGGATGACGTCACGCTCGCCGTGTCGTTGCCGTCTCGAAACTCCAGAGCTCACCAGTGAACTCAGTACACATGCACCAAGCGGTACTATGACGTCACACACCTCAGTGCATTCTCGGTACATTTCGTGACGTCGCCGTAACGTAACGACGAAGTCGACTAGATCATTTAAAATGATAAAAATCCTTGCAAATGGTCGTTCAAATGAAAAGCATTTGTATGTTGCTGTTATCACAAGCCTATATGGTATGTCAGCAATATCTATTTCAATTTTGTGTATTTGATTATGTAATGCTAATTTATTACATATGTGTATTGCCGTATTTATTACAACATTTAACAACCTTCATTAAGAAACAAGATGTTCAGTAAAGAACATATAGCCTACTTTCTCCTAAATGCATGGGTATTGTTATAACTCTTTGTCCTTTTCAAGGAGTATAATTAAATGTAGTAGCTTTTTGAAATAACGTGCTATACGGATATTAAACATGACACTGAGGTGCCCTTTGCTAGTGCTACCTCTGTACCAAATTTCGTTCAATTCGGTTTCACCGTGTTTGAATTGATAGGGGAATCGATTTGCACACATACATGGCTGCCATCTACAAACTATTGGGCTGATGATCTTGTAGTTTGGTCAAAATATGCTTCATACATACAGCTATGTTGTTGCGAAATTTGGTAGAGATCAGATTATTAGGTTGGTCGTAATTTGATTTAAGCTTTTAACATTTGGGTGGCCGCCATTGCATTTCCGTCAAGATGGCGGCAATATAAAACATGACACTGACACTGAGATGCCCTTTGCTAGTTTTACATCTGTACCAAATTTCGTTCTATTCGGTTTAACTGTGTTCAAATTGATAGGGGGGGGGGGGCATACATTCAGAGTACACACACTCACACACACAGACACACAATTTTTGGCCTGTAAAAATCGAAAGTAGGCTAAAAACAATGTTTTGGGACGTGTGTTCCGTTTTTCCATTCTTGAAATCTGGCAACCCTAATCTCGAGACATGAGGAAACTTTACGAACTCTGCGTCGAATTTCGGAAATATATAATTATAACATATTGTACCCTTGCTTAGTATAAAATCAAGTCTTCGAGTTTGTCCGTCCAGGCTAACCTCAAAACCTACTGGGCGGATTTAGATGCTGTTATGTGTCCAACGTCCTGCATGGAAGATGACCTAATTCAGGCATCGGAGAAAGCACGGATAGTGGACTAGTTTTGGTCAAATGTTACATTACTGCATGTCTGGAACTATGTAAATATACTTGTATGTTTGACACGAGAATAATAATAATAATTATTTTATTTTATATTATATGCCCAACATTAGACCACTCTAATTCATTATACATAGCCTTAGTCAACGTAGTTCTTCTATTTTGCCAATAGGGTTTTCATCCTCTCAGATGTTAACTTCTTGTCTGGAGCGAGTACACCTTTCTTTAGCTCTTTTATTAATTTTGGTTGGTAGTCTAATACAGTATGTGAGTCTTGTAAAATTTTGATTCTGTCAGTAATAATAATAATAATAATAATAATAATAATAATAGACTAATTTTAATAATAAATCTTCATCCTTGTCTTCTGTGTTTGTCCCGCATTTTAGCTCCAGGTTCCGCTACATAGATTATTATTATTATTATTATTAATATTCCCACTAGCCCCAGTGTTTCGTTCGTTAAAGTAATGAGGGTGTTTATTAATCGGCTGCCCCTGGAAACGCTTCCTTTAAGAGGAAACTCCATTTAAGTGTAAACTAAGAGTAATTATAGGTTAGCGCTCCCAGGGATAATTAGTTCTCTCAGGAACACATCTTTCACAATACTTTCACACCACAGCAGTGGCGGTGATGGATCTAGAACCCGGGGAGCCTACTAACAACATCACTAATGCAATAATAATAGCCTTTAGCGTTCCTGGGGGCGTAGCTTTACTGTTGGTCATTCACGAGGGCGGGTCGAGGTTCGAGTTCCTGGGCGGGAGTTTTACCTGATTAACCATTTGGTGTTAGCAAGGGTATCCGACCTTAAAACGACCAATCAAAATTAAATAAACCAGGGGACCTGTCACCCCTGTGGTCCGAGTTTCATTCCATGCTCATTCAAGATATTTAATTCTGGTCTAAGGGATGGAACGGAGAACACTCGGCGCTGGGAGGCAAAACTGTATTCGATTCTCACACCAGCTATCCTACAAGTGGTTTATTTCTAGGTTCATTAGCCTACTTTGGATTTTTGCAAAACATGAAAGTAGACTTACGAGATCTATACAGGGCTTGCGTGTCTGTCTGTGTGTACTCTGAATGTCTGCCCCCCCCCCCTCCTATCAATTCCAACACGGTGAAACCGAATTGAACGAAATTTGGTACAGAGGTAGAACTAGCAAAGGGCACCTCAGTGTCATGTTTTATGTCCCCGCCATCGTGACGGAAACGTAATGGCGGCCACTCAAATGTTCAAAGCTGCAATCAAATTACGACTAACCTAATCATCCGATCTCTACAAAATTTTGCAACAACGTATATTTAGATGGCAAGCGTCTTTTGACTAAACTACAAGGTCATCAGCCCAATAGTTTGCAGATGGCGGCCATGTAAGTGTGAAAATCGATTCCCCTAACAATTCAAACACGGTGAAACCGAATTGAACGAAATTTGGTACAGAGGTAGCACTAGCAAAGGACACCTCAGTGTCATGTTTTATATCGCCGCCATCTTGACGAAAACGTAATGGCGGCCACCCAAATGTTAAAAGCGTATATCAAATTACGTCCAACCTAATCATCTGATCTCTACCGAATTTTGCAACATTATACCGTTATAATGAAGAGTCTTTTGACCAAACTACTTTGCGGATGTCGGCCATGTATGTGTGCAAATCCATTCTCCCTATCTATTCAAACACGGTGAACCCACATTGAACGAAATTTGGAACAGAGGTAGCACTAGCAAAGGGCACTCCAGTGTCATGTTTTATATCGCCGCCATCTTGACGGAAACGTAATGGTGGCCACCCAAATGTAAGAAGCTTAAATCAAATTACGACCAACCTAATCATCTGATCTCTACCGAATTTTGCAACAACATACCTTAATGTGAGACGAATCTTTTGACTGCACTACAAGGTCATCAGGCCAATAGTTTGCAGATAGCGGCCATGTATGTGTACAAATCAATTCCCCATATCAATTCAAACACGGTGAAATCAAATTGAATGAAATTTTTTACTGAGGTAGCACTAGCAAAGGGCACCTCATATTCATGTTTAATATCCGTATAGCACGTTGTATTTCAACGAGCTACTTCAACCAATATTCAATTATACTCCTTGAAAATGACAAGGAGTTATAACAAGTAGTTCCGTGAAGAACTATATAGCCTATTTTCATATATCCTACTTATGTTAATTGCCACTATCAACATACACACTTTCAGTTTGATTGCTGTAATAGATTCGTAGATATTGAGAACCGACTAAATATTTCAGATGGTCGCCATATTGGATTTTATATATGTAGGTCCTAGAGTTATGTACTGTTACATGCAGATTATTGTGAACATGTAGTATTGAATCTTCAATCGCATAATTAGGACACAGGAAGTAACAAGGAGATTTTAAAATTTTTCACAGCTGCCATCTTGAGGTTATGGAAACAATTGAAATAAATTAGATGCCAGTGGATTAACATTCGTATAAGGATTTACTGTACCAAGTTTCACTGCACGCGGATGGTTAAATTGCGAGAAACGTCCATGGAAACATTGATGATTTGTTGTGTGTACGCCAAGGAAGGTTTTCGACTTAGTAAATACATTTTACAATAGGTAGCGCACGAGTAGATGCAACAAATGAGTGACGACGCGTGAAGCGTTTCAACAAAGTTCCTTCTGCGTCCATATACAATTTATCCGATTGCGATGAAACTTTGGTGAGTTGTTGCGTACGCTCCCACAAATATTTCTAAATTAGTAAATCCATTTTACGATAGCTTAGAGGCAGTAAACGGAAATTGAAGAAAATATTGTGTATCCAAAAGCACCTCAAGAAACAAAATTACAATGTCAACACTTCTTTTGATTGGCATTGCAACGCATGCCGGGTACGGCTTGTTAATTAATAAAAGCTAAGAATAATTAATTATTTTAAATAAATAAATTATTTCATTATGGGGTTTGATGCCATTTTTCAGTGTTGCCTTAGTAAAAAAAAAAGTTTGGTGCTTTCCAGTCGATCAACACGAATGTACTGTACCCAAACGAGTTTGGTTATACCCTAATTTCATGTCATTTTTTTCTGAATTAGGGTAAAACCCAGCTCGTTTGGGTACATTCGTGTTGACCGACTGATAAGCACCAAAATGCTGTTAATTATTTCATTAATGTTAATCTGCACTCCTTATTGTTGTAATCTACTCGGCCTAAGCTTCAATCCGATCTACTGCTAAATGAATCAACCCAGACGTGTCAAAGTGTGCCCTCATTGAATGACATACAATAATAGCAACTGGATCTTGTAACAAACTTTGTGCAGCTTGCCCCTACGGATTTAGTGGCCTCTAACGGCGATGGGAGCAACCATCATCAAATTTTAAACGCTAATAAGCAATGTATTTATTCTTTAACTAGCAGAAGTACCCGTTCTTCGAACGGTGTTCGTAGTTAACACCAGACATTATCAATTGAGCTACTGTGCAATGGTTAGCGGTTTGTCATTCCATCAAGTTTATCAGAACGAAGTTAGTTTATTGGGAATATCACACACACTGTTAATTTAAGGCCCTTAAAATGTAGTTTTCGGAGACCCTTTATAGATTCCCGAATTATCTGTCTCACACTGAGAAGCGCAACATATGCTTTGGTCGTCCTTGTAGGATAATTTTTATATTTCGCATATTTTAGCATATATTGAGAAGTTTTTCTCTATATCCACCCTTCTACTGTATGAAAAGTACGGTGAAGAGTTTTATAAATGATTGGTGTATTGACTCTCATGGTTACCATACCTAATTTTAAGATGCACCAAGCATCCGAACACGAGGTATAGGCGTACATAAAGATACACAGAAAGACAGACAGACAATTCTATTGTGTACAACATATTACCCAGATATCCAAATATGGGTATATCTACCACACAGTATCAAATAAAATCATCCTTATGATGAACCCGTATGTTGACAAAAAAAAAGTTAAAATGTGCTCTCAGACTAAATTCACCTAACGTGTACTTCCTGACGTGAAATACAATTGAAAGTCTTGTAGACGAAACGCAATACACGTCACATAAAAACTGACCCTCTACGTTGTGCTAGGTGCTCATACACAGGAAGACCCCTTTCATAAATTATAAAGGCTTGTGGTGCATGGAAATTCAGGTTCTCTAGACTCAAATTGCCCAAATTCCTAAAAGCCGCAAAAAAATGCTAGTTCAATTCAGGAATTTTTGAAAATAATGTTGCTGTTTGGAGATATAATAGACCTTCTGTACTATATGTCGAACGTGAAAATTGCATGAAAAAATTCTAGGTTACCCCTTCACCCACTTAATTGCATTGATGAATTATACGGTCTACGTTAGTTCCGTGATAACCTTATAGCCATTTGCAAACTTTCACAGAAATGTATTAAATGGAGTGTCATTGCTTCTTACAGAAATAGATGGAAAGTTGTATGCCACCCCATGAGATAATGTTCTCATGGTTACCGATTTGCATTCCTTCATTAGTTTGTTAAATTAAATTAAATTAGTTTTCTGGGAATATTTCACAAACTGTTGGATTTAGAGCCTTATAATGTAGTTTTCGAGGACCCTTTAGGGCCCCCGAGTTTTGTTGCTGGCACCGAGGGGCTTTGTCTCGTCGTTGTACGCCATAATATAATACTAATAATAATATAATATAGGGAGAAATTATAACTCATATTTTTTTATTTTTTATTCAGCCAATGGCCATGTACTTTTCTTTTCAGGACGGGTCAGGGAAGGGATATTATCAGAGAAAGAAGCATTCACATCGCGCTTGAGCAAAATGGAAATGGCCTACCATTTAACTAAGGGCATCTATATGAAAAGGTCAATATTCTTCAACGCAAAACTAAAACATTACTGCAGTGTCATCCGTCCGGAAGTCTTGCATGCTTCTGAATGCCTCACGATGAACAAAAAAGGCTTGGTCGAGAAACTGGAGGCCAAAGAAAGAAAAATGTTTTGAGGAAGATATTGGGTTCCATCAAAGATAATGGGGAATACAGAAAACGGCATAACCATAACCTATATACTCATGTGGAGAAGATAAGCAACGTCATCTGGAAGAGAAGGTTACCATTTGTTGGGCATGTGAATCGAATGAGCCCAGCGAGACTGACCAACCGCAACATAACTTACTTTCAGGAGAGGAAAACAAAATGGGCCTGGTTCATTGAACTGGATAAAGATCTGAAAGAAGTGGGGATTACACCAACAGACATTCAGGAGTGCGTCCCACTCAAAGGGAAACTTCAAGCTTGTAAAGGTTTCCAAGAAAAACCGAAGCTGAAAACGGGAAAGCTTTGGACCCAGGAACGGAAGGAAGTCCACCGAGAACGAATGCGGGCGTACAGGGCAAACATCAAAGCCAGTAGGAGACGGTTGGAATGACGCGGTCCATAGATGGCCTATACGAAATGAATGAATGAATAATATGGGGATAGGAATATAATAGACCTGCCGTACCACACCCGCAGGTGTAAATCGCGTGAAAATTTTCTAGAGTACCCCTTGATCCCCTTAAGCGCGTTAAACGTATTGATGAATTTTACGGCTTTGGTTCCGTGATAACCTTCTAGCCGTTTGCAAACTTTCACACTAATGTAATTAATGGAATTGCATTGTGTCTTACAGCAATAGATGGGACCTCTGAGAATCCCTTGGCATGGTTACTGGAGAAGATTAGTTTATTAAATTAAATTAAATTAGTTTTCTGGGAATATCTAAAAAACGGTTGGTCTTCTGTCCTTAAAATGTGGTTTTCGGGGACCCGAGTTTTGTCTCTCACATTGAGGGGCTGAAAATGAGTTTTGTCTCGTCCTTTTACGCCTATTTCAGCATGTATTTTAAGGGGGTAGGCCCCCTTTTATGAGAGGTACGGAGAAGAGTTACATCAATGATTGGTGTCGTGCCTCTGATGGATATCTGTACCAAATTTTACGTTGATACATCTCGCCGTTCTCGAATTATAAGGGAACAAATTTGTCCACAGACAAAGAAACAAACAGACAGACAAACAAAAAAAATATTTTCGCGCGCATCCATCATAAAACAGTCTGAAACGTGTAAACATCTCAAATTTCCGTAGAAATTCACAGATAAACACACAAATTTTCATTTTTATATATAGAGAGATATACTGCACCGCTCGGTGTTGACCGTGTTTTATTGCACAGATTCTGGTTTTACTCGCTAACCGTTGGAGATATACGAAAAGTGTTAAGGACCTTTCGGATAGAAAATTAAATGTTAAAGCTCATGTATACCATCAAAAGTTTGCTATTTCTTAGCGTTCTCTTTTTATTTGAAAAGGAAATATGAAATTTTGAAACCAAAGGGTGTAGTGACGTCACAAATGTCGGTTTTACTCGCTAACTGTTGGAGATACACGAAAAGTGATAAGGACCTTTCGGATAGAAAATTAAATTTCAAAGCTCGTATGTGCCATCGAAAGTTTGCTATTTCCTACCGTTCTCTTTTTATTTGAAATGGAAATATGACATTTTGAAACCAAAGGGTCTAATGACGTCACTAAAATAGTCGCCATTTTTTAATAGTGCAAAATTTCGAAATCAAAAGTGTCCTATATGTAAACCTGGTAAATCAGCTACATCCATACAAAATTTCATTTAAATCTGACCAGTGGTTCTTGAGTTATTGTGTAACAGACAGACAGACAGACAGACAGAAAGACAGACACACACCATCTCATTTTTAGCCTATTTTCAATTTTGAAAAAATAGGCTTATGAGATCACCTTTTGTCCGTGTGTGTGTGTGTGTGTGTGTGTGTGTGTGTGTATGTGAGGTGTGTGTGTGTGTCCCCTAATAAAATCTGAACGGCAGGAGCGATTTCAATGAAACTCGGTAAGTTCATAGCACTATTCCCGGCGACATCGACCGTGCCCTTCAAATTTTGTTAAGTCTCACCAATCCAACATGGCGGCTATGCGAAATATTTCACTAGCATTCAATATCTCCGAAACTATTACCGATATCGCCCTGAAATTGTGTATGGTGATAAAGGGCACTACTAGAAGTTCACCTATGAGACTTTCAAAAAACTGGTGACTACAAAACCAACATGGCGGCCAAGCGAAGTTGAGACTTTTAAATAGACTTTTCTCGCGGTTTAACTGTCCAAACGTAATGAAACTTGGTACAGCAAATGTTTATACACAATGTAATGCACTGGAGTCTAATTTAGTTCAATTGTTTACATAACCTCAAAATGGCGGCTGTGCGAAATATTTCACTGACATTCTATATCTCCGAAACTTTTACAGATATCACCCTGCAATTTTGTACGGTGATAAAGGGTACTGATACAAGTTTATCTATGTATATTTCATAAACCTGTAAAGTACAAAATGAACATGGCGACCAAGCGAATTTGAAATATTTTAGTAGACTTTTCTCGTGATTTAACTGAGCGCAGTGAAATGTGGTACAGTAAATGATTTTGCAGATTGTAATGCACTGCCATCTAATTTAATTCAATTGTTTACATAACCTCAAGTTGGCGGCTGTGCGAAATTTTAAAATTAAGTTTTTATTTCTTGTGTCGTAATCATGCGATCGAAGTGAAAGTTTGAATAATGAACCTAGGCAATAATTGTCCTTGAATGGTACATAACTCTATGGCCTATACATATAACAATCCTAAATGGCAAGCTTCCGAAATATTCAGACGGTTCTCAATATCTATGAATCTTTTACAGCAACCAAACTGAAATGTTTTATGTTCATAGAGACTATGAACATATGTTCACCTATAGGACTTTCAGTAACCTGGTGAGCACAAATCCAACATGGCGGCGACGCGAAGTATAAATATTTAAATGGACGTTTCTCGCAAATTAACTATCCGAGTGCCGTGAAACGTTGCACGTTAAATGCTTATACAAATGTTGATCCACTGGCATCTAATTTATTTCAATTGTTTGCATAATCACAAGATGGCTGCTGTGCGTAATATTAAAATTTTGTTTTTACTTCTTGTGTTCTAATCATGCGATTGAAGTTTGAATACCACACGTACACAATAATCTTAAAGTAATAGTACAAAAATAAAAATCCAACCTGGCGACCATCTGAAATATTTAGACGGTTCTCAATATCTACGAATCTGTTACAGCAATTAAACTGACATTTTGTATGTTGATAGAGGCAATTAACATGAGCAGGATATATGAAAATAGGCTGTATAGTTCTTCATGGAACTACTTGTTATATATTAGTATGATATACCCACTATACTTATGCTGTCAACATAGACCTTTATTTGCGCAATCGTCATAAATTCGCGCTCCAGAAACATAATAGTGTTTTGTTAGCCTATTTTAATTTATTAAAAAACAAGTAGTTCCGTGAAGAACTATACCGCCTATTTTCATATATCCTACTTATATTAATTGCCTCTATCAACATACAAAATTTCAGATTGATTGCTGTAATACATGCTCAGAATGGTCACGGGAATGCTCGGGACATCATGGTTCTCTTCACAGCATCCAGCCTGCTACTGGCTAGTGATAATTATTGCCATTCTACTGCAAATTACGACAGCCTTCGAGGAAAAGAGAATAAGAACTGCTACAGTATAATACAATTTATATTACAACGACGTACTTTATCTCCTCTAAATAATTAAGAAAAAACACAGGAAACGTTCAATGTGACTTTTATCTATACAATAAAATATTTTATGTTTCAGTTTAATGAGCTAAACATCTAGGTCATCAGTGTAATAAAGGTATGAGAAAGGAGAACGAGTCATAATCCTTCCTTCACAAGTGAAGGCACCTTCCTGGTCTTATATACATAGGTACAAACAAACGCTATGGCCCCTAAGGTCCTTGATCGATTCTCGGCTTTGCCAAAAAGGCAGTTCTGAGGAGGATGGCCAGAACAGGTTCTCTCAAACGCGTGAGGTCAGCTTAGTAGTTGTTGATTCATTTAAGGGCTTTGCGACATCACGGTCATGTAGTCTCGGGTATTTGTGTGTGTGTGTAGAAGCCGTTGTGTTATTCTGATGGCTATACTAGTGTGTGTAATTGTAATTGAGGTAGGATTTATTATTATTATTATTATTTATTTTGCAAAAATTGTGCCTACAATTTATGGACGGCAGATAGAGAAAGGGCAAGCCCAATACACACAACAGTGTCTCCATCTCCGTTCATTAAATCAATACAAATCTGATATGTTACATATATACAATTCACAATTTTTCATTACTATAAAAACATAATCTGCTGTACATGACGTCTATAGCATACAATTCCTAAATAAAAGTGAAGATACACGCTCATGCACGCACACATGCTTACACACCAGGGCTTCCAGCGACTCACTTTTCTCACTATTATTCACTATTTTCAAAGCAGCATTCAAAGCAACATTCTGCGTTAAAAATGGTCTCATGCCCAATCAGATTGTTAGAAATGACCCAAAATATACTCATGAATGGGTAGTTCGTTTTTCGGCCACCGCTGCCGGCAGCGAGCCAGACGGCCAGAAAGCATAAAAAGCTTCCATGCGATCGCCGCAAAAATCACAAACAGTACTCAAGAGATGTTATTAACATAGGCGCAATTTGGTTGACATTTCTGGGGGGCTAATTTGTTTTTCAGATACACATTCTTAAAAATTTTGTCTATTTCAATACAGTTTTGTCACATTTTTTGGCGGGGGGGGGGGGCTGTGGTTTGTTTTGGGGAGCTTAGCCACCCAAGACCCCCCTCCCCTAATTGTGCCTACAGATATCAACAAAAGTTAAAATCATGAACCAGATATAGGCCTACGGCCATAAATGCGAATAATGCCATGAATTAACTGACTATTTCCTCAATTTTTCATACAAAATATCACCTTTTTCTTCACTTTTTTGAAATAAAACCACTCACTATTTCTCTATTTTTTGGCGAGTGAGTGGATGGAAGCCCTGATACACACACACACTCCCACTTACATACACATTTATGTAGGGATGCATTCAATTTACATGGGGTTTTAGTCCCTCTAGAGCCTTCACTTTGCGGCAAAATTATCGTGGAGGAAGGTCTTTTATAGCATGAGGCAGGTCATTCCAAAGTCGAGCAGAGCGATTGTAGAACCCAGATTGATAATCTGTTGTCCTAGCGAATTGAGGAACGAGGGTGAAATCCTGTGTTCTACGGACTGTGCGATATGATAGCTGAAGTCGGTGAAATGAGGCAGTTTAATGGTGCCAGCTAGAGATTTTCGGAGAAAGGTGAGATCTATTTGGTTACATATGCCATTGATGGATGTTAGTGGTTTTGTCAAAACTTTGTTACCCTGTTTGTAAATGAGTCGCTATGCTCGACGTTGGACTGCATTTAACTTCCTCATGTTTAATAATCAAAAGATTTCCTAGTTCCGCCTCGTCAATACATTAATGGAATGGAAACCTTTGACCAATTTCGGAGACATCATGAACTGAACTCGGAAAATCCTCAAGAGAGACAATTAAACCATCAAGAGTTTTGCAATGTGTACCTACCATAATTTTTTTAAACTTTTTAAGAAAACTTTTCAAGTGTTTTAAAGTGTTTCAGTGTATAAGTGATTTGAGTGTGTTTTTATGTCAACATTTTATTACTGTAATTACAAAGTGATTTTTAAGTGCTGCCAATACACTGTAAGGCTGATGATGATGCAAATGCATATAGGCATCGAAACATGTACCTAGAGTATGTAGATTGTGACATGTGATTACATCACAAAATTTTGAATATAATGTATTGACGAGGCGGAACTAGGAAATCTTTTGATTATTATAGTAAGTCAATACGGAAAAATGGGTGACTCTATGAGTCAAAAAGATTCCTCATGTTTCCCTCGGAAGTGGGATGCCAGGCAGGAAGTCCATATAGAAGAATGGGTGGTGTCGTGGAGAGATACACCGCTCGGAGTGCACGGATGTGGGTAGGAGGTGGCCGTGCCCTTAATTTAGGCACCATCCAGGCATTTGCTTGGCGTAGAAGTTGGGAAACCAAGGAAAACCACTTCCAGGATGGCTGAGGTGGGAATCTAACCCTCCTATTCTCAGTTTTATCTCACGAGGCTGAATGTACTCTGTTCCAGCCTTCAGACCAGAAATAAATTTCTAGGCAGAGCCGGGAATCAAACACGGACCATGATGTCCCAAGCCCCTAACTGAAAAAAAAGCTTGTTTCCTCGTGGTTTAAGTGTTATTGTGCATGTGACATTGAAACTTTGTGGGGTACTGTACATCAGGTATGCTAATCGCATTGGTACTGCAGCAAACCTTCAAAAAGTATGTTCGATCTCCCAATTAAGAGAGCGCGTGTTCCTTGTTCCCGCGAGTAATGGGCTATGTCGCCTTAATGAGTCGACATCTCTGTCAAGGCGGGCTGGCCCACGTGGGAGGTTGATTCCCCCCCCTTCCAAATGAAGAAAGTCCTCAATTCTGCACATCTGTGCTTATTCCATCCCCAAGCCTCGCTATATCGTTCTGGAAGTCACTATATTCCACCCTTCCCGTTGTTTTTGTTGTCAAACTGCCATCTCCGTACAGTGATGACCTGCGGAGACAATATTCTTGCACAATCTCAACATATAAAAGGAAACATCTGTGTGCCTGGAAGAGAAAACAAGACGTTCAGTACAGAACATATAGCCTACATTCTCCTAAATGCATGGGTATTATTATTACTTTTTATCCTTTTCAAGGAGTATAATCGAATGTTGGTTGTAGTGGCTTGTTGAAATACAACGTGCTATACGGATATTAAACATGAATATGAAGAACCCTTTGCAAGTGCTACTCTGTACAAAATTTCATTCAATTCGGTTTCACCGTGTTTGAATTGATATGGTGAATAGATTTGCACACATACATGACCGCTATCTGCAAACTATTGTCCTGATGGCCTTGTAGTTCAGTCAAAAGGTGCTTCCCACAAAAAGGTATGTTGTTGAAAAATTTGGTAGAGATCAGATGATTAGGTTGGTCGTAATTTGATTTAAGCTTTTAACATTCGGGTGGCCGCCATTCCGTTTCCGTCAAGATGGCGGCCGCCATATGCAAACTATTGGACTGATGAGCTTATAGCTTGGTCAAAAAACGCTTCTCACATAAAGGTATGTTGTTGTAAAATTTGGTAGAGCTCAGATGATTAGGGTAGTCGTCATTTGATTTAAGCTTTGAAAATTTGGGTGGCGCCATTACGTTTCCGTCAAGATGGTGGCGATATAAAACATGACATTGAGGTGCCCTTTTATAGTGCTACCTCTGTACCAAATTTCGTTCAATTCGGTTTGACCGTGTTTGAATAGATAGGGGGAATCGATTTGCACACATACATGGCCGCCATATGCAAACTATTGGACTGATGAGCTTATAGCTTGGTCAAAAAACGCTTCTCACATAAAGGTATGTTGTTGTAAAATTTGGCAGAGCTCAGATGATTAGGGTAGTCGTCATTTGATTTAAGCTTTGAAAATTTGGGTGGCGCCATTACGTTTCCGTCAAGATGGTGGCGATATAAAACATGACATTGAGGTGCCCTTTTATAGTGCTACCTCTGTACCAAATTTCGTTCTATTCGGTTTCACCGTGTTTGAATAGATAGGAGGAATCGATTTGCCCACATACATAGCCGCCATCCGCAAATTATTGGGCTGATGACCTTCATACATAAAGGTATAATGTTGCAAAATTTGGTAGAGATCGGATGATTAGTTTGGTCGTAATTTGATTTAAGCTTTGAACATTTGGGTGGCCGCCATTACGTTTCTGTCAGGAAGGCGGCGATGTAAAACATCGCACTGAGGTGCCCTTTGCTAGTGCTTACCTCTGTAACAAATTTCGTTCTATTCGGTTTCACCGTGTTCGAATTGATAGGGGGGAAACCTTGCCTCCTTTTGCAATGGAAATCAACAATATGGCCAAAGAAAGCATATCAATGAGATTACAAAAATTACAAAAAATATAGATAAATTCCTCGGTTCGTAACCAGAGAGCAGCTGCCAAAAATTACTGTATGGACCATGGTAGAACGGCGGACAGAGTAGTAAGTAAGGAGAAGGTAAAGGGGGCGGGGTGAAAACATAGAGACTCCTCGAAGAATGAGGATGTCCAAAAGAAGAGGGGGAGGTGGGAGGGTTAGATGGGTATAAGGAAACATAAACAAAAGGGAAGTGTATTTGAACGATACCTAACGTCATACAGGCAACGGCGAAAAAACAGATGGTAACTCCTCCAGTGACGAACAAAGGAGAACAAATCCAGGCTCTGTTTTTTCGCTGTTGCCAGTATGACATTAGGTATCGTTCAGATACACTTCCCTTTTGTTTATGTTTACTTATATCCATCTAACCATCCCACCTCCCCCCTCCCCCCTCTTCTTTTGAACATCTTCATTCTTCGAGGAGTCTCTATATTTTCACCCCGCCCCCTTTACCTTCTCCTTACTTACTACTCTGTCCACCGTTCTACCATGGTCTATACAGTAATTTCTGGCAGCTGCTCTCTGGTGACGAACCGAGGAATTTATCTATATTTTTTTTGTAATTTTTGAAATCTCATAGATATACTTTCTTTGGCCACATTGTTTGATTTCCATTGAAAAAGGAGGCAAGGTTTCTCCGAAACGTATGGTTCTAATCTAAATATACACGGCATTAGCCCAAAAAACATGAATTATTTAAATAATAATAATTATTATTATTATGCCTTGTTATTCTTCAAGTAGCAGAAAGAGGGAGAAACCAGTAGTTCCGAGAAGAACTATAGAGCCAATATTCATATATCCTACTTATGTTAATTGCCTGTAACAACATATAAAATTTCACTTTGATTGCTGTAATAGATTCGTAGATATTAAGAACCGTCTAAATAATGCGGACGGTTGCCATACTGGATTTTTTATATGTAGGCCGTAGAGTTATGTGTTATTTATTACACGAAGATTATTGCGTAGGTGTATTATTCAAATATTCAATCGCAAGAAAAGGACACAAGAAATAAAAACGAGATTTTACAATTTCGCACAGCCGCCATCTTGTGGTTATGAAAACAATAGAAATAAATTAAATGCCAGTGGATTAACATTTGTATAAGCATTTACCGTACCAAGTTTCACTGCACCCGGAATGTAAAATCGCGAGAAACGTCCATTTAAATATTTACGTTTTGCGTCGCCGCCATGTTGGATTTGTGCTCACCAAGTTATTGAAAGTCCCATAGGTGAATTTGTGTTTATGGCCCTTATCAACATCCAACATTTCAGTTTGATTGCTGTAATAGATTAGTTGATACTGAGAACCGTCTAAATATTACGGATGGTCGCCATGTTGGATTTTTTTATAAGTAGGACATAGAGTTATGTACTATAAGATGAGGTTTATTACGTAGGTTCATTATTCAAACGTTAACTTCGATCGCATGATTAGGACACGAGAAATAAAAACTTAATTTTAAAATTTCGCATGGCCGCCATCTTAACATTATGTAAAATAATTGAACTATAACTTACTATATGTCAGTGCATTATAATGTGTATAAACATTTACTGTACCAAGTTTCACAGCGCTCAGATGCTTAAATCGCGAGGAAAGTCTATAAAAATGTTTCAACTTCGCTTGGCCGCCATGTTCGTTGTGTACTTATCAGGATTTTGAAAGTCAGGTAGGTAAACGTCTGGTAGTGCCTTTTATCACCGTACTAAATTTCGGGGTGATATCAGCAATAGTTTCGGAGATATAGAATGGCGGTGTAATATTTCGTACAGCCGCCATGTTGGATTGGTGAGACGTAATACATTTTGAAGGGCACGGTCGGGGTCGGCTAGAATAGTACTATGACCTTACGGAGTTTCATTGAAATCGTTCTAGCCGTTTAGATTTTATTAGGGGACACATACACACACATACGAACAAAGACACAAATACACACACGGACAAAAGATTATCTCATACCCCTATTTTATGTTCGACCCTGACTATTATATGTCAGAAAACTGTATCATAATGATGGTCATTATAACAATATTTTTCATTATGAAACAGTTTCTCCCAACAATCACAGCTCAAGAAACAGTTGTTTGACCAATTAGGTGAGGATATCATCGCATCTGCGCTGACTTCCAAGGCCTTCCAATTTAAATATCACTGCGTTGCCTAGTGTCATAGTTGGGTAATCAAGGGGGCCATGGTCAAATACAAGGTATTCTGTGCGTCCCATGCGCTCTGTTCAGTACATAAAACTGGAGAAATCTCGACAGATGTTTATGAATATTTATGTTCGAACATAAAATAGCTATAATAATTATCGTCGAACATAAACAGTCGTATGCAACTCGCCTATAATGGTAATTAAGACACTCGTATGGAAATTATAAAACTCGCGTACGCTCGTTTTATAAACATACTCGTGTCTTAATTATTGCCATTATAGGCTCGTTGCATAATGTACTGTTTCCATAAATGAAAACTCGCGTACGCTCGTTTTATAAACATACTCGTGTCTTAATTATTGCCATTATAGGCTCGTTGCATAATGTACTGTTTCCATAAATGAAAATAGGCTAACACCAACCAAAGGCTGATAATCTGTGTTATTGTGGTGTCTGTGGAATGGTGTGTATTTGTAATTCAGGTCAGGATTTTACTGAAGGAGGCGACCGCGGCCACCCCGTCATTTGTCAGGAGTAGAAGTGGGAAACCATGCAAAACCACTTCCAAGATGGTGGAGTTGTGAATCAAACCCAACACTTCTCAGTTTTGCCTCACGAGGCTGTGTGTATCCCTTTTCCAGCTCAGACCAGAATTAAATTTCTTGGCAGGGGCGAGAATCGTACGCGGATCACCAGGGCGGGAGCCAAGAATGCTAGCTGCTACACCATGAGGTGATCTTGACAGTTTGTATCAAAACAGACCGGCGGGTGTTGGTGCACAGCGGTCAAGCTAATCGCCTTTCACCAAGGTGGACCGGGTTTAATTCCCGGTCAATGCATGGGAGATTTTCGAAGTGAAATAAAGCGTCCTGTAGTTTGGAATCCATGTAAAAGGGAGGACCCGTGGATCATGATCGCATGATTAACGGTCACGTAAAATTACAAGCTTCCTTCAAAACAGACCATAGACTTACAGTAAAATACTAACAACCCGCCACGGCTTAGCCAGGTATCTTTAACGGTTTACAACGTAAGCCTAAAAGGTGTTTTTATTATTTTTATTTCAATGAACTACGACCTACAGTATATCCGTTTTACGACTCGGCATGATGAGTTAAAATCATTGAATCGACTAATAATCTCTACTTAGTATAAAACAAAGTCCCCGATTCTTGGATGTTACGGGTAAACTCGAGAAACACTAGATGCATTTTGATGCGGTTTTCACCATTCTGTAAAGGATATCTCGAGGATGATTTCTGTAGAAAATAATTTATTTATGATCAAAGGAAGCCAAGCAGTAACGATTTCAGTGGAAAAGTCGAAAAAAAAACTGGCGTCCGAGCGCTTTGTAAGCTTACGCTGGGCAAACCGTTAAAAATATCTAAATACTATGAGTGTAAGAATTGTTCAGCATGAAAAGTTCTACAAAATAGTCCGCGAGAGCATAACTTCTATCTTCAATACATCGCCCACTATAAGTGTTTTTACGTTTAAATTTCTTCCAACCATTCCCATTCAACTACTGAGGCGACAGTTTACGAGCTAGCTAAGGGCGAGTCTATCATCCCTATTACAGCCTAGCTAGCGGGTGAACCTACTGCCCCGGATACAGCCAGCAGCAAACCGTTGAGTCGTGTTGAGTTAAGACTTCTGAGAAGGGTGGTTGTGTTTGGAGATTCCCTGGAAGTGCAACTCGGCTTTTCTTCATTTCGCCTGTGACCTTTTCGTTCCGCAAAATTCACAGTCAAGATTGGACGGAAGGGACATTTGTGTTTCACGCACCTCGACATTCTTAAATTACGTCTGACAAGAATTTGTTACACATGCATCTCCATGTAATTAATAGTTAATAGTCCAGCCAGTGATTTTAACCCATCATGCCGAGACGTAAAACGGGTATTGGCCGTTGTTCATTGACATTGGAATAAAACGCTTATTACGTAACGCATTCATAACTGTTCCCGGGCGAAGCCGGGTCGGGTTGCTAGTTATATTATAATGGAGATAGCATGTGCAACGAATTATTGTCAGACGTAGGCTAATTTAAGAATGTGAGTAAAAATTACAAATAACCCCTGGCAGAACAGCCTATGAAGGGCCTAGGCCTACCAAGGGACCGCTGCCCAACCATTTGGCCTGCAGATATTGGGTCGACGCGTGGTCAGCGCATCGGTTCCCCTCGGCCGTTAATCTTGGTTTTCGTGATCAGGGCGCTGCCTCACTGTCAGACAGCTACAGAATTGTCCTCGCGATGCTGAGTGCATCCCCTTCCAGCCCTCATATCCGTTTCTAAAACCCCTGACAGAGCCGGGAATTGAACCCGGGGCCTCCGGGTGAGAGGCAGGTGCGCTACCCCAACACCACGGGGCCGGCTTTAAGAATTTAAGAGGTGCATGAAACACAAATCCCCCTTCGGTTCAATCTAAACTTGACTGTGTAATTTACGGAACGAAGGCTTAAACTGGGGTGATAGGCTCGCTAGTTAGCTAGGAAGCTAGTAGGCCTAATTGAATGGAGATTGTTGGAAGAAATGAAAACGTAAAACCACCTACAGTGGGCGAGGTATTAAAGATAGAGATATGCTGTCACGGACTTTATTGTAGAACATTTCATGCTCAACAATTCGTATAGACATAGTATATTGATATTTTAACGGTTTACCCAGCGTAAGCTCAAAAGGCGCACGGACAGTAGGTTTTTTTTCAACTCGATTCACTGAAATCGTTACTGCTCGGCTTCCTTTGGTCATAAATAAATTATTTTCTACAGAACCCTTCCTCGAGAAATCCTTTACAGAATGGTGAAAACCGCATGAAAATACATGTACATCAAGTGGTTCTCGTGATAAGACCATCCAAGAATCGGGCTTTGTTTTATACAAAGTAGAGACAGAGATATACATATATTTGATACTTTACGGGGGCTGTTGGTTTGTTCATGGTATTATATGGTCAAATGTTAGTTAGGCTTCTACCTACGAGCTGTTTGGTTTGGCCGAGGCATCACATGGTATACTGATGGTGGTATCACATAGCCTGGCTACTAATTGCCGGTACAGAACGTAATTAATACGAGTGACTAGCATCTCGCTGACAGCACATTCATCATGGCCTTAATTATGTGTGGTGGGCAGGTCAGAAACACCTCGTCACAGCCGAGATTGCATTAGCTGTGAAAGTTATCCAGCATCCACAGCACAGCCAGCGAGGCTACGTGACCGATTTAACGCAGACAGTGGACTTTTAGAACATACAGTTTTATTCTAATAGCCTATAAAATGCTTATTATTGTGCGCAAGCTTTCGAGTTTGCCAATCGGTGCTCACTAGATGAGTACAATTTAAAAATACAGTAGGTGAACAAAACTAAGGCGCTGTAACACTGATCAAACCAGGAGGATTTTTCGCTGCTGAGGCCTTGGATTTAACAAACAGAGGATCGCTGGAACAAGTGGAAAGGAAAGAAAGATCCTCAGGAAGATTCTGGACCTTGATATGTTGATGATGAACGGAGATTGAGACCTAATAGAGAGTTATACCAGGTAACTGAGGAAATTGTAGAGTCGATGATGAAGAAGAGACGAATGCAATTCTATGGACACCTTCTGCGCATGAATCAAGGAAAACTGACTCGAAAACTACTTGCACATTTTAAAGATAAAAAGATTGTTCCCATGTGGTTTATGGTGATACATACTGATATGGAGAGAATGAACATCGGTCAGAAAGATGCACGAGGCAGGAACCACTGTCGACAATTAGTTTCAGATGTTTCCGAGGAGAAGGAAAAAAGAAATCTTCGAAAGTGGTCTTTTCAGAGGGAAAATATGAGCCACCAAATGAAGCTATATTAGCAGAAGATCAAAAGCCAGTGGAGGAAAAAGATTATCCAAGATACCGTAGTTGGTACTGAGTGGTCTATAGTGGCCCAGATCGAACAGAAGAACAAGAAGGCTCTGACACGTAGATCGTGAAGGAGTGGGACGTATGGCTATTTCTTGCCGCGGGGAAACCGAGCTTGTTAAACATGTTTATTAGAACAACCACTGCTAATTCTAACACTCATGATCTTTATCTACTCTATAAACTATCATCAAACATGTCATTTATGTATAGTCATGTCGTCAAAAGCATTCTTCTGATGCACAAACACTGTTTTGTCTCCTCATTTTCCACATTTGAAATCGAACAAGCAGTGAGGATACCATTTCACTGTTTTGAAAGGCAAATAATCTAGTTTAATGATGAACTTGTAAATCTTAGCGAGTTGTTTCCCGTTCCTCACAGTATTCTAGATCTAGTTACAGATATATTAATGTTTAGGATAGTGTGGATATTTCTTGACATTTGCACGATTTGTCTCAACGTAATAAACTTTATTAATATATTGAGAAATGTAGTCACTGCTTTTTCAATACCAAAATTTAAATCGTACTTATAATGTCACAAGTAATAGGTTTCTCTGCGTTCTAGTCAGATGCAAAAATTGCATGTTTTGATTTTGAGTCATTCGCCCAAATAACAAGCTCATTTTTGCATTACCAAGGATTATTGATGGGTGGCAAGGAAAAGGTGTATAAGTAAAGAAAAATGCATCTTTTCAGTTCAAAACAATTACTGTATGGCATAGCTGTCTTGGTGGGTCAGTAATAGTGTGTCCACCTCAAATCCATAGATTTCAATTGATCCTTTTGAAGAACTATCCACAAAGCTCGCATTTCGTTAAATCCATTCTGGTGTAGTAGCCTACATCAGTGTATCAGGCAATTGTTCGGGGTTACTTTTAGAAACTTTGGGGGAATTCGATCAATGCCGTAGGCTTATAATGGAAAATCATTGCTGTTTGTTTTATACTTTCTTTGAAAACATAACATTTTTAGCACAGAGAGTGAGTTAGAGAGTGTATGTGTGTTTGTGTGTGCGCGCGTGTGCAGCTTTCACAAGCTTCAACCATCTAAAGGAGGGTCATCCAGCCATCGCGCTCGGGTAGCACTGGGCAGTCAGGCTAGCGCTCCTTCCCCTACCACCACTACACTGTGGCAGCGAGGAGACCTGAGACAGACGGACGATGTTCGGACCGCGCTGACTAGATACGTACGTACAGTCGTGCGGTCGACGGCTTTTGTTGGATTGTTGACATCAAATAGATAGAGCTGTTTTGCCATTAAAAAATATACCGCATATACAAATCAAATGGCACTCCAGTGTATGGAATGTGCAGGAAACGAACGCAAGTGTTAAGTAAAGAATATTGTGATTTATTTCAAACTGAAATGTGAACACAGCGTATTAGAGAGGAAAATTTCAACAACACTTTACCAATTTGAACAGATAGTACAGACCTTGAGAGACCTTTGCTCCGTCGTTTTTACGAGCTTTTAGTTTTGGAGGAAACAATCTTCTCTAAATTGGGTACAATATTTCTGGACACAGCTATTCGTAAACAATTGCGCAAGTTTCTATCGCTTATCGTTGCACGATGTTTACTTTTGATAAGCTTAAGGACCGAAAAGAAACGCTCACAAATGTACGTTGAGCCAAACATTGCTCTCTTCGGTGCGGCGGGCAGACCCCGCGCTCAACCAGCCAAGTCCTCCCAACACTACCGAAACTACAGTACCTTCCACCGAGGCGCTCGGAGCACTGGCTTGGAGCGCGGCCGGAGCGCTGTGTGGATGGCCCTGATCTAAAGTGTGTAATGTAGATTTATTAAAGGAAAGAAAGAATTACAGGTTTTGTCTCTACTGCAATGTGGGTTTTCTTTCTATACGTATCGCCTCATTTTTGTCACCCTGTGTCATTCTTACGCTTGGGTATGTACAGTAATGCTTACCTTACATCCAGGGAATACGCACATACTGTATTATACCTTCTTATGATATAGTCTGTGTACCACGTGCTAGACGACAAGACTATTGATAACTTTCTCTGTGATGTTTACCGATTGGCAAAAATGCATTTCAATCGCGAATGAACAGTAACGTTTTTCCTCGTTTCTGAAAATCTCAAAATTGTCATATCAAATGTAGTTTTGGGTGTTAGAATTTTCTTCTTTTGTTGTTACAAAATAAGGTTATTAGAGAATGGGAAGTACAACTAAGATCCTTAGAAAGAGATAAGCAACAATTCAGGACTGGGGCACTAATAAAGGGGTGAATCTCAATTGCCTTGCCTTTGCAGATGACCTAGTGGGAATAGTATCGAATCAGCAAGTACAAGAATCAACATTCTTAGTGAAATAGCTATGAAGAGAGGCCTGCTGATCTCTTTTGAAATAAAAAGAAAACATAACAGTAAGAAGGATAGAAAAAGTGAAGAGCTTTAAGTATCTTGGTGAGATGATCCAGTTTAATGGCGTAGAAAAGGAGGCAATCATGGCAAGACTCAAGGAGATGGAATTAGCATAACAATTAACCATGGATGTACATCAAGTTATTTATTTATTGTTGTTTTAAGAGGCGGAACTATGAGGTCATCTTAACACAAATTAAATTATACAAATTTGGAATATACAGTTAAATTTTGAGGTGGACACATAAATGTGAAAAGACCGAAAATTAATAAAACAAAAAATTAAATAAATAATAATGTTATTGGTTTGACGTCCTTTTAACTACTGTGGCGTTTAGAGACGCCGGGGTGCCGGAATGTTTCCCGGAAGGGGATCTTTAACGTGCCAGTAAATCTACTGACACGGCACCCTCGCATTTGCGCAACCTAAAAAAAAGAATAAGAACTGGTAGTAAGTTTTATTATAAACAAAAAAATTGAACGAAGTCTTTAGGTCAATGATCACTTGTAAATTTAGATTTCTGGCTCCAACTCACTCTCACTTATAAAGCGGATGACGAGATCAGCAGCCACCTGGTCCAATGTGTATAGGAGCGTTTTTCTTCTTTTGTTGCGTACTGTAAATATTGGAAACATTTTCACGAACACCCTGTAGTCTTTATGAAGGAGTGTACTTGTGTTATACAGGCCTGAATTTATGTAGCCTATACCATATCCAGGATATTTTAGAGGCTATCTCTGTTGCAGGGAGGAGTTGGCGATGAAGATAGGACTAACGGAGGCGAGGATACAGGTGAGTCTTATTTATTGCTAACTATCATTACCTGTCGTAAAAGGGTCATAAAGGAAGGACAACCTCTAGGTTCTATGACAGAAAAATGGAGGACAGTCTTGCCCTCTAACCTGCTAATAGTGGAGTAAATTCCACTAGAGTGGAGAGCGCCTAAGACGGATGAGAAAGAGCGTTCTGCATACAGTGAGACAGAGTCAATCACTGCGATGTTGCCAGACTGTCCCTCTCTCTTTCTCTGCCCGCGCTAGCTTCGTCACTTACTTAGCTGTTCCCTCTGCACATTTGGCAACGCGCCATGAACTGCACTCATGTCAGAGAAACGACCAACTGCTCCTATTGGCTGGGAACTACGTCATACTTCTGTGTTTGCCACTGCGCAGCTGGCGCGTGCCCGTCTTCGTACATGCTTCTTACTCTAATAATGCGATGGTACTTAAAGAGTCTAGTACGGTACCTATAGTGAGGCCATCGTTACTTCTGACTTGACGTTTCAGTGCTATACTAGAGCTATCTAGCGGTGAGAAATGGAATCACTTTAACCAGCCAATCACAAGCAGCCATTCAAATCGATTTGTCGTGATATATCGCAATGCTACAGCTATCTAGTGGTCAGAAGTGAAATCACTTTAACCAGCCAATCACAGGCAGCCATTCAAATCGATTTGTCGTGATATATCGCTATTCTAGAGATATCTAGCGGTCAGAAGTGAAATCACTCTAACCAGCCAATCACAGACAGCCATTCAAATCGATTTGTCATGATGTCTGTCTGTTAGGTAGTCAGCCCGAAAGCTGGTTGGATCCTCAAAAAGTACCGCCGTTAGGTTATGTGGGTGGGTACCCACAAAAACCCAAGGCAGCGCTATATTGAGGCGTACTAGGCAAGATGAGGAGTGAGGTAGTTTGCCATTGCTTTCCTCACTGAGTCAGAACAGCAGTACTAACCCTATGAGTAGAACCTTTCACAGCATCCACAGACACTGACTGCACCCAGAATGTCATTACTAAGCACCACCCATACCTCAGTAGCTTCCATATAATCACAGCCATGAGTGAGACTGAGACATCGGTGAAAAGCCACATTTTACTCTAGCCTGTGCCAACAGACAAATGCAAATGTACTGCATTCATCAAGAGATGGCAAACAGGCCATTTTATATCGATTGAATGGCTGCCTGCGATTGGCTGGTTAAAGAGATTTCACATCTCACTGTTAGATAGCTCTAACATAGCACTGGCACGCCAAGTCGGAAGTAACGATGGCATCGCTATACTAACATTGGAATCTACAGCGATATATCAATCTTTACACATTGTTGAGAAAACCTAGTGGATTTATAGATTAATTGAGAAGGAAATCGATCATTTTGCTCCTGGTAGATGGCAGAGTATATACCGCACCCACGGAGTCTGCGAAGTAGGTTCGCGCATGTCGTTACACAGAGAAAGTGAGACGGGGGGGGGGGGGGATGCGATGGGCAGAGCACGGCAGATCAACAACTGACGGGGATGGGCACCTTGCTCTCGCTACGGTTACCGCGTGCTACTCTTTCTGTGGCCTCGCTCCTCATTGGAACCAGCCAGCCGACTGTCTCCTATGCGCTGACAACGTGTTTTTACACTTCGCAGACTCCTTGGGTGCAGTATAGGCAGCGTGCATGTGGAACATTACAGGGATGCTTGATTGGGACACATTCATTCCAGAAATATGTGCTTCTCGTCTCATCGCGAGTGTGTTGAGTGACATACAGTCCCATGAATTCATGCCTGAGCCCGCGGTTTTATGTTAAGTGATGGATATCAATAGTGCTTTACTGGAGGAATTTGAGGCTTCCACTTAACCCCCTCATTCTCCTAATATCACATAATTTGTAGCCTATTTTTACATTAAGTGTGTCTTCGACTTACATACCAATTTCCATGTCATTGGCCTCTGGGAGTCACCTATAAAAAGCATTCGTAAAAAATGTAATATAATTGAACCCCCATTGTAACAATTTGTAACAGTTCCCATGAGTGAATGTCGAAAATAAAATAAACGTAAAAATCAATACATTTTTTAACACATCTAAACTGAACTTTATTTATAATCAAGATATTCAGAATCAGCATTTTTATGAACAACTTAATTTTGGACATTTCCTGTATTTTGTCGGAATTGGCAACTCTATATGATTTGAAATGTTCTTGGTAAAGTTTGTTTCTATCCATAATAAAACCCCGAAATCACACAATTAACAAACATTTTGAACTTCTTTCATCAGAAGACGCACACATAGAAGATAAGTCACATATGGCGGTGATTCACTTGTACTAAAAACCTGTTGCCTGTCACAAGTGTAAGAAGTCTTTCTACACTAAGCAAAGTACCTATAACAAATGTTACACACATACAGTAGTATATGAGCACATGACAGAAACTGATGAACGTACATCCCAAATCATCGTACACTTTCGTCACATTCTTGTAGAACCCTCCCTCCCGCCTTTCGAGCGAACGTATTTTATGGATGGCCCCAAATGCATTCACAACAACTCAATACCCCGTGTGTGTTTACAAGCGACGCGTGTCATGACCTGGATCCTTTGCCATAATGCACTGTTCACTTTGTATTGCCTCAAATATCCTGCAGTAGTCATATTTGCTAGCTACTAACACAATATCTTAATATCAAATGTGTTATCCTTACAAATTATAATGGCCTCACGAAGCATCATTCTTGAAATTTTGGCAACCTTTTCGTTGTGGTCATGCAATTGTTTCGTGCATGTGACAAAAAGCTAAGAGTCTCTAATTTAATTTAGTATGCACCTTGTCTAATTACAGTGTGCCCTTGCGGCTAACTGGGTTTTGTCAAGATACAGTATCTGCGAGAAAATGTACAATTTTTAACTTATTTCCTGTTACTCATTGTGATAAAACCTGTTCTCCTGTTGGAGTGAAAGCAATAATTACTCTAGCCTTGGTTTTAGTCATGGTCCTTCGGTGTTTATCATTTCTGTCCTTTCAAGACATGAGTTTAGGGAAACTCCAAAACCTGATATGTTTGGTCTAATGTCATTTGAATAAACATAAATTAATCGTTCATTTGAGATATTATTCTTGCTTTGTGCATGGTCTTGAGACAACTTGATCACGTTGGTATTGAATTATAAATCATTCCTGGATTATTCTGATTTTGCATCAGTATACTGTAAATTATTAATTGTTTCTGTGTAATGCTTTAGCCTGTAATAATTTTCTTTTGTTACTTTAACCTAATGAATTTAAAATAAATACACAATTTACTTCATGCAGTTTTATCTCACCTTAACCTTTAACAAATTTGATTTTAATTTCACATTTAAGTAATTTCTAAAGATATTACTCATTTGTCGGATTTAACCCAATTTATGTTTTGTTTTTCAAAATGCTGTAAAATGCAAAATTGCAAATGTATAAAAGATACAATTATTACTAAATGTTCAAACAAAATGTTAAATTCCTGATTTCAAAATGCTAAAACTCACCGCTCCTACTTATAGGCTATTCCGTTTTCAAACTTACTGTATGATGTTATTTGAAGATAAAGAGGAAACGAAAGCACCAAGAAAAGTTGTGAATACTTGGACCAAAGAAAGTTGGGTGTACTTGGATCAAGGAAAGTTGGGAATACCTGGACCAAGAAAAGTTGTAAATACTTGGACCAAGGAAAGTTGGGAATACTTGGACCAAGGAAAGTTGTGAATACCTGGACCAAGGAAAGTTGTGAATACTTGAACCAAGGAAAGATGGGAATACCAGGACCAAGGAAAGTTGTGAATACTTGAACCAAGGAAAGTTGGGAATACTTGGATCAAAGAAAGTTGGGAATACCTGGACCAAGGAAATTTGTGAATACTTGGAGCAAGGAAATTTGAGATTAGCTTTACCAAGGAAAATTGAGAATACTTGAACCAAGGAAAGTTGGGAATACCTCGACTAAGGAGAGTTGGGAATACCTGGATCAAGGAAAGTTGTGAATACCTAGACCTAGGAAAGTTGGGAATACTTGGACCAAGGAAAGTTGGGAATACTTGTACATAGGAAAGTTGTGAATACTTGGACTGAAGAAAGTTGGGAATACTTGGTCAAAGGACTGTTGGGAATACTTGGATACGAAAGAAAGTAACGAAAATTATACCCAAACTAAAATATTATTGGATGCTCTAAGAAAAAGAAGAATTTCACTTGGTCCGAATGAACCTGGAAAGATTGACTAAATATATTTGATTATATTGACATAAACAAGATGTTCAGTAAAGAACATATAGCCTACTTTCTCCTAAATGCATGGGTATTGTTATAACTCTTTGTCCTTTTCAAGGAGTATGATTGAATGTTGGTTGTAGTAGCTTGTTGAAATACAACGTGCTATAGGGATATTAAACATGAATATGAGGTGCCCTTTGCTAGTGCTACCTCTGTACCAAATTTCGTTCAATTCGGTTTCACCGTGTTTGAATTGATAGGGGGAATCGATTTGCACACATACTTGGCCACCATCTGCAAACTATTGGGCTGATGTTCTTGCAGTTTGGTCAGAATATGTTTCCCACATAAAGATATGGTGTTGCAAAATTTGGTAGTGACTAGATTATTAGGTTGGTCGTAATTACATTTTAGCTTTTAACATTTGGGTGGCCGCGATTACGTTTCCGTCAAGATAGCGGTGAAATAAAACATGACACTGAGGTGCCCTTTGCTAGTGCTACCTCTGTACCAAATTTCGTTCATACGGTTCAACCGTGTTCGAATTAATAGGGGGAATCAATTTTGACATAAAGATGGCCGCCATCCGCAAACTATTAGGCTAATGACCTATTAGATTGGTCAAAGGATGCTCCCTCCATAAAGGTATGTTGTTGCAAAGTTTGGTAGAGATCGGATGGTTATGTTAGTCGTAATTTGATTTAAGCTTTAAACATTTGTGTGGCCGCCATTACGTTTCTGTCAATATGGCGGCGAAATTAATCATGACTCTGAGATGCCCTTTGCTAGTGCTATCTCTGTACCAAATTTCGTTCCATTCGGTTTCACCGTGTTTGAATTAATAGGGGGAATCGATTCTTATACAAAGATGGCCGCCATCCGCAAACTGTTAGGCGAATGACCTAATAGATTTGTCAAAGGATGCTCCCTCCATTAAGGTATGTAGTTGCAAAATTTGGTAGAGATCGGATAATTAGGTTAATCGTAATTATATTTAAGCTTTGAACATTCGTGTTGCCGCCATTACGTTTCAGTCAAGATGGCGGCGATATAAAACATGACACTGAGGTGCCCTTTGCTAGTGCTACCTCTGTACCAAATTTCGTTCCATTCGGTTCCACCGTGTTCGAATTAATAGGGGGAATCAATTTTGACATAAAGATGGCCGCCATCCGCAAACTATTAGGCGAATGACCTATAAGATTGGTCAAAAGATGCTCCCTCCATAAAGGTATGTTGTTGCAAAGTTTGGTAGAGATCGGATGGTTATGTTAGTCGTAATTTAACTTAAGCTTTGAACATTTGTGTGGCCGCCATTACGTTTCTGTCAATATGGCGGCGATATAAAACAAGACACTGAGATGCCCTTTGCTAGTGCTACCTCTGTACCAAATTTCGTTCCATTCGGTTTCACCGTGTTTGAATTAATAGGGGGAATTGATTTTCACACAAAGATGGCCGCCATCCGCAAACTATTAGGCTAATGACCTATTCATTTGGTCAAAGGATGCTCCCCCCATAAAAGTATGTTGTTGCAAAACTTGGTAGAGATCGGATGATTAGGTTAGTCGTAATTTGATTTAAGCTTTGAACATTTGTGTGGCCGCCATTACGTTTCCGTCAAGATGGCGGCGATATAAAACATGACACTGAGGTGCCTTTTGTTAGTACTACCTCTGTACCAAATGTCGTTCCATTCGGTTGCACCGTGTTCGAATTAATAGGGGGAATCGATTTTCACACAAAGATGGCCGCCATCCGCAAACTATTACGCTGATGACCTATTGGTTTGGTCAAAGGATGCTCCCCCCATAAAGGTATGTTGTTGTAAAATTTGGTAGAGATCGGATGATTAGGTTAGTCGTAATTTGATTTAAGCTTTGAACATTTGTGTGGCCGCCATTACGTTTTCTTCAAGATGGCGGCGATATAAAACATGACACTGAGGTGTCCTTTGCTAGTGCTACCTTTGTACTGAACCCTTCAGAATAGCAGTGTTTATGTGCAAGAATCTTGATCAAGGGGTCGCGCTCAGTTCATAGTGTGATGTTTACGTCCGCCAAACAACATGCTCTACTGAGGCAAGGGTCATAGGATTAAAACTATAATTAAGAAAGTAAGGAGACAAGACGTAAAATAATAACATGATTTAATGGCTAATTGTGCATAAAAAGAAAATAACAACAATAATAAACAATATCCTCCCTGAATTTTCCCATGACAGGAACATCTATCAATGTTGAGGAGTCAGACGGATCTCCCCCTTTATAAAAATGTGGATCCATGTTCCACTACCTTGCATTTGGATTTTATGTACGCGTGATGACTAACTACGAGAAATGAGTACTTGGATGACTGTTCGTTTACAACGGGTTAACAGCCACGGTGCTCACGAACAATCATCGCGTAAATCAACGTTTATGGATATGGGCATGACATTAATAAAAACCCTTAAAATCTAATGCTGACACCCACACTACAAATCTACTATTTACAGGAATCTCCCTGAGACCCTCATTAGTGCGATGACGCACTTAACAAACTGAGCTGCCAACCTGGCCAATTGCTCAATAAACCCACAAGGAAGGACAGCATTGCACGTGACTTCACGGGTCACTGATATGGAAAATAAACATGGACTAAACCAACAACAACAAAAGCCTGACCGGCTAAGATTACTTTATATGAACAAAACTGCATGTTAAGGTAACGCTTCGGAGATTATCGTGATTCGTAGGCAACTCCCATTTATTTAAACAATTTTTACCATTGATCAGTTCTTATTCTGTATTTCAAGTAATTACGGAGTCAATAAGTGCTCCTCACTAATGACCTCGCTTGCAACGTTCAGACCGCCTTGTGAAACATCTCCCCCTTCTTCAATACATGTCATGTCCCAACTCCAGTGTATATAAATAACTGACCAGCTGTGCCGTTATCTCAAGGAACCAACAGCAACAAAAATCTCAACCACCTCAACATATGGTCAGACAATAATCAAAATATCCACAATTGCCCTCGCAAGGTTACAATATGGACATGGCACCAAGCTGACAGAAATCAGTCTAAGCTGAAAATCCCGCTTGTAATGACCACAAAATACACACAATCACACCTCTGGGAATGACATGACGATTTTCACACAGGTCCGCTGAATAGATGCTCACAAACTATTAAAACAATATTTAAAACCTACGATAGAGCTGATTGCTCTTCGTCACAAATTACATTGCTCCAAAGGCAATAATCTCACTGAATCTGATCAATAATAAACCTTAAACAATTTAATTACCCTCCAATCTACTGTATCATTATATTAACTCAGTCCTACTTCTGAAACATAACATATCTCCGAGAGACGTTTTTAACCGCATTGCGTAACATATGCAAACACGGCCGTTCACATAACTACGTTAGTTAAAACAACAAACAAAAACAAGAACCTTCCACTAATAACATATGCGAGCTGTTTCCATGCAAAAGGTGTGTCAGACCAAAACTAAAATACTACGTTAATCACACAAGCAAAGTATTTACAAAAATATGTCCCATAAACCATAAGTTAATTTATCAAATAATAAAGAATATTATATTGTACTCATCTCTCGTTCAGTCACCCGTCAAAGAACATCAGCTGCCATCTCCCAATTGAATGGTTCTTATCTCATCTCAGCCATCTGGACGGAGTGTTGAGAATTCCAAACTTCTTCTATGGTAATCGATGTCATCTCTCGTGCTGATTCAGAAAGTTAGATTATTATACACTTGATATCTGACTACTAAATTCGCCGTTCCAGGTACTACTTTCCCCGTAACAGTTTGTTGGCGAATTATCGACGATACTGCCCCTACAAAATATAGTACTGTGACTATCTATCACTGAATTTAACACATTTACAATAACTTCTATGTCCTCATGACACGCAAAAGTATAACAGCCTACGTCCTTAGACGCACAAAATAAAGTCACAAACTTGTGTCTTCGACACACAAAATGTAATACGTTCCGTCCTCAGACGAACACAAGTAAAAAGTCTACGTCCGTCGACGCACAGAGTAATAGTCGTTGTCTTGGCTTTTCACGTCACTTATAAATGAACTGGCCCTGGGTCTTGATGGGGGGGGGAATTATACAAAAATTTCTCGAAATAATGGTGGTACAGGAATGAAATAAATATCACTGAACTCGTAACATTGCACAGGTCAAGAATATGCCCATTAATCCTAGAATCGATCGTAGAGATTTTGTCTAGGCGATTTCCCGCGTGAATGCTAGCCACCGCGTACCCAAGCTGGTCTTGCCGCGCTCGTAGGCATTCATTTCTCATTGGTTCCACATTTTCTGTAACTTGGCGGTTTTTAGCGGATCTTGGCGTCGTAGGAGTGTCTATTATCTTCATCAGCCACTCACGTTACTGCATCATATTTCTTCTAGGCGCGAATATTACAATGAACATACCAGAACCATGTCTCACTGCGCGTCGCTTCTATTTTTGAGGTGGCCAACACCTGTCCTTCTGACACATCGCTAGGCTATTTCCTTTCACAGCTAAAGTATTTAGCCTTTTGTCAAACTGCTTCAGGTATGTCCCCGCTGTCTCCAACAAATGCTTGAAATTTCCTCATCTCCGTCTGGCTACTTTCATGATGCTGGTGGAAATTTATTAATTGAAGAAATAAAACATAGAATCATTTATCCAACAGAGCATAAAAGGTTCAGTACCAAATTTCGTTCAATTCGCATTCACCGTGTTCGAATTGATAGGGGGGGACAGACATTCAGAGTACACACACTCACACACACACACACACACACACACACAGACACACAGACACACACACACACACAGACTCACACACACACACACTACACACACACACACTACACACACACAGACAGACACACTTTTTTCGCCCTGTGTTGATCTCATAAGTCTACTTTCATTTTTTGCAAAAATCGAAAGTAGGCTAATAAAAGAATCTAATTTGTTAGTTCGTCGAAGTAAAAAAGGATTTAACAAAAAAGTTACAGTCAGTCTGAAAGACTAGATTTTATATAACTTCAAATGACGCATGCTAAAAATGCTACTCATGTTAGAAAGGCAGGAAGGCTTCTCGCTTCGCTCGAAGCCCCAGAACTCTTTCAACAGACTCCATTACCCACTAACTTAGGCTTCCCGCGTGGGGAACGGAGAGCGGGAGGTGCATTCTGCTACATGACGTCACGCACTCTCCGTCTCCGTATCGCATAACGCCATAGCCCAGGAGTAAACTCAGACTCGGCGCATATGCACTGAACAACATGATGACGTCATACGCTCTCCGTCTCCGTATCGCATAACGCCATAGCTCAGGAGTAAACTCAGACTCGGTGCATATGCACTGAACAACATGTTAACGGCATACGCTCAAGTGCAACCTTAGTACATTTCCTCGCCGTAACCGTAACGCATAACGGTAGACCAAAGCATAACGATGAAGTCGACAAGATCATTTGAAATGATGAAAAAGATTTAACAAAAATTAAACTTACAAAAGAAAACAGACTTACATTTCGAAATAAGTTTAGAAAAATTGGAGGATTTTAAGAAATAGACAAAAAGTACACAATGAAAAGATGTAGAATTACTGGAAAAACCTAAAATCAAGAAAGGAGACAAAATCATGAGAAAGTTATTTCAGGGGGTTTATAAGCCTAGGTAGCCGAAATTGAAGAAAGAATAATAAATAGAAAGAGAGTCAATATTTGTTAGCTTTGTAATTTAGGAGGATTGAAGGTTGAGGTAAGATAAGATAAGATAAGCCCGTAGATCCCAGATGGGCAGAGGCCTCATACCGGAGTGGTAGGAGGTGGCTCAAGAAGTCTCCCAAGAGGAGCCAGTTCTTGAGAGATGTCTTTCCTAAATACATATTGACACACAGTAATAAAAAATAAATCAACACGCATCCTTACTACAGTATTTACATTGTTACATTATTACACTGATCTGAATTTCCTTCCATAGCTTCCTATCCCTGGCATTTCTGGTCCACGTAACACCTGCCTCGAACCTAAATTCGTCCGACCATCTGCGACGGGGGCGTCCTCTGCTTCTCTTGCCAGCTCTTGGATCCCACATAGTCGTGGAGTAGGCCCATCTATCCTGGTGCATTCTGGATATGTGTCCACCCCAGCGCCATTTCAGTTGCCGAGCTCTTATTGCTGTGTCCTCCAACCCACTTCTTTATCTCAGGTCCGTGTTACTGATTCTTTTGCTTAGCTTAACGCCTAGGATTCTCTTTTCCATTTTCCGTTGACAGATATGGAGCAGTCTTGTCTGACATTTACTAAATGACCAAGTTTGGCATCCATAGATTAACACTGGGATGACACAGCTTTGAAGTACGTCGAATCTTAATTTTGGGCTCAATGATTTGTCCATAAGGATGAAGCTTAGGATCCAGAATTTTCCCCACGTCAATCCAATCCTCCTTTTGATTTCTCGGTCGCTTGTTTGTGTCATACTTATTGCTTGGCCTAAATATAGGCCTATATACTCGCTGCAATATTCCATAGGTGTGGCATTCACTATGATTGGTAATTCTTCGGAATTTGTAATTATTTGTTTTTTTTCTGGGGTTAATTTGCAGTCCTACTTCTTTACTCGCGTAATGGAGTTCATCTAGCATTGTGTTTAGTTCCTTTGCTGTCTTTGCAAATAGCACAATGTCATCTGCAAAGCGGAGGTTAGATAGACGTCTTCCGTTAATGTTAACTCCGAAGTTCCTGTTTCCCCAGTTTAGTTTTCTGAACAAAATTTCAAGGACGCAGGTGAAAAGTTTGGGCGATATGGGATTCCCATGTTTGACCCCTTTCTCTATTCTGAAGAGTTCTCCTTCAACTTCCGTTCTAACCTTGGCGTAGCTTTCCAGGTATGTTAGACCAATAATTCGAATGTATTTCGAGTTGACACCTTGAGGTAGCATACAAAATAAAATGAATTATCTCTAGAAGCAATTTGCCATTGCTATTCTTTTTGGATCTTTTAAGGTATTCATGTTAACGTTTGTTAAAAATAGGGAGTGTTTTATAGAATGTTCACCTTTTGTTTGTTTGCAGTTGAACAGTTAATTCCTCTGCTTTAAGAAAACGTAGGATTTGACATTTTTCATGCATAAATATGCTTAGGAAATTGATTTAAATGGAGCAGGGAGCATTATAATGCAAAACTTAATATACTCAATAACTAAATACGTATCGTATTTTTACAGGCTCAATCATCAATAAGTAAAGTTATAATTCACCTATAAACAAGGTCTCAAATTAACTACACTTAAATTAGAAATACACTGTGCTAAAACTGAGAGTAAACTGAATGTGAAGAAAGGAAAAATACATTTTGAATTTTTCTGTTGTAATGATTACGTTATTTTTCTTGGTATAGCAGTGACAAACTCATAAATTTAGTAGGGGTCATAAAGAACACTAATGTTAATAGTTATGTGATAGAAACATTGACATAAATTCATTGTGGTAGTTGTTGGGTGATCTCAGATAATTCGACACCACTTAAATTGTAAATTAACCATTCTTAAGGCATAACTGACTTTATTTACATTCTAGTTACTACTAAAAAAAATCAATAAGTTTGGTTTAAAATTATGGATTAAAAAGACGTATATGAATACCTTATTTTTCCTACCTTAAGAAAACTAATTGGTAGAACTTGACTTTACCTACTTCTTGCATTGCCGTCATGTTGGATTAACTAATTTTCCTATTCTCCTCCGTGCTTCTAATATTGTAAGAACATGTATTAAACGGTTAGCAAGCAAGCGACTGCAGTACATGTGGTAACTGATCCCCGCGCCTTCGTGCATCAGACATCTGACTTCCTCCTCGTGCCCTGCCAAGCGTGTCTGTGAAGAGAACAATTATGTCATTAACAAACAGTCCCTACAGCAGCGTTAAACTAAACAATTTTATCGTGTTTTCCTTCACTTACGTACAACAACAAAATTGGATACAATCTGCAATTCAAATCGTCTTAATGTTGTCAGAGTTAATCAGCTCAGCTGGTCCTGAGTCCGAGCCATGACATCCTACTCCTCTCGCCCAGACATTTTAGTCACTGACTGCACGCCTCCTACCACAGCATTGTGCAAAGTGATCGCGGGTAATGGGGACGCCTCAACCTCCTACTCCTCCAAATAAAGTGTTCTTATAATAATAATAATAATAATAATAATAATAATAATAATAGGGCATAGCGAGTTCATGAGGAGATTTTGGGAGGAGAAGATGAGGAAAGCTCCATCAACCCGAGTCAACAAGTTCAAGCGCGCTCTATGAAGTTCCAACGTCCGCCGTTTGGTGTTAGTGATAGTAGCATCTGGTAACCAAAGTTTGAACTCCTTGAAACTGAACTTGTTGGGAGCCCTCGGGCGTTCAATCAAAAATACCCAGCTAGGGCTATTGGCTGCAAGTAGGTAATGTAAAGTTCTGAAGCCATTATTTCAGTGTTGTCTATACAAACTGTTATTTGTAGCTCTTCAACACGAAAATTACATTAGTTATGACCCTAAAATTGCCCCATTACTTAGGAATAATAGTGATCACATTTAACACATGTAATTTTTTCCATGGGTGTTATTTACTTATTATATTCATATATTATATACATTGTACCCCGCCCAGTCATTGGAAAAATTCGTGTTGACCGACTGAAGAGTTACAACTGACAGTATAATACAGTGTGTCCCCAAAGTCTCTCCGCAGCGCGTCTCACCTTGCAGGACGTGTTGGGTTGGCAGTACATTCAGGTTATGTTGTTACAAGGAAAACAGTTACATTAAATTAAGTAAATTAAGTACTCACCACTATCACACGGTGCTCTGTAAAGTTTCTACCAGCACAGAAAACCTCTTCCACTAAAAACACACGCCGCTGCGGAGAGTCTTAGCGGAGACACCGGCCACGGTGGCCGAAAGCACTAACGTGCTTCCTCGTGCCTCACTCGCATAGGGACAGTGTGGGTTCTAATCCCACCTCGCCCGTCCTGAAAATGATTTACGTGGCTTTCATTTTCACCACCTTGCATGCCTAAGGTGGCGGGTTCAAACCCGGCCGAAGTCGTCGGATGCCTTCCTTCAGAGGGGAAGTAAAGCCGGCGGTCCCAAGTCATAGATGTATGGCATGAACAAAAATCTACCACTAACTACTCTTGTGTGAAACCAAAATTTGTAGGGTAGAATTGATAACGCTCTATTAAATCCAACGTTCGCCACCAGGTGCTGACTGCGATAGCAAGCTAGGTGTCGAGGACGGTAGCATTTGGTAGCAAAAGTAGGAACTACTTGAAATTATCGTCTGCAGTCCCTACTTGAATTAAAACAGATAACACACACTAATACAGTCATCACAATTAACACCGGTTATCAGGCAGATTCTACACACACCCAAAGTACACGGGGCTACATGACCGCGTTGTCGCAGCCCCTAAACTACGGGAACCAACCAACCAAATTTTCACCGCCAAGCAAATGCCGTGACGGTTCCTGTCAATAGGTCTATGGCCGATTTTTCCAAAATCGCTTCCCATTCCGTCTTGAAAATGGCAGCATTAATATAATATTTTAACAATAATAATGCTATTGGTTTTACGTCCCTTTTATCTACTGAGGTTTTAGGATATGACGTAGTGCCAAAATTTTGCCCCGAAGGGGATGTTTAGCGTGCCAGTAAATCTACTGACATGGCTCCCTTACATTTGCGTACCCTCAAATATCAATTGACTGCACCAGGATTCGATCCCTCAACCTTCGGCACAGCAGCCGGTCATATCAACATGTTATGGTTGTTTGATGTAAGAGCCTTGACTTCGTGGTCATTTAGCCCCGTGAACATGGGTGTGTGTATATTTTATATAAGTTATAGAGAGAGAATGTGTCTGTTAACCTGTAGGGTCTACTATTGTGGTGTTTGTTATAGTTGTGGTGTGTGTATTCGTAATTCAAGTGAGGATTGGAAAGGAAGTGGCCGTGGCCTTAAGTTAGGAACCGTCACGGCATTTCTCTGAAGTGAAGTGGAAAACCACTGAAAACCACCTCCAAGTTGGCTGAGGTGGGAATAGAACCCACCTCTTCTATCTCACGAGGCTGAGTGCACCTGCTCTAATCCACAGACCAGATTTCAATTCCTTGGTAGAGACGGGATTCGAACCCGGACCACCTCTTGGCACAGTGACTAGCATTCTTGGCTGTCAACCTTAAGGCCCAGGTTTGATACCTGGCTCTGCCAAGAATTTTAATTCTGGACTGAGGAGTAGAATGGTGTAGACACAGCCTCGTGAGGCAAAACTGAGAAGTGGTTCCCATCTCAGCCAACCTGAAAGTGTTTTTTTTTGTCGTTTCCCATTTTTACTCCAGCCAAATGTCGGGATGGTACCAAACTTAAGGCCACGGCCGCCTCCATCCCAATCTTTACCTTTATTACAAATACACACACTACCACTACAGACACCACAATAACAGAGGTTATCAGACAAATTTCGCACACACCCAAGTACAAAAAAATCACAATGCCGCAAAGTCCCTAATTGAATCATCAACAACACCAGATTCTAAAAAGCAACAGTAAATAAATGTATTCTGAATTGTATTTTATTTATCTACTATTTTATTTATCAAATGCTAGTGGCTTCGGTGGCGTAGTTGGTAGCATGCTGAGCTTCTGTGTCCAAGATCGCGGGTTCAAACCCGGCCGAAGTCGTCGGATTTTTAAGTGCGTTAAAATCCTTCAGTATGCCTTCCTTCGGAGAGGAAGTAAAGTCGGCTGTCCCATGTCATAGATTTATAGCAAGTAAAAGATCCTTCCACAGACTAAACTTGTGTGAAGATAAATTTCTAGGTTATATTTCGTTGGAACGCTTTATCAAAGTTCCGACGTTCACCACTAGGTATCATTGACACCTGGTAGCGAAAGTTGGAACTAGGCTACTTGAAATTGAACGGAACTAGTAGCTCACCCTATGGGTGTCCGCTTGAAGCAACTACAGCCTCTGGCGAGGCAAACATGTCCTCGGACACTCCCGGCACTAAACGCCATACGATAAATAAACAAGAAGTTCCGTGACGAACTAAAGAGCCTACTTTTCTTAAAATTTAAGATTCATGCCAATGATTAATGTATATGGATCTATCTAGAATAATGACGTATTTAAGGAGGTAATATCGAAATTTCTAATTAGTTCGAAATACTGTATACCTGGCATAATGTAGCCTAATAGAGAACTACACTTGGCAGCCCTGGTGACTGAATATATTCTTAGTTTCATCTCTTAGGGTACAGAATACAAACTTTGGCTGAAGTCCAATGGATAGCATGGACGTTACACAGTTAAACATTGAATCTAACAGCGCGCGTAAAATCATGTTGGCAACAATGCCATGTTTGTATTGGTCAGAAATAATCTGAAATAATATGATCGATTGTTGTGCCAATTTTGAATGACATCCATTATTTAGTATAGAAGTTACATGCATTTTAAAATTGGACCTATCAGCAGGCTTAGAATCAAGTTGGCAGCACTGACGTATATTAGTTACTCAAAATTAATCTAGAATGCCAGGTACTATACGTGTGCAAAGTTTAGAGCAATTGGCTTGCATACTTTCTGATATATTGATTTTAGGGTAACAAAAATAGAGACAACATTTATGAACAGTTGACAGCCCTGGTTGCTCTTATGAATACGCATAGCCATATCTGTTATGGTACACATAGCACATACGAAATGTGGTTGAAATCCAAATGATAGTATAGAAGTTACATGTATTTAAACTTCGACCTATAGTCAGGCTTAAAATCATGTTGGTAGCACTGGCGTATATTAGTTACTCCAAATTAATATAGAACTATACGTACTATACGTGTGCATAGTTTAAAGCTGTCAGCTTGCATACTTTCTGATATATATATATATATATATATATATATATATATATATATATATATATTGGTATTGGGATAAAAGAAATTGAAAGCATTTATTTATAGTTAGCAGCGCTGGTGGCTCTTAAAAATACGCTCAGTACACATAGCAGATACGAAATTTGGTTGAATTCCAATTGATAGTGTAGAAGTTATATGTATTTAAATATTGGACCTATCAGCAGGCTTAGAATCATTTTGGCAACACTGCCATGTATGGCCTCCTGTAAATTGAAGTAAAATATTATTATCTATACGTGTGCCAATTTTGAAATAGCTCCCATTCATACCTTCCAAGATATCCAACATGGAGCTCAAATTTCAATTGCGATTTTTCAGTGGTTGGTAACACTGACATTATTTTCAAATACGGCATTGAGATATTCAGGTATAGATCTTTTCTCGTACCAAATTTTGTCTCGAAAGCTGCAGCCGTTTCGGAGTTGATAGGGGAGGGGTTTTGACACAGACTGACAGGCACACACACACATTTGCCCGGATCGATCTCATAAGTCTACTTTTTCCTAATTTTTGCAAAATGCGAAAAGTAGGCTAAAAAAAGATACGAGCCTTACAGTAGTCGCATTTGATGTGTAACATCTGACATGTTATTCTACTATGAATTTGAGTTGAAATGTATGTGAAGTCATCTGATATGTTATGCTACTCGTATATTACGCAGCTTGGACATTCTTAAAATGTTAATTTACGCTCCGTTTTCTTACTGGTACTGTGATGAATGTATAGATTGAATTGGAGATATGCTACTGTCACACTTGTTTGAACAAGCATCACATATTATATTGCAAATTAAGAGGAGGAATGAAACCATGGTCTCTAGCCTATCTATAGACTACTAGAAATAATGTTCAATACAATCAAATTTCCCAACTCCTGCTTGGTGCAAACTATTGTAATTAAAATAAGATAAATCGTAATTTCATGTAGATTCTGTTAAAATGACGCATAATGTTATCATATATATCGTTCAAATCGATAATCTGGTAGCAAACATAATAGCCGGGACTGGGGTTCGAACCTGAGACCTCATGATTCGCAGACCAAGACGCTATCTACGCAGCCATTACAACCAGAGAAATTTGGAGTAAAAGACAGTTACTTAATTTCACGTGCCGGTAATAATATGGAAGTAATTTTTTATGCTCCTTTATTATTTTGCTATTTTTCGATAATGTTCCTGCGTGGAATTGAGTTTTAAATTAGTTATGAATTCGCCTACTTGCCAGTAAGGGGAATTCATATAGTGGTCCATGAAAGGCTAGCCCAGTTCCCGTATAAAAACATCGATATATATTATATCGATCACTGCATTACCGCAATGTGGGTTAATATCCGAATAGCCATTGTGCAGAAGCATAATATCGGCTTTGCCGACTAATTACAATGTTTCATATTAAAGCATATCATCCTTTAAATACTAATACGAGGATTTTCAACATGTGGTTTGTGTTTCAATCAGTTGACACCAGAGTTCGCATGAGCGTTTACCGTTTAGTATAAAAGTGTTGAGCAAAGTTACTCGGGGAGTGGATGCCCATCACTTTTATCCGAGAGATTGAAAAATAGACTTAATAAATCATAATATTGTTTTCAGCAAATATGATATAATGAATATTTTTACACCAAAGAACGACAACTTGACGATGTTTTATTGTAGGAATATCTGTAATGGCGCCTCCAAACCTTGAAGTAATCCGTATGTGATATACATTCCACATGACCGACAGTGCGTCATGGTACCAATCTCCGACACTGCACGCTCATTTTTTCCTCTTACCACTGCCAGTTGGATTGCAGCTGGCCGTGCGTCTTACATACTTCCTTCCGATCTACTTCCGTGCGATCCACTGCCGTCCCATTTTTAAAAATCACTCCCACAAAAATATCCAGCAACCGAGTGGAAAAATGTTACACATCAATAAATAAATAATATCAGTCCTCTATGCAGCAGAGTGCCTATGTCTAACTAAGATGACCCCATTAAGAGCCCTCGAGGTACAAGAAAGAAAGTTCCTGAGACGGATAGTAGGACCAAGAATTCTACCAGATGGAAGCCGATGGTATCAACCAAATCGTGAGCTATATAAACACCAAGAAAATCTCATAGATGCCATCAGAAGAAGGCGACTGGCTTTTTATGGACATATATTCAGAATGGACTCAAACAGGTTATCCCATAGGATCTTCAAGGCTGCTAACAAGGGCAAAGCTACTGGATTCTTGTGGAAGAAGCAAGTGGAGAAGGATCTTTCGGAACTCCATATAAATGAAAATGACATAGCCGACTAGAGTAACTATCATACAGCTCTTAAAATTAAATCCTTCGTAACATCCCTCACAGAAGTTACCCACAGACCAAAAGACGAGACTAGGAAATGGTCTGAGGAACGTAAGATTCAGTTTAGCCGGAAAATGAAGGACTACTGGGACATCAGAAAAGCTCGAGGTACCAACATGAAAGCAGCTGACAAACCCACCACTAAGAACACCAATTGTGGCAAGCCTGACGATGACATCAAGAAACAGCTAAAACCCAAGCACCGTGGTCCATAGATGGCCCTAACGAAATTAAAAAAATAATCAAATGCTACAATTAATACCACTGCAGTAACTTAATATCTCTTAAGGGATCCATTAGTATTTAGAGTGATCACCTATATTTGTAAATGATGTGTATTTTAAGGCTGAATAGCTAGCTTCATTATTTATATTTAGTTGCGGTTTGCCCACTATTCAGTTCTTTTATTATAATTTATAGCCTATGTGTGTCATACATTTCATAGATCATTACTCGTATTTTGTTAACCTTCTCTTTTTTTCTTCTTACACCTCATTACCATTGTTAAGCTTTGTATATTAGCAGTCTTGTAAGTCGAGGAAGCATAAGAAGCGTCACCCAGCTCAGGGACAGTGGCGTAACTAAGATTTGCTTCTGGAGGGGAGTGTTGAACGTAATGAGACGTAATCAATGAAAGGGAATATACGATCCCGAAGTTTCACAACCTCCTATTTATATTTCTTTGTGTGTTTATTTTATTAGCATTCGATGCTCAAAATTAACAATTTTGTTGACATTAAATTAAATCTATAAAGTACAGTTTTCTTCGCCAAATCATCTAGAATTTTCTATTACCCAACAGTTTCCATCTAAAGTTTAACTTAAAACAGCAATGCAACTAAACACAATATCATTCAAACTTGGTGTATTTTTGGATGAGGAAAGATAGCACCACACCCATCTCACTGCCAACCCTCTGGCTAACTCTCGCTGGCTGCGTGGCTCTGCGGTAACGTTCTCGCTTGCTGGGCTCAAGGTTGCAGGTTCGTATCCTGGCGCAGTCAACTGGTATTTGAGGGTGCGCAAATGAGAGGGAATTGTGTCAGTAGATTTACTGGCACGTTAACAATCCTCTTCGGGGCAAAATTTCGGCACAACGGCGTCTCTAAAAGCCACGGTGGTTAAGAGGGACGTAAAACCAGTAACATTATCTAGCTAACTGAACAGCTGACAATTTTCCTCATTTAATAAGTGTGAAGTTGGGGTAAAGTTAACAATTTTGCATGAATGATGAGAAATTCTTTCAAACTTGTAAGTATAAACTTACTTAATCCAATCATTTTTCATCAATCCGAAGACTGATTTATTTTAAATTTATAATTTCAAAAAAATTAAATGTTTATTAATTGAGTCTGGGAGGGGGATTGGTTCCCTTGATCATCCCACCAGAGTCACGCAACTGCTCAAGGTTATGTGGTTGCTATCTCGGCCTCACAATGCGCAATGCCATTTATTTTGTGCAGAAAATATTTCACGCCTCAAGCGTGCGAGAGGCTACCCCCTGAGAGCCATTTCAAGGCAAAGAAGGATATAATGAATATAATATTCCTTAGTGCAGTTCTTTGTTAGTCCATAGACCTATTAATGTCAAACAGCCGGTAACACTCGTGGAAACTTCCCTAATTAGATTGTGATTGTCACAGATGAGTATCGCGACACGCAGCCGCCATTTCCGAGAAATGAAACTCGGGTGTCGAACCCTCGCGTGCTACCTGCTTGCCTAGCGGACGATGATGACGACCTTATAGTTGCCGACTGGTAATTCGCTTAAGGAGATAATTGTCCCTATGCTTACAATAGAGCGAATACTTCGTGCGGATAAATCCGAGATACTGTAGTTTCTTTTCAGTAGAAAAAGAACATACAGTAGGCCACAGTTCAAGCCGTCGTATTCGCCAGGTGGTAGCGGAGAAAGATTCGCACGTGTCAAGGAATTTTCGGGCGGCTTCAGTGACGTAGTTGGTAGCATGCTGAGCTTCTGTGTCCAAGATCACGGGTTCAAACCCAGCCGAAGTAGTCGGCAAAATTCTGGCACCCCGGCGTCTCTAAAAGCCGTAGTAGTTAAAAGGGACGTAAACGCAACTTTGCCCAGAAACTGGGTTGGGTACAATATATGAATAACAAGTAAATAACACTCTTGGAAAAAAATTACATGTAGGCTATTAGTTATGATCACTGTTATAATGGGACAATAGCTTGCCAAGATGGGTGAGTGGTTAACGTGATGGTCTACTAACCACAAGATTGCAGGTTCGCTCCTGGCCGTGGTAAGTGATTTTTTTGAAAGGCGGCAAAAATACGACACGCATGTCATATGATTTTTTTTTTAGCGTATGGCTTTTTTTTTAGTGCCGGGAGTGTCCGAGGACATGTTCGGCTCGCCAGTTTTGTAGCTGCTTCGGACGGACACCCAATGGGTGAGCTACAAGTACCGTTGGGGGAGGGAAGGAGGGAAATTGGAATGTAAGGACGAGGAGTTGGAAGGTAGCTGCTGTGGCCTATAGTTAGGGACCAACCCCGGCATTTGCCTGGAAGGAAGATGGGAAACCACAGAAGACCATCTTCAAGGTTGCCGGCGGGGGGATTCGAACCTCCTCGCCTCCCGGATGTGAGCGACTGCCATCAGTCATGCCGTAACCACCACGGCTAACTCACCCGGTTGTCATATGATGATGGCATGTCAAAGAACTTATTTGAATTCAGTAGGCCGTGTTCATAATGCCAAAATTAAAATCGGGAGTTTCCGCCAACACAAAGTTCCTCATTTCTCTACTAGAAAGCGCTATAGTGTTCAAGGAGCTTAGATATCTAATCTCCTTGACTTCTACAGTGATTCAAGGAACAACGAAATTCGACATGCAAGCTACCCTCTGGGTGTATAATTACAAAGCTTGCACCCGGCACCCGAGGCCATACGATATTATTATTATTATGGGGCAAATTTTAGGATTACACGTTTCGACCCTCAAGCGGTCATTATCAGATCCTGATCACTGAGTTTGCCGGCGCCATGGTGTTGGGGTAGCGTGCCTGCCTCGGACCTGGAGACCCCGGGTTCGATTTCCGGCTCCGTCAAGGATTTTATAAACTGACGTGAGTGCTGGAACGTTGTGCACTCAGCCTCGTGAGGACAATTGAGTAGCTTACATTATTTAAATGACTCATGGTGGTTCCGTATTGATAGGCTATGCTAGAATAGTTATTAACAAGAAGTGTACATCCGCCTGAAAGAAAAAAATAATTATTTAACTTGTTTTCAGTATATGTTTCGAGGATTAATTACATTTTATCCTCTTCATCAGCTATTGAATAAAACAAAACAAAGCGTAGCACAGTAATAAGATACGTTTTTAATGATATGTAACACCAATACTTCACAAATCCATGTAGGTCTATAACTAATGAAGAGCCTGTATGCTTAAAGATCCAAATTTAGCCTTTTCAAAACAAAGCAGCTTAAAGAAATGATTTTCTAAATGTAACATTGTCCTATCCTCATACACCATATGCTTTTAACTAACCTCTCTTTACCTAGAGATCACCTTCCATCACGTCGGGTTTCTTAAAGCCGCTTTGTTTTGAAAAGGCTAAATTTGGATCTTTAAGCATACAGGCTCTTCATTAGTTATAGACATACCGGATTGGTGAAGTATTGGTGTTACATATCTACCATTTCAAGCTTCAATACGGAACTACTATTAGTCATGAGCAGCTGATCACCGTCACCATCTATTTCATTTTATTCTGTTCTTATAACCTAAACTTTATGGTGCACCATATTAGGTTTAAATACGTATCTTATTACTGTGCTACGCTTTGTTTTGTTTTTTTCGATAGCTGATGAAGGGGATAAATGCAATTAATCCTCGAAACATGTACTGAAAACAAGTTAAATAATTTTTTTTCTTTATAGTATTGATTCAGGCGGATGTACATTTCATGTTAATAATTGAGTAGCTCTCTGACAATGAGGCAGCGCCCCAGTCACGAAAACCAAAATTAATGGCCGAAGGGACCCGATGCGCTGACCACGCGTCACCCCAATATCCCTTCATGGGCTGTAGTGCCACGGATTATTTATATCACTGAGTTGGGGTTTAAATTTATATACAATGTTATCTAACTACATAAATTTTGTAGAGCGTACAGTACAATTGGTGTTTATATTTTGTTTCGCAGTTTGAATCTCAGTAGATGAAACAAGGGAGTTGATCAACACTATAGAAAAGAGGACAACAAAATTCCTCGGTCACACACTACACCATAACAGTTTCCTAACGATCGTGTTGAACGAAAGGTTTTGGGGAAGAAGTACTGTATCTGAATTCAGGCGCGGATTCAAGGGGGGGAGGGGGGGGGGGTCACGGGGGTCACGACTCCCCCCCCCCCCCCCAACGGAGACCAAAATTTTTTTTGCAAACTCAAAAAACGAATACACAATATACAGACAAAACTAAAAACAGTTTTTTTCCTTTTTTCAATACTGAAAATATCTTTATTGAAATTATTATGTTTTGTTACAACTGTACTTATTTACAACTTCATACCTGTTATATAAAAACGATTATTTATATAACAAAATCAACTCGTCTATTTTGTTTAGCAAACCTTGTGATTACCGAATCGATGTCTATAGTGATGTCACGATGAATGTGCAGCAATGCACGGATAGGAATTTGGGGCTTTTTTTCGCACCAAAAAAATTTGCCGACGTCCAAACTGCAAGCCTGGTTGGCAATTTAAGATGTGACTTTCTCCCTTTGTCGGTACCAACTCGACTTGCCGAAACTGTAACGTACCTTGAAACTTTTCTCGAAGCTCGATGTAAAAGTCGCAAAACACGCCGTTGCAATTTGTACGAATGGGGCGCTAAACGCATCAAATTTCCATCCATGTATCTTGCAAAAAAAGAAAAAAAATCGTCTGGTTTTGTACGTTTGGTTATTTTGTGATTGCGTTGTTAGTGATACCATTTTTAGCCTATTTTCAATTTTGAAAAAATAGGCTTATGAGATCACCTTTTGTTAGCCTATTTTCAATTTTGAAAAAATAGGGTTATGAGATCACCTTTTGTCCGTGTGTGTGTGCGTGTGTGTGTGTGTGTGTGTGTGAGGTGTGTGTGTGCCCCCCCCTAATAAAATCTAAACGGCTGGAGCGATTTCAGTGAAACTCGGTAAGTTCATAGCACTTTTCCTGGCGACCTCGACCGTGCCCTTCAAATTTTGTTACGTCTCACCAATCCAACATGGCGACTGTGCGAAATATTTCACTGACATTCTATATCTCCGAAACTATTACAGATATCACCCTGCAATTTTGTACGTTGATAAAGGGTACTGATACAAGTTTACCTATGTATAATTCACAAAACGAACATGGCGACCAAGCGAATTTGAAATATTTTAATAGACTTTTCTCGTGAGTTAACTCTCTGAGCGCAGTGAAATATGGTACAGTAAATGATTTTGCAGATTGTAATGTATTGCCATCTAATTTAATTCAATTGTTTACATAACCTCAAGATGGCGGCTGTGCGAAATTTTAAAATTAAGTATTTGTTTCTTGTGTCGTAATCATGCGATCGAAGTGAAAGTTTGAATAATGGACCTAGGCAATAAGTGTCCTTGAATGGTACATAACTCTATGGCCTATACATATAACAATCCTAAATGGCGAGCTTCCGAAATATTTGGACGGTTCTCAATATCTATGAATCTTTTACAGCAACCAAACTGAAATTTTTATGTTCATAGAGACTATGAACATATGTTCACCTATAGGACTTTCAGTAACCTGGTGAGCACGAATCCAACATGGCGGCGACGCGAAGTATAAATATTTAAATCGATGTTTCTCGCGAATTAACTATCCGAGTGCCGTGAAACGTTGCACGTTAAATGCTTACACAAATGTTGATCCACTGGCATCTAATTTATTTCAATTGTTTGCATAATCACAAGATGGCTGCTGTGCGTAATTTTAAAATCTCGTTTTTACTTATTGTGTTCTAATCATGCGATTGAAGTTTGAATACCACACGTACACAATAATCTTAATATAATAGTACAAAAATAAAAATCCAACCTGGCGACCATCTGAAATATTTAGACGGTTCTCAATATCTACGAATCTGTTACAGCAATTAAACTGAAATTTTGTATGTTGATAGAGGCAATTAACCTGAGCAGGATATATGAAAATAGGCTGTATAGTTCTTCACGGAACTACTTGTTCTTAACAATTTCGATTCTGTGACCCCTCCCAAAGCCAAACTTTAGATCCGCGCCTGTCTGAATTCTGTGATGGACAGACTAAAATTTCCAGGAAAAATCTAATTTGAAATGTTGAGCAGAAGAGAGACAAATGTGGTTGCAAGCTACAAGGCCTTGCCTTTGGGATATCATGATGTTTGATCTCGTTTGGTCAGTATATTTAGTTTTTTAATTTACTTAGCCTATTGTTCATATATTGGGCTATAGGCTATAACCTAACCCTGCCCAGTGTTTGGACAAATTCGTGTTGACCGACTGAAGATAATAATGTTATTTATTTTACGTCTCTTTTAACATCTGCTGCTTTTTGAGACGCCAGGGTGCCGGAATTTTGCCCCAAAGGAGATCTTTAACGTGCCAGTAAATCTACTGACACGGTTTCCTCGAATTTGCGCACACTCAAATGCCAGCTGACTGCGCCAGGATTCGATCCTGCAACCTTGGACACAGCAAGAGAGAACGTTACCGCTGAGCCACGCAGCCAGTCCCGACTGAAGAGTTACAACTGACAGTTTGTATAGGCAACACTGAAGGAATGGCTTCAAAGCTTCACAGTACATACATTTAGACAACTATAGTGTAAGTATTTTGCGACCAGTGCAACACAAATTTAACATTTTTGCTACGTTTCTCCATAACTCGAATATTCGTTAAGTCGAATTCATTTGACATCCCTTAACGATTCGAGATACCGACTGTAGGTAGTGGCAGTAATATTACTATATTGTAGATTTAGACGAGCCTCCGTGGCTCAGGCGTCAGCACGCCGGCCTCTCACTGCTGCACAGTGGGTCAAAATCGAAATCTAGGGGGACAAAATTATTTTTACGTTTTAATCATGAATTTAGAGTGAAAGCAACGTATATAATTTGTTTACTTCATAATAAACATCAGTTAAGACCTTTTATAAGCTACGTCTACACATGCAAGAAATTGTCTATGACTAGGAGTTGGATAGAGCATTCAGTTATCTCTTCAGAACAATTTTCTACCCCTAATTTACTTTTAACAAAGTCACAAAGTTCCACTTTTGACATAATCGTCGAACCCAGTGCTTCAAACAGTTGTAATCGTGTGAGAATTGGCTGCGCGGCGTCTTTCTAAAACGTAAAATAAGTAAGTAAGTTGCAAAATGATGCAGACAATCTTATAACAGGCGTAAACTACAAGACTTTATCTACTGTACATATTAACATTAAGTAGAAAGTGACGCAGAGTGACGCGACATACTGTGCCCATTTAGCATGAAATATGCCAATCACAGTATACCAGCGTAGCTCAATTCGGGATTTCGGGGCAGTGGTAAGTTCCCCCACTCTGTGACTCACATATTTTGGATTAATTAGAGGATACACTTGCAAAAATAACAATAAAATCAACTCCTATTTAAACATATTTAATTAATAAAATTAATGGCGCTACAAACATTTTAACACTTTAATTCTTGACCAAAATATCAACTGCTTGTTCCAAATGAACAAGGGATCACAAAATAAAATAAACAAATATTGAATTCAAAACCTGTGGTTTCCACATAAACCAACAATTCTTACTTAGTCTCACTTCCATAAAGCACTAACATTAAGTTTACATAACTCCGAGCTCTTTGGCTCCATGCATTTACATTATTATGGTGTCATTCTTGTACACCTCAAACACTGTCTTTTATATTTTCTTATTCTTTAAAACAAATATATAATTATATTTAAAAATATAGGTTAATTATCTAATTCAATATTTTTGGGCATGTCCACACATTCAGTTGTTATCATCTCTCTTTATTTCACAAACATATTAAGGTAATCAGAAAATCAATTGTGTACTCCAGAGCGTGAAGGTACTTGACACAGTCAAAAAACTATAGTTACTCCCGAACTCAGTTGCCTTCAATCAACTCGTGGAATCCCACGTCCATACATTATTACAATAGGGATTGTTATTTATCTCTTATGTCTTAATAGACCATTATCATATAAGAAACTACGATCTGAACCGGCAAACGAAATATCCATCTTTAAGGGCCTCGGTTCAATGCCCGGGTCGTTTACAACTCTAAACACTCCTGGTGTATTCGTCTCTCTTTACAACAGTTTACGAGACGGTCTCTGTTCCATCTCGCTTTAAAAGAGCTAGTCTCTACTACTGGGGTGCGATTTATGACCTGTTAGGGTGGTGGAGACTTCCCGTTTGACCCAACATTTTAGTAGCTTATTTTCAAGGCTTTCAAAACAAACCTTTCCATTCTATCCAGTTCTGAGGAGACCAGGCTTTATTGTACCGTAACATTCAAACAACTATTCTTTGGTTCACAGACCATTTTCATATCCTTGGCATTTATTAATTATGAGAGGGTCCTCATTGATTGGGAAGATTAAATACACATACGACGACGGAGAATTTCAGGGGCTTTTATCATAAGAAGATCCTGCATTCGAATCTCTTCAGGTGCCTCGGGAACTAATCCCATACAGAGGGCTTATACAACATGCGATTTAGAGTCGGCCGTGGCCCATATGACATACGCTCAATAATACCATATATTAGCTCCCTTTTTAAATACATACACAATGCCTCGTGATACTAATGTCACAAATAGAGGACTTATACAATTATCATTCACTGCAATCAACTACCCTCCATAAGTAATGTACCAAGTATTTAACTACTACGCGTTCCGAGCGTGACACTTTAATATTATATTTGCGCTCATTATGCGCTATGCATTATTTTAAGCCGAAAATGTCTTCCCAAGAACTGATAAAATCTCTTTAGTAACAATTCAATATTATTTTAATTCACATATTAATCTTTCCATGGTCGATAAATCGTTCCCTGTTTTAAAATATTCCATTGAACCTCATTTCTTACACATACGTTAAAGCTTAACGTTCTTATGTTCATATCAATTTATTTGATTTTTATTTAACATTTCCATATTTAATTATTATTATTATTCTTTATTCTTTATATAAGCTCAAAAGCTATTTCTTTCATATCTCAACTTTACTTTATTTCAATGTCTTTCATGATATTTAACTGATATTTCGCTTGCTCTTATGACATTTGTTAAATACTTTAACCCTTTATTCACCTATTTCCTCTACGGGAATTATTCTTTACATAATTATTCATAATTTCTCTATTTATTTTATTATTATTGTTCAGACCGTGTTCTTGATTATTCAGTATTTATTCATTAAAACACATCCCTTTCACTCAAAAACTCTGGTGGGTTGCACACAATCAATTTCTGACACCAAAATAAAAATGAATTTTGTACTTACATATTTTCAGATCATCCCATGATCTTAAATCTGGTGTGGTGTTTCATTTTTGGGGCCCACTTTGAACTTTTTACACCATATTGAAGGTATTCATCTTACGTAGAAACACTTTTTGACTTATATCTATAACACTTAATATTGACGACATTTTTATATACTAGTGTGTCCCTTTTGAACACATAATAACACTAAAAATATTATCTAACACACAATCTTGATTATTTTACACTTCACAATTACTCGATCACTAGGCCGTACTTCTGAGCCTATCACACGTGATCTTCTTTAATTCCCGTCTCCAAGGGTGAGATTTATCTGATGTCGGCTTCCTATTCTGAAGAAATGCGAAAGTCCTGAAACATCTACTGTTCCCTGGAGTTCAATTCTGCTATTCCTATCCTGGATAACTGGCTATTATCTAGCTTGAACGGCTTCTCTGTCGATCTGTCTATTGATCCTAACGAGAGTCTATACGAATCGAGGTCTCCTCTAAGACCTATAGATTTATTTTCTAGCAGCTAGCACTTCTTGATTCTAGTACTATTAGAATTGTTCGCCTGATATCTGGAGCTAATGTTTATAGTCTCCTATTCTATTTATTTGAACTGTTTTAACGCTCCTACGTTCGAACCTTATTCTGTTCTTCCTTTTTAGGTTGCTTCAATTTAAATAACAGTTTATCTGTCTGGTACGATACTTCCGTACGTTATGATCTGTTCGTTCGCACATTTAACGACCTATCGCCTTTAAGTCCGACGTACGCAGCCTGCTCTGACTATAACTTGCGAATTTTCACTTTAACTTGTATACAGTCGGGCCTAAATCCTATAATTAGGATTTTCCTAATACTTCACTGCGGCGATACTTTAAGATTTCGTCGTGACCCCCCTTATGGAAGGCAAGCAAGTCGTTACTACTGTGACGCCTGTGGCTATTGGATCTTACTTCGGTGGTGTGAAACAGCGTTTTCTCCCCTCAAGGAGTACTGGTAGTTGTTATCGATGTAACGCAGAGTTACGTCCCCTCACGGGCTCTCAGAATAACTGCATGTGCTGATATAACTTCACGTCCTCCTGGACGGATTCGTGATGCGTGATGCGTGGCGATACTCCTCGGGCCGTTCGAATACTGCATGATTGGCTTGGAAACGCCCGAAGCTTTATACTGTTTTACTACAAAAAAATAAGACTCAAGCCTTTCCTGTGGTCAACTTCTAAAATAATGGTGCCACAAATATAACAATTATACCTTCCGAAAGCTCGTCTTCTCAATGTCAAATGATCTTATTGCACCTAAGAATCGATCGTGCAATTTGGAGATATTAATTAATTTCTCGTCCTCAATTGTGTGGGAGTTGCATTCCTTTTGGTCTCTCCCCTCCACAGAGGCTTAGGTAATTCACCGATGACGTCGTCTTACGTCGGCAGTTTATTTCTGCACAATTATTACATGGTTTCTCTATACTGAAAAATCTCTCATTCAAAATGATTCACTGTACTGTGCTTGTTTACTCATTATTATGCTCGTAAACGTGTTAATTTTAATTATTCCTCTTCTGGCGCGTATGCGACGTTGTCAATTTCCAGCCACGTCAGCTTGAATTCCGATTCAGGCTTCTCTTTCTATCACGGTGGAAGATTCCACTCAGTTATTAATACTCGTGACCAGCCCTCTCTGGCATGTCGAGTGGGGTGATATCATCTAAGGAGCATCTGTCCCTAGTCGCTTGCACAATGTTAAGCTATATTCCTGGCTTAAAATCTCTCTCCGTTGCTTTAAGAAACTATACTTTTCTTTCATTTCTTCCTTAAGGACATGGATTCGACCGTCATGGACCCTATGGCCCATGGGTTCATCTCTCCCCTCCTTAGGTAAATAAATTTTCGAAAATTTTGAGGAAATTTATTTCAATTTAATTTGTATTTCCTTTCCGTCGAATCAATCATAACGTCATCCGTATTTACTGTTATTTTTACTTCTTTTAAGTCGTATCCGGTAATTGTGTAGGTCGGGTATACTCTGTCCCTACCCTTTCTTTCTTTCTTTCATTGTCTGGACTTTAAGTTCCCAGAACCTCATTCTCCCTTACGGGTTTGGTCTATCCCTACCCGTTTCCTTATTTCATCATTTTCTTTTCTTAAATTGGAATTTTCTTCTTCAATAAATTCAATTATTTCTTTAATTTCCCAATATACTTTCTCCAATTCGCATTCGCACTCGAATGCTTGAGCTCTATTTTCTATTTCTTCCTTATTCTTGTCTATGTCAAAAGCGGATTCATCTCTAAATGTTTCCATGACCAGGGCTTGTTCATTTTCTTCATCAAAATCTTCGGGAGGGTAATATAATTTCAAATTTGCTGAATTCATAGTCACTTCGTGATCCGTTTCACAGTGCCGAATTCTATATGCGTTATTCCTCAAATCTCTGATTATCTGATATGGTCCGTGGTACATTTTCTGGAACTTCTTGTACACACGGTTCCCTGGATCCGAAATGGCTGGTCTTTTCACTAACACCATTTCTCCTGCTAATAATGGTCGATGATACCTCTTATGCCTATTTCTTCTCTGCCTCCTGTCGGCTTGAGCTTTTAGATGCTCAAAGGCTCTCCTAATTCGTACATCTCTTCCCGGTTGAGCGTCTGCTGGTCTAGGAATTACCAGATTCCAAGGTCTTTCTGGTTGCTCATTCCGATGTAACGTTATGGGTATCTCTCCTGTGGATTCATGGATTGTATTATTTATACAAAATTCAATAATATCCAAAATATCTATCCACTTCCAATTTTCTTCGGCACAGTATATTCTACAATACTTGGCCGTTTCTCTCATAACTCTCTCTACAGGGTTTGCCTCAGGATGGCGAATACTTGACAAAATTTGACGTATTCCAAGTCTTTCTAATTCTCGTCTGAACTCTACACTGGTGAAACAACTGCCGTGATCCGACAACAAATTCTCAGGTTTCCCCAGAATCGGTATCACTTTTTCTTTAAGTCGTTTTAACACCTGTTTGGTACTAGTCTTCTGTATGGGAGCAAGGACAACCATTTTAGTGAAGACATCCATAGCCACCATTATGTGTCGATTTCCTCTTCTTGCCTTTGGCAAAGGTCCAAAATTATCGATAGATATGATTTGGCCGGGCCTTTCAGGCAACAATGGTATAGGCTTCTGTCTCATCAGAAATGCATTAGGTTTAATCCTTTGACATAGATCACATGTCTTTAGCGTGTCCCTTACAGTTTCTCTCAGTCTCGGCCATATAAATGCTTCTTTCAGCATCGAGACTGTTTTGTCGACTCCCATATGTCCGAACGATCTATGGGCTAACCATACTATTTTCCTCTGCAAAATTGCAGGTACAACAATCCTTAATTTCGTATGGTCAGAGTCCACAAACTTATATAATAACCCATTATAAAACGTGTAGTCCTGTGCTATCTTCTTAGCTTCCGTATACGCTGGTGTTCCTCTTATCAAGCTTCCCTCAAGGAATGATATGAGCATGTTCATCCATGGATCTTCCCGTTGTCTTTGACTAATGCTTCTTAACTCATTAAGAGTACGCTGATCCCTGTCTTCCAAATCTATAGCCATTACTTCCTCTTCTATGGACTCTGGCTGTCTACTTAAGTAGTCTGGAACTATGTTTTCCTTTCCTGGGCAGTACTCTATCTTGACATCAAATTGTTGAATATATAAAGCCCAACGCATCAACCTTTGACTGGATAAATCAGTCTTCATCAAAAAGGTTAAGGCTTTATGATCCGTCCTTAGAATGACATGAAACCCATATACGATCTTCCGCCAATATTGCAACGCGTGCAATATCGCTAACAGCTCGATCTCGCTGATCGTATAATTTTTCTCGTGTGGTTTCAGTCTCCTACTTGTGAAAGCTAGATAGTTCTTCTTATCAGGGTTTTCCGGGTTCTCCTGATATAGCATTGCCCCTATTCCAATCTGGGATGTGTCTGTCTGAATGATAAATCTCTGATTAAAATCAGGATATCCTAGCTTCACGTAATTTAAGAGCATTTCCTTGGCCTCCACGAATGCTTTTTCTGCTTCCTCCGTCCATTTCCACTTGCCCCCCTTCTTCAGAAGGTCCTGTAGTGGTGCAACAGTTTTGGTGTATGATGGACAATGTCCTGAGAAGAACCCAATCAATCCCAAAAACTGGCGAACGTTCTTCACTTTCAAAGGCCTTGGAAAATCCCTTATCGATTCCAATTTGCATGGATTTGGTTTAACACCATCCTTGTCAATCACATGCCCTAAAAATGTCACTTGCCTTTGACAGAAGTTCGACTTCTTTAAATTTATCTTAAAATTTGCCCTTCTTAGGTCTTCTAATAATTTCTTCAAATTTTCTAAATGTTCCTCAATGTTCTCCGAGGTAAGCAAAATGTCATCTACGTATCGGATAGTGCACTCTTTCACTTCCTCTGACAGGTTTCGATCAAGCGCTCTTATTAATGCGGATCCTGCAGTCTTTAATCCAAACGGACATCTTCTAAAGCAGTATGTTTGTTGATCGAACTGAAATCCAGTCAACAAGCTGGTTTTCTCTTCCAGTTCGAGATGATGATACGAAGAAGTCATGTCAATATTTGTAAAAATCTTCTTGCCTTTAAATTTCCTCAGTATTTCTATTATGGGTGGTGCCGAATCATTTTCTGGTATGATTTTTGCATTTAGATTTCTGGCATCTAAACACACCCTTACTGAGCCATCCGGTTTACTCACAATCACTAATGGACTAACATATGGTGTCGCCATCTTTTCTATAACACCTGCATTCATCATCTCCTGCAGTGTTTTCTTGGTTTGTGGGTAATGTTTTTCCGCAACCGGGTATGGTTTTTGTTTGAACGGTGCCCAATCGTTGACTTGGAACGCGTATTTAAAATTTTCAATCTTCCCTGGCTTGGAATCAAATACGTCCCTATAATCCAATAATAATTTCTTTAACTGTTCCTTAATTTCGAGGCTGGCTTTAGCTTCCTCCACTTTTCCTGACAGGTTGGTCTCGAACTCATTTTCTACATTATCTTCGAGTTCTATGTTGAGGACTTCAAATATTTTTTCTATGTCCTTATAATCTTCCTCAATCACTTCTTCCATATGCCATACCTGTTCTGCTATTTTCACCTCCTGATCCTGTAGGTTAATGTTTTGCTCATCCACATCCTCTCTTTGAATTCTAATGCAATTTTGCGCTAGGTCTATAATGACCTTGTTCTCACGGATAAAATCAATACCTAATATGACATTATACGGTAATTGATTTACCAGCAAAAAGCACTGCGAAATTTCAGCGTTACCCATGATTAAATCAATGTATACCTGAAATTTACATGTCAAAGATTTTTCAGGGATAATTCCCTTAATCTTTACACTTGATGTGGGAATCTTTAGTACTCGGCCCCTTGTTTCCAATTCACTTAAAAGGGTTTGTGTAATTAAACTTATTGTGGATCCAGTATCAATCAATGCTCTGACCAGTAATCCTTCTATCCTAAGCATAATTATAGGTAGTTCTCTTTTAATAGGTGGGATTCCTTCCACATCCTCGTTAATTAGTTCATCTGGTCTGGCTATCCAATTTACAATTTCTACCTCCTCCCAGCTCCTGGTATGTTTCCACTTTTGACAATTTAAATTTGGAGTTTTTTTTTATCCTGAGGGCTCCCTTTTCCCTCATTCTTTAGCTGAGCTTGTAGTTCCAAGCTTTGAGCTCCGTCTAGTCGGTCGGGTGATTTCCGGTTCTTGATTGCCTCACTCCAACGGACTTTTTGCCTATCAGGTTCATCTGGTCTTTCGTTCATATAACGAAGACTCTCCTGATATCTTTCTTCTATTTCGGCCCGATATTCATCATCCCTATCGTCTGGCCTTACATTCCTCCTGGGATAATTCTCCCATTTCTTTCTATTGTCCGGCCTTTGCTGGTTATTATTATAGGGTCGGCTTTCCTGTTGCCGATAACCCGTCGTTCTAGGATTTCTTCCTCGATATCCTCCCCGGTAATATGGCTGTATCCTTCTAGGCTCCTGGTGCCCATACTCTCGATCTCGTCCTTGAGTATCCGTACTGGTGGATTGATTCCTGGTCGCTGGTTTTTCTCCAGTTTCCTGACTGCTGGCCATGTGTACTTGCTCAGTTTGTCTCTGATGCCGAGGTGTTACGTGCGAAGTCGTCATATCTAACTGACGTAATACGCTTTCCACTTCCACAGCACTTCTGGCTTTGGATGAGATTAGCAGCCTCTGAATCTCATATGGAAGCTGTCTTGCAATGGCGGCACACAGGTCGTTTTCTGCCGGAGCAATATCCAGTTCACGGAATTTACACAGCTGAGCAGTGAAAAATTCCGAGTATTTAGTAGGTGCATTGGTGCTGTACTTCCTAGAGTACAGATCTAGCCTTAAGTTTTCTTGGACATCTGCTGCCCAATATCGCTTTAAAAATGCTTCCCTAAAGCCTTCCACCGTATCAAAAGTGTATCTGAAGCTTCTGAACCAGGTGAGACAATCACCTGCCAACAGCTTTTCAATAGCTCTCAGTCTCCGATCCTGAGGAACCTTCATTTCATTTAGATACTCTGCCACTTCTTTTAGCCAGTATTTTGGAGTAATAGACATGTTGTTACCCGTAAACTTTACTGGTCTGTCCTCATTGGATTTAATAATGTTTATTATTTGGCCATTTGTCTGATTTGTGTACGGTGTTGACATCGCCATTGGATATCCTGGGATCTTATAAGGGCTCTCCCCTCCTAAGTCCCTCTCCGTATCTGTGCCTTGTTCACGGGAATCTACCCATCCTGTTTTTGGAAACTCCTCCTGATTTTCGAATTCTAACTTCCTTTCTCTTCGGGCACTTTCTTCATTTGCCATGAGTTGGATTTCCATTTGACTATTCTTAAGTTCCGTCCTCTCCAATCGGGATCTTAATTCATTCTGAATTCTTTCTTGATTCATTTTAATATCTTCCTCTATCTTTTTGAGTTGGAATTTCTCATCCCTGAAGCTATCCCTAAATCCATTTATTTCGTCTTCTACCTCTTTCTTAATGATCTTAGCCTGTTGGTCTATAATTTCTGGCTTAACGTCACCTATGGTCTCCAGGCCCTCTCGTATCTCCTTTATCTGCTTATCCACTTCTTTTTGTCCTGTGTAGACTTTATCCTGGATCTTGTTCATATCCTCTCGAGCCCTTCCTTGCTCCTCGAATATAATTGTTATGTCGGTCATAACCTTATCTATCTCTCCCTTTGTGTCTCCCATTTGTTTTGTTAATCCTACTACGGTTTCCTGAATTCCAGTAACCCCTTTATCTATCTTCTCTATTTTTATAAGTTGTTCATCACGATCCCTTTTTCGTTGCGTGCTTTCCTTCTTAAGATTCCCTTCGTATTCGCTTAACTTCGTAGTTATATCCCCCTCATGCTTTCTCAACCATTCGTCCACCTGTCCCGTGAATACGTTAAATTGCAATTCCCTTTTGTTGGCATCGGCCTCAGCTTGCTTCTTAACCTCAGTTATTTCTGTCTGTACTTTCTCGACTTTCCCCTCGAGTTTTTCTACTTTCTCTTCAACCCCTTCAAATCTATCTCCTAACTTATTCACGCTTTGTTTTATTTCATCCCGGGATGCCTTACAAATATCGCTGTTAGATTTTATCTGAGCTTCCAATTCTTTCTGCACACCTTGGATCTGGGTTACAAGTTTATTTTCACACTCATCACCCTTTGTTTCTATGTTAACTAATTTAGTTTCTAAAATTTTAAAATTTTCTTTACATGTATTTTGGGACTCTATCATATTTTTGTTCATAGTCTCTATTTGGACTTGTATTCCTGAGTAAAATCCTTTACTTTCCTCTTTAATCTTACTTGCGATTTCCCCTTTTAACTCAGTTAACTTGTCCCCAAACATGGTGTCAAAACCTTGGAACTTGTTATTTATTTTATCTATCTCAGCCTTTACTTCATTGTTCATTGTTACACAGTTAGCCTCGATAGCTTCTAACTTAATTTCCATGGTATTACTTTTAACTTCGATATTCTCTAATTTAGTGCCCATATTATCACTGTTAGTTTTTAGTGACTCTAAACTCTTATTTATGGATTCGAACACTTCGTTATTTTCATCCTTTTGGAGGCCCAATGTCTTGTTTATAGCCTCTAACTTCTCATTACTATCGGCTTTTATCGCCTCCAAAAGCCCCTGCAATTCCTCACTCAATACCATCTTATGAGAATACAGTGGGCCACAAATGCCACCACACTAGTACATGCTTGAGAGATGATACTCTGAATTTGTGTGTCCCAATTTCTTTCAAAACTTTACTTTGGTACGGGTATTCACTTACAACGTACCCTTTTGATACTTTTGTTCATTTTCATAAACCTTTATGGAAGTGTTTAAAATTCAAAATTTCGAAAAACCATTTTTTTTTTCAAAAATGAAAATTTTGATTTTTCGAGAAAACTCGGGTTTTCCCTAGGAAAACTCATCCCTGCGTACTGGGCGCCAAAATCATAAGATGATTTGCTAGGGGGTTATATAATATAATATATATATTCAGGGCTGCTCGGTATGAGTTTCCAGGGACCCATGCGGTCAGTTAATATTTTACGTTGTAGCTTTTCCTATCATTACTTTAATTTTACATGATATGACCGACTTAAGTGTTCCTCTAGTTATTAATCCAGCACAGTATTCATATATCCCCCTGTGCCCATTTAGCATGAAATATGCCAATCACAGTATACCAGCGTAGCTCAATTCGGGATTTCGGGGCAGTGGTAAGTTCCCCCACTCTGTGACTCACATATTTTGGATTAATTAGAGGATACACTTGCAAAAATAACAATAAAATCAACTCCTATTTAAACATATTTAATTAATAAAATTAATGGCGCTACAAACATTTTAACACTTTAATTCTTGACCAAAATATCAACTGCTTGTTCCAAATGAACAAGGGATCACAAAATAAAATAAACAAATATTGAATTCAAAACCTGTGGTTTCCACATAAACCAACAATTCTTACTTAGTCTCACTTCCATAAAGCACTAACATTAAGTTTACATAACTCCGAGCTCTTTGGCTCCATGCATTTACATTATTATGGTGTCATTCTTGTACACCTCAAACACTGTCTTTTATATTTTCTTATTCTTTAAAACAAATATATAATTATATTTAAAAATATAGGTTAATTATCTAATTCAATATTTTTGGGCATGTCCACACATTCAGTTGTTATCATCTCTCTTTATTTCACAAACATATTAAGGTAATCAGAAAATCAATTGTGTACTCCAGAGCGTGAAGGTACTTGACACAGTCAAAAAACTATAGTTACTCCCGAACTCAGTTGCCTTCAATCAACTCGTGGAATCCCACGTCCATACATTATTACAATAGGGATTGTTATTTATCTCTTATGTCTTAATAGACCATTATCATATAAGAAACTACGATCTGAACCGGCAAACGAAATATCCATCTTTAAGGGCCTCGGTTCAATGCCCGGGTCGTTTACAACTCTAAACACTCCTGGTGTATTCGTCTCTCTTTACAACAGTTTACGAGACGGTCTCTGTTCCATCTCGCTTTAAAAGAGCTAGTCTCTACTACTGGGGTGCGATTTATGACCTGTTAGGGTGGTGGAGACTTCCCGTTTGACCCAACATTTTAGTAGCTTATTTTCAAGGCTTTCAAAACAAACCTTTCCATTCTATCCAGTTCTGAGGAGACCAGGCTTTATTGTACCGTAACATTCAAACAACTATTCTTTGGTTCACAGACCATTTTCATATCCTTGGCATTTATTAATTATGAGAGGGTCCTCATTGATTGGGAAGATTAAATACACATACGACGACGGAGAATTTCAGGGGCTTTTATCATAAGAAGATCCTGCATTCGAATCTCTTCAGGTGCCTCGGGAACTAATCCCATACAGAGGGCTTATACAACATGCGATTTAGAGTCGGCCGTGGCCCATATGACATACGCTCAATAATACCAGATATTAGCTCCCTTTTTAAATACATACACAATGCCTCGTGATACTAATGTCACAAATAGAGGACTTATACAATTATCATTCACTGCAATCAACTACCCTCCATAAGTAATGTACCAAGTATTTAACTACTACGCGTTCCGAGCGTGACACTTTAATATTATATTTGCGCTCATTATGCGCTATGCATTATTTTAAGCCGAAAATGTCTTCCCAAGAACTGATAAAATCTCTTTAGTAACAATTCAATATTATTTTAATTCACATATTAATCTTTCCATGGTCGATAAATCGTTCCCTGTTTTAAAATATTCCATTGAACCTCATTTCTTACACATACGTTAAAGCTTAACGTTCTTATGTTCATATCAATTTATTTGATTTTTATTTAACATTTCCATATTTAATTATTATTATTATTCTTTATTCTTTATATAAGCTCAAAAGCTATTTCTTTCATATCTCAACTTTACTTTATTTCAATGTCTTTCATGATATTTAACTGATATTTCGCTTGCTCTTATGACATTTGTTAAATACTTTAACCCTTTATTCACCTATTTCCTCTACGGGAATTATTCTTTACATAATTATTCATAATTTCTCTATTTATTTTATTATTATTGTTCAGACCGTGTTCTTGATTATTCAGTATTTATTCATTAAAACACATCCCTTTCACTCAAAAACTCTGGTGGGTTGCACACAATCAATTTCTGACACCAAAATAAAAATGAATTTTGTACTTACATATTTTCAGATCATCCCATGATCTTAAATCTGGTGTGGTGTTTCATTTTTGGGGCCCACTTTGAACTTTTTACACCATATTGAAGGTATTCATCTTACGTAGAAACACTTTTTGACTTATATCTATAACACTTAATATTGACGACATTTTTATATACTAGTGTGTCCCTTTTGAACACATAATAACACTAAAAATATTATCTAACACACAATCTTGATTATTTTACACTTCACAATTACTCGATCACTAGGCCGTACTTCTGAGCCTATCACACGTGATCTTCTTTAATTCCCGTCTCCAAGGGTGAGATTTATCTGATGTCGGCTTCCTATTCTGAAGAAATGCGAAAGTCCTGAAACATCTACTGTTCCCTGGAGTTCAATTCTGCTATTCCTATCCTGGATAACTGGCTATTATCTAGCTTGAACGGCTTCTCTGTCGATCTGTCTATTGATCCTAACGAGAGTCTATACGAATCGAGGTCTCCTCTAAGACCTATAGATTTATTTTCTAGCAGCTAGCACTTCTTGATTCTAGTACTATTAGAATTGTTCGCCTGATATCTGGAGCTAATGTTTATAGTCTCCTATTCTATTTATTTGAACTGTTTTAACGCTCCTACGTTCGAACCTTATTCTGTTCTTCCTTTTTAGGTTGCTTCAATTTAAATAACAGTTTATCTGTCTGGTACGATACTTCCGTACGTTATGATCTGTTCGTTCGCACATTTAACGACCTATCGCCTTTAAGTCCGACGTACGCAGCCTGCTCTGACTATAACTTGCGAATTTTCACTTTAACTTGTATACAGTCGGGCCTAAATCCTATAATTAGGATTTTCCTAATACTTCACTGCGGCGATACTTTAAGATTTCGTCGTGACCCCCCTTATGGAAGGCAAGCAAGTCGTTACTACTGTGACGCCTGTGGCTATTGGATCTTACTTCGGTGGTGTGAAACAGCGTTTTCTCCCCTCAAGGAGTACTGGTAGTTGTTATCGATGTAACGCAGAGTTACGTCCCCTCACGGGCTCTCAGAATAACTGCATGTGCTGATATAACTTCACGTCCTCCTGGACGGATTCGTGATGCGTGATGCGTGGCGATACCCCTCGGGCCGTTCGAATACTGCATGATTGGCTTGGAAACGCCCGAAGCTTTATACTGTTTTACTACAAAAAAAATAAGACTCAAGCCTTTCCTGTGGTCAACTTCTAAAATAATGGTGCCACAAATATAACAATTATACCTTCCGAAAGCTCGTCTTCTCAATGTCAAATGATCTTATTGCACCTAAGAATCGATCGTGCAATTTGGAGATATTAATTAATTTCTCGTCCTCAATTGTGTGGGAGTTGCATTCCTTTTGGTCTCTCCCCTCCACAGAGGCTTAGGTAATTCACCGATGACGTCGTCTTACGTCGGCAGTTTATTTCTGCACAATTATTACATGGTTTCTCTATACTGAAAAATCTCTCATTCAAAATGATTCACTGTACTGTGCTTGTTTACTCATTATTATGCTCGTAAACGTGTTAATTTTAATTATTCCTCTTCTGGCGCGTATGCGACGTTGTCAATTTCCAGCCACGTCAGCTTGAATTCCGATTCAGGCTTCTCTTTCTATCACGGTGGAAGATTCCACTCAGTTATTAATACTCGTGACCAGCCCTCTCTGGCATGTCGAGTGGGGTGATATCATCTAAGGAGCATCTGTCCCTAGTCGCTTGCACAATGTTAAGCTATATTCCTGGCTTAAAATCTCTCTCCGTTGCTTTAAGAAACTATACTTTTCTTTCATTTCTTCCTTAAGGACATGGATTCGACCGTCATGGACCCTATGGCCCATGGGTTCAATACTAAAAACCTAAGTGAAAATATAATTTAAAAAATAATAGTTAAGTATTATATAATGCAAATATAGCTAAAATTACGTAACAATTACGCCCATTAATAACTTAAACATGTTAGAAAGATCATACCTTCAGTTCCATGTTCCATCTTAAAGCATCACACTAACCACAAAGACAACTAAACCACAACCACTTACATTCACCCTCCCAATTCAGACTGCTCGAACAGTGGTGACAGATTTACACTAAGATGCGTTTATATCCCAGAATAGTGAGTAGCAATTTTAAGAGAATGCTGTAGAATTAATAAATTTTGATATTTTAATTATGAAAATAAATAATTTTATCCTCCTAGATTTGGATTTTGACCCACTGTGCGCTGGGTCCGTGGTTCAAATCCCGGTAACTCCATGTGAGATTTGTGCTGGACAAAGCGGAGATAGACAGGTTTTTCTCCGGGTACTCCGGTTTTCCCTGTCACAATTTCATTCCAGCAACACTCTCTACTATCATTTCATTTCATCTGTCATTCATTTAATCATTTCCCCAGGGGAGTGTGCCTGGCTCCGTCAGCCGGCACAGTTCATATCCTCACCGCTAGATGGGGGCTTCATTCATTCCATTCCCTGACCCGGTCGGTCGACTGGAAGCAGGCTGTGGATTTTCATTTCATACTGTAGATTTAGACAAGGTATCGCGGAATTAGTCCTAGTAGGCCACCACTAGCATAAAGAAACCTAAAATGTTACCAAATTTAAATTTCTTCGCAAGTGTTATCAATTGATCTAGACAACACACGACTGATTAAATTTTAAGACATGAATTTGTCACAAACCGGCTATGTAGTAACTTAATGTCTAGGTTAATTGTTTGAAACCCTTTCCCTTAATGTATCATGTCTACCATCAACCCCTTAATATTTCGGATTTACATATCCTATACCACTTTTCTTCCAAAGTTTATGGACAGAATGGAAAACAAATTCTGTTAGTGAGTGTTCTTGAATATTCGCTCCATAATAAAATGAACAAGACTGTGGACGCGGGAAGCATCGCATGTCGCATTACCGCCGAGGACAATTAAAAGAAAAGCCCAAATGACTCATTATCGTACCGTGTACTTAGAACGTCATGAACGTGCTCTGCGTAAAAACACGGTCACGTCACCGACTGTTTGAGGGTCTCATCAACTGTGACTTAATACACTGCTGTGTTGTCCTTCAAATTGAGCGACGGGCAACTCAAGCCTCAGGATGTTCTAAACTAACGTCCTTTTCCGCTATTGGTGCTGCCAATCATTACGTCACCACAGTAGAGCAAGTTTAAGGGGAACGTTCATCCCTATGAAAATCCACAGCCTGCTTCCAGTCGACCGACCGGGTCAGGGAATGGAATGAATGAAGCCCCCATCTAGCGGCGAGGATATGAACTGTGCCGACTGCCGAAGCCTGTTGCAATCCCCTGGGGCAACGAATAAATGAATGGCAGATGAAATGAAATAATAAGAATAATAATAATATCATTTGGCCTCGGGTGCCGGGTGCAGACTTTGTTATTTGACACCCAAAGGGTAGCTTGCATGTCGAATTTCGTTGTTCCTTGAAGCACTATGAAAGTCAATGAGGTTAGATATCTAAGCTCCTTGACTCTACAGCGCTTTCTAGTAGAGAAATGAGGAACTTTGTGTTGGCGGAAACTCCCGAGATTAATTTTGCCATTATGAACACGGCCTACTGCATTCAAATGGGTTCTTTGACATGCCAACATCGTATGATATGGTGTCGTAATTTTTCCCGCCTTTCTGAAAATCACTTACCACGGCCAGGAGCGAACCTGCAAGCTTGGGGTTAGTAGACCGACACGATGACCACTCACCCACCGTGGCAAGCTGATGAAATGAAATGATGGCGGAGAGTGTTTCTGGAATTAAATTGTGACAGGGAAAACCGGAGTACCCCGAGAAAAACCTGTCTGCCTCCGCTTTGTCCAGCACAAATCTCACGTGGAGTGACCGGGATTTGAACCACGGACCCAGCGGTGAGAGGCCGGCGTCCTGCCGCCTAAGCCACGGAGGCTCTCCTATCTTGATAATGTCATTCAATAATTCATTTTCATTTCGAACTGTTTTTCTTTCCACAGTCCAGTCCAGTCTCCGTTTGCGAACAAGTCACCTCCATGATCCCCTATTTTAGATGGGCCGGTCGTAAGCGCGTGGGAATTCTTCTTAAAGCCCGAACAGAACACTGAGACCACTAAATATGCACATGCGCTGTCGAGGACACGTTGCGCACTTTATTTGCATTGATCACAAGGGTATAAAGGCTCCCTGTGCGCGGAGCAGGGCCGTATATAGAGTTTTATTTCGGGGGGTGCCCAACCGGGAGTTCGGGAGCATGGTATAGACCTCAAAGAAAAGGGGGTCCGGGGTTCTCCCCGGTGAACTTTTGTATAATTTCGTGCAAAATGATGAATTTTAAGGCTATCTGGCATCACTTTTTCAACCAATTTGTTGTGATGTTTTATGTTTGGTTAATGTCAAACACAACTAAGACATTGTATGTTACTTGTTATTAATACAATCATCTTGCTCACTTGATAGAGTTTACATGGAAAGAATTAATGTTACTGTTTTTAGCCTACTTTCGATTTTTGCAAAAAATGAAAGTAGACTTATGAGATCAACACAGGGCGAAAAAAGTGTGTCTGTCTGTGTGTGTATGTGTGTGTGTGAGTCTGTGTGTCTGTGTGTCTGTCTGTGTGTGTGTGTGTGTGTGTGTGTGTGTGTGTGTGTGTGAGTGTGTGTACTCTGAATGTCTGTCCCCCCCTATCAATTCGAACACGGTGAATGCGAATTGAACGAAATTTGGTACAAAGGTAGCACTAGCAAAGGACACCTCAGTGTCATGTTTTATATCGCCGCCATCTTTACTAAAACTGAATGGCGGCCACTCAAACGTTCAAAACGTAAAATCAAATAACGACTAACCAAATCATCCGATCTCTACCAAATTTGGTAACAACATACCTTCGTATAGGATGCGTCTTGTGACCAAACTACAAGGTCGTCCGCCATACCATTTCAGGATGGCGGCTGTGCGAATTATGCAAACTTTATAATCCATATCATGGGACCCACCAGTTCCGATTATCGAGCCGAGAATCGTTTTAACTGTTCTAAAGGAAGAGGCACGTTCGAAATTAAAAGTTTATTTTGTAATACTATAGTGCAGACGTGATTTTAAAAAGCTGAGCTGATTTAGTAATAAGACAAGATGGCAGCGGATATCTTGTGCCTGACTTATATTTCACTAATTTGAGTATTGCATGCAATATAGCGTACTGATATAAAATAAATAAACTTTGTATGAAATGCTTTATATATAAATAATATACTCCAGTGATGAAATCGTTTAGTATAAATCACAATTTGCTAACAAGTTCTATGTAAGTCATTTTATATAGAACGATATTCGTTGACACAATTAGCTCAGTGGTAGAGCGTTAGCCTATCGCTCAAATGCCTATGGTTCAAACCCGATCAGAGCTAGTTTTTTTGCTTGAAATTTTATATGTTTATTGTTTTGTAATGACTCAGATGTTTTAAAATTAAGCGTTATATTGTGCATATTATGGTGTAAAATATATATTTAATTAAAACATAATTCGCCAGCAGATTTACTCGAGACATCTAGCTGCCAAAAAGGTAACTGCACGCCGACCAGATTTTATTGAAAAGTTTCTTCTTCTGGCCGCTAGAATGCACTCGCTCTGTTAGGATTATATTGTTAGATATTTCACCACTAGATATCACGACTAGTCTACGTGGGGCTCCATTGATTACTATACCATTTGCATTCTATGCGCATCGAATTTGAAGAATGACAAGATGATACTACGATACATTTTTACTTTCTATTTTAAAGGGTTTGTAACAGCCTATTGTGCGTTATTTGAAAATGTTAATTGAAGTAAAGAACAAAACGATTTCACATAGTATCTGAACTCTACCGTTGGTGCTAGTTCAGGATATTAATTAATACTTCTATTTCAGCCAAATAGCAATCGAAAATATCCACATAGTTGGTATACACACGTCTCTGTAGGGTCATGGAAAGATTTGTTAATTCAATTAGGGTTGTGAAAGTCATACGCAGCCAGACGTGTAAAGACATGCCTCAATTCAAAGTTGGATGTTGCCCGCGTCAGGCCGATTATGTAATAATAATAATAATAATAATAATAATAATGTTATTGGTTTTACGTCCCTTTTAACTACTGTTGCTTTTAGAGACGCCGGGGTGCCAGAATTTTGTCCCGAAGGTTCTTTAACGTGCCAGTAAATCTACTAACACGGCTCCCTCGCATTTGTGCACCCTCAAATGCCAGCTGACTGCGCCAGGATACGAACCTGAAACATACGGTCCAGCAAGCGAGAACGTTACCGCTGAGCCACGCCGCCAGTCCGGTCGATTATGTCTCCAGATCCATAACATTCTTTAGATACTTCTTATCTTTCTTTCTTTCTTTCTTTCTTTCTTTCTTTCTTTCTTCAATGATGGTAGCAGTTTTTATCTAGGTTGTGGCGTTTGGTAGAGGTAAATCGTTTCTAAGGTCTTCAACAAAGAATAGTTCTATTATACTCTTTGATAATAACAACGAGTTATAACTATACTCATACATTTAGGAGAAAGTAGGCTATATGTTCTTTACTGAACATCTTGTTATTTACTACTTACACTATTATATAAAGTCAAGGTTTCTTGAAGCATTACCAAATCGGTTTATAACATCGTCAGTGAGATGTAGCCTATGCCTCGGTGAATATATAACAATACTAGACCGTTGAGTCTGTTTTCAGAAGTAGAATTTCTTAAGTATGTTTTCAACCAACTCAAACTCCGTTCGACTGTACCGGTAGCTACAGAGAGAGAGAGAGAGGAGGATATAAAAGTTAGGGAAAAAACCTTTGTCATACGCTTCAAGGGCACTTGTTGCTGTTCTTGATACGTTCATAAGAGCGAAGGCACTGCAGAGTAAGAAGAGGTATGTTGTTACACATAAGATCAGAGCAAACTGATTGTCACACTGTTCACATCGCTCTGCCGTCGCCTTGCTTTGCAACGCTGCTATACGTCGCTTAGTAACAATAGTACATGATAAGTGCGAGGATATTAGTCTTTAATGTCTGTGTATTCATAAACAAATAATATACAGTAAACTCCCGATTATCCGTGGAATTGAATGGCGCGGATACGGCGGATAATCGAATTTCGGGGATAAGCCGCAAAATTGCTGATGGTTAAACAAAGGTCGAAGGCACTAAGAAACAACACACAAGTGCTTTAAATAAGTTTATTATACAATAAAAGGACGTACATGATAACAAAACTCAGTCGATGTTATGTGTGTTATTAAAAAGTCTTGTTTACTGTTAGACAAAAATATCGGTCATTTGCTTTTGCTTTTTCGTAGTGAAACACTTTTTCTTTATTTTGTTATGTGAGTTTTCTTGTTACAAAGTGATGCGTCGTCTTGCTCTTCAAGGTATTGAAGAATACTGTCAATGTGTCCTAATGCTGCATCATGAGTAACCGATATGCAGTAAGTTACAGTACTGTACAGCAATACTGAACTACTGTACACGTTTTGTACTGTACATTATTAAGTGTACTGTACTGTATTTGCGATTTACGATTTTTATTACGTTTAAGTATTTAGTAACTTTGTTTCAATTTTTGAGAAATAATTTTCGGTTTCAAAACCTTCTTTTTTTAAATAAAAATGTTCTCCTACAGGCGCCACGGATAATCCGCAAAGCGGATAAACCACCCGCGGTTAATCGAGAGTTAACTGTATGTAACAAACAATTTTGGGGGGAGGGGGGCCCGTGCCCCCTGCCCCCTTGTATACACCCCTGGCGCGGAGACACCACTGCGCACGTAATATGTAGCCTACCGGTCAAGAAGGAACGTCACACTTATTCCAGTGAGCACTGTTGCATTCTCTGCTTCTACACTTTCACTCTCAAAATTGTTATAAACCGAATCAAAGCATCGCCTCCTAGGTCTTGTTGTTGTTATTGTTATTCATTCATTTTAGCGCATTATGGTGTTTGAAGACAATTATTCAGTGTAGCCTTCGTAAACAAAAGTTTGATGCTTTTCAGTTGGTCAACACGATTATATCCAAATGAGATGGGTTATTCCCTAATCCTGAAAAAAAAAACCTTGAGATTAGTAAATACACTTGGATGAGCAGTTTCGATCGTCAAGCGATCATCATTAGATCCATTACACTTAGGCTATAAAATCTATGTCTGAAAGTATGGGTGCAAATATTCACAATATGTACACTTATTTAGTTGCAGTATTAGTTGAGTCAATGTAAATCGTCAATATTTGTTAGTTGTGCTCTATGTGATGTTTTGTTGAGATACTGGAAGTGGTGATTGAACTCCGGAATTTGCCTGTTTGGAGCGAATATGTGGTTGTTGTGAGTGGGCAATTCAGATAGTATTGTACAGGCTACTTATCTGGTTGAGTCTTGCGCGGTCCTGATGAGAGCAGTTCACTTGGCCACTGTCTGCACTCGACTGAAGGGAAATTCCTGTGAGTGAGGGAACTTTGCGACATCGTGCTCTTGTAGCCCCGTGTACCTGTACTTGTGTGTGGCATTCGTCTGATAACCAGTGTTGTTATGATGGCTGTATTAGTGTGTGCAGTTGTAATTCAGATGAGGATTGGGAAGGAGGCGGCCGTGGCCTTAATTCAGGAACCATCCCGGCATTCGTCTGGAGTAGAAGCGGCAAAAGACACGGAAAACCATCTCTAGGATGGCCGAGGTGGGAATAGAACTCTCCTCTTCTCAGTTTTTAGCCTATTTTCAATTTTGAAAAAAAAAAAGAAAATAGGCTTATGAGATCACCTTTTGTCCGTTTGTGTGTGAGGTGTGTGTGTGTGTGTGTCCCTAATAACTTCTAAACGGCAGGAGCGATTTCAATGAAACTCGGTAAGTTCTTAGCACTATTCCGGACGACCCCGATCGTGCCCTTCAAATTTTGTTACGTTTCACCAATCCAACATGGCAGCTGTGCGAAATATTTCACCAGCATTCAATATCTCCGAAACTCTTCCCGATATCACCCTGGATTGTTTTACGGTGATAAAGGGAAGTGGAAGGTTAGAAAACTTAGAAAGGGAAATGGATAGTTTGAGGTTGGATTTGGTTGGGATTAGTGAAATGCGCTGGCAGGAAGAACAGGACTTTTGGTCAGGAGACTATAGGGTCATTAGCACTAAATCAAACAATGGCCAAGCAGGGGTTGGTCTCATATTAAGTAGGAAACTTGGACAGCGGGTGGGATATTATGAGCAATATAGTGAACGGATTATTGTAGCAAAAATCAATACTAAACCTACCTGCACCACAGTGGTACAAGTCTATATGCCTACCAGTCAAGCTGATGATGAGGATGTTGAAAAGGTCTACGAAGAAATAGACGAAATTCTGAGGTATATCAAGGGTGATGAAAATGTTATAGTAATGGGAGATTGGAACGCTGTGGTAGGAAAAGGGAGAGAAGGGAAGATAGTAGGAGATTTCGGATTAGGTGAAAGGAATGATCGAGGAAGCAGGCTGATGGAATTCTGCACCGAGCATGAGTTGGTCATAGCTAACACCTTATTCAATAACTACAATAGAAGAATATACACATGGATGAGACCAGGAGATACAGGGCGTTACAAAATCGACTTCATTATGGTCAAGCAGAGGTTTCGAAACCAGATTTTGGATTGTAAAACATATCCTGGTGCTGACATAAACTCTGACCACAATCTGGTTGTAATGAAATGCAGATTGAAGTTGAAGAAACTGAAGAAAAGTCAAAAGCCAAAAAAGTGGGCAATAGACAGACTGAAAGAAAAGGATGTAAACGAAAGATTCAAGAAGAGTATAAAGGAAGGACTAATGAAAAACCCTAAACAAACTTCAATTGCAGACGAATGGGCACTTTTGAAGAATGAAATAAGAAAATCCGCACAAGAAAACATTGGTAGGAAAGAAAGAATAGGTAGAAAACCGTGGATCACTCAGGATATACTAGAATTGATGGATGAAAGGCGGAAACACAAGAATGTAAGAGATGAAATGGGGAAAGCAGAATACAGACGTCTGAGAAATGAGGTTAACAAGAAGTGCAAGGAAGCGAAAGAAGAATGGTTGAAGGAGAAATGTGCAGGTATAGAAAATTGTCTGAAATTAGGAAAAGTAGACGCAGCTTATCGAAGGATTACGAATACTTTTGGGGAAAAGAAGACTAAGTGCTGTAATATTAAGGACACAAATGGAAAGCCTCTAACAGATAGGGAAGAAAAGGTTGATAGATGGAAAGCTTACATGGAGTGTTTGTATAAGGGAAAGGAGATTGAGAATCATGTAATGGAAAGGTAGGAGGAAATTGATGAGGATGCGAAAGGAGATTTAATATTGAGATCAGAATTTGATAGAGCTTTGGAAGACTTAAGCAGGAACAAAGCACCGGGCATAGATGTATACCGATTGAGTTGCTACGCTGCATAGGACATGAAGGTCTGATCAGGTTATTTCACATGGTGTGTAGGATTTATGAGACAGGTGAGATACCCCCTGATTTCAAGAAGAATGTAATCATCCCTATACCAAAGAAAGTGGGAGCTGACAGATGTGAAGATTACCGTACAATCAGCTTGATTACTCATGCTTCAAAGAACCTGTCTAGAATAATTTACAAGAGGATTGAAAGCCAGATAGAAACGGAGTTGGGTGAAGACCAGTTTGGTTTCAGGAGAAATGTAGGAACAAGGGAAGCTGTACTAAGTCTTAGGCTGATTTTGGAAGGTAGAATAAGGAAAGATAAGAGAACGTTCATGGCATTTGTAGACTTAGAAAAGGCTTATGATAACGTTGATTGGACTAAATTGTTTGACATTTTGAAATCTATTAGAATAAAGTTCAGGGGTAGGAGGGTAATCTACAATCTATACAGAAACCAGACAGCAGTCATTCGAGCTGAAGGACATTAGAGAGAAGCTGACATTCAGAAAGGTGTTAGGCAAGGCTGCAACTTATCACCCATACTTTTCAATCTTTACATTGAACAAGCAATGAAGGAATTAAGAGAAAAATTTAAAGTGAGAGTAAAGATTCAGGAGAAATAATTTCAACTCTGAGATTTGCTGATGACTTCGTAATCTTGGCCGACAAGCCTGAGGATTTGAATGAGTTTTTGAATGGTATGGACTCCGTCCTACGGAAAGAATTCATGATGAAAATTATTAAATGTAAAACAAAAATACTGGAGTGCAGCCGAAATAAATCAGAAAACTTTATGGAGATCAAATTGGCAGGTGAAAAGCTGAAGCAAGTAGGAGACTTTTGTTACTTATGAAGCAGAATAACCAGTGATGGACGAAGCAAAGAGGATATAAAAAGTAGGTTGGCACATGCAAGGAAAGCATTTCTACAGAAAAGGAACCTGTTGTCATCGAATATAGATTTAGGTGTTAGGAAGTCATTTTTGAAAGCCTTCGTCTGGAGCGTGGCACTCTATGGAAGTGAAACTTGGACTATTGGTGCAGCAGAAAAGAGGAGAATTGAAGCATTTGAAATGTGGTGTTACAGGAGAATGATGAAGATCAGATGGGTAGATAGGGTTACAAACAAAGAGGTATTAAGACGAGTGGGAGAGGAGAGATGTTTCTGGCGAGTGCTAATGACGAGAAGAGATAGGCTAGTAAGACACATACTAAGACACCCAGGAATAGCAAGCTTAGTTATGGAAGGAAGGGTTGAGGACAAGAACTGTAGGGGTAGACCAAGGTTAGAATATGTTAAACAGATTGCCTCGGCTGTAGGGGGAGGTAGCTATGTAGAGATGAAACGATTAGCTCAGGACAGGGAGGCATGGAGAGCTGCATCAAACCAGTCAAAAGCCTGAAGACTCAAAACAACAACAAAGGGAACTACTATAAGTTCACCTATGTGTCTTTTGAAAAACTGGTAACTACAAAACCAAATGGAGGCCACGCGAATTTGCGACTTTTAAATAGACGTTTCTCGCGATTTAACCAACCAAACGCAATAAAACTTGGTACAGTATATGTTTATACACATTGTAATACACCGACGTCTAACTTCGTTCAATTGTTTACATAACCACAAGATGGCGGATGTGCGAATTATTTCGCCGGCATTCTAAGCTTATATCTCTGAAACTATTTGCCGTATCACCCTGAAATTTTGTACGGAGATAAAGGGCACTACTGGAAGTTCATCTATATGAATTTCAAAAACCGGTTAACTACAAAACGAACATGGCGGCCAAGCGAATTTGAAAATTTTAAATAGACCTTTCTCGCGATTTAATGTTCCAAACGCAATGAAATCTGGCACAGGAAATGTTTATACACATTGTAATGCACCGGTATCTAATTTAGTTCAATTGTTTACATAACCTCAAGATGGCGGCTTTGCGAATTTTAAAATTAAGCTTTTATTTCTTGTGACGTAATCATGCGATCGAAGTGAAAGTTTGAATAATGAACCTACGCACTCATTTTCCTTTAATGGCACATGACTCTATGGCCTATACATTTAACAATCCAACATGGCGACCATCCAAAATATTTAGACGGCTCTGAATATCTACGAATCTATTATAGCAATCAAACTGATTTTTTTTATGTTAATAGGGGCTATGAACTTAAGTTCACCTATAGGATTTTATATAACCTGGTGATCACAAATCCAACATGGCGGTGACGCGAAGTATAAATATTCACATGGCCGTATCTCGCAATTTAACCATCCGAGTGCAGTGAAACTAGGTACAGTAAATCCTTATACGAATGTTAATCCACTGGCATCTAATTTATTTCAATTGTTTCCATAACCACAAGATGGCAGCTGTGCGAAATTTTTAAAATCTGATTTTCATTTCTTGTGTCCTAATCATGCGATTGAAGTTTGAATGCTAGACGTACACAATAATCTTCATGTAACAGTACATAACTCTAGGACCTACATATATAAAACCCAACATGGTAACCATCCGAAATATTTAGTCGGTTCTCAATATCTACGAATCTATTACAGCAATCAAACTGAAATTTAGTATGTAGATAGAGGCAATTTACTTAAGTAGGATATATGAAAATAGGCTGAATAGTTCTTCACGGAACTACTTGTTCCTCACGAGGCTGAGTGTGCTCCGTTCCAGCCCTCACACCAGAATTAAAATTTCTTGGCAGCGCCGGGAATCTCTAACCAATACTTCCGGGTGACTGGCAAGTACTCTAGCCGCTACACCACGAGGGGGTCGGAAAGAAGAAAAATGAGCTATGTAGGCTATACTTTTAGAAATTTCTTCTATGTGAATGAGATGCTCATTCTAGTGTTTTCAAACAGGTATATAGCCTACTATAATATGCAAGTGTTCGTCCTTTCGGGTGCCACTGCGATCATGGCATCTGTTTAAATATGTGGGTAAGAAAAGAAGTGCCGTGGACCTTGAAGAATATACCGTACCATCACAGCCTGGTGTGGAATTGGGAAACCACGTAAATCTATTTCAACTTTGGTCAACGATGGAATTTGAGTTTACCTATCTCCTGAGTTCAATGTGACCAGTACTGAGCCATAGTACAGTAGATGCAGAGGTTCTTCAGTTGGGACAAGGTCGACCATCTCCACAGCGTCCTCGCCCGCGGCCTATGCTCACCGCACCTCCCAGCCCCCTGCGGGCGCGCAGATTGCTTCACTTATCTCCAGGAACATCTCTGAAGACACTTCCTTCTCTTGTAGAAGACATGGCGGCGTTCCTCAAACAGATCGTCACTTCCTGTCAGCTCATCTCCTGAGTTCTGGGTTCATCTCCTACCACGGTTATCGAAGGAGGCGTTTTTCAAACAGTTCGTCACTTCCTGGCAGCGTGTCTCCACGAGTCCTGGGCTCATCTCCTAGCATGAGTAACTGAAGCTGCGTACCTCAAACAGTTCGTCATTTCCTGTCAACTCGTCTCCTGAGTCCTGGGTTCATCTCCTAACACGGGTATCTAAGGTGGCGTTCTTCAAACAGTGCGTCACTTCCTGTCAGCGCATTCTGGGCTCATCTCTTAACACGAGTAGGCCTACCTGAGGCGGCGTTCTTCATACAGTGCGTCACTTCCTTTCAGCGCGTGTATTGCGTCCTGATTTCATCTCTTAACATGGGTATCTATTGATTGCATGTTTTGATTTACGGACTTCGTAAGATTTTGTTTAAAATTAATATTGACCAGGCAGTTTTAATTCAATTTTCATAATAAGGTAAATCAATATGGATATCTTAATTTAACCACAATTGTTAACATTATAAAACCTATTTTGTAATACAATTTGAACTTTCTGCTCAAACTTCCCCACGCCAATATGCTTCTTGAGAAATTGTTCGTTAAGTAGGCTAAGCTAATATCCGCCTGTTGTTATGCATTTCTATTGCATTATCCTAATTGTAGGCAATGTCAGCATTGTTATAATAACAATATATGGTTCAGTACAGTGAAGTAATTATGGAAGAAATTGTAGCTAGAATCGAGTAGGCCTATTCATTAGCAGAGTTTGTGAGGTTTAAATTAAAAAATCCGATATTCTTTTTTTTAATTCCAAATTTTGCGTTTTGTAGCATGTAAGATTTTCATATTTAACGTTTTGTAGCAATATTTTTCCGAATCAGAGTTTTGTAGCTAATTTGATACAAGTGAGGATTATGTGCAATATTAGTCTACCAATGTAGAAATTCGGGCTAAAATAATGAAGCTCAATAATACAAAATTGTTCGAATTATGATTTACAAAATACATTAGAGAACAAATAAAATATGCAAATTAGCACAATAATAGCATTGTAGATAGCCTATAAACAGTTAGCATGGTCACTAAACATGAAATAATTTCTAAAGGAACATCCCATATCGTTCATCCAATGGACAAGTTTATTTAACTAACGAATAAATACTTCAGTGTGTTATACTGTTTTTGTTTTTATTACGCAGAAAACGAATAATTTCTCATTTTGAGCCAATTAAATACCACTAAAATCCACTTACAGACGCCATAGAACATAAAGATACATAGACTACGTGATGAATTCTGGGCTATTTTCGCATTTATCGCAAATGCCATAAATCATAAACTCCATTCTTAGTGATAAAATTGTCTCTGTTGCTAAACACAGACATCTCTTGCATACAAGGACAGGTTGTCCTTATTCTTTCGGTGCCTATCCGGTGCGGATGTTGGCGATCATGATGGCTATTCTTGTCTTGCTAGTGGCAACGCGGAATAATTCAGTTGAAGACATAAAATTGAAACAGCATCTAAGATTGTCGAACCAAGATATTCTTAAAAGATGGTATATTTGCTTTCACGGCCAGTGGAATTAAAACTCAGCAATTTTTCTAGGTGTGTGCCTTATCTTGTGTGGGGTTTCGCCTAGGAACACCAAGCTGGCTCATCATCGGGCTCTTGGTGTCCCCGCCCGGACCCCCACAGGAGCAGCGAACTGCGCGCCACCTCCCTTTTTTGAAACGCACCTGCGCCTCTTTACTTCGAGAACTAAACGCTCAAGCAGCCATAACATCCCTATCAAGGTAGTAAAGAGGCGCAGGTGCGCTTTATGAAAAGGGAGGTGGCGCGCAGTTCGCTGCTCCTGTGGGGGTCCGGACGGGGACACCAAGAGCCCGCTGATGAGCCAGCGTGGTGTCCTAGGTGAAACCCCACACAAGACACGGCATAAACCTAGAAAAATTGCTGAGTTTCGAGATATTCTTATTCGTCCAGGACCTCTTTTCTTTCGAGTATTTTTTTTGTAATAGGTCATATATATTTGTATTACGCTTGATATGATCCAGGCCTACATATTGCAATTTTCGACATTTCACTATCTTGATCAAGTTTAATGTTGTGTTCGTTCTTCTCATTACTTCTACATTTTGTCACTCTTTGTGTCCAAGGTATTCTTAGGATCCGTCTGTAAAGACACAATTCAAAGGCTGCCAGCCTCTTCTCTGTGTTGCTATTTAAGGTCCAAGTCTCTACCTCAGGGGTTCTCAACCGGTAGGTCGTGACCCCCTGGAGGGTCGCAGGGATGTGTCTTGGGGGTTCGCGAGATACGGAGAAAAAGTTTAAAAAATTAGTTATTGCTGTAGTTTTATAATTTTAAATGATTATGTCGACTTTATCTGGGGTCTGGCGTTACGTTACGGTGACGGGACGAAATGTACCGAGAATACACTGAGGTGTGTGACGTCATAGTACCAAGAAGGCAGTGCGAGAACAGAGTTTCAAGAAGGCAGTGCGAGAACAATCAAGTAGGCAGTGAAGAAACAAAATAGAATATTGAAACTCTGTTCGTGCACTGCCTTCTTGGTACTCGGCTGCTAGCATTTAAAATTATATAAAGTCTGGTCTTTCAGACTGACTACCCTTGTCTTTTTTTTATTAAAAAGAATACACTCACATTTTACTTAACTTTTACGTTTTTTAATTATATTATTGAGAAACTTGAGCTTGTTTGGAATTAACCAATTTTTGAATGTCTGGAATGATTTTTTAACACACAAACCAATGTCATTTTCCAGTGTCAAACGATTTCTAAATTCACCATTAGACCATGGAGAATCCTTGTTCACAGTTGTAAGATGTAGAAAATGGCATCAACGTTTTTTAACGCTGTTGTAGACAGTCCTGGGTATTTTTTTTAATACTTATTCAAAATTTGTCGGCACAAGCATTGCTAAAAGTTAGTTTCACTGACTGATTACTTGAAATCTCTAACGTTAAAACTTGGCGAGGTCACTAAAATACTTAGCCTAAAAAGGGTGTCGCAGTGTTTAAAAGGTTGAGAATCCCTGTTTTACACCATATAAGAGAGCAGAATATACATAACAGTGCAACAGTTTGATTTTTAGCCTACTTTTCACATTTTGCAAAAATGAGGAAAAAGTAGACTTATGAGATCGGGCAAATGTGTGTCTGTCTGTCCTTCTGTCTGTCTGTCTGTTTTTTCTTCTGTCTGTCTGGCCGTCTGTCTGGCTGTGTGTGTGTCCCCCCTATCAACTCCTAAACGGCTGCAGCAATCGAAACAAAATTTGGTAGGAGTAAAGATCTATACCTGAATATCTCACGGGCGTATTTGAAAATGATGTCAGTGCTACCAACTGCTGAAAAATCGCAATTGAAATTTGAGCTCCATGTTGGATATCTTGGAAGGTATAAATGGGTGCTATTTCAAAATTGGCACACGTATAGATAATAATATTTTACTTCAATTTACAGGAGGCCATATATGGCAGTGTTGCCAAAATGATTCTAAGCCTGCTGATAGGTCCAATATTTAAATGCATATAACTTCTACACTATCAATTGGAATTCAACCAAATTTCGTATGTGCTATGTGTACATAAACATATATGACTGACCATATTCTTAAGAGCCTCCAGGGCTGCCAACTGTTAATAAATGCTCTCAATTTATTTTATCCAAATACCCATATATCAGAAAGTATGCAAGCCGACAGCTTTAAACTATGCACACGTATAGTATCTGACATTCTATATTAATCTGGAGTAACTTATTTACGTCAGTGATACCAACATGATTCTAAGCCTGCTGAGAGGTCGAACTTTATATACATGTAACTTCTATACTATCATTTGGATTTCAACCAAATTTCGTGTGTGCTATGTGTACCATAACAGATATGACTATACCGATTCTTAAGAGTAAACAGGGCTGCCAACTATTAATAAATGCTGTCTCTATTTTTGTTACCCTAATATCAATATATCAGAAAGTATGCAAGCCAATAGCTCTAAACTTTGCACACGTAGATAGTACCTGACATTCTAGATTAATTTGGAGTAACTAATATAGGCCTACGCCAGTGCTGCTAACATGATTCTAAGCCTGCTGATAGGTCCAATTTTAAAAGGCATGTAACTTCTATACTAACTAATGGATTTCATTCAAAATTGACACAACAATAGATCATATTATTTCTGATTATTTCTGACCAATACATGTGTGTCATTGATGCCAACATGATTTTACGGGCGGTGTTAGGTCCAATGTTTAACTGCATGTAACGTCCATGCTATCCATTGGCAACCAAATTTTGTATTCTGTACCTTAAGAGATGGAACTAAGAATATATTCAGTCACCAGGGCTGCCAACTGTAGTTCTCTATAAGGCTACATTATGCTAGGTATACAGTATTTCGAACTAATTAGAAATGTCGATATTACAAACTTAATTTCGTCATTATTCTAGATAAGTTAGATCCATATAGATTAATCAATGGCATGAATATTAATTTTTAAGAAAAGTAGGCTCTTTAGTTCTTCACGGAACTGCCTGTTGTTCTTAAAGCTAAGTTATGGCTTTTGGAAACAGCACTCATTTTCTGAAACACTTTTCTTGCTTTCCCAATGCGGATCTTTATTTCTTGTGAAATATCCCAACTTCCATTTATTGTAGTTCCAAGGTATGCGTATTATTTTAACCGTTCTATAGTTCTATGTCCTGCTTGGGTAATATTATGTTCTAATGTTGTACATACGTCTCGCTACTCGCGGCTTTATTCTGAACCTACTGTTAATTCCCCGCCTTGACGACTTTAATAGACCACTGATATACAACAACAATCAAATGAGTCGTCCAGTTGCAAAACTCGTTTAATCCACTTGTGAATAAGTAGGCTATCATGTAAAATTATTTATTTAATTATTTCATTTTATTTTACTTTTTAATATTTTGTTTTATTGTACTTTATTCCGTTTTATTTTGTTTTAAATTGTTTTGTTTTATTTTCTTTTGTTTTGTTTTTGTTTCTATTTTGTTTTGTTTATTTTGTTTTTTTTTGTTTTATTTTGATTTTCCAGAAACAAACACAAAACAAAAAACAAAAATTCGGAGCAAAAAGCAAAATTCAAACACAAGAGAAAAAGCAGAAAACTAAAAAAGGTACACAAAATTCAAAAACAGCAAAAGCAGAAAAAAAACTCAAAACTAAAACAAAAAAACGAAGCAAAAAGCAAAATTCAAAAACAAAAGCAAAAGAAGAAAACAAGAAACATAAAGCAAAAAGCAAAATTCAAAAAAAAAAAGCAGAAAACAAACACAAAACCAAGAGAGAAAAAAGCTAAAAGTAAAATTTAAAAGCAAAAGCAAACACAAAACCAAAAACCAAAAACACAAATCAAAAAGTAGAAAACAACAAACACAAAATATACGTGAGGCAATGTCCAGAGAAACGTTTCTCATGAAAATGAATCTTATTCACAAGTGGATTCAACGAGTTTTGTAACTTGACGACTCAAATGGTAATTAATTTTACAAATTGTTGACTAGAACGACATATTTATTAAATTTTTAAGAGACCCTCTTGCTCGATATTACTTAGGGGCAAAGTCTAATTACTCTGCTCTGGAACAGATTAATGAAATGACTGTGAAACACAATTTCACAGGACTTTTAACCCTTGTTGCGTGTTCAGAAGAACGAAAGGGTGAGTTATACATTTCGTGTCAACAAGAATAGAATGACGGATTCTCTTCAAAAAAAGAAACATCGGAAAAACTTTTGTTCAAACAAAATACAGTACTTAAGATTCGGCGTTCCCCAACTTTAAAGAGAGGGATAATTTGGTGGTTAATGAGGGTATATAAGAACAGAGCTTTGAGAGAAGTAGCGAAAGAGAATCATTGCCTCAAATGTTGGAAGGTTATAGGTGCAACACACCTGCTCAGAGAATGCAATGAATCAAGATAATAAGAACAATGTGTGTATATAAGGAAGATATAAACAGATTAGAAAGTCAAAATGATTATCACATATAAGTAAAATTACTAAAAATAAGAAATAGATAAACCCAAGTAAACTAGCGAAACTATTCAATGTTAAGCTATAAGAGGAATATGGTATACGAGAGTGACAAATAGAAACACAACGATTGTGCATGGGGGACAAACAGAAGTGTGCAGAAGGTATTCTTGATATAGATTTATGACATGTTAAAGAACCTTCCACTAATTGCACCTGTGTGAAGCTAAATTGGATAGGTTAAGAATGTAAACAACGCTCTTAGGTTTCTACGTTCGTTGCCAAGAGGCAACTGTGGTGGCGTCTAGTAGCTAAGTTCTGAACTTCCCCTAGTAGTCGTTGACCGTGGCGCTTGGCGGCAAAAGTAGGAACTATTTGAAAAATTCTAAGTTGCAGTACTTAAATTAAAAAACAGATAACTTACACTAATACAGTCATCATAATTAACACCGGTTATCAGAGAGATTCTACACACACCCAAAGTACAGAGGGCTACATGACCGAGTTGTCGCAGCCCCTAAACATAAGAACCAACCAACCAAGAAGGTATTCTAAAAACAAGTGGTTCCATGACGAGCTAAAAGGCCAACTTTTCTTAAAATTATAGAAACCATGTATCAACAGTTGGCAGACCTGGCGACTCTATATTCTTAGTTCCATCTCTTAAGGTACTGTACACAACGCACATGCAAAATTTGGTTGAGATCCAATTGATAGTAGTCTAAGCACGTTACATGCACTTAAATATTGAATTTATCAGCGTGCGTAAAATCAGGTTGGCGACACTGCCATAAATGGGATGCTCAAACATAAATTGAAATATTATGATCTATATATGTGCCAATTTTGAAAGAACTGTATTTAATGGTATGGGCGTTACATGTGATTCAACATTAAACCTATCTGGACGCGTAGAAACATATTGGCAGCACTGTCGTATATCTGTTACTGAAAATTACTCTATATTTTCAGGTCTATATGTATCAAAAGTACAGAACTGTTGGCCTGCATACTATCTGATATATTGAGATTAGGATAAAAATTTATAGAAAGCATTTTTCAATAGTTGGCAGCTCTGTTGACGCTAAAAGGACGCATATTCACGTCTGCTTTGGTGCGCAAATCACATACCAAATTTGGTTGAAATCCAATAGATGGTATGGAAGTTACATGCATTCAACATAGACACACATATAGTGTAGGCTAGATAATATTACATCAGATTAATTTACAGGAGCTCATACATGAGATTGTTGCCAACATGATTATATGCCTGCTGATAGGTTCAATCTTTGAATGCGTGTGTCAATTTTAGAACAATTCCCATGCATATCTTACGAGATATCCAACATTCACCTCAACTTTCAATTGTGATTTTTCAGCAGTTGGTAGCACTGACGTCATTTTAAGATATGACCGTGAGATATTCGGGCATAGGTCTTTACTCATACCAAATTTGGTTTCGATAGCTGCAGCCTTTTAGGAGTTGATAGGGGACACACACACACAGATCGACAAACGGACAGACAGACACACATTTTCCCGGATCGATCTCATAAGTCTACTTTTTCCTCATTTTTGCAAAATGTGAAAAGTAGGCTAAAAATGAGGGAAAAGTAGACTTATGAGATCCATCCGGGCAAATGTGTGTCTGTCTGTCCTTCTGTCTGTCTGTCTGTCTGTCTGTCTAGCTGTGTGTGTGTGTGTGTGTGTGTGTCCCCTATCAACTCCTAAACGGCTGCAGCAATGAAAACCAAATTTAGTATGATTAGAGATGTATACCGGAATATCTCAAGCCCATATTTGAAAATTATGTTAGTGCTACCAACTGCTGAATAAACGCACTAGAAATTTGAGCTCCATGTTGGATATCCTGGGAGGTATGCATGGGAGCTATTCCAAAATTGGCACACATGTCGATAATACTATTTCAGTTTAATGTCCAGGAGGCCATACATGACATAGTTGTCAAAATAATGTTAAGCCTTCTGATAGGCCCAATTTTTAAATGCATATAACTTCTACAATATCAATTGGATTTCAACCAAATTTTGTATGTAATATGTGTACATAAACAGATATGAATGAGCGTATTCATAAGATCCACCAGGGCTGCCAACTGTTAATAAATGCTCACAATTTATTTTATCAAAATACCAATATATCAGAAAGTATGCAAGCCGACAGCTTTAAACTATGCACACGCATAGTACCTGACATATTAGATTAATTTGGAGTAACTTATATACGCCAGTGCTACCAACATGATTCTAAGCCTGTTGGTAGGACCAATTTTTAAATACATGTAACTTCTATACTATCAGTTGGATTTCAACCAAATTTCGTATGTGCTATATGTAAGATAACAGATATGACTATAAGTATTCTTAAGAGCAATCAGGGCTGCCAACTGTTAATAAATGCTGTCTACATTCTTGTACCCTAATATCAATATATCAGAAAGTATGCAAGCCAACAGCTCTATATTTGCACACGTATAGCACCTGACATTGTAGATTAATTTGGAGTAATTAATATATGTCAGTGCTTACAACATGATTCTATGCCTGCTGATAGGTCCAATTTCAAAATACATGTAACTTCTATACTAACAAATGGATTTCATCCAAAGTTGGCACAATAAGATATCATAATATTTCAGATTATTTCTGACCAGCACACGCATGACATTGTTGCCAACATGCCTTAACGCGTGCAGATAGATCCAATGTCTAATTGCATGTAACGTCGATTGGACTTCAACCAAATTTTGTATTCTATATCTTAAGAGATGGAACTAAGAATATATTCCGTCACCAGGGCTGCCAACTGTAGTGCTCTATTAGGCTACATTATACCAGGTATATTTCGAACTAATTAGACATTTCGATATTACCAACTTCATTTCGTCATTATTCTAGATAGGTTCATATACTGTAGATTCATCATTGGCATGAATCTTAATTTTAAGAAAGGTAGGCTCTTTAGTTCGTCACGGAACTTCTTGTTACAAAATGTGAAAAGTAGGCTAACAAAACTTGAAAGACAATATACGAGGGAAGTTCTGAAATAGGTGTCGTAATTTTCTCCCAAAGACCCTTTATTGCCAAACTGACATACAGCGTGGCATCATGAACTACGTGTAATAAAATGAAACTACTTACTTTCGAAACTTCCCTCGTACATCTACAGTCACTTAGCGTCATTGTACTTATTAGTTTTTTTTTTGTTAAGGGAAATATTTACACAGAGCAACGGCCGCCACTTACATTCTAGATGGCCACCGTTAACGCCGGGATTCGAACTAAGTTACTAATCTCCTAGCTACCCATTCCAGTCGTAGAGCGTGTGGCAGACTACTCGGCTAGGCTTGTGGGTATTTGTAGAGGTAAGACGGCTAAGAAAGGCATATTAAGAAGAAATTTGAGAACAAGTCTTGAGGTAGAGATGCGTGTTATATTCAGTGTCATTTAGGGCCTCGGGCAGTCCTACCAGGAACCGATCACACCAAAACAGTTGCTTGAACAAACTGATAATCTAGAGTTTAATTGCTCCGTCATTTGTCGTTACTAACAGTTTTAATTAATTGTACTTGTTACGCAATGAGCACTGGCCCAGGGGTGTGTTCGCGTGCACCTATTTGGCAGTGGTGCCAACCCAACTGAGTTAAGACTTCATTATAAGAAGGACAACGGCTGGCTGGCTGACTGGTGATTTCCCGCACATAAAACAACTAACTACTACGGGGAATCCACGGCTATCATTATGTCTCATTATGAAACTTTCCTATCACTCATTATGCGCTTTAGAACGTTTTAATTTCTAAATATTTTTTCTGCTAATTACACAGTACATGAACATAAGGTGCATGCCTCACTGTCATTGCAGTTTACCAAGGATTTGTTGGCATGCTAACTCACACTTCTGTTATTTATTTAGACAATGTGCTTATGTGTGTACATGTGATAGAAGGTTCAACTTTCCTCAGCAAGTCACGTGATACCTATTAATAAACAATTGTAGGCAATGAGAACTATGGATTGTGTGAAAAATGTCGGCAGGAATTAATAAAACATAATATGAGAGATATTCCGAACATACTGTAAAAAAGTATATTTCCTTGTAGTTATGCACTCCTATAGTACCTAGGCATGTATCTTTAGTATTTTGTCTAACTTATGTATGCTGTGTTAGTTGTTTTTAGCCAACTTTCGATTTTTGCAAAAAATGAAAGTAGACTTATGAGATCAACACAGGGCGAAAAATTGTGTGTCTGTCTGTGTGTGTGTGAGTCTGTGTGTGAGTGTATGTAGGCCTACTCTGAATGTATGTCCCCCCCACTATCAATTCAAACACGGTGAAACCGAATTGAACGAAATTCGGTACAGAGGTAGCTCTAGCAAAGGGCACCTCAGTGTCATGTTTTATATTGCCGCCATCTTGACGGAAACGTAATGGCCGCCACCTAAATGTTAAAAGCTTAAATCAAATTACGACCAACCTAATCATCTGATCTCTACTAAATTTTGCAACAATATACCTTTATGTAATAAGCATAATTTGACCAAACGACAAGGTCATCAGCCCAATAGTTTGCAGATAGCGGCCATGTATGTGTGCAAATTGATTCGCCATATCAATTCAAACACGGTGAAACCGAATTGATTGACATTTTGTACAACGGTAGCACTAGCAAAGGGCACCTCATATTTATGTTTAATATCCGCATAACACGTTGTATTTCAACAAGCTACTACAATCAACCTTTAATTATACTCCTTCAAAAGGACAAAGAGTTATAACAATATCCATGCATATAGGAGAAAGTAGGCTATATGTTATTTAATGAATATCTTGTTTAAGGATGTTTTACTTGCATGTGCTATCTTTAAATATATAATTCTTCTGTGCGTGTGTATGTTAATAAACTCCTCCTAAACTGCTGAACCGATTTTGATGAATGTGTCTATGTGTGTTTGAGTGGATCACTGTCTGGTTTAGATTCACAATTGGACCCGGCAGGTGGCGTAGCGACCAAAATGTAGGATGAACACACTTTTAGAACCACAAGATACAGTCAACAAAACAAATGCTGTCGTCATGGAAACCGCTAGCCTTAGTGAAAACTGAAGTCTTTGGATTGATCTTGTCTCTGCACGTTGGCGGCACCAGGTGACAAACTGCTTTACTGCCGCCACACCTTAGACTCTGTCCGTGGTGGTACCTGGTGGCAAACTGTGTTACTGCCGGCACACCAGCTCAACAGGGTCTAATTTGTCCACTAATTCTCCCAAGCCCGTTCCCTTGGCAGTAGTTTCTTTTGAAACGTTCATGAATAATTGAAAGCCTCCGTGGCTTAGGCGGCAGCACGCCGGCCTCTCACCGCTGGGTCCGTGGTTCAAATCCCGGTCACTCCATGTGAGATCTGTGCTGGACAAAACGGAGGCAGACAGGTTTTTCTCCGGGTACTCCGGTTTTCCCTGTCACAATTTCATTCCAGCAACACTCTCCACTATCATTTCATTCCATCTGTCATTCATTTAATCATTGCCCCAGAGGAGTGCGTCAGGCCTCGGCATCCGGCACAGTTCATATCCTCGCCGCTAGATGGGGGCGTCATTCATTCCATTCCTGACCCGGTCAGAGACTGGAAGCAGGCTGTGGATTTTCATTTTTTATGAATAATTGACTTTCTGAGAATAATTCATAGTTACGTTTTGTACCATAGGTGGCGGTGATGTCGAAATCTTGGTATTTGACGCAGGCTTCCATGGAAATGATTTGAGTTTTTTCTTTAAAAATCTATGTCAAATGTCACTTAGTAGCCCTATGTAGTTCATTGAAAATTCAAATATGTTTGCTGAACCCGCTCTATGTATCGGACAGGTCACCGTCTCCCGTTCCACTAGTTTAACTATAAATATTTACATTTGTAGTTACATTTCTTAGTTAGATAAATGTTTTATTACTACATAATAATGTTATTTGTTTTACGTCCCTGTTAACTACTGCGACTTTTAGAGACGCCGGGGTGCCGGAATTTTGCCCCAAAGGGGATCTTTAACGTGCCAGTAAATCTACTGACACGGCTCCCTCGAATTTATGCACCCTCAAATGCCAGCTGACTGCGCCAGGATTTGATCCTGCAACGTTGGGCATAGCAAGCGAGAACGTTACCGCTGAGCCACGCAGCCAGCTGCTATTACTACAGTAGACAATGACGGCTCCCTCACATTTGCGCACCCTCAAATGCCAACTGACTGCGTCAGGATTCGTTCCTGAAAACTTGGGAACAGCGGGCGAGAACGTTACTGCTGCACTACGCAGACAGTCAGTAACTTACCAAATTAAAACCTCAACCGCTTTCGGTACAAGAAATAGAAGTGTATTTGAGGGTGCATCGAAAAAAAGACTGACATTTACGTGGAAATTTTTATCTCCGATTTAAAAAGGATCAAAGGGATGATTACTAATTGGGGGAAGTTAACGTGGATAGTAATGGAATGCACTAAATTAGAGTTGTATGGGGCGTGCAGAAGTTGATAAGTTTCGACTGTATAACGACTAATTTGATTACAGAGGGTAGGTAAGAAGCCAATTACAAAGGCGGTAGAACTGGCGTGCGCTCGATAACATCTACACTTAATTAGCCGCCACCTAGAACTTCACTAATCGAATTTAACTTCCACCAGCAATATTACCGCAAGCACGAGACAGACACAATAACACCACAACTTAGCTTTCAGAGTAACCGAGTGAAGTGTGTGTAAACATTTCGTGATTACCTCTAATGAGGTAAATCGCGAAGCCAAAAGATTCAGATTGTTAACTTTTATGCTGTAGTAGCCTATAAATACTCTTTCAAGCCTGCCCCCTGCCCCATAGACCGATAAAGAAACTAAAATAGGTCTAGAGTCTCGGTAAATCGATTTATAGATTTATAGAAAAACTCGGACTCATGAAATTACACTTTTGTGTGTGAATATAATGAAAACATAACTGTCACGAGCACAAAAAATACGTTTCAAGACCACACTGGTTTATTTTTATATCGTGGTGGCGATGGGCCTATATAGTTCTGTAATTTTCCTCAATAATGACTTGCTCGCTGAGCGGCCTGTTTATATTTCATGTCTGCTTTCCCAGTTCAAAGGACAGCGTTGTCAGCTCTCCAGTGTAGCTGCTGAGAACAAGCCGCGAGACTGAAAAAGAAAACCGCAATAGTGGAGACCTGACAAGCGAGCCGGACTCTTGAACTCCACGTGGGCTGACAAAGCAAGCATGCTATTGGTCAACAGCTAACAGTCATAAATGTGGTTATTGTTGGCGCGTGGTATTGCGTAGCGTTTGAGTCACTGATTATTAACGAGGGATTTGAATGAACTATATTATAGGTGAGAAGGAGGGAGTGGCGAAGAAGCGGAAGACCGAAGAATTGGCGGACGGCTTTCAAGGCAAGTGTCAACAAGCACGTCGGCCCATGTTCAGCTTTCGCGCACTGAAACTAACGATTTTCTTATTTTTATTAATGCAAATTTTTCAATTTGGATTTATGGGAATATTGCATTATCGAGAATCGAAAAATCGAAACTCAGTTAGTTAGTTAGTTAGTTAGTTAGTTAGTTATTGTTTTAAGGGGCGGAACAGCGAGGTCATCTACCCCTAATCGAAACTCGACTGTACTGTTGATGTATAGGGGAGACTAAGCTTCATCCACAATATTAATGAGTTGTTGGTAAACATGATAAATTAAAGGAAAGAGTTTCAAAAAATCAACATAGAAATTTGATTAGGCTACTACATAATTCAAACCCAACCGAAGCTGTCGGATTTTTTAAGAGCGTTAAAAATCCCTCAGTATGCCTCCCTTCGGAGGGGAAGTAAAGCCGGCGGTCCCATGTCATAGATTGATGGCATGTTAAAGAACCGTCCACTAATTGCACCTGTGTGAAGCTAAATTGGATAGGTTAAGAATGTAAACAACGCTCTTAGGTTTCTACGTTCGTTGCCAAGAGCCGACTGTGGTGACGTCTAGTAGCTAAGTTCTGAACTTGGCCTAGTAGTCGTTGACGGTGACGCTTGGCTGCAAAAGTAGGAACTATTTGAAAAATTCTAAGTTGCAGTACTTAAATTTAAAAAACAGATAACACACACTAATACAGTCATCACAATTAACACCGGTTATCAGACAGATTCTACACACAACCAAAGTACACAGGGCTACATGACCGCGTTGCCGCAGCCCCGAAACTTAAGAACCAACCAACCAACCAACTTACATAATTCTTACATAAATTCAGTTCGTAAAATTTCATCTGGCATGGGGTGTCTAAATAAATTAATAAAACTTTCGTAAACTAATTAATTTAGTAACTTTTTAAATGTTAATACTAGTGGTATTAGGGCTAAATTCGCACTACCATGTCTAAATCTACAATACGATGAGTCTAATAATGTGCCTCATTACTACCAATTCCGCATGAATTAATTTCGAAATCCACCGTATAGAGAAATTAAATATTTGATTCAACACAACTGGTGAGATGCACTAGACTCTAGTGTTGAGATTTCTCTGCAGAAGAACTATATTCCAAGCACTGCTAAATTAGCAAAGTCTCCCTCATAAGGAAAGTTTGTTACTTCGAATCATTTTATTATTAAGTCTAATTCTTGCCCCTCAACGATAGTGCGGGCCGCAATAAAGAATAAAGACATATTTTGAAAGAAATTAATATTAATTATAAAGTTGAAATTAATCCAGAAGATATATTAAACAGAACATGGTTTCAAGGAATGGTTGATATATTCAAAGGGGTTCGGGAAAAAAATAGCTCAAAAACAAAGGCCATCTGGTCCGAACACTTAGCGTCCTTAAGCTGGGTTTTCCTAGGCGCGGAAGCGGAGAGCGGAACGCTGAGAGCGGAGTCGGCTCTCCTCTGGTCATATCGAATTTTAATGGTACTGTTTTCCTAGAAGCGGAGCGGACCGCCGCTTGACGAGCGGAACTCGCTCCTCCGCGTTCTTCTGCTCCGAGGACAGACGAGTCCGCTGTCGGCTGCCCAAGTGGCTGGACGTCTGTACAAGTTGTGTGTAGTTTTATTCAATTGTGTCCCTTGTGTGTTTAGTATAAAGTGTGTGCACCATGAGTGTGTGTCGGTTTACTGCTTCCGAAGATGAACAACTCATTGAGTTGGTTCATGGTCATCCTATAATAAGGAATCTAATAGAGACAGAATATAAGAATGTTGTGAAGAAAGATGTCATATGTCACTTGCACATTTTCGATCATTCACTAAATGCAGTAGTAACTCTTTCTCCTCCATTTCTTCCACCTCCTCCTCTTCCAAGTGTAATAAAATAGAAAATCTAGATTCCACGTCCATATCGACCTCACCTTATCACTCCTAGTAGGCCTACTGCTCGGGTCTAAGCTGCGTGGACCTGAGAGGAATGTGCATCGCAGACTATGAGTAGTGGTGGTGACGAGTGATGAGGTTTCTCGGTTCATGCGTAGTAACAGAACCAAATACATTAGTCGGTGACTCACTCTCTCGTTCCCAACGCCACACTGGTTTCAGAAAAGGCCCTATGTTAGCAGTATTGGAATAGACGAGAATGTCAGGTAACACGGCGGGCTGTCGACAAGGCTTCTCAATTCTCGCCTGCTCCTTCCCTGCCTCTGCCCTTCATCCCGCAAGTTCACAGAGCTTAGACCCGAGCAGTATACAAATGAGCAACCGTCCCTCCCTCCGCCAGAGGACAAGTCCGCGTCTAGGAAAGCACAATTCAGTTAGCTGATGACTCACGAGCGGAGAGTCGACTCCGCGTTCCGCTCTCCGCCTCCGCGCTTAGGAAAACCCAGCTTTATGAAGAAATTCTGGGAGGAGAAATTGAGATAGGCAAGTCAGCCGATTGTTTACGGCGGTCCACAGTAGGCCAAAATCAACAGAAGAAGAAAGACATATATATATTTTCCAGATTGCGTGAAAACTAAATACAATATTTTAGAAGTCTGAAATGTTTGAAATCTGTTAGCCTACTAGTCGTATTAGTTTTCCGTCTTTAGTCGGATTATCCCTTAGAATACCTATGCTTTTCTTTCAAGTTTCAACGTTTAAAAATGCTCTTAAACAACATACTTAGGAATGATAATTATGAATTGGGAACTCAGTTTTTAACCATAAAACAAACAAGATGTTCAGTAAAGAACATATAGCCTACTTTCTCCTAAATGCACGGGTATTGTTATAACTCTTTGTCCTTTTCAAGGAGTATGATTGAATGTTGGTTGTAGTAGCTTGTTGAAATACAACGTGCTATAGGGATATTAAACATGAATATGAGGTGCCCTTTGCTAGTGCTACCTCTGTACCAAATTTCGTTCATTCGGTTCCACCGTGTTCGAATTAATAGGGGGAATCAATTTTGACATAAAGATGGCCGCCATCCGCAAACTATTAGGCTAATGGCCTATTAGATTGGTCAAAGGATGCTCCCTCCATAAAGGTATGTTGTTGCAAAGTTTGGTAGAGATCGGATGGTAATGTTAGTCGTAATTTAATTTAAGATTTAAACATTTGTGTGGCCGCCATTACGTTTATGTCAATATGGCGGCGATATAAATCATGACACTGAGATGCCCTTTGCTAGTGCTATCTCTGCACCAAATTTCGTTCCATTCGGTTTCACCGTGTTTCAATTAATAGGGGGAATCGATTTTGACACAAAGATGGCCGCCATCCACAAACTAATAGGCGAATGACCTATTTGATTGGTTAAAGGATGCTCCCTCCATAAAGGTATGTAGTTGCAAAATTTGGTAGAGATCGGATGATTAGGTTAATCGTAATTTGATTTAAGCTTTGAACATTTGTGTGGCCGCCATTACGTTTCCGTCAAGATGGCGGCGATATAAAACATGACACTGAGGTGTCCTTTGCTAGTGCTACCTTTGTACCGAATTTCGTTCAATTCGCATTCACCGTGTTCGAATTGATAGGGGGGGACAGACATTCAGAGTACACACACTCACACACACAGACACACACACACACACACACACACAGACTCACACACACACATACACACACATACACACAGACTCACACACATACATACACACACACAGACAGACACACTTTTTTCGCCCTGTGTTGATCTCATAAGTCTACTTTCATTTTTTGCAAAAATCGAAAGTAGGCTAAAAAAAAAAATTACTTGTATGTAAAGTCATCACTCAGGCCAGAAAATGTGTAATATTATGCAGATCGTTTCGACCAGTCGTACATTAAAATAAATACAATTAGAAACCCTTGACATTTCCTCTGGTGAACACACACTCATCCACGTTTCCCTATTTTTTAAATAGGTCTATAAAGAAAACATAATTGCATTACAAACTTTATTGGTAATTTTTCGGGTCTTCTAGCTTTTCAACTTTTGTCACAATTATTGTCAAAATAGCTTGACTTTACGTTTTTGCTTAACTGGATCGCTATAGTTTGAGTGCTCTTAGTGTCATTTGAAAAATGTTTCCAACAATAACAAGAAGTTCCGTGACGAACTAAAGAGCCTACTTTTCTCGAAATGTAAGATTCACGCCTATGATTTATCTATATAGACCTAATTAGAATAATGACGAAATAGAGTTGGTAATATGCACATTTCTAATTAGTTCGAAATATAACTGGCATAATGTAGCCTAATAGAGCACTACATTTGGCAGCCCTGGTGACTAAATATATTCTTAGTTCCAGCTCTTAAGGTACAGAATACAAAATTTGGTTGAAGTCCAATGGATAGCAAGGACGTTGCATGTAGTTAGACATTGGACCTATCAGCGTGCGTAAAATCATGTTGGCAACAATGTCATGCATGTGTTGGTCAGAAATAATCTGAACTATTATGATCTATTGTTGTGTCAATTTTGGATGAAATCCATTTATTTGTATAGAAATTACATGCATTTTAAAATTGGACCAATCAGCAGGCTTAGAATCATATTGGAAGCACTGATATAAATTAGTTACTCCAAATTAAGCTAGAATGTAAGGTACTATACGTGTGCATTGTTTAGAGCTGTTGGCTTGAATACTTTCTGATATATTGATATCAGGGTAAAAAAATAGAGGCAGCTTTTATTAACAGTTGGCAGCCTTGGTTGCTCTTAAGAATACGCATAGTCATATCTGTTATAGAATACATAGCACATACGAAATTTGGTTGAAATCCAATTGATAGTATAGAAGTTACATGTATTTACAATTGGTCCTATCAGCAGGCTTAGAATCATCTTGGTAGTACTGACGTCCATTAGTTACTCCAAATTAATCTAGAATGTCGGATACTATACGTGTGCATACTTAAATGCTGGCGGCTTGCATACTTTCTGATATATTGGTATATGGATAAAAACAATACATAGTGCATTTATTAACAGTTGGCAGCCCTGGTGGCTCTTACGATTACGCTCAGTCATATCTGTCTATGTACACTTAATACATACGAAATTTGGTTGAAATCCAATTGATAGTGTAGAAGTTATATGCATTTAAAAATAGGATTTACCAGCAGGCTTAGAATCATTTTGGCAACACTGTCATGTATGGCCTCCTGGAAATTAAACTGAAATATTATTATCTATATGTTTGCCAATTTTGGTATAGCTCCCATGCATACCTTTCAGGATATACAACATGGAGCTGAAAATTCAATTGCGATTTTTCAGGAGTTGGTAGCACTGACATCATTTTCAAATACGGCCTTGAGATATTCAGATAGAGATCCCTACTCATACCAAATTTGGTTTCGATTGCTACAGCCGTTTAGGAGTTAATAGAGGGAGACACACACACACACACACACACACACACAGACAGATGGAAGGACAGGCAGACACACGATTTCCCGGATCGATCTCATAAGTCTACTTTTTCCTCATTTTTACAAAATGCGAAAAGAGGCTAAAAAGGATATTTCTAGACAAAATGACAAACACCTAACATCTCATGTCATGTCGTCCCCGTACTGTATTGTCGCTTACACGAACATAAAAAAAAGAACACAAGTAGTTCCGTGAAGAACTATACAGCCTATTTTCACATATCCTACTTATGTTAATTGCCTCTATCTACATACAAAATTTCAGCTTGATTGCTGTAATAAATTCGTAGATATTGAGAACCGACTAAACACTTCGGATGGTCGCCATGTTGGATTTTATATTTGTAGGTCCTAGAGTTATGTACTGTTACATGAGGATTATTGTGTACGTGTAGCATTCAAACTTCAAACGCATGATTAGGACAAAAGAAGTAACAAGGAGATTTTAAAATTTCGCACAGCTGCCAGTTTGTGGTTATGGAAACAATTGAAATAAATTAGATGCCAGTGGATTAACATTTGTATAAGGATTTACTGTACCAAGTTCCACTGCACTCGGATGGTTAAATTGCGAGAAACGTCATGTGAATATTTATATTTCGCGTCGCCGCCATGTTTGATTAGTGATCACCAGGTTATTTAAAGTCCTATAGGTGAACATAAGTTCATAGACCCTATGGACATAAAAAAATCAGTTTGATTGCTATAATAGATTCGTAGATATTCAGAACCGTCTAAATATTTCGGATGGTCGCCATGTTGGATTGTTAAATGTATAGGCCATAGCGTCACGTACCATTAAAGGAAAATTATTGCGTAGGTTCTTTATTCAAACTTTCACGTCGATCGCATGATAACGACAAAAGAAATAAAAACTTAATTTTAAAATTCGCAAAGCCGCCATCTTGAGGTTATATAAATAATTGAATTAAATTAGATACCAGCGTATTACAATGTGTATAAACATTTCCTGTACCAAATTTCATTGCTGTTGGAACATTAAATCGCGAGAAAGGTCTATTTAAAATTTTCAAATACGCTTGTCCGCCATGTTGGTTTTGTAGTTAAGCGGTTTTTGAAAGTCTTATAGATGAAATTCCAGTAGTGGCTTTTATCTCCGTACAAAATTTCAGGGTGATATCGCAAATAGTTTCAGATATATAGAATGCCGGTGATATATTTCGCACATCCGCCATCTTGTGGTTATGTAAACAATTGAACCAAGTTAGATGTCGGTGCATTACAATGTGTATAAACATATACTATACCAAGTTTTATTGCGTTTGGTTGGTTAAATCGCGAGAAACGTCTATTTAAAAGTCGCAAATTCGCGTGGCCGCCATGTTGGTTTTGTAGTTACCAGTTTTTCAAAAGTCACATAGGTGAACTTCTAGTAGTTCCCTTTATCACCGTACAAAATTCCAGGTTGATATCAGGAATAGTTTCGGAGATATTGAATGTTGGTGAAATATTTCGCACAGCCGCCATGTTGGATTGGTGAGACGTAACAAAATTTGAAGGGCACGGTCGGGGTCGTCGGGAATAGTGCTATGAACCAACCGTGTTTCATTGAAATCGCTCAAGTCGTTCAAAAGTTATTAGGGGGACACACACATACACACTCCTCACATACACACACACACACACACGCACTCACACACGGACAAAAGGTGATCTCATAAGCCTATTTTTTTCAAAATTGAAAATAGGCTAAAAATATATATATTAAATAACTACAGTCAGGCTTTTAGTTTTTCTTGAGGAGCAGATGTTTTCCCTGGACGCCCACTATGTGATCGATCATTGTGTGCACGTGACAGAGGAATAAACCGTTCATAGCGGATGCACCTTGCGCTTTGAAATAACATAGCATTTCCTCAAAAGCCTCAATCCTTAAGTGTAGGGAATATTTATTAACCTCTCCACCTTCTTCCAACTATTCAGTCTTTGGTTTCTGGTAATCTTTTCTTTCTTTGAATAGTTCTAAGCTTTCTTTCCTTAGAAATTCATCGTTTCCATTCTTCCCCATCTGTTCTCCTTGCCTACATCATTACCTTCTCCTTGCTCTTCATTAAGTCCTCCAGTCACGAACAGTAACACCTGTCAACACGACCCTTTGATAATGTTTTTCAACCAAACAACTCGACCCAAGATATAGAAAAAAGAAAAACTCACCCACTTAACAACATCTCTTAGTTTCGTGATTTGCTTGTTATTGAAAATAAAATCAAACACAGAATGAAAATGCCTACTTTCTTTCCCTTATAACATAATTTCTGTACAACCTCCATTTCTTGAATAGTTAATATTTTTCATTTTTGGCTTAACATAATACGATTGTCGTCTCAGACACATTCGAAGTACAGCACTCTAGGATGTTAGGTATGAGCAAGCCCAAGATTTTTAGGTTTGAAAAATTTAAAATTAGGTTCTATCTTTCAGTATAGACTATTAGGATTTTATAGGGTCCTAAATGTTCAATTTAGGAATTTATAGGATTTTTTGAAATATATTTGTATAACTCACTGGGCATATCATTGTACACACATCAAAAAAAGTTTTGCATCACCTCGGTTCCCAGATCTCCGGCATATAGACGTTGACTGTGTATATTGTATCCAAGATACAGTCCCTTTGACTGTTCATAGATGTCACTAAAACTGCTCAAAGATGTAAACAACCATGCATGAGCAGGGCCTATTAGACGGAGGGGGTACGACAGCCGATCAGTTCCAGTCATTCCACCAGGACGAAGGTACGCTGCTCATGTTGTCTGTAGTTCTACCATGCCTAGAAGGTCAATACCGCAGTTCGATCGCGTCCGCATTGTTACTTTGTGTCAAGAAGGGCTCTCAACAAGGGAAGTTTCCAGGCGTCTCAGAGTGAACCAAAGCGATGTTGTTCGGACATGGAGGAGGTACAGAGATACAGGAACTGTCGATGACAGGCCTCGCTCAGGCCGCCCAAGGGCTACTACTGTAGTGGATGACCGCTACTTACGGATTGCCGCTCGGAGGAACCCTGACAGCAATGCCACCATGTTGAATAATGCGTTTCGTTCAGCCACAGGACGTCGTGTTTCAACTCAAACTGTGCGCAATAGGCTGCATGATGCGCAACTTCACTCCCGACGTCCATGGCGAGGTCCAGCTTTGCAACCCCGACACCATGCAGCGCGGTACAGATGGGCCCAACAACATGCTGAATGGACCCCACGGAATTGGCATCACGTTCTCTTCACCGATGAGTGTCGCATATGCCTTCAACCAGACAATCGTCGGAGACGTGTTTGGAGGCACCCTGGTCAGGCTGAACGTCTTAGACACACTGTCCAGCGAGTGCAGCAAGGTGGTGGTTCCCTGATGTTTTGGGGTGGCATTATGTGGGGCCGACGTACGCCACTGGTGGTCATGGAAGGCTCCGAAACGGCTTTACGATACCTGAATGACATCCTCCGACCCATAGTGCAACCATATCGGCAGAATATTGGAGAGGCATTTGTCTTCATGGACGACAATTCTCGACCTCATCGTGCACATCTTGTGAATGCGTTCCTTCAAGATAACGACATCGCTCGACTACAGTGGCCAGCATGTTCGCCAGACATGAACCCTATCGAACATGCCTGGGATATGTTGAAAAGGGCTGTTTATGGACGTCTTGACCCACCAACCACTCTGAGAGATTTACGCCGAATTGTCGTTGAGGAGTGGGACAATTTGGACCAACAGTGTCTTGATGAACTTGTGGATAGTATGCCACGGCGAATACAGGCATGCATCAATGCAAGAGGACGTGCTACTGGGTATTAGAGGTAGTGGTGTGTACTGCAATCTGGACCACAAATGCTGTAAGTCTAGCTGTATGATGGTACAACATGCAATGTGTGGGTCTCATGAGCAATAAAACGAGCTGAAATGTTGTTTGTGTTGATCTCTATTCCCTTTGTATTTAACGGTTCCGGAACTCTTGGAACCGAGGTGATGCAAAACTTTTTTTGATGTGTGTATTTTAAACATTGTAACTTTAAATTTTAAAGAGTTGAATTAACTGTAACTTTAGTATGTACTGTATTTGAAAGTACCAACTTCAATACACCTACGATTAATAATAATAATAATAAGATTATTGGTTTTACGTCCCTTTTAACTGCTGCGGCTTTTAGAGTCGCCGGGGTGCCAGAATTTTGCCCCGAAGGGAATCTTTAACGTACCAGTAAATCTACGGACACGGTTCCCTCGCATTTGTGCACCCTCAAATGCCAGCTGACTGCGCCAGGATTCAGTCCTACAAACTTGCGCATAGCAGGCGAGAACGTTACCGCTGAGCTACGCCTACGATTAGTATGGCACTGAGAAACACCATATCATTTCAAGCACTCCATGGGCAAAAGATCTCAGTATACTCCCGTTGCTTTGGTATAACACTGATGATCACACAATAAATTTTAAACACGACATGCGCGAAAGTTTCCAGTACTCAGAGGCACTTCTACAGTAGTCTGACACTGAAAAATGGAGACTGATTTGAAAGATTCTCAGGTGTAAACTCTGTTCTGTCTTCCGTTAAAATGCGCTTGAAGGCGGAGAAACTACATTCCACTTCACTTGAGATAAGTGGTGTGGACTTCATTAGGTATTTTTAGGTTGTATCACGAAAAATAAGTCTCATTAGATCCTAACGTAAAATTAGATCACTTTAGTCTCTATAAAATTGAAGTATATTCCACGTTGGTAGAAAATACATTATAATAAACTGACATTTGGAGAGTAAAAGGTCAGGAATAAAATAGGTCAGAATCTAAGTATCCGGGGCATTGGAGAACCAAGTTCATATATTTGTAGACAAGTCACAGCATTTCTTCAACAGCCTCAGCCCTTCAGTGTAAGCAATCTTTATAAATGTCCCTTTTCTTCCAACTCCTCTGCCGCTGGTTCCTGTTCTTAAAATAGTTTAAAGATGTCTTAAGCTATTGGAGAGTGATGGACAAAGCAAAGAGAATATCAAAAGTAAGTTAGCAGAGGCAAGGAAAGCATTTCTGCAGAAAAGGAATATGTTGATATTGAATATAGATTTAGGTATTAAGAAGTCATTTTTGAAAGCCTTTGTCTGGAGCGTGGCGCTCTATGGAAGTGAAACTTGGACGGTTGGCGCAGCAGAAACGAGGAGAATTGATGCGTTTGAAATGTGGTGTTACAGGAGAATGATGAAGATCAGATGGGTAGATAGAGTAACAAATGAGGAGGTATTAAGAGAAGTGGGAAAGGAGAGATGCTTCTGGCGACTGCTAATGAAGGGAAGAGATAGGTTGGTAGAATACATAATAAGACACCCAGGAATAGCAAGCTTAGTTATGGAAGAATGGATCGAGGACAAGAACTGTAGAGGTAGACCAAGGTTAGAACATGTAAAACAGTTTGCCTCGGTTGTAGGGTGTCGTAGCTATGTAGAGATGGAACGATTAGCTCAGATTAGGGAGGTAAGGATGGCTGCATCAAACCAGTAAAAGACTGAGGACTCAAAACAAAAACACACTTTGTGATCTGAATAGAAGTATTCTTTGAACAAGCTAAGGCTTCTGCTAATATTATAAGTAAAAGATAACTGACAAAATATCCTTTTGTCCCACCGCACGGTGGCTTCGCTCGCGCATTCCATCAGCGTGGCTGGAATGCCGAATAGAGCGAAACATGAGTTGATTTTTAGCCTACTTTTCACATTTTGCAAAAATGAGGAAAAGGTAGACTTATGAGATCGGGCAAATGTGTGTCTGTCTGTCCTTCTGTTTGTCTGGCTGTGTGTGTCCCTCCCTATCAACTCCTAAACGGCTGCAGCAATCGAAACAAAATTTGGTAGGAGTAAAGATCTATACCTGAATATCACACAGCCATATTTGAAAATTATGTTAGTGCTACCAACTGTTGAAAATTCGCAATTGAAATTTGAGCTCCATGTTGGATATCTTCAGCGGTATGATGGGAGCTATTTCAAAATTGGCACACGTATAGATAATAATATTGCAGTTTAATTTCCAGGAGGCCATACATGGCAGTGTTGCCAAAGTGATTATAAGCCTGCTGATAGGTCCAAATTTTAAATGGATATAACTTCTACACTATAAATTGGATTTCAACCAAATTTCGTATGTTGTATGCGTACATAAACAGATATGACTGAGAGTAATCTTAAGAGCCACCAGGGCTGCCAACTGTTAATAAATGCTCTCAATTTTTTTAAACTATGCACACGTATAGTACCTGACATTCTATATTAATTGGGAGTAACTTATATACGTCAGTGCTACCAACATGATTCTAAGCCTGCTGAGAGTTCCAAATTTAAATACATGTAACTTCTATACTATCATTTGGATTTCAACCAAATTTCGTGTGTGCTCTGCGTACCATAACAGATATGACTATGCCGATTCTTAAGAGTAACCTGGGCTGCCAACTGTTAATAAATACTGTCTCTATTTCTGTTACCCTAATTTCAATATATCAGAAAGTATGCAAGCCAACAGCTCTAAGCTTTGCACACGTATAGTACCTGGAATTCTAGATTAATTTGGAGTAACTAATATAGGCCTACGCCAGTGCTGCCAACACGATTCTAAGCCTGCTGATAGGTCCAATTTTAAAATGCATGTAACTTCTATACTAACTAATGGATTTCATTCAAAATTGACACAACTATAGATCATATTATTTCAGATTATTTCTGACCAATACATGCATGACACTGTTGCCAACATGATTTTACGCGCGCTGTTAGATCCAATGTTTAACTGCATGTAACGTCCATGCTATCTATTGGACTTCAACCAAATTTTGTATTCTGTACCTCAAGAGATGGAACTAAGAATATATTCAGTCACCAGGGCTGCCAACTGTAGTTCTCCATTAGGCTACATTATGCCAGGTATACAGTATTTCGAACTAATTAGAAATTTCGATATTACCAACTTAATTTCGTCATTATTCTAGATATATCCATATAGATTAATCATTGGCATGAATCTTAAATTTTAAGAAAAGTAGACTCTTTACTTCGTCACGGAACTTCTTGTTGTTAATTGTTAGGTGATTACGTAATCATTTCGTTTACCCTTATCCCTGCATGTCGTCAACGTAACCATGAGCTTCAACCCCCCCCCCCCTCTTTTGATAACGGATAACGTATTATATGCACGGCCCCTTTGTGCCATAACAGAGAGAGTCAATTTATGGTTGACATGCCTAGCGGTAGGCTATCATCAGACCATGTTAACAAGAAGATCGTACTGTCGTAACAGTTACTCGACATAGTAATCCTGACACTATATAACTTTGCTATCTCACTTCCTGTTTCCATTGCTTTGCTTTAACTATTTAATTAATTTCGTATATTAATATTAAAGTGTTTAATACAGTACATATTAAGGTGTAACAGCTAGCTTTCTTGACTGTCAACTCGGAGTTCCGGGTGGTCGAACATCAATTCCGCTCGATTTTCCTTAATTCCACTCTGTCCTCCAAGGGACCCAAAAATAAGTTCCTCAACTCCGCTCAGGCTTTGACAAGAGGTCGGCAAAGGGGTTATCCCCAATGACGTAAACAAATGTCATTACCCTCCTGCTCGCATACCAAGGGCCGGGTCGAACACCTTCTGCAGCGCAAGACATTGTTGTGCCATTGGTCAGCCGCTCTGATGTCAAGTTCGCTCATTCGTTAAATCAGGTATAAAGTGTTTGGCACATTATAACTTATATGGTAGAAAATACAAGTGATTTAAAATTAATCTTAATATTCTTTTAAATAAGTCTGCCAAGTTTTCTATTTTTTTCTACAATTTTATACATTGTTTTTAACATGTGCATAATTAAATGTTTGTATGTTTTTTAACCTAGTCAGACATTATTAAATTAAATTTAGATAATAATAGGTGTATAATTTGTACCTAAAACAATACTTTCGATATCAGCTACGGATGCTGAAAATACTGTTTTCCAGCCTAGAACGGAAAAATCAGCTGCATTCAAGAATTCACTCATGCACTGCATAGGGTGTTTGACCCGGCCCTTGGTATGCGAGCAGGAGGGTTATGACATTTGTTTATGTATTTGGGGATAACCCCTTTGCCGACCCCTTGTCAAAGCCTGAGCGGAGTTGAGGAACTTATTTTTGGGTCCCTTGGAGGACCGAGTGGAATTGAGGTAACCCTGGCTACCTGACTGGAATTCCCGAGCGGAATTGATGCCTGCCCGTTCCGGGTTTGATTCCCGGCTCTGCCGAGAAATTGGGTATGTGGGCTGGAACGGGGTACACCCAGTCTCGTGAGACAATACTGGAAAGAGAATGTATATTGGCTTTCACAGCCAGTGAATTAAAACTCAGCAATTTTTCTAGGTTTGTGCCGTGTCTTGTGTGAGGTTCGCTACTCCTGTGGGGATCCGGGCGAGGACACCAAGTACTCACTGATGAGCCAGCATGGTGTCCTAGGTGAAACCCCACACAAGACACGGCACAAACCTAGAAATATTGCTGTGTTTTAATTCACTGGCCGTGAAAGCCATTATACCATCTTTTTTGAAAGCCTTCATAAGGAGTTTAAGGCTGCTTGAGCTTTTAGTTCTCGCAGTAAACAGGTACAGGTGTACTTTATATAAAGCAGTGGTTCTGAACCCGTAGAAGTCTGCGGACCACTCAGCGTGAAATTCAATCCTGTACGGACCCCTCCCCCCCCCCCCCTAATCCCCTCCCACCAGTACACCTTATCAGTTATAACCCTTCCTCAATAACACTTATTTTAAAGATATTTCAATTCAAAACCTGATAGTCATTGCCGCGAATACATTCGGACGATTCTCGTTCAACGCACATCGTTTTCGAAATCCCCATTTATTGGCCACTTTTTTATACGTGCTGGTGGACCCTTTTCTTCCGCAGACCACTCCCGAGGCACTCGCGGACCACCCGTGGTCCCCGGACCACTGATATAAAGGGAGGCAGCGCGCAATTTGCTACTCCTGTGGGGGTCCGGGTGGGGACACCAAGAGCCAGCTGATGAGCCAGCTTGGTGTCCTGGGTGAAACCCCACACAAGACACGGCACAAACCTAGAATAATTGCTGAGTTTTAATTCTGGAGAGAGATGGGTTCGATTCCCACCTCTGCTATCCTGAAGTATTAACCGTTGTTTCCCCACTTCTATTCCAGGCGAATGCTAGGTTGGTTCTTATTTTATCACCACGGTCGCCAATCCCCACCTGAGTTACAAATAAACACACTAATTCACAGCAACACAGGTTAACAGACTAAATTACACACCCACATTGAAGTACACGGGACTAAATAGGCTAATCACCATGTCCAAGCCCCTCAAACTAAACAACAACAACAACAACAACATAGATACATGCACCTCCAAAGAAACACCCCAACGTAGCCCATTGGGATGAGGCACTTTCTAGAACTGGAATTGGGAATTACACACTCGGAGATCCGAGGGTAGTTTAACCCCAGAGTTTCTAGGACTAGGATATGGGTAGGAGGCTGCCGTGGCCTTAATGTTGACACCAATCTGGAGTATAAGTAGAAAACTAGGGGAAACTATTTCTAGAATGGGTGTGGTGGGGATCGAATGCACCTCTTCTCGATTCTGCCCCTCTATTATAATAACTATCTAAATAACTTTTGTAGATCATTTTTCGTAAATCACAGAAGCCGGATCTATCCTCCAATTTTTAGCCTACTTTTCACATTTTGCAAAAATGAGGAAAAAGTAGTCTTATAAGATCGATCCGGGAAAATGTGTGTCTGTCTGTCCTTCTGTCTGTCTGGCTGTGTGTGTGTGTCCCCCCCCCCTATCAACTCCTAAACGGCTGGAGCAATCGAAATAAAATTTGGTAGGAGTAAAGATCTATACCTGAATATCTCACGGCCATATTTGAAAATGATGTCAGTGCTACCAACTGATGAAAAATCGCAATTGAAATTTGAGCTCCATGTTGGATATCTTGGAAGGTATGAATGGGAGGTATTTCAAAATCGGCACACATATAGATAATAATATTGCAGTTTAATTTCCAGAAGGCCATAGATGGCAGTGTTGTCAAAAAGATTATAAGCCTACTGATAGGTCCAATATTTAAATGCATATAACTTCTACACTATCAATTGGAATTCAACCAAATTTCGTATGTTGTATTTGTACATAACTAGATATGACTGAATGTATTCTTATGAACCACCAGTGCTGCCAACTGTTAAAAATGCTCTTAATTTCTATTATCCAAATACCAATATATCAAAAAGTATGCAAGCCGACAGCTTTAAACTATGCACACGTATAGTACATGACATTCTATATTAATTTGGAGTAACTTATATACGTCAGTGCTACCAACATGATTCTAATCCTGCTGATAAGTCCAACTTTAAATACATGTAACTTCCATACTATCATTTGGTTTTCAAATGTGCTATGTGTACCATAACAGCTATGACTATGCGTATTCTTCAGAACAACCAGGGCTGCCAACTGTTAATAAATAATGTCTCTATTTTTGTTACCCTAATATCAATGTATCAGAAAGAATGCAAGCCAATAGCTCTAAACTTTGCACACGTATAGTACCTGGAATTCTAGATTACTTTGGAGTAACTAATATACGTCAGTGCTGCCAACATGATTCTAAGCCTGCTGATAGGTCCAATTTTAAAATGCATGTAACTTCTATACTAACTAATGGATTTCATTCAAAATTGGCACAACAATAGATCATATTATTTCAGATTATTTCTGAACAATACATGCATGTCACTGTTGCCAACATGATTTTACGCGCGCTGTTAGATCCAATGTTTAACTGCGTGTAACGTCCATGCTATTCATTGGACTCCAACCAATTTTTTTATTCTGTACCTTGAGAGATGGAACTAAGAATATATTCAGTCACCAGGGCTGCCAACTGTAATGCTCTATTAGGCTACATTATGCCAGGTATACAGTATTTCGAACTAATTAGAAATTTCGATATTACCAACTTAATTTCGTCATTATTCTAGATAGATCCATATCGATTAATCATTGGCATGAATCTTAACTTTTAAGAAAAGTAGGCTCTTTAGTTCGTCACGGAACTTCTTGTTATTTTTGATGTGTAACATCTTTCCACTCGGTAGCTGGACATTTTTGTGGGAGTGATTTTGGAAAAGGGACGGAAGTGGATGGGACGGAAGTGGGTGGGACGGAAGTGCATGGGACGGAAACAATGAGCGCGCGCGGTGGCGGAGATCGGTACAACGACGTACTGTAGGCCATGTGGCTATGTGGAATGTAAATCGCATACGGTTTACCTCAAGGTTTGGAGGCCCCATTAAAGAAATTGCTTCAATAAAACTTCTTTAAATTGTCGTTCTTTGGTGTGAATATATTAATTATATCATATTTGCTGAAAACAATTACGATTTATTAAATCTTCATACGTTTGCTGTATTCTTATTTAATGTAAGCACTCGATACCTCGTGTGCTATATCGCATCAACAAACACTCCAAACAACGTAGGGAATTCAGTATATTATCACCGACTACTAACAATAATTGAAACTTCGTTGGTCCAAATAGCTTAATCACTTAATCACTTTGTATTTTATGATGAAAACACCCATACATAGCCCAAAAGTTACACTTGTAACATGTGCAGATAAACTTGCCAGCTCATTGAAATCGAGTTCGTAGTTGTCTGCGCGAACCACTAGATGGCACGCATAAACGGTGTCGCCAGTTTCTCGTGGGAGTTTCCACTATTAACATATTAAGCTATTTGGTTGGTCTAAACGTATCACTGGGGGAAACGCCTTTAATATACCTACTGCACACCTAATTTTTAATCGCGCCTATACTTGGCAGTGCGCTATATCGACAATAAGAGGCCATTTTCAATAACACCGCTGGCATGGGTTCACTAACTGGCCGGTATAAAGCGCAGATCGCATCAAGTTGGCAGTGGATTGCTCCCGCACACAGTTGCAGGTATATGTCACTACTGCAGATGCATTGGAGAATCCTTTCATGTTTGCTGGCACAAGGTAGCACTATGAGTTCATTCTTAAAAAAATGCGAGTAAGTAATATGGAATTATTCGAATAACATTTCAGACGTTACACATCATATGCGACTACTGTAAGGCTCGTTTTTTTATTTTTATTTTTCAATTTTTACACTAGTGATTGGCAATAAAAGTGCTCGGGCTATGGACCGTATGAAACTTAAGGCTTCTTGGTCTTTCTTCTTTTCTCTTCCCAGAAACCCTTCATTCTTTCGCTTCTCATCCTTCTCTCCTCCTCGTAAATGATCCCTTTAGGTTTCTTATGTAGTGGTTTCACTTTGAACGATTTGAAATAATATACTCTTCTTCTTAACGCACTTCTATCACGAATTGTCTCTGGAGTTATTCCAACTTCTGCTGGATCCCTCTTGACCTCATCTACCCACTTACAGGTGGCCTTTAATCCCATGATGTATCGGAGGATATTTTTTATCAATCGGTTTTCGTCCAATGGAAAATCCTTTTGATAGGTGGGAAATTTTTTAATGGATTGACCATTAGGCTATATGAAAATAGGCTATTTAGTTCTTCACGGAACTACCAGTTACTAGCCTTCCAAGATAAGAGTGCCGCTGAACTTGGCCGCGCCAGCGTTTCTTGATCATAGCTCCTGGAACTTTGCAGGACGAAGAGGAGATCACAGCGATGGCGGAGTACATTAATTATTCATTTATCTAGCGTATGGCTTTTAGTACCGGGAGTGTGAGAGGACATGCTCGACTCGCCAGAGGCTGTAGCTGCATCAAGCGAACACCCACTGGGTGAGCTACAAGTTCCGTTGAATTTCAAGTACTTCCAACTTCCGCTACCAGATGTCACCTAGTGGTGAACGTTGGAACTTTGACAGACCGTTTCAACGAAATCTAACCTAGAAATTTAGCATCACACAAGTTTAGTTAGTGGAAGGATCTTTTACATGCCATAAATCTATTAGATGGGACCGCCGGCTTTACTTCCCCTCGGATTTTAATGCTCTTAACGACTTCGGCCGCGTTTAAACCCGCTATCTTGGGCACAGCAGCTCAGCATGGTACAAACTACGCCACCGAAGCCGTTGGCGGAGTACAGTCTCCGCATAAGTCTAGCCGCATTGCACGCGCTGCTTGTGTTAGACAGAAGTCATACTGTGAATATTGAGACCGGAAAAATGAATAATAACGGGTGAATTAAGAATGGTGCGTTTCTAATGTTTCGCAACAGCACAGCTAAGCTTAATAGGAGCACATGTCACCACGGAAAGAAGAACGATGACAGTTTACTGGAGCTATCCACGCGAATATACCTGTTAACGAAGCAAGCTGACAGCATGACACCTCGGCCAGCGGCACTCGTTTCTTGAAAGGTTAATACCATTGATTTTAATAGATATTCCGCGATGGGGAGCTGCAACAAGTCCCGAGATCGGAGGTTCGAATCCCGGTTCTGATAACGGCTATCCTGAGGAGTTTTTCCCCGGGATTTTGCTTTTACACTTCTTTTAGGATATTACTTTATTTGAAGTCCCGGGACACTCACTCCATTTCTCATCCTAAAACTAACCGCTACACACACACACACACACACACACACACACACTACTACAGAGAGTCCAGTTTGTATGTATCGAAGACCCTCGCTAGCCCGCTCGCCCGCGGCGCGAGCCTGTCTCCCGCCAGGCACTTTGCCGTTTTGCGGCGCTGGCGCGGCATTGAGTCATTGAGTATTGGAATTTGTACTTAAATTTGTACTTCAATGTGATCCTTGACCAATTTTTTTGACGAACTGACTTACGGAGAGCGATTGTCAACTTATTTTCAACAAGATTCTGCCACTGCTCACAATGACGAAGCATCCATGACAGAAATGCGTCGCATTTTTGGTACTAGGATTATAAGTCGGAACGTGTGGCCCCCGCGAAACCCAGACTTATCACCATGTGACTTTTATTTGTGGGGGACGCTTAAAAATAGAGTGTATACGAGAAACCCTCCCACTTTAAATGAGCTTAAAGACTATATTACAGCTGAAATACAGTCAATCGGTGCTGAGGAACTTCAGAGAGTAAATGCCAGTTTCATAAAAAGGTGCCAGCGATGAGTAGCAGTGAATGGCGAACATTTTCAGCACCAGCTGTGAACTAGGCAAGTACAAATTCCTATACTCAATGACTCAGTGCCGTGCGGGCGCCGCATAAGGACAAAGTGCGTGGCGGGAGACAGGCTCGCGCCGCGGGCGAGCGGGCTAGCGAGGGTCTCCGATACATACAAACTGGACTCTCTGTACTAGTGTACAATCACCACAGAAGCACAGGTTATTAGACTTACTGAACGCATATCCAAGTACACGGGGCTGATGGTCAAGGATGTCCCAAGCTCCTACAACGAATTAACAACACCAACAATTGAAGTTTCACGGAGAATAAATTGTCACTGCGCCTGCAAAATACAATTACAGTAATATTGTAGCTTTCAGCCAGTCGACACTGAATTGAATGTGAATGTACGTTCAGTCTACGCTTCTGGATGATTTTACCCCCTTTGAATGTCTCGCCTTTCTTGTCGGCGGTATTCTTCCTCTTCTTCTTTATCTCAGCATTTTCCCACGTCACGTAGGCTCACCGTTACTTTGTTGGATTCTTCTCATCCCTTAATGTCTATCTCATGTTTCCTCCTTTTGCAATCCTTTTTCTCTGAGTTCCCCTGCAACATTGTCTTTCCACCTCACTTTTAGCCTATTCTCATTTATGACAAAAAATAGGCTTATGAGACCAACTTTTGTCCGTGTGTGTGTCCTAAAAAATCTAAACGACTGGAGCAATTTCAATGGAACTCGGCGAAGTCATAGCATCATTTTGGGCGACCCTGACCGTGCTCTTCAAATTTTATTACGTCTCACCAATCCAACATGGCGGCTCTGCGAAATATTTATCCGGCATTCTATATCTCCGAAACTATTACTGACATTACGGTGATGACGGGCACTACTAGAAGTTTACTTATGAGACTTTCAAAAATCTGTTAACTACAAAACGAACATGGCGGCCAAGTGAAGTTGAAACATATAAATAGACTTTTTCCCCCACAATTTAACCATCCAAACACAGTAAAACTTAGTACACTAAATTTCTAAAAACATTGGAATGCACTGGTATCTAATCTAGTTCAATTGTTTACATAACCTCAACATGGCGGCTGTGCAAAATTTTAAAATTACGTTTTATTTCTTGTGTAGCCTATTAATCATGCGATCAAAGTGAACGTTCGAATAATGAACCTGCGCAATAATCTTCATCTAATAGTACATAACTCTATGACCTAGATATATACAAATCCAACATGGCGGCCATCCAAAATATTTAGTCGGTTCTCGATATCTATCAATCTATGACAGCAATCAAACTGAAATTTTGTATGTTGATAGAAGCTATAAACGTAAGTTCATCTATGGGACTTTCAATAACCTGGTGAGCACAAATCCAACATGGCGGCGACGCGGAATATAAATATTTAAATGGACGTTTCTCACGAATTAACCATCCGAGCCAAGTAAAATTTGGTACGGTAAATGCTTATACAAATTTTAATCCACTGGCATCTAATTTATTTCAATTGTTTTTATAACCACAAGATGGCAGCTGTGCGATATTTTAAAGTCTCGTTTTTATTTCTTGTGTCGTAATCATGCGACTGAAGTTTGAATACTACACCTACACAATAATCTTCATTTACTAGTACATAACTCTAAGACCTACATATATAAGAATCCAACATGGCTACCATCCGAAATATTTCGACGGTTCTCAATATCTACGAATCTATTACAGCAATCAAACTGAAATTTTGTATGTTGATAGAGGCAATTAACATAAGTAGGATACATGAAAATGAGATGTATAGGCTATTTCTTCACGGAACCACTTTTTGGTCTTCCTCTCCTCTTTGACCCTTCAATTTCCAGATTTGCAACTTCTCAGGACATGCCCATACCATCGGAGCCTACTTTCTTGAACCTTCTTTCCCACGGGCCCCACTTCCACTGCTCCTCTGATGTATTTATTCCTTGTTCTATAGGCTACTTTCTTGTCACTCCACTCATCCACCTTAACATTCTTATTTCTGCCACTTCCATCTTTCTCTCTTGGAATTTCGTTATCGGCCAAGTTTCTGCACTATAGAGCATCGCCTGTAGTCCTGTTAAAATGGGCCCAGCGCTGGACAAAGGTACTCGCTTCCGCTGCAACATCAACATACCCAAGGTGAGACTGTTCATATATTTTTGTTGACCGATTTAAAGCTACAATATTAATTGTTAATAAGGCAACTCTGAAAAATGGCTTCAAAGTTGTCTTTCCTGCAAAGTACAGTAGCGAGGCAGATGACCTCGTAGTTCCGCCCCTTAAAACAACAATAAGTAACTAACACAAAATGTGATAAAATGGTCAGCCTGACTCAACAAATTGCTAGCGTTTCGCCCCAGTGTGCCAATTGGGCTCTTCAGTTGGTAAAGGCACACCTACCAAGACGCGTAGCTAGTACACTCTGAGAAGGCCATTGAGACGTTTCGATACATGTGTAACTACGTCAGGAGCAATGCCAGTGCACTATGGGAATCAAAGCTCCACTCCAAAGCAATAAAACCCTTACCTTGGCATTGAATATACAGGGTGTCTTTTATGTACCTTGGGAGAATGATAGGTCGTGTAGAGGACGGGTAAAGAAGCAATTTGAGATAGGGAACTTGGGGTTGGAGCGGCCTCCTTAACCCCTAAAATAAGGGTTGATTCAGGCCCTCCACCCTGTAAGTTAGGCAACCGACCCAAGCCTCTATTACCTTTCTCAGTCCTTCAACTCTTGGCAAGATGTAATGCACCATGTGGCTCTGGCGTAATGGATGGCGTTGCGGTGCGAAAGGTCGGTAGTCCCGGGTTCGATTCCGGGCTTAGGCAAAAAAAAAAGTTATTTTAGGTGTAAGGTTTTCAGGCTTAATACCTGTGGTAAATTAAACCGATCTTTGTGCACCTCGTAGCATTAAATTGTTTAAGTCTGTTATTACGTTTAAATCACGTTGATTTGCAAGAGAAAGTAAGGTTTAGCTAGGCTAGGCATGCTTAGCTTAATTTTTGCCGTAGGGTAATCATTAGAAGGCACGATCTTAAAACTACCGCAGTTTCGTAATTAGTCACTAAGTTCCTTTAATAGGCAATAAAATTACAAAACAACAACGTAGCACCAGACTGTATCATGTAACAAAAATACGACATCATCATCATCATCTTGTACAGTTTCCAGCCCCAGGCTGGGTCTGTTTGGAACATAAGCCTCGCCACTTAGTCCTTTCTTCCCACCACCTCTCCGCTGTCACTCTGGTCCAGTCCTCGCCTCTCTTCTTGACACATTCCTCCACTCCTTTCAGCCATCTATCTCTTGGTCTTCCCCTAGGTCGTTTCTTCTGCATCTGCATCTCATGTATCCTCTTGGGAATCTTCTTCTCATCCATTCTCTTTAACTGTCCATACCACCTCAGTCTTGATGTCTCAATCCTACCTTGCAAGGGCTCCTCTTTCACCATTTCCCTGACCTTTTCATTCCTCACCCTGTCTCTTCTTTTTATTCCGATCCTACTTCGCTGGAACTTCATTTCACCTGCCTGTATTCTGCTTATGTCTCTTTTCTTCATTGTCCACGTTTCTGAAGCATAGGTCAGTATCGGGATATAGTAGCTTCTGTATAACACTTCCTTGCTTTTTTGTGGGACATCTTTATTCCACACTAAGCTCCTAATGCTTCTCAGAAATGCTTCTGCCTGTCTGCCACGTTCCGTAATCTCTTTGTCATTTCTCCCATTTTCCTCCACTATACTTCCCAAGTACTTGAGACTTTCCACCTTCTTCAGCTGTCCCCCTCCAAGTGTTATCCCACTCATTGGTCTGTCCTTTTTCCTGGTCGTTAACAGGATCTCACATTTACTGATGTCGAACTTCCATCCGTACTCTCCCACTGTTTCTTCCCAAGCCTTCAGTTGCTCCTGAATTTCCTCCTCCTTGTTCCCCCAGACCATGAGATCATCTGCAAACACCATTGTTTTCATCTTATCTTCTCCTATCTTTCCTGCTATCCGTGTCATTACCTCGTCCATAACCACAATAAAGAGAAGGGGTGACAGCGCACTACCCTGTTTCAGGCCACTCATTTGTCTGAACCAGTCTGTTCTTTCCCCCTCCGACTTTCATACAACTCACACTTCCACAATACATCTCCTTCAATCTGCCTACAGTCTCTTTTTCCACTCCCATGTTTTCCATTGCTTTCCAAACCTTCTCCCTACACACACTATCATAGGCCTTTTCGATGTCCAGGAAGGCCATCAACAGATCCTCTCCAAATTCGTAGTGGTGTTCCTGGAGCTGTCTCACTGAAAATATGAGATCCACTGTTGATCTCCCAGGTCTGAATCCATACTGCTCCTCTCTCAATTTTCTCTCCACTTCGGCTCGTATTCTAATATCTTTTCATATATCTTGGCACAGTGAGGTATGAGTGAGACTCCCCTGTAATTTCTGCACTCCTTTCTGCTTCCTTTCTTAAATATTGGGACAATTAATCCTTTCTTCCAATCTTCTGGGGTCTTTTTCTCCTGCCATATCACCCTCATCACACGGTACAGCCACTGTTTCCCAACCTCCCCTGCTGCCTTCACCATTTCAACACTCACTTCATCCACACCTGGTGCCCTTCCTCCTTTCATCTTGTCTATAGCCATTTCCAGTTCTCTCCAAGTCAGGTCCTTTTCCATTCCTGTGTTGTCTTCTCCATCTTCCAATACATTGTCTTCCTCCCTATGACCATTTGGATTCAGCAAATCCTCAAAGTACTCTTTCCACACTGTCTTGAGTGTCTCTTTGTTGTGTACCTCATTTCCGCTTTTGTCCATCATTACCACATCCCCTCGCAGACCTCTTCTCTTACTTTTGACCATCCCATAAAGTACTTTCTTATTTCCTCTGCTGTCTTCCTCCATCATCTCTGTCCACTTTACCATCCACTTCTTCCTCTCCCCTGCGACAATCTTGTTTGCTTCTTTCTTCTTTATCTTATAATCTTCCCTTGCCAGAACAGTTCTTTCCTGGAACCACACTCTGAAAGCCTTGTTCTTCCTTCCCACAGCTTCTTTTACTCTCTCATTCCACCATGGTGTCTCTTTACACCGCTTTCTGTTGCTTGTTCTTCCACATACTGCCACTGCAGCTTCCAACATTGTGTTTTTGAATTTCATCCATTCCTCTTCCCCTGTTTTAGGATTGTCTGTTGGCTTCCTTTCCCTTATTATCTTCTGGAATTCTCCCTTGACTTCCTTTTCCTTGAGTTTCCATACTTTGATTCTCCTTTCCTGGTACTCTGTCCTCTTGCTCTCCTTAACAACTCCCAGGTTCATTACAAGTATTCTGTGGTCGCTATCTAAGGCCTCTGATGGTATTACCTTTATATCTCTGACACTTCTCTTCATTTCCCAGTTGTACAGCATGTAATCTACCAAAGATTTCTTTGTTAAATCACTGCTGTACCACGTTACCTTGTGGGTTTCTTTCTTCCGGAACCAGGAGTTGCCTACCACTAAACCGTTTCTCTTGCAAAAATCCAGCAACTTTCTCCCTTCTTCATTCCTGCTGCCCCATCCTTCTGCTCCCAATACATTTTCATATCCTTGCCTTTCACTTACTACATGTGCATTCAAATCTCCCATGACAATGATGCTCTGACCATTCAACTGCTGTTGTAGCTCCTCCTCAAAGTCTTCCTTCTCTTGAGCTGTACATCCAACTTGAGGGGCATATACCTGGGCTATCTCCAGGCTTCTTCCCTTTACAGTTACTCTGATCTTCATGATCCTGTCACTTATTCCCTTTACCTCTTCCTTCATTCCATTTCTCACAACTACTCCTACTCCGCTGCTCCTTCCTTCACTGTTCCCACTCCAGTACAACCGGTACCCTTTCCTCACTTCTCTGCGACCTTCTCCTTTCCATCTTGTTTCTGCCAAGCCCAGTACATCCAGTTTTTTTTCTCCCCATCACATCTACAATCTCCTCCTCTTTTCCTGTCAGTATCTGTATGTTTAATGTCCCAACTCTTAGTCCATTAGCATATCCGGGTCGTCGTCGTTTGCATCCGTCCTTTCCGAGGCCTGTTCCTGGTTTGAAAGCAAATATGATATCCACTACTGGCTTGCTGGGCCTATCGTAGCTTCACCAGAGCCCCGTCAGCCGTCACTTTTCAGGGTTCCCATAGAGCCTTCACAGCTACCGTAGCGGTAGCAATCCCCTACTTCATGCCGTTGCCCGTCTCCCACCACGTGGAGGAGGGGTTGGACTTGTGGGAGACAACAATACGACAAATAACATAAAAAAGATTTTGCCCAAGCCCGGAATCGAACCCGGACCTACCGGCCTTTCGCACCGCAACACTATCCATTACGCCAGCGCCACATGGTGAAATGAATCTTGCCAAGAGTTAAAGGATTGAGAAAGGTAATAGAGGCTTGGGTGGATGGCCTGAAACAACCCTTATTTTAGGGGTTAAGGAGGCCGCTCCAAACCCAAGTTCCCTATCTCAAATTGCTTCTATACCCGTCCCCTACACGACCTATCATTCTCCAAAGGTACATAAAAGACACCCTGTATATTCAATGCCGAGGTAAGGGTTTTATTGCTTTGGAGTGGAGCTTTGATTCCCGTAGTGCAGTGGCATTGCTCGTGACGTAGTTACACATGTATCGAAACTTCTCAATGGCCTTCTCAGAGTGTACTAGCTACGCGTCTTGGTAGGTGTGCCTTTACCAACTGAAGAGCCCAATTGGTACACTGGGGCGAAACGCTAGCAATTTGTTGAGTCAGACTGACCATTTTATCACATTTTGTGTTAAAATATAATGGCTCAACGGACAATACATGTTTTCTTTCGAGAATATTTTGATTATATAACTAACTAACTAACTAAACTACAGTAGTCTATGTGATAATTGTGTTTCCCTCCATCCTCCTCCAAACAAGTCACTTCCCAACAGGGACGTAACTACGGGGGTGATCAGAGGGATCAATACCACCATAGAGCCAAATAATGACAATACGAAATTTGATAAAGTTTTTAATTTTGGACACAACCAATATTCGGATTTATGATAATTAGATTGTGTTTGAAAGCATTTCGTGTAAGAGTTTTAATGTTACCCTTTCTTAACACTTACTGAATGGGCAAAATGGTCAGCTGTTCTCTTAGCCAGAGGGGTGGCACTGATATGGGTGTGGTGCTATCTTTCCTCATCCCTTTCTAAATAGACACTACGTGTCAGTTGCCATTTTTGAAAGTGAACAGTATTGTGTTTACTTGTATTGTTGTTTTAAGTTAAACTTTAGTTGTAAACTGTAGTTTATTAACATTTATACATTGTCTGGGAAAAGGAAGGGTCAGCGATTTGACGAAGAAAACAGGAATTTATAATTTTATATCAATAAAATTGTTAATTTCCGGACATTTTCAGATTGACACCAATACAACATAAACATTCAGAAGTACGGCATGAAAATCAGTATAGAGAAAAGCAAGACCATGGTGATGAGAAGAAGGGAAAGACAAGGAAAGGGCACTGTGAAAATTGGAATTCAGAGTTTGGAAATTGTGCACATGTTCAAATACCTAGGAAGTGAGTTAATGGACATGGAGATTAACAGGAGGGTATAGCAGAGCAATGCATTCTATCAAAGTGTAAGAAAACTTGTTTGGGATAAGGAAGTACCAAGGAAAAGCAAAGAAATAATGCATAAAGTGTACTATGTACCCATATTAACTTATGCAGCTGAGAATTGGACCTTGACAAGCAGGCAAGAGAGTAGAATCCACGCCAGTGAAATGAAATTCCTAAGAAGTATGATAGGAAAGACAAGGAAAGACACAGTGATAAATGAATATGTTAGGACGGAGAGAAATCCAAAGGAGAGAATTGAGAAGAATAAGCTAAGGTGGTTTGGACATGTAAAGAGGATGGAGGAAAATAGAATACCAAGACAGATGCTGGAGGTAAAGTGCAAGGGTAAGAGAGCAAGAGGAATACCTAGAACAAGGTGGATTGATTCAGTGAAGAACAGCATAAGAAAAAGAAATTTGGACTGGGACAAGATCGTGAAAGAGGAATGGTGGAAGGATAGAGGAAGGTGGAGAAGTGCCAAAAATACCCCGACTTGGCAGGAGCTGGATAAGGGGAAATGATGACGATGATGATGATGACAACATAAATAATGCTAATGAAATCAAACACTATATAAATATAGATAGGAGGTTTTGAAACTTCGGTGCAGTATATTAGCTTTCATTGATTATGTCCGATCCCTCATCCCCCCCCAACTTCCCAATGTAATCTTGGCAAGCTCATCCCTCTCCAGAAGCAAACCTAATTTACACCACTGCATCCCAGTGAAGTTTAACCAGTATAATTATCACAAATATAATTATCTTTTGTTCTAAGAGGAAAATTACCCAAGTGAATTATTCTGTTACACTGTACGCCCAGATACAGGCGGGAGGCGTGACCGATCTTAGGAAAGATATTTGAAGGGAACATCATCATCACATAGTGGAATTTGCAGGTCCCGGGATGAAATATTGATCCAATTATCCAACTTGCAATATTAACCAATGTCCAACTGTTTCTAGAACTTATGTCTGCCAGTGCTAATGGACGTATCGAGTTATGTAAATAAGGCTAGCGGGCGCCACGTATACTGAGTTAATTACGTGGCGATGATTGGCGAGTTTGTCGTGTTGTGGCCCCCCTCGGTGTCGGTCGGGCCTAAACGATTAGCTTACCTTGTGTTTGTGCGCCGCAGACTCGTGCGAGGAGCACCTTCCAATACACACACTGTGGCTCCGTGTTACCACATCTGACTTGAAGTTTGGCTCCGTATTACATCTGACTTAAAGTCGACTCTCATATTAGGTGGAATTATTCTTGAACTAAAATATTCAAAACTATTTCACTAATCCCCCTTAACATTTAGTAATTTTGAGTTATGACATTTTTGAATGACCGTCTGTGGGTTTCAGTGATTTTTTTTTCCTTTTTGATGTGTAACATCTTTCCGCTCGGTTGCTGGATAGTTTTGTGGGAGTGATTTTGAAAATTGGGGACGGAAGTGGATCGGAACGATCGAGCTGGCAGTGGTGGATCAAACGGAAGTATGCACTGCCTGATCGATCGATCAAACGGAAGTGTACTAGCTGGAGGTGGTGGACAACGGAAGTATGCACTGCCAGCTCGATCGATCGAACGGAAGTGTACTAGCTGGCAGTGGTGGACAACGGAAGTATGCACTGCCCGCTCGATCGATCGAAAGGAAGTGTGCCCTAGCTGGCAGTGGTGGATCGAACGGAAGTATAAGACGCACTGCCAACTCGATCGATCCAGCTGGCACTGGTAAGAGAAACAATCAGCGCGCGGTGTCGAAAATTGATACCATGACGCACTCTCGGCCATGTGGAATGTATATGACATACTGAACGGAAAACGCTCATGCGAACTCTGGTGTCAAGCGATTTAAACAAATGACATGGTACATGTTCGAAGTCTTCGTATCAGTATTTAAATGGTAAAATGCCTTAATATCAAATATTGTAAGTAGTCGGCATTGCATTGGCATAAGGCATTTTAAACTCAATGTCACTCAGGAACATTATCGAAACAAGCAAAATATAAATGAAACTTAATTCCGTAATGCAGTATTATTGGAACGTGGAAATAAGTCACCATCTTGTGCACAATATTTGCGTAGTCGAAATAGTCGTGGGGTTATTGCGTATAACTGTGAATCTAGAGATCTTGTGTTCGAATCCTGGGCGGGTTAGATATTTTTGCTACCAGATTATAATTCTAAACGATATTTATCATATCAATATGACTCATTTTAACAGAATCCATATGAAATTACGTGTTGGTCTGTGAATGAAGAGGACCTGTTTATAAGGTTATGAGCGGTGTCGCGTCTATTAATCTAGTTGATCCATATCGTATTCTTTATTTAGGCTAGTGCTGGTGGAAGCTACAAAACCTCTAATAAAATGAGTTCCGTATTATAAACTACAATATCTGTAAAACACTCCCTTTTACAATAGATTAATATTTGTGCCAATAATACTATAAAATACCGGTGTATCAACAATTTCACGTGAGTTTTCTTCTATGTCAAATTTTACACATCATATGCGACTACTGTAAGGCTCGTAATTTTTTAATATATGTTTCAGATAAACAAATCGAATTTGAAACTTTAGGGACAGGAAATATTAAGAAGTAAGAGTCCATATTGGTATATGTTAGGTTGCCATTCATATTCATATTCATTCATATTGTCAGTAACAATCCTCCATTTTCACATTGTCAACCTTTTCCGCAAGCGACTTTCCCACTGTGGCCGTAGCCTATGAAGATGTGCTAACTCAGTATAATGATGCAGTGTTCCACCATTACAACACGTGACTGTCCCACTGTGGCTGCAGTCATGGATATGGGTTCTGTCATTAGATCGAGGAGGCACTGCGTTCCACCGTTACCTCACACGACTGTCCCTCTGTGGTTGCAGTCATGGATATGGGTTCTGTCATCAGATCGAGGAGGCACTGCTTACCACCGTTACCTCACTCGACTATCTCACTGTGGCTGCAGCCGTGGATATGGGCTCTGTCAGCAGATCGAGGAGGCACTGCACTTCAGCATTACCACACGATTCTCCACGCTATACAGTATATACCGGTACCTATGAAGATGGGTTCTTTCAGCAGAGCGAGAAGTCACTGTGTCCAACGTTACAGCACGCGACTGTCCCAGTGTGGCCGCAGTCTATTAAAATGACTTCTGTTAGCAGATTGAGGAGGCATTGTACTTCAGTATTACCACTGAGACTGTCCCAGAAACCTATGAATAGGCCTATGGGTTCTGTCAGTAGATCGAGAAGGTAATGTGTTTTATTGTTACTGCACGTGACTGCTCGTCTGTGGCCAGCGCCTATTAAAATGGGTTCTCTCAGCAGATCGAGGAGGCAATGTACCCAGTGTTACTGCACGAAACTGTCCCTGGGGTCTATGAGGATTGGTCCTGTCATAGATCGAGGAGGCACTGTAGTGCAGTGTTACCGCACGAAACTGTCCCTGAGGCCTATGAAGATAATATGTTCTGTCAGCAGACTCATTAACACTCAGTTCTGTAAAGACTAAATATATTCGTCCACCATGTTGGTTCTTTGCTGCATTCACGCCTTTAAGCCAATTGCCTGCTTAAACTTTATATCTCGCTATATTCCTGCTGTTGATAACCAAGTGCGAAACAAGCACCTGAGTATTTAATTACGAAGGACATGCCATTTTATGTCACTGATTAAAAATTATATCAACCGTCCACTTGATTTGAACTATGGACTTTTCACTAAAGTTTAAGCCTCCGTAATCGGCGCAGCCTGACGAAGTATTGGAAGAAGGTAGAAGTGAATGAGTCCTACTAAATTTCATTCTTGAAAAGTTATGCGTGGGCACGCTGTGGAGTAAACATATGAAGAGGCTATGATGCTACCTAGATATTAAAGCAAAAAGATGGAGGTCGTAAGTCCCAGGGTAGTTCCCATGAAGTTGGGGAGGCCATACAGTTTTCTAGATATAAATTAGTGTAACTTAAGCACTGTTGTAGATCACATAGTTTCTCGCGTTTTGGAATTACAATGTTCTTTGGTTTTCTGTATATTGGTATCTGCACAACTACCTGAAGAGCTGAGGACGTCACTGCTTCTGTATTGGTCTCTGTGCCGCTACCTAATGAGCTCATGACGTCACTACCTCTGTTTTGGTCTCAGTGCCGCTACTTGAAGAACCCATGACGTCACTGTCTCTATATTGATCTCTATGTCACTTCCTGAAGAACTCATGACGTCACTGCCTCTGTATCGGGTTCTGTGCGCTACCTGAAGAACCCATGGTCCCTGTGCCGGTGGTTATGAAGAGCTCATGACGTCACTGCCTCTGTATTGGTCTCTGCGCCACTACCTGAAGATCTCATGACGTCAATGCCTCTGTATTGGTCTCTGCGCCACTACCTGTAGATCTCATGACGTCACTGTCTCTTTATTTCCACTACCTGAAGAACTCATGACGTCACTTTCTCTGTATCGGGCTCTGTGCGCAACCTGAAGAATTCATGACATCACTCTCTTTATATTTGTCCCCGAGCCGGTGGTTGTGAAGAGCTCATGACGTCACTCTCTCTATGTTGGATTCTGCGCCGGTGGTTATGAAGAGCTCAAGACGCCACTGCCTCGCGGCAGATGTGACTCTAATCCGTAATCAGGAGTAAAGACGAACTGAAGTTAGTTTGATCTTTTGCCTCGTGTTAGCGAAAGGGCCAAAATGGTGTGCGAATAAGTTATACTCATTCTTTATAGAGCCTTAGGCTCCAACAGCGTGGGTTCTGTCAGTAGACTCGAATACTCATTGTGCTCCACTGTTACCTCACCTGACTGTCCTACTGTGGCCGCAGCCTATTAAGATGCCATCACGACCCGGCTAATAGCTTATGGGAGCTTGTATCTACATAATATTGAAGATCTAGCTGGCAAGTAATAGCATCTGATACGCGCACAATAATACCGGCGCTAATAGACAGTAGCAATTCCCGACAATGATATGCACTGCCGAGCCAGCCTTTGTCTCGTCGGTAATTACAAAACCGTCTTGATAACAGCGCAGAGATAAATGTCTTCATCACATTCCATCTCTGGGGCTGATGATCTCCTTTTCTTTCTTTCTTTCTTTCTTTCTTTCTTTTATTGTTCGAAGATTGTGGAGATACTTTTCTATTCTAGAGCCAAATGAACCTTTTTTCAGTTCGAATTATTTTTTCATCAAATATGAACCAATACTTCTATCTATATAAACGGACTAGCAGAAGTACCCATTCTTCGAACGGTTTTCGGTATTAATAACCAGACGTTATCAATTGAGCTACTGTTGCAATGGTTAGGGGCTTGAAACCTGTTTGTTGACAAAGAAAAATGATTAGTTAAATTATGCTCTGAAACTAAATTTACCTAACGTGTTCTTCCTGACGTGAAATTATAATTGAAAACCTCGTAGACGAATCGCAATACACGTCACATACAAACTGAACCTAACCGTTGTGTCAAGTGCCCAACCCCAGGAAGACCCCTTTTATAAATTAAAAGGCTTGTGGTGCATGAAAATGCCGGCCCCGTGGTGTTGGGGTAGCGCGCCTGCCTCTCAACCGGAGGCCCCGGGTTCAATCCCCGGCTCCGTCAGGGATTTTAAAACTGACGTGAGGGTTGGAACGGGCTGCACTCAGCCTCGTGAGGACAATTGAGTAGCTGTTTGACAGTGAGACAGCGCCCCGATCACGAATACCAAGATTAACGGCCGAGGGGACCCGACGCGCTGATCACGCGTCACCCCAATATCTGCAGGTCAAATGGCTGGGCAGTGGTCGCTTGGTCGGCCTTAGCCCGCCATGGGCTGTATAGTGCCAGGGGTTGACTTTTTTTTTTTGGTGCATGAAAATTTAGGTTTTTAGCCTCCAATGGCCCAAATTCCTAAAATCAGCAAAAAATAGTCTATTATTTCAAATCAAGAATTTTTGAAAATAATGTTGCTGTTTGGAGATATAACAGACCTTCTGTACGATATATCACACGTGTAAGTCGAAAAATCTGGGGTCTCCTTGAACCCCTTAAGCCCATTGATGAATTTTACAGTTTTAGTTGGTTCCGTGATAACCTTCTAGCCATTTACAAACTTTCACAGAAATGTAATAAATGGAGTGGCATTACTTCTTCCAGAAATAGATGGAAAGTTGGATGTCACCTCTTGAGATACTGTTGTCATGGTTACTGGCTTGCATTCCTTCATTACTTTAATAAATGAAATTAGTTTTCTGGGAATATCTAAGATACTGTTGGTTTTAGAGCCTTAAAATATATATTTCGGGGACCCTTTACGGCTCTTTAGGGGCCCCGAGTTTTGTTTCTGACACCAAAAAAAATTAGCTTTGTCTCGTCGTTGTACGCCATAATGATGATAATAATTAAAAGAATAATAATAATATAACAATATAGGGATAGGAATATAATAGACCTTCCGTACCATACCCGCACGTGTAAATCGCGTAAAAAAATTCTAGAGTACCCCTTGACCCCTTAAGCGCATTATATATATTGATGAATATTTCAGCTTAATTTGGATCCGTTATAACCTATGGAATTGCATTGCGTCTTACAGAAATAAGGTGGACCTCTGAGATTCTGTTGCCATTGTTACCGGCAAGCATTCCTTCATTAATTTTTTAAGTGAAATTAGTTTTCTGGAAATATCTCAAAAACTGTTGGTTTTAGGGCCTTAAAATGTGGTTTTCAGGGTCCTTTCAGGGCCCCCGAGTTTCGTTTCTCACATTAAGGGGCTGAAAATGAGCTTTGTCTCACCCTTCTACGCTTATTTCAGCATGTATTTTAAGGGGGTAGGCCCCCTGTTATTAGAGATACGGAGAAGAGTTACATCAATGGTTAGTGTCGTGTCTCTGATGGATATCTGAATCAAATTTTACGTTAATCCACCCAGCCGTTCTCGAGTTATAAGGACACAAAAAATTGTCCACAGATAGACAGACAGACAGACAGACAGACAAAAAAAATTTTTTGCGTGCATCCGTCACAAAACAGTCTCAAACGGGCAAATATCGCAAATTTCCGTGGAAATTCAGAAAAAAACAGACAAACTTTCATTTTTATATAATAGAGAAGGGATTTAATAGACCTTCCGTACCATACCCGCACGTGTAAATCGCGTGAAAAAATTCTAGAGGAGCCTACCCCTTGACCCCTTAAGCGCATTGTATGTATTGATGAATATTTCAGCTTAATTTGGATCCGTTATAACCTTATAGCCGCTTGCAAACCTTCACAGTAATGTAATAAATGGAATTGCCTTGCGTCTTACAGAAATATATGGACCTCTGAGATTCAGTTGCCATGGTTACCGGCATGCATTCTTTCATTAATTTATTAAGTGAAATTAGTTTTCAGGGAATATCTCAAAAACTGTTGGTTTTAGGACCTTAAAATGTGGTTTAGGGCCCCCGAGTTTCGTTTTTCACATTGAGGGGCTGAAAATGAGCTTTGTCTCACCCTTCTACGCTTATTTCAGCATGTATTTTAAGGGGGTAGGCCCCCTGTTATTAGAGATACGGAGAAGAGTTACGTCAATGGTTAGTGTTGTGTCTCTGATGGATATCTGAATCAAATTTTACGTTAATCCACCCAGCCGTTCTCGAGTTATAAGGACACAAAAAATTGTCCACAGATAGACAGACAGACAGACAGACAGACAAAAAAAATTTTTTGCGTGCATCCGTCACAAAACAGTCTCAAACGGGCAAATATCGCAAATTTCCGTGGAAATTCAGAAAAAAACAGACAAACTTTCATTTTTATATAATAGAGAAGGGATTTAATAGACCTTCCGTACCAGCCCCGCACGTGTAAATCGCGTGAAAAAATTCTAGAGTAGCCTACCCCTTGACCCCTTAAGCGCATTGTATGTATTGATGAATATTTCAGCTTAATTTGGATCCGTTATAACCTTATAGCCGCTTGCAAACCTTCACAGTAATGTAATAAATGGAATTGCCTTGCGTCTTACAGAAATAGATGGACCTCTGAGATTCAGTTGCCATGGTTACCGGCATGCATTCTTTCATTAATTTATTAAGTGAAATTAGTTTTCAGGGAATATCTCAAAAACTGTTGGTTTTAGGACCTTAAAATGTGGTTTAGGGCCCCCGAGTTTCGTTTTTCACATTGAGGGGCTGAAAATGAGCTTTGTCTCACCCTTCTACGCTTATTTCAGCATGTATTTTAAGGGGGTAGGCCCCCTGTTATTAGAGATACGGAGAAGAGTTACGTCAATGGTTAGTGTTGTGTCTCTGATGGATATCTGAATCAAATTTTACGTTAATCCACCCAGCCGTTCTCGAGTTATAAGGACACAAAAAATTGTCCACAGATAGACAGACAGACAGACAAAAAAAAATTTTTTGCGTGCATCCGTCACAAAACAGTCCCAAACGGGCAAATATCGCAAATTTCCGTGGAAATTCAGAAAAAAAAAACAGACAAACTTTCATTTTTATATAATAGAGAAGGGATTTAATAGACCTTCCATACCATACCCGCACGTGTAAATCGCGTGAAAAAATTCTAGAGTAGCCTACCCCTTGACCCCTAAGCGCATTGTATGTATTGATGAATATTTCAGCTTAATTTGGATCCGTTATAACCTTATAGCCGTTTGCAAACCTTCACAGTAATGTAATAAATGGAATTGCCTTGCGTCTTACAGAAATAGATGGACCTCTGAGATTCAGTTGCCATGGTTACCGGCATGCATTCTTTCATTAATTTATTAAGTGAAATTAGTTTTCATGGAATATCTCAAAAACTGTTGGTTTTAGGACCTTAAAATGTGGTTTAGGGCCCCCGAGTTTCGTTTTTCACATTGAGGGGCTGAAAATGAGCTTTGTCTCACCCTTCTACGCTTATTTCAGCATGTATTTTAAGGGGCTTGGGCCCCTTTTATGAAAGGTACGGAGAAGAGCTACATCAATGATTAGTGTCGTGCCTCTGATGGATATCTGAATCAAATTTTACGTTAATCCACCCAGCCGTTCTCAAGTTATAAGGACTCGAAGTTGTCCACAGACAGACAGACAGACAGACAGACAGACAAAAATTGTATTTTTGCGCGCATCCGTCATAAAATAGTCTGCAGCGCGCAAATAACGCAAATTTCCGTGGAAATTCATAAAAAACAGACAAACTTTCATTATAGAGATAGTACAGTATTTAATGCCATGTGGCCTCAGAAAAGACCTGGAGTAGGCCTTTGGAGTTCGTGTCCGTTGACAACCTGCGTGTCGTAAAGGGGACGAAATGAAGACACCGCGAACACCCAGTCGCCAAATCAGGAGAATTAACAATTGGAAAATAAAATCCTCACGATCCGGCTGGAACCGAACGCGAGAACCTTCGGCCGAAAACCTAGAATGCTAACCACTTACCCACGGTGCCAGATTATGAAGATGAATTAATTCGTTGATGTTGTTTTTGATTTTAGGGGCTTGGACGTCGTGGTCATTTAGCCCCGTGTACTTGTGTGTGTGAGGGAGATTTTTGTCTGTATCATTGTGATGGCTTTGTTAGTGTGTGTATTTGTAATTTAGGTGAGGATTGGGAAGGAGGCGTCCGTGGCCTTACGTTAGGAACTATCGCGATATTTGCCTGAGGTAGAAGTGGAAAATCCACGGAAAATCACTTCCAGGATGGCTGAGGTGGGAATCGAACCCATCTCATCTCAGTTTTGCCTCACGAGGCTGAGTGAACCTCCGTTCCAGCCCTCAAAACAGAATTGAATTGAATTCCTTGGTAAAGCCGGTAATCGAACCCGGACCTCTGGATCGACAACCAAGAAGGCTAGCCGCTACGCCAGAAAGTGGTCAACTGATATTGAAGTACATAGGGGGCAGGCCATGTGTTTTTGGCTGTTTGGGTTACCAGAGCTCTACTAAATCTAACTCTTGTTTCATATGAAAGCTCTGTTAAATCTGCCTTGTTTCACACGAGACCTACTGTAATATCTCACGCCAAATGCGAGTTCTCATACATCCTGGGCTTGCACAAACTCTAATCTTGTACCAGACGAGAGATCTCCTAAATCCTGGGCTCGCACAAATTCTAATATCTCGCAAATTACAAGAGCTCTGCTAAATATAACTTATGTTTCACATGAGACCTAATATCTCGCACCAGACGCGAGTTTTCCTAAACCAATGGGCTCGCACAAACTCTTATATTTCGCAAGTTTCGAGAGCTCTGTTTTATCTAATTTTTGTTTCACACGAGACGTAATATCTCGCGTCAAACGAGATTTTTCCTAAACCCTGGGCTCGCACAAACTCGAATATCTCGCAAGTTATGGGAGCTATGTTAAATCTAACTTCTGTTTCACACGAGACCTAATATCTCGCACCAGACAAGAGTTTTCCTAAACCAATGGCCTCGTACAAACTCATCTTGCATGTTTTGAGAGCTGTGTTATTTCTAACTTTTGTTTCTCACGAGACGTAATATCTCGCGCCAGACGAGAGTTCCTCTAAATACTGGGTTCACACAAGATCTAATATTTCGCAAGTTACAAGAGCTCTGCTAAATCTATCTCTTGTTTCACATGAGACCTAATCTCACGCGCCAGACGATAGTTCTCCTAAATCCTGAGCTCGCACAAGACCTAATCTTGCAAGTTACGAGAGCTCTGCTAAATTATAAATTAACTCTGATTTCACACGAGACCAAATTTCTCCGAAATTTACGAGAGGTCTGTTATATCTAACTTTTGTTTCTTCCGAGATCTAATCTCACGCGCCAGACGAGAGTTCTCCTAAACCCTGGTCTCGCACAAGATGTAATATCTTGCAAGATACGGGACTACTACTAAACCCTCGTCTCACACGGGATCATGCGTCTACCTGCCCGGTATCAATCACGAGAGGATAATTAGGTCCGCACGGAGCCGAAGGGTTGAGTTACGTGAGGACCGGATGAGGTCTCAAATAAATAAATAATACAATACTATTTAGTAAGTGGCGCCGTGCGGTACCGGGCCTGGCGGGTGGGCGTGCCAGCGGAGGTAATGACACTTCTTGTGGTCGCCCGCAGGGTTGTCCATACACGTAGTCTTGCCGTAGTAACTGGAATCAATAGCACAACTCAAAAGCATGGGAGAGTTCGCACATCTCAAACAACACATTTCAAATATCTAGCTAACGCGCTGCCTCGTGTCCCGCTGGCATCGGGAGAGCGTGGGCTCGATTCCCACCTCGACCGTCCTGAAAATGGTTTTCGTGGTTTCCCATTTTCAATACCAATCCTTTCAATTGGTCCACGGCCGATTTCCTTTCATAATCCCTTCCCTGACCCGTCCTGAAAAAGCCATTGGCTGCATAATTAAAATTATTAAATATCTAGCCTAGTCAAGTGATGAACTGGACTAAGAAGCTGACGTTCAGAGATTTAAGGTTGGAACAGCGGCCAACATGAGTGTAGTATTTTCCCGGGTTCAATCACACTTATGTCTGGAAAATATTGGGATGGCACCTCATTTAAAGTTACGGGCACCTATCCTATTCTAGACCATAATAAAACAGTTACACACGCTTCTACACTTGCCCGAGTAGGCTACTGGCAATTCAATAAGATAGTTCAAGTCCATAAACGAATCTACAACAACAACTTTCTAAATCTGCAAGGTACATCATAATTTTGGTCTCAATGTTCCGCCCCATAAATAACATCACCACCAATATAGTAGTGCAGGGCAAAGTACAGTACAGTAGTTGCAGCATTTTGTCATCGTATATAATAATAGACTAATAATAATAATAATAATAATATTGACAGCAATAAACCAATACAATAAAAAAGTATTTCCATCAATGCCAAATTACGACACTATCGTACAGTAGTCTTACCAGAGGCCTTATACGCTTCAGAAACGACAGTAATCAAGGAATTCGAAAAACAAGAGAGAAAAATTCTGAGAAAGATCTACGGGCCAGTTCAGAAAGAGAGAATATGGATAATGAGACGACAATAAAACTGTACAGACAGACAGAGACGATTACGAACAACATAAGGAAAAGGAGGGCAAAATTTTATGGACATATAGGCTTTTGATAACGTTGATTGGACTAAATTGTTTGACATTTTGAAATCGATTGGAATAAAGTACAGGGATAGGAGAGTGATATACAATCTATACAGAAACCAGACAGCAGTCATTCGAGTTGAAGGACATGAGAGAGAAGCTGAAATTCAGAAAGGTGTTAGGCAAGGCTGCAACTTATCACCCATACTTTTCAATCTTTACATTGAACAAGCAATGAAGGAAATTAGAGAAAAATTTAAAGTGGGAGTGAAGATTCAAGGAGAAATAATTTCAACTCTGCGATTTGCTGATGACATCGTCATCTTGGCCGACAAGCCTGAGGATTTGAATGAGTTTTTGAATGGTATGGCCTCCGTCTTACGGAAAGAATTCATGATGAAAATTAATAAATGTAAAACAAATATACTGGAATGCAGCCGAAATAAATCAGAAACCTCTATGGAGATCAAATTGGCAAGTGAAAAGCTGAAGGAAGTAGGAGACTTCTGTTACTTAGGAAGCAGAATAACCAGTGATGGACGAAGCAAAGAGGATATAAAAAGTAGGTTGGCTCAGGCAAGGAAAGCATTTCTACAAAAAAGGAATCTGTTGACATCGAATATAGATTTAGGTATTAGGAAGTCATTTTTGAAAGCCTTTGTCTGGAGCGTGGCACTCTATGGAAGTGAAACTTGGACTATTGGTGCAGCAGAAAAGAGGAGAATTGAAGCATTTGAAATGTGGTGTTACAGGATAATGATGAAGATCAGATGGGTAGATAGGGTTACAAACAAAGAGGTATTAAGACGAGTGGGAGAGGAGAGATGTTTCTTGCGACTGCTAATGAAGAGAAGAGATAGGTTAGTAGGACACCTACTAAGACACCCAGGAATAGCAAGCTTAATTATGGAGGGAAGGGTCGAGGACAAGAACTGTAGGGGTAGACCAAGGTTGGAATATGTTAAACAGATTGCCTCGGATGTAGGATGTGGTAGCTATGTAGAGATGAAACGATTAGCTCAGGACAGGGAGACATGGATAGCTGCATCAAACCAGTCAAAAGACTGAAGACTCAAACAACAACAACATAGGATGACCGAAGACAGACTGACCAAGACATTTTTAATATAGTTACGAATAGTAACTTACACTAAAAACCAATTGTGTAAAGGAATTTGTGGAAGACCTCAAGAATCTAAACCTCTCTACAGAAGACATGACAGACAGGAGCACATACAGAGAAAAACTTAGACAACAGAAGTTTGAGCATACTCCTAAAGAGAGACAACCGGGAAAGAAGTGGGTGGAGGAGAGAAAGAGGAATCATAGTGTGTATATGAGAGGGTTTGGGGGGGGGGGGGGGGGGAAGAAGAAAGGGCCAGAATAAAACATGAACATTGATTGTGTTGTAACGCTCTCCTTATGGGGAATTAACGAATAATAACAGCAATGACAGCAATCAAATTGAAATTTTGTATGTTGATAGAGGCTATAAACATAAGTTCACCTATGGAACTTTCAATAACCTGGTGAGCACAAATCCAACATGGCGGTGACGCAAAATTTAAATATTTAATTGGATGTTTCTCGCGATTTAACCATCCGAGCGCAGTAAAACTTGGTACGGTATATGCGTATACAAATTTTAATCCACTAGCATCTAATTTATTTCAATTGTTTTCATAACCACAAGATGGCGGCTGTGCCAAATTTTAAGATCTCGTTTATATTTATTGTGTCCTAATCATGCGATTGAAGTTTGAATAACACACCTAAACAATAATCTTCATGTAATCGTACATAACTCTAAGGCTTACATTTATAAAATCCAACATGGTGACCATCCAAAATATTTAGACGGTTCTCAATATCTACGAATCTATTAGCCTACATCAATCAAACTGGCATTGTGTATGTTGATAGAGGCAATTAACATAAGTAGGATATATGCAAATAGGCTATATAGTTCTTCATGGAACTACAGTACTTGTTGATCCGGCATTTGGCTGTAATCAGATTAAGTAGATAGGCTGTTTGGCACAAAACAAAGGATTGCCTACCTTGAGGTGATGAGTAGCGTGCTTGTGCCATCCCTGAGCCATGTGGTCAGGAAGTTGCAGGTTTCCACCCCCGGACAGGAAACGGAGAAACAGACAGGTAATTCACTTTCATTAGCTCAATGATACGGTGTGATCTTACCACAGCAGATATTGCCAGACCTTGGCATTTACCCTCGTAAACTTCAATTGCGACACAGTCGTCGACAAAAACTACGCTACGTAAAAGATTGTTGTATGAAAAAGGCTTAGGAGCTTATTACGGCCAGGACACGCGAAGAGACGTAATCAATAAAGCTTGCAATTTTAGGCTACTTTCGACCAAAATCGTATGTCTAAAATATTCACAAATAGCTTTCTGGTGATAATAGGTAGCCTCATTAAGAGATACACCTCCTTCATGGCATTTGTAGATTTAGAAAAGGCTTTTGATAACATTGATTGGAGTAAGTTGTTTGACATTTTGAAAATTATTGAAGTAAAGAATAGGGCTAGGAGGGTAATCTACAATCCATACAAAAGCCAGACGGCAGTTACTTGGTTCAAAGGACATGCGAGAGAAGTTGGTAGAAAAGTGTAAGGCAAGGCTGCAACTTATCACCCATACTTTTCAATCTATACATTGAACAAGCAATAAAGGAAATAATATATATATACATGGATATATAAAAGGTAGGAGTAATAATTAAATTTCAACTCTGAGATTCGCTGATGGCATTGTCATCTTATCCGATTCAGCACAAGATTTGAATGTGATTTTAAATGGTACGGACTCGTATTGAGGAAGGAATTCATGATGAAAATCAATCAATATTAAACAAAAACAAGATCTTCAGTAAAGAACATATAGCCTACTTTCTCCTAAATGCATGGGTATTGTTATAACTCTTTGTCCTTTTCAAGGAGTATAATTAAATGTTGGTTGTAGTAGCTTGTTATACAACGTGCTATAGGGATATTAAACATGAATATGAGGTGCCCTTTGCTAGTGCTACCTCTGTAAAAAATTTCATTCTATTCGGTTTCACCGTGTTTGAATTGATCTGGGGAATGTATTTGCACACATACTGTGCCCATTTAGCAAGAAATATGCCAATCACAGTATACCAGCATAGCTCAATTCGGGATTTCGGGGCAGCGGTAAGTTCCCCCACTCTGTGACTCACATATTTTGGATTAATTAGAGGATACACTTGCAAAAATAACAACAAAATCAACTCCTATTTAAACATATATAATTAATAAAATTAATGGCGCTACAAACATTTTTAACAAATTAATTACTGACCCAAATATCAACTGCTTGTTCCAAATGAACAAGGGATCACAAAATAAAATAAACAAATATTGTATTCAAAACCTGTGGTTTCCACATAAACCAACAATTCTTACTTAGTCTCACTTCCATAAAGCACTAACATTAAGTTTACATAACTCCGAGCTCTTTGGCTCCATGCATTTACATTATTACGGTGTCATCCTTGTACACCTCAAACACTAGCTTTTATATTTTCTTATTTCTCAAAAACAAATATATAATTATATTTAAAATCTATGTTAATTATCTAATTCAATATTTTGGGCATGTCCACACATTCAGTTGTTATCATCTCTCTTTATTTCACAACTATATTAAGGTAATCAGAAAATCAATTGTGTACTCCAGAGCGTGAAGGTACTTGACACAGTCAAAAAACAATAGTTACTCCCGAACTCAGTTGCCTTCAATCAACTCGTGGAATCCCACGTCCATACATTATTACAATAGGGATTGTTATTTATCTCTTATGTCTTAATAGACCATTATCATATAAGAAACTACGATCTGAACCGGCAAACGAAATATCCCTCTTTAAGGACCTCGGTTCAACGCCCGGGTCGTTTACAACTTTAAACACTCCTGGTGTATTCATTTCTCTTTTCAACAGCTTACGAGACGGTCTCTGTTCCTTCTCGCTTTAAAAGAGCTAGTCTCTACTACTGGGGTGCGATTTATGACATGTTAGGGTGGAGGAGACATCCCGTCTGACCCAACATTTAGTAGCTTATTTTCAAGGCTTTCAAAACAAACCTTTCCATTCTATCCAGTTCTGGGGAGACCGGGCTTTATTGTACCGTATACATTCAAACAACTATTCTTTGGTTCAAAGACCATTTCCGTATCCTTGGCATTTATTAATTATGAGAGGGTCCTCATTGATTGGGAAGATTAATACACAAACGACGACGGAGAATTACAGGGGCTTTTATCATAAGAAGATCCTGCATTCGAATCTCTTCAGGTGCCTCGGGAACTAATCCCGTACAGAGGACTTATTTCAAAATGCGATTTAGAGTCGGCCGTGGCCCAATGACATACGCTCAAATATACCATATATTAGCTCCCTTTTTAAATACATACACAATGCCTCGTGATACCATGTCACAAATAGAGGACTTATACAATTATCATTCACTGCAATCAACTACCCTCCATAAGTAATGTACCAAGTATTTCACCACTACGCGTTCCTAGCGTGACACTTTAATATTATATATGCGCTCATTATGCGCTATGCATTACTTTAAGCCGAAATGTCTTCCCAAGAACTGATAAAATCTCTTTAGTAACAATTCATATTATTTTAATTCACATATTAATCTTTCTGTGGTCGATAAATCGCTCCCTGTTTTAAAATATTCCATTGAACCTCATTTCTACACATACGTTAAGGCTTAACGTTCTTATGTTCATATCAATTTATTTGATTTTTTTTATTTAATATTTCCACATTTAATTATTATTATTATCTTTATTCTTTATACAAGCTCAAAAGCTATTTCTTTCATATCTCAACTTTACTTTATTTCAATGTCTTTCATGATAATATTAATGATATTTCGCTTGCTCTTATGACATTTGTTAAATACTTTAACCCTTTATTCACCTATTTCCTCTACGGGAATTATTCTTTACATTATTATTCATAATTTCTCTATTTATTTTATTATTGTTCAGACCGTATTCTTGATTATTCAGCATTTATTTATTAAAACACATCCCTTTCACTCCAAACTCCGGTGGATCTGTACACAATCAATTTCTGACACCAAAATAAAAATGAATTTTGTACTCACATATTTCCAGATCATCCCATGATCTTAAATCTGGTGTGGTGTTTCATTTTTAGGGCCCACTTTGAACTTTTTACACCATATTGAAGGTATTCATCTTACGTAAAAACACTTTTTGACCTATATCTAGAACACTTAATATTGACGACATTTTTATATACTGGTGTGTCCCTTTTGAACACATAATAACACTAAAAATATTATCTAACACACAATCTTGATTATTTTACACTTCACAATTACTCGATCACTAGGCCGTACTTCTGAGCCTATCACACGTGATCTTCTTTAATTCCCGTTTCCAAGGGTGAAATTTATCCGATGTCGGCTTCCTATTCTGAAGAATGCGAAAGTCCCGAAACATCTACTGTTCCCTGGAGTTCAATTCTGCTATTCCTATCCTGGATAACTGGCTATTTATCTAGCTTGAACGGCTTCTCTGTAGATCTGTCTATTGATCCTAACGAGAGTCTATATGGATCGAGGTCTCCTCTAAGACCTATAGATTTAGTTTCTAGCAGCTAGCACTTCTCGATTCTAGTACTATTAGAATTGTTCGCCTGCTTTCTGGAGCTAATGTTTATAGTCTCCTATCCTCTTTATTTGAACTGTTTGAACACTCCTACGTTCGAACCTTATTCTGTTCTTCCCTTTTAGGTTGCTTCAATTTAAATAACAGTTTATCTGTCTGGTACGATACTTCCGTACGTTATGATCTGTTCGTTCGTACATTTAACGACCTATCGCCTTTAAGTCCGACGTTCGCAGCCTGCTCTGACTATATCTTGCGAATTTTCACTTTAACTTGTATACAGTCGGCCTAAATCCTATAATTAGGATTTTCCTAATACTTCACAACGGCGATACTTTAAAATTTCGTCTTGAATGCTCCTTATGGAGGCAAGCAAGTCGTTACTACTGTGACGCCTGTGGCTATTGGATCTTACTTCGGCGGTGTAAAACAGCGTTTCTCCCCTCAAGGAGTACTGGTAGCTGTTATCGATGTAACGCAGAGTTACGTCCCCTCACGGACTGTCGGAATGATTACTTCTACGTCGTGGAGCAGCACTTCCCCTCACGGAATGCTCGTAGGACTGCATGCGATGTGACACAGTGACGTGCCCTCTGGCTGTCTGAATACTGCATTCGGTGCTTATACTTGTTGCGCAGTATGACCTCCCCTGATGTTCATACGTTTGAAGACTTTGATGCAGCACCTCCGGTCACGGAGTGCTCGTTGTAACTGCATTCAATGATGATCGTGACACAGTGACGTGCCCGCAGGCTGATGATAACTGCATGATTGGCTTGGAAACGCCCGAAGCTTTATACTGTTTTACTACAAAAAAATAAGACTCAAGCCTTTTCTGTGGTCAACTTCTAAAATAATGGTGCCACAAATATAAAAATTATACCTTCCGAAAGCTTTTCTTCTCAATGTCAAATGATCTTATTGCACCTAAGAATCGATCGTGCAATTCGGAGATATTAATTAATTTCTCGTCCTCAATTGTGTGGGTGTTGCATTCTTTTTGCTCTCTCCCCTCCACAGAGGCTTAGGTACTTCCCCTATGACGTAGCCTTACGTCGGCAGTTTATTTCTGCACAATTATTACATGGTTTCTCTATACTGAAAAATCTCTCATTCCAAATGATTCACTGTACTGTGCTTGTTTACTCATTACTATGCTCGTAAACGTGTTAATTTTAATTATTCCTCTTATGGCGCGTATGCGACGTTGTCAATTTCCAGCCACGTCAGCTTGAATTCCGATTCAGGCTTCTCTTTCTATCACGGTGGAAAATTCCACTCAGTTATTAATACTCGTGACCGGCCCTCTCTGACATGTCGAGTGGGGTGATCTCATCTAAGGAGCATCTGTCCCTAGTCGCTTGCACAATGTTAAGCTATATTCCTGGCTTAAAATCTCTCTCCGTTCCTTTAAGAAACTATACTTTTCTTTCATTTCTTCCTTAAGGACATGGTTCGACCTTCATGGACCCTATGGCCCAAGGGTTCAATACATGGCCGCTATTTGCAAACTATTGGGCTGATGACCTTGTAGTCAGTCATAAGATGCTTTCCACAAAAAGGCATGTTGTTGCAAAATCTGTTAGAGATCAAATTATTAGGATGGTCGTAATTTGATTTAAGCTTTTAATATTTGGGTGGCCGTCATTCTGTTTCCGTCAAGATGGCCGCGATATAAAACATGACACTGAGGTGCCCTTTGCTTGTGCTACCTCTGTACCAATTTTCATTCCATTCGGTTTCACCGTGTTTGGATTGATAGGGGGATTCGATTTGCACACATACTTGGCCACCATCTGCAAACTATTGGGCTGATGATCTTGCAGTTTGGTCAGAATATACTTCCCACATAAAGATATGTTGTTGCAAAATTTGGTAGAGACTAGATTATTAGGTTGGTCGTAATTATATTTTAGCTTTTAACATTTGGGTGGCCGCGATTACGTTTCCGTCAAGATGGCGGTGATATAAAACATGACACTGAGGTGCCCTTTGCTAGTGCTACCTTTGTACCAAATTTCGTTCCATTCGGTTTCACCGTGTTCGAATTGATAGGGGGAGTCGATTTTCACACAAAGATGGCCGCCATCCGCAAAACATTAGGCTAATGACCTATTAGTTTGGTCAAAGGATGCTCCCTCCTTAAAGGTATGTTGTTGCAAATTTTGGTAGAGATCGGATGATTATGTTAGTCGTAATTTGATTTAAGCTTTGAACATTTGTGTGGCCGCCATTACGTTTCTGTCAAGATGGCGGCGATATAAAACATGACACTGAGGTGCCCTTTGCTAGTGCTACCTCTGTATCAAATTTCGTTCCATTCGGTTTCACCGTGTTTGAATTAATTGGGGGAATCGATTCTGACACAAAGATGGCCACCATCCGCAAACTATTAGCCTAATGACCTATTAATTTGGTCAAAGGATGCTTCCTCCATAAAGGTATGTTGTTGCAAAATTTGGTAGAGATCGGATGATTAGGTTAGTCGTAATTTGATTTAATCTTTGAACATTTGTGTGGCCGCCATTACGTTTCCGTCAAGATGGTGGCGATATAAAACATGACACTGAGGTGCCGTTTGCTAGTACTACCTCTGTACCAAATTTCGTTCCATTCGGTTTCACCGTGTTCGAATTAATAGGGGGAATCGATTTTGTTACAAAGATGGCCGCCATCCGCAAACTATTAGGCTGATGACCTATTCGTTTGGTCAAAGGATGCTCCCCCCATAATGGTATGTTGATGCAAAATTTGGTAGAGATCGGATGATTAGGTTAGTCGTAATTTGATTTAAGCTTTGAACATTTGTGTGGCCGCCATTACGTTTCTGTCAAGACGGCGGCGATATAAAACATGACACTGAGGTGCCCTTTGCTAGTGCTACCTCTGTACCAAATTTCGTTCCATTCGGCTTCACAGTGTTTGAATTAATAGGGGGAATCGATTTTCACACAAAGATGGCCGCCATCCACAAACCATTAGGCTAATGACCTACTAGTTTGGTCAAAGGATGCTTCCCCCATAAAGGTATGTTGTTGCAAAATTTGGTAGAGATCGGATGATTAGGTTAGTCGTAATTTGATTTAAGCTTTGAACATTAGTGTGGTCGCCATTACGTTTCTGTCAAGACGGCGGCGATATAAAACATGACATTGAGGTGCCCTTTGCTAGTGCTACCTCTGTACCAAATTTCGTTCCATTCGGCTTCACCGTGTTTGAATTAATAGGGGGAATCGACTTTCACACAAAGATGGCCGCCATCCACAAACTATTAGGCTGATGACCTACTAGTTTGGTCAAAGGATGCTTCCCCCATAAGGGTATGTTGTTGCAAAATTTGGTAGAGATAGGATGATTAGGTTAATCGTAATTTGATTTAAGTTTGAACATTTGTGTGGCCGCCATTACGTTTCTGTCAAGATGGCGGCGATATAAAACATGACACTGAGGTGCCCTTTGCTAGTGCTACCTCTGTACCAAATTTCGTTCCATTCGGTTTCACCGTGTTTGAATTAATAGGGGGAATCGATTTTGACACAAAGATGGCCACCATCCGCAAACTATTAGGCTAATGACCTATTAATTTGGTCAAAGGATGCTTCCTTCATAAAGGCATGTTGCTGCAAAATTTAGTAGAGATCGGATGATTAGGTTAGTCGTAATTTGATTTAAGCTTTGAACATTTGTGTGGCCGCTATTACGTTTCCGTCAAGATGGCGGCGACATAAAACATGACACTGAGGTGCCCTTTGCTAGTGCTACCTCTGTACCAAATTTCGTTCCATTCGGCTTCACCGTGTTTGAATTAATAGGGGGAATCGACTTTCACACAAAGATGGCCGCCATCCACAAACTATTAGGCTGATGACCTACTAGTTTGGTCAAAGGATGCATCCCCCATAAGGGTATGTTGTTGCAAAATTTGGTAGAGATCGGATGATTAGGTTAATCGTAATTTGATTTAAGTTTGAACATTTGTGTGGCCGCCATTACGTTTCTGTCAAGATGGTGGCGATATAAAATATGACACTGAGGTGCCCTTTGCTAGTGCTACCTCTGTACCAAATTTCGTTCCATTCGGTTTCACCGTGTTTGAATTAATAGGGGGAATCGATTTTGACACAAAGATGGCCACCATCCGCAAACTATTAGGCTAATGACCTATTAATTTGGTCAAAGGGTGCTTCCTTCATAAAGGCATGTTGCTGCAAAATTTAGTAGAGATCGGATGATTAGGTTAGTCGTAATTTGATTTAAGCTTTGAACATTTGTGTGGCCGCTATTACGTTTCCGTCAAGATGGCGGCGACATAAAATATGACACTGGGGTGTACTTTGCTAGTGCTACCTTTGTACCAAATTTCTTTCAATTCGCGTTCACCGTGTTCGAATTGATAGGGGGGGGGGGGAGGGGGGGGGGGGGGCAGACAGACCTTCAGAGTACACACACTCACACACACACAGACAAGACACACTTTTTTTCACCCTGTGTTGATCTCATAAGTCTACTTTCATTTTTTGCAAAAATCGAAAGTAGGCTAATAATAGAATGCAGCCAAAATAAATCTGAAACCCCTATGGATGTCAAATTGGCGTGTGAAAAGCTAAAGGAAGTAGGATACATATGTTACTTATGTTACTGAGCAAAATAACCAGTGATGGACGAAGCAAAGAGGGTAACTTATAAAAAGTTGGTTGGGTCAGGCAAGGAAAACATTCGTTATTGGGGAGAGATCAAATGCTGAGCTTACACAATTTCCAAAAAGAATGAGGCAACCGACAGAATCTCGACGGTTATTTACGAATATTTATGTTAGAACATACAGTATAAAAAATTATAATTAACGTCGAACATAAACAGTCGTATGCAACTCGCCTATAATTGTTATTCACTCGTATGGAAATTATAAAACTCGTGTCTTAATTATTGCCATTATAGGCTCGTTGCATAATGTACTATTATGATGTTATAGCAGTGTTGCCATTACTTATCGAATGTCCTAGTAGTTCTAGTTTGGGGGCAAAAGAAAAACAATATTTTTCGAGAATATTCACTAACCGAAAAATAAAATAAATAAACGAATTCTAGATTTATGGCCATCTGGTGCTGTTTCTTTGTTTAGAGATGGGTGAAGACCAACCTGTGTGTGCCAGACTGACTTGAGAGGGGAGGACACTTATGATTGACTAGACCTGTACCCACGTATTTAGGACCATTAGACCAACAATTTATCTTCATCATCACGATAAAAGTGATGTAGAACAGAAGTGCTTCACTTGACAGCACAGGAATAATAATTGCTGTTTTAAGGGGTGGAATATCAAGATCAACTACCCCTCATAAGCTTGTAAATGGTCTGTTGATATTGGTTTGTCACCACATTATAAACATCGGTGTAAGGGAATTGAAGTTATCAAACCATTGCGTTCAATGTTTTACGTAGTATAAAGAGGGTGGTCCCCAGCGAACTTCCGAGCTTGCTTCATGAGTTATAAGTTATTGATTTTACATGAAAATTCAATATCGTCGAACACAAATTATCGCTTAATACTGTATATTAGTAGGTTTTTAAGCTCCTAAATGGAGACTATTTTTTTGTTAATTCCCCATTAAGGAGAGCGTTAAATCACAATCAATTTTCATGTCTTATTTTCCTTTCTTCTTTCTTCCCAAAAACCTTTCATACATTCACTATGCTTCCTCTTTATCCCTTCTGTCCACTTCTTTCCTGAGTTTTCTCTAAAGGCGTTTTGCTCAAATTTCTGTTTTCTGATTTTTTTCTCTGTATATTTTCCTGTCTGTCATGTCTTCTGTAGAGATGTTTAGTTTCTTGAGGTCTTCCACGGTTTCTTTTACCCAATTGGTTTTCGGTGTACTATTCATAACTACATTAAAATCTTCTTGGTCAGTCTGTCTTCGTTCATTCTATGTATGTGTCCATAAAATTTTGCCCTTCTTTTCCAGTTGTTGTCTCTGTATGTTTGTACAGTTCTATTGTCGGTCTCTTTATCCATATTCCCTCTTTCTGAACTGACCCGTAGATCTTTGTCAGTATTTTTCTCTCTTGTTTTTCTAGTTTCTTGATTTCTGTTCTTCCCTCGATTGCTGTCTTTTCTGAAGCGTATAAAACTTCTGGTAAGACTACTGTAATATAGTGTAGTAGTTTGGCATTGATGTAGATACTTTTTGTGGTTGCAGTGATTCCATGTAAGTCTGTAGGCTTTCTGTAATTTTGTGATCCTCTCTTTATTGGATGCCAAGTTCAGTCCTGTTTTCTGTATAATCACTCCCAGGTATTTGAAACTTTCCACTTGCGTTATTATTAATTCAGTAAAATCTTCTTCTTCTTCTTTTTCCTATCAAGTGTTAGGCCAGGTGGCCTGTTACGGTCTCGTTCCATCTCTTTGTAGGTCGACCTACGTCTCTTCTGCCTCTAGGTTGGTATTTGAGGACTCGTCTGGTGATCCGGCCGGTCTTCATACGTAGTAGCCTACATGGTCCTTCCAAGCTCATCTGCACTGTGTTGATAATTGGTTTTACTATTAGTTCTTTAAGGATATCCTCAGATCTTTTCCTACCCCATAGTGTGTATCCAGCTGTTCTCCTCATGAACCGCATCTCGTTAGTCTCCGTTAATCCCCTTTGCGAAGGGTCCAAGCTTCGCTGCCATATAAAAGGATAGGTTTGGCTAGGATGTTGTATAGTTTGATTCGTGTGTGCCTCTGGACTAAAGATGGCCTGAGGATGTTATTTATTAGTCCTGTGACCTTAGTGAAGTTGATGATTTTGTGCTGCATATCTGTCTTTAAGGGAATAAAACGGGACTCGCAAATTTTTCTGTTATATAGCCTATAGGTTTCTGGTTGACGTAGGTAGGTCCTTGCTAAAATAATAAAACAATGGATATACTGAGAAAATATAAATGGTGTATACATCTTATTCAATGACGTATTTACATGTTTCTGCTACGGTATCACTTTTACTTTCGTGTTAAGATCAGCACAGCTCTTGCTTTCGAAGTAATAATGACTGTAAGGTTGTCGAACTATGTGAGTAATGTAAGTAGAGAAGTGCGTAGTTAAAAGCTGAATTCGAGGCTGATTGGCAAGGGACGAAGAAAAGACAGCTCATTAAAGCAAACATTGGGAAAGGCAAGGGGAACAGGAATCAGGCAATTAGCCGTATACTTAGACGTATAAGTTTGAGAACAAAAGAAGGAAGACCTCTTTGCGCATTCCTTGTTAGCTACAGAATCAACTGTTACAGCAGACAAGGAAGACTTTCATATGGTTCCTGAAAATTTTATAAACGGCATTCTGGAAATTGGAAATGTTCCGTTAAAATGGGACTCTCGATTTCCGTTGTCCGTGTAACACAGTTTCCGTTTAATGAAGGGAATTTAATACTTTTTCAAGGGACCGTCAAATATTTCCGTTTATGACAAGTTTCCGTTTAATAAAGACCAGGTTTTACTGTAGTAAATTATTATTATTATTATAGCGGCTTTGGTCTTGTAGTTGGTAGCATGCTGAACTGCTGTGCCCAAGATTGCGGGTTCAAACCCGGCCGAAGTCGTCGGATTTTTTATGAGCGTTAAAATCTCTCAGTATGCCTTCCTTCGGAGGGGAAGTAAAGCTGGCGGTCCCATGTCATAGATTTATGGCATCTAAAATATCCTTCTACAGACCAAACATGTGTGAAGCTAAATTTCTAGGTTAGATTTCGTTGGAACGCTCTATGAAAGTTCCAACGTTCACCACTAGGTATCAGTGATATCTAGTGGCCAAAGTTGGAACTACTTGAAATTGAACGGAACTTGTAGCTCACCCTATGGATGTCTGCTTGAAGCAGCTACAGCCTCTGGCGAGCCGAACATGTCTTCGGGCACTCCCGGCACTAAAAGCCATACGATAAATAAATTATTATTATTATTATTATTATTTCATTGTTATGCCCGTCTAAGGAGCGCTGATCTTGCTCTCTTGTCTTCCCAAAATCTCTTATCTTCTCGCTATGGCTCTTTCTGCACTCCTCCATCCAGGTTCTCTTAGATACCGTACAATGTTTGGGTGGTCTGAAAATTGATGATTTGTCAACTACAGTACGGAATTTAGATCTGTCCAGTACCATATCACTTGAGATGTCTATTTCGGTTGGTTGGTTGGTTGGTTCCTCAGTTTAAGGGCTGCGACAACGCGGTCATGTAGCCCCGTGTACTTTGAGTGTGTAGTATCTGTCTGATAACCTGTGTTAGTTGTGATGACTGTATTAGTGTGTGTATCTGTTTTCAATTCAAGTAAGGACTGCAGATATTTTAATTTTTTCAACTAGTTTCTACTTTTGCCGCCAAACGCCACCGTCAGCGACTACTAGTTCAGAACCTAGTTACCAGACGCCACTGCAGTCGGGTCCCGCCGACGAGCGTCGGAACCTAAGAGCGTTTGTCAAATGTTTAACCTAACCTAATTTAGCTTCACACAGGTGTAATTAGTGGAAGGTTCTTTAACATGCCATAAATCTATGACATGGGACTGACGGCTTTACTTCCCCTCCGAAGGAAGGCATACTGAGGGATTTTTAACACTCTTAAAAATCCGATGACTTCGACCGGGTTTGAACCCGCGAACTTGGGCATAGAAGCACAGCATACTACCAACTACGCCACCGAAGCCGCCAATTATGTCTATTTCCTGAAGGTTTTTTTCAACTTCAAGCGGCCAGTTGTTCTTAGCTTTCATTGAGAAGTAAAATTTAGAATTTTTTAGTCAGCCAGTGATCACTCATTCTGAGAATATGCCCATAAAATTACAAACATATTTTCCTGAATGTGTCCGAGATTTTCTCCGAATGCTGATAAAGCTCATGGGATTTCCTTTTCATCCAAATTCCCTCAGTACAAACAGGGACGAAAATGTTTCTCAAGATTTTTAGCCTGCTTTTCACATTTTGTAAAAATGAGGAAAAAGTAGACTTATGAGATCGATCCGGGCAAATGTGTGTCCGTCTGTCAGTCTGTCTGTCCTTCTGTCTGTCTGTGTGTGTTCCTCTATCAACTCCTAAATGGCTGCAGCTATCGAAACCGAATTTGGTATGAGTAAAGACCTATGTCTGAATATCTCACGGCCTGATTTGAAAATGACGTCAGTGCTACCATCTGCTAAAAAATCGCAATTGAAAATTGAGGTCTATGTTGGATATCTCGGAAGATATGCATGGGAATCGTTCCAAAAATTGACACACGTATAGATAATATTACATCAGACTAATTTACAGGAACCTATGCATGAGAGTGTTGCCAACATGAATCTATGCCTGCTGATAAGTTTAATGTTGAATCACGTGTAACTTCCGTACTAATAAATGAAGATCTTTCAAAATTAGCACATACATGGATCATAATATTTCTTTTTAAGTTTGAGCATCCAATGTACGGCAGTGTCGCCAACCTGATTTTACGCTTGCTGATAAATTCAATATTTAAATACATGTAACGTGCATACTATCTATTGGATCTCAACCAAATTTAGCATATAGGCCTACATTGTGTACTTTAAGATATTGGACCTCAGAATATATTTAGAGTCGCCAAGTCTGCAAACTTTTGATACACGGTCTCTATAATTTTAAAGAAAAGTAGGTTCTTTATTTCCCCATTTTTCCCACTTGTGCAGCCAGAAATTGCATCGTCCGTGATTTGTGCGGGCTCTGTTTAATGATGTCCATACCTTTCTCGGTAAATTGAATCTAGGCGCTTCTCTGCCGGGATCAGTGTTATTAAACCCAGATGGTTAAGTTTTGATGCAGCCCATTCTTCATTCCAGGTCTTGTCAGCAGCAAAATGCGATGTAATTAGACACCCCCACCCCCAGCTTCCATCGGGGTTCGATTCCCGGCTCCGTCAGGGATTCTAGAAACTGACGTGAGGGCTGGAACGGGGTGCACTCAGCCTCGTGAGGACAATTGAGTAGCTGTCTGACAGTGAGGCAGCGTCCTGGTCACGAAAACCAAGATTAACGGCCGAGGGGATCCGACGCGCTCACCATGCGTCACCTCAATATCTGCAGGCCGAATGGATGGGCAGCGGTCACTTGGTAGGCCTAGGCCAGGCTGTTCCAGCCGAGCTGCTCGCCAGGGAGCAGCTGAGTACTAACCGCCTGGTGTGAGTAAACCTGCAATATGCAATACAGCTCTGCTATAGGGGCGGCCGTTACTAAGCGGTGGATACATCAAGATTGGCAGGAAGCGCATGGATTTGTACTATGACCTTCACCCAGTGACGTTTTGGCTATCACCCCTCTGTCCCTCTCCAACCGTGCTCCGAGCATTACTGCTGAGTACTCGCGTGTACGCATACTCAAACTCGTGGATTTGGAACAGCCTGGCCAAGGCCCTTCATGGGCTGTAGTGCCAGGGGTTATTCTAAATGACTATACATGCTTTTGTGGATTCTCCCAAACTGCACATCACCGGATTCTTGACTGCCCTGCTATTGAAAGATAAAGATGTGTTATAAAATGTCTCCTGAGTTACTGCAATAATGAACTGACAAAACCACTGTATCCGATGTTTAAAACATCGTGGTTTTAATCTCAATTCCTTATATTCATACATAATATTTTTCATAAGATATTATAATGTGATATAACGTAGTAAATTTTCTGTAATTGTCCAACTATAACCCTAATATGCTAGGCAAAATAGGGTTCCTCCTATGTATTGGAAACTTAATAATGAAAACCCACAGCCTGCTTCCAGTCTCTGACCGGGTCAGGAATGGAATGAATGAAGCCCCCATCTAGCGGCGAGGATATGAAATGTGCCGGCTGCCGAGGCCTGACGCACTCCTCTGGGGCTATGATTAAATGAATGACAGATGAAATGAAATGATAGTGGAGAGTGTTGCTGGAATGAAATTTTGACAGGGAAAACCGGAGTACCCGGAGAAAAACCTGTCTGCCTCCGTTTTGTCCAGCACAGATCTCACATGGAATGACCGGGATTTAAACCACGGATCCAGCGGTGAGAGGCCGGCGTGCTGCCGCCTAAGCTACGGAGGCTTTTTGGAAACATAATAATACTAATAATAACATCGGGTTATTGTAATGTACTCCATATTAGTAATTTAGAGTGCAAGGCTGACCTCCAAAAGCCTGTCTCACATTTTTGTAACATAGGACCTGCCTTCCTTTACTCTGAATCCGTCAATGACAGGTAATCAATGCTAGTTCATGTGTAGATTCCTCCTTAATATCTCTTTAAATATTTACATTCTGTAATATTATTTTGCATGACAAACTGGAGCAAAACAGATTGAGATGGTTTGGACATGTCAAACGGATGAATGAAGTTAGGCTACCAAGACGAGCACTGGAACGACGGATGACAGGGAAGAGAGGACGAGGAAGACCAAGAATGCGTTGGATGGACTCGGTGGAGAATAGTATTAGAAAACCTAACCTGGATTGGAACACTGTGTCGGAAGAAGAATGGTGGAACGACAGAACAAAGTGGAGAGGAACCATATTTGCCCCCACCCAGTGTTAACTGGAAAAGGGGAAATGAAGAAGATGATGAATATTATTTTGCACAATAACCTGTAGTTGATATTAGAATAACTGTTTCCCGAAGGAACCAGGATATTCTTTTACTCTGAATGAGCGTTATGACACATTATCAAAATTCAAATATTTCGAAAAATGAATTATTATCTGAGTTTCACCCCAGTGTCCAGCTGTCATCATTTGAGTCGTCCAGTTGCAAAACTCGTTTAATCCACTTGTGAATAAGATTCATTTCCATGAGAAACGTTTCTCTGGACTTTGCCTCACGTATCTTTTGTTTTTGTTGTTTTCTACTTTTTGCTTTTTTGCTTTGTGTTTTTAGTTTTCGGTTTTGTGTTAGCTTTGTGCTTTTGCTTTTGAATTTTACTTTTAGCTTTTCTTTCTTAGTTTAGGTTTTGTGTTTGTTTTCTGCTTTTGCTGTTTTTGAATTTTGCTTTTTGCTTCGTGTTTTTTTCTGTTTTTTTTTTCTGGAAAATCAAAAGAAAACAAAACAAAATAAAATAAAACAAAATAAACAAAATCAAAATAAAATAAAAATATAAAATAAAAATAAAATAAAACAAAACAAAAACAAACAAAAAATTAAACCAAACAATTTAAAACAAAATAAAACGAAATAAAACAAAATAAAATTAAATTAAACAAAACAAAATAAGGTAAAATAAAATAAGATAAAATAGAATAAAATAATTTTACGACATGATCCTTATTCACGAGTGGATTAAACGAGCTTTGCAACTGGACGACTCATTTGATCATGTGTAGTTGATATGTAAATAAAAGACAACAAACCTATATCTAAAATGAATTGTATTTGTTGTGTTGCAGGTGTGGTTCCAGAATAGGCGGGCCAAGTGGAGGAAGCAGGAGAAGGTGGGGCCGCAAGGACACCCCTACAACCCGTACCTGACGTCAGGAGGCCCTGCGCCGCCGTCCACAGTGGTGGCGCCCTCGCTGCCCAACCCCTTCACTCCTCTGGGGTTTAGCTTGCGCAAACCCTTCGACAGTAGCGGTAGTGCGGGTCTGTTCCGGTACCCACCTCTACCCCCTGGCCACGTGCTGCCAGCTACCTACCTGGGCCACCCGCACCATTCGCACTTCCAGAGACCGCCCCTGCTGCCACCCACCATCAGCTACAGCTCGGCGGCTGCCTCGTCCTTCCACAGCCTGCTGGCCAACATCTCGGCGGCGCAGCGACCCAAGGACGAGTATCAACATGCCGCGGCTCTGCTAGCAGCTGCTACTGCCATGGCGCCACCCCCGGCCAACCCCGTAACTACCATGGCCTCTGGGGGCGCGCCTGACCTCGACCGGCGCAGCTCCAGCATCGCGGCGCTCCGTCTCAAGGCGCGGGAACACGAGTTGCGTCTGGAACTGCTACGCAAGAACGGTGATCTCATCAGCTGAGGAACTGCTGCGCTAGAACCGTGACCTCATAAGCTGAGGAACTGCTCCATAATAAGAGCGGTGACCTCATCGGATGAGTAACTTTTGCGCAAGAACGGTGACTCTCATCAGCTGAAGAGCGAACTGCTGCATAAGATCGGTGACCGTATTAACTGATGAACTTCCTCAAAGAAAGGGCGATCTCATCAGATGGCAAACTGCTCAGAAATAATTTGACCTCACCAGTTGACAAACTGCTCCAAAAGATCGATAGCCACATCGATTTAGGAACTGTTCCTTGAGAATCATGCAGTACCAGCTGAAGTCCGAAAGAATGGCCACCTCAACAACTGAGGAGCTACTCAGAAAGAATGGTCATCTCCACAACTGAGTCACTGCTCCAAAAGAAAGGTGACTTCAATATCTGAGGAACTGACTCAGAAGAACGGTGACCTTATCAGAATTATCTTCGATGAACAGTGAATTGATTGGTTGAGGAGCGTTTGCCGAAGAATTGCCAACTCATCGTCTGAAGAGTGAAAAGTTCCCAGTGATCGTAGAACTTATCATTGGAAGAACTGCTTTTCTAGAAACTTAGCGTTATTAGCGAACAGTTCTGCAAGCTGGAGTCAGTTATGCATGTGAACACATTGCAGCAGAAAGTTCATCATTATTATTGATGGTACTGTCTCAAACGCAGTTACCAGTCCTCAAGGAATACGTATGTGAATCACGTTTTCACTCAAACTCTAATACCAGTGACACGAATAAGTACCTAATATTGTAAACAATTCCTTTGGACGATGGATGAGGCATCGGGTTTCTTTTCTTATGCA